>JABUIW010000019.1:9786273-9872034 GCA_013363375.1 Menidia beryllina
TTCCATCAAGTATGATTTGGAGTAAGAATGTTCACATATTTTTGGAAGATTACTCACAATTTCATGTGGCATATGTGGTGTATTTTGTATGTGTTAAATGCTGCTATTGTCTAGTACTAGTGCATATTTGCGAGTACATGGATTCTGCCTGATCGTGTGTATGTGTTCACTGATCCCTCACAGTGTGCATGGGCAGAAGAGATAGTATTATCTAGGATGTTCAAAAGACCAGGCGATGTCACTCGGTAGGATAAGTGTGAGCCAGCAATTGAATGGAGGTCCATTATTGCCAGCAGAGGATTTCTGATGATGTGTGTGAAAGCCATTAAAACACGGACACTGAAAAAGCTGAGAGCTCAATACAGAGCTCTCTCAACCAGCACCGGCTGTTTGTGTAAAACGCTCTCCCATGGATAGTAAGCTAGCTGTGGGGGGAATAGAGAACAGAAAGAATTCAAGGTGTAGACAATAAAAAGTGCTTTGGTTCTGAAATATACTATTTGAATAAAATAGGATCCTCCATCCTGGTTAGTATTGAAATGCTAATTTGAATTAGACTTCACCTGTTACTCCTTACTGACACCATTTAGTTTTTCCTCTAAAACATTTGGACCCATGTTTTTGGAATATTCCTCTTCAAATAAGTTCATCTTAAAATCAAACCAGGAATGGAATTATTTTTTTTCCAAGGGAAATATTTTACCTGCAAAATTGCTTCTAATCCTAACCACAAAATCTAAACCCTTTATCATGAAGCCTTCTGTAGGCGACTGCTTAGGAATACCTTTCAAGTGGTAAGATATGATTGACACTGCATCAGATTGACATATTGCTGTGATTTACTACATTTGAAGGGGATAAAAACATGTGTGGTCATTATTGTGGCAAGTTACATATTCCTGTGTGTGTTCTTACATAGAAATATGAACATATCAAATCTAGAACCATAGTCTGTTTGCACATTTTTGGGAACTCAGCACCCATTTAGAAACAAAAGTCTTTTCTCGGATTTCTGATTAACCATGTATTTGACCAAAAGTTAGACTGCAAAATTTGGTTCAAGTTGTAAACCTTATTAATTCGCACTGAGTTAGTTGATCTATTTTCTTTCAAATACAGCATGCTGCATTTGAAAGCGAGCCGTCTAGTTGTAATAATACACCACAGCAATCTTGAATCTTGCTCCGTCCCACAAATTGTAACTGGATGTTTCAATACGTCCAAAATGTACTGTGACCGTATCACAACAGACGGCTTATTGCGTTATTGTTATTTTGTGTTGGGCAGCATCCACATGACAACTATTACCAAAACCCATGAATAATACTTATAGGAGATTACAAACAACCTTTTTAGGTTTAAATCCTAATCCATTCTTTTTAAATATCAAGATTTACACTAACCATTATTAATGGAATAATCTGCCTGGGTGGTGTACTTGTGTCTTCTGAGAGTCCTAATTATTGTGCCTCCGTATAGTCAACAATAACTCAGTTTTATTTGCTGATAATTTGATCAACTCTTTTCCTGTTTTCAGTTCAGTTTATTTTACGAAGAAATGTACTCTAGAATTTCAATTGATCAAGCTTGTGAGGATGAAAATGAATTTGTCTGGTATCAGTAAAACAACTTTTTTTATCCACAATATCTGGATACACTGATGAAGGAACTTATTTATGTTCACAGTATTCTCTAAAAAAAGGCTTTATGGTCCTGGCAATTTTGGAGTCTGATTTGAAACCTCTTCCTCAGCTCAGAATGAGCTCTGATATGTATTCAGATAAGTATAAAAATGAGAAAATCCTGACCTTTTTTTATGTGTCTTTTTTTCTACAATATCCCCACTGGGTTGTTTTTCTGATGATGAAAAAAGCTACAATAACCACACATAATATTTATTATTGTATATGTTTAATTTCCTTCAGGAGTGTTTATTTTGGTAAATTGCAGGCTGCGTTATTCTCAGTCCACATTTCGGCTTTATGATTAGCCACTCTTGATGACATTGAATAGGAAAGAGAAGAAGGACCTACAAATAGCAAACAGATGGCACAGTGGGGCAATTTTGTCCAACAGACCAAAAATGACACCGGAACACAATGTAATTGTGGTCATTATCTAACATTGTACAACTCTAGGTTTCCTTTTCAGATTTCACTGATGCCTGAGGGGAAGCGGTCCTGATGAAAAACATGCAATTTGTCTTCTCGGGCTTATTGTGCTTGATGCTGGTACACTTGTACCACAATAGAGGGACAAACCCTTTTTACCAACAAAATGGCATATAATTACAATCTTTTTCAAATGTATTTCAGTTTAATAACAGTGGAAGAAAAATGAAATTTTCTTCAACCAAATTTGTGACTGACAGAATGTTCAGCGGTTACATAAAAAGTGCATTACTGTTTACCAACAATTCATCTTGAAATAATACAAATCATTATGTGGTAGAGGCCATCTGAAAAATGTGTTCTCACATTTTATCCTAAACCCCAGAATTTAACTTGGAAATCCTCCCAACTCCCTTTTGTAATCAGACATAAATAAAAGACAAAATCAGCTGAATATTTGTATAATTTATAGAAAGAGTCATTTACTAGATTTATTATACAGAATATTGGTCTTCTATCCATTATAGATTGCAATTCAAATTCCACAAAGTAGTGATGCTGACATATTCTGACATTTACTCAGATGCGATGCAGATATGTGTGGATATAGATTCTGTGTAGGATCTGCTGTAAAGGGGCAATCTAATCCCCTACCTCAGTGTGCTGCTGAAACTTTTTGGTCAAAATTGAATTTCACCTAAGGATTTTGCAAAAGGTTCTTAAGGGATTTCAACATCTTGTATAGACATTTAAAGTGACTGCTAAACAATATTCAAACACCAAAGCCATAAACTCGGCACACTGCAGTTAGTCAATTAATGAAGCCTACTTATAAGGTCTACTACATTAGTAAGATGTTATATCCAATATGAAGTCAGATATTTGGGTTCACTTGTAGGATTAAATCATGTGGCTGATACATCAGAAACATTTCTGGCAGCTTCTCATTCCACTGGACACTGAGGAGTACCTGAGATAGGTTTAACAGATGAGTCTTTAAAAAAAGTCAGGTGTCACTGATTTGAAAGCGTGTTGAAGATTACTTTCTTATTCATTCCATGGAGTAAAGATTAATGTAAAAGTTTAGATATATGATCTGTAGGCATCAAATGCCGTCCAAGATGATTTGTCTATGCAGATGTGTAAGCTGCGTGGACCACTTTTTTGTGACCAAAATCCTCTTTCTTAGAGCTTTCTAGGTTCATTAGTAGTTAAAAGCAATGTCATTGATATTTTTTAATGAATCTTGTTAAATGCCCTTCTGCGTACTTGTGTTGGAGTACCCAACAACACATTATTCATACTCATCATTATCAGATGTGAAGTGCTTAAGAGAATCAAACTTGGCCTATTTATTTTCTTGTTTTTAACGGTGTTCTTTGTGCTTTTCCTCAAATGTTGCATCACAAGAAAGGGACACAAAACGCTCTGACATTCTTCGATTTTCTACCGTCATTGATTTTGTTGGCCTGCTTTTATTCGTACATCTACAATAGAACCGTGTCTTCGTGAACAGATTACCAAGCTGGTATGTATTCTGGCCAAGTGAGATTTTATCTAGTCTCTATCTGCAGTCTGTTTTGCCATAGCTGGTACAATGGAGAGTTTTGAAATACATCTGGGACACATGCATATGGGGGCAAATAGACAAATATGAATAAATATTTGTCTATTTGCAGGATTTTGCAAAAACCTACCATATCCGCTTTCAGAAGAAACTGGTGGAGGAAGAGGGGCAGAGGAAGAACCCATTAAATATGGGTGCAGTTCATTAAAATTCTTAAAGTTCTAAAGCCCTCTCAGTGCTCTTCAGGTTTGTTTAACTGTATCATTATTTAATTTCACATAAAATATTTCTTGACAGCTACTGTCACTGTAGACTTCAAAGGGAATTTAAAAAAAAAGCTGTGAAGCAGTTGTATCCATTGTGAAGACTTAAGATACTTGCTTGCTTTAGTCATCAGGGGGTTGATTGGATTTTGCTTGGTTATAGTGTTTAACCCATAGAGAATATTAACGCTCGTTTTCAAAACACTCATGTCATCAATTAATGCAACCTTTACTTAATCAATTCAGCCTTCTTCATAGTTTATATGATTGAATAAGGTTTACATTTCTTTCATATGATGTGGCGATATGCTCAGGGCATCTTAGGCCCAACTACTGTATTTCCTTTCAACAAAGCAGGCATTGGCCAGTGGAAAGGCTTATTTTACACTGAGGTACAATTTGCCTTACCACACAATGAGTAAACCTTAATATTAATGTGATCAGCGTGGAGTTAGAGGCAGGCCTGTGGGCTGTTTATTTAGATCATATGTAGACTAAGTGCTAGACCTTTGAAGTGCCTAAGTGTGCTGGGGAGGGAGCTTGTACAATTCCCCTCGGTGATGTATCCTGCCTCAGAAAATGCCAAAAGGATCAACCAGATGCTGAAACATCTGTGAGTTCAATCTAGTCAGAAAACTCTACACGGAGGGGGGGGATGAATTATCAATCTTTTTATTACTATTCATTGTTTTTATAGTGCTTGCCGTCATATGGTGCCAGTTGCAAAAGCTGGCACTGCACCTGTTGACAGATATGGTTGGTTCCACATCTCATGAAGCTGAAGAGACTATGGAATTCGTTTCTGGAATTTGAAACGATCCCAACACTGTGACTTCCATGTCCAGTGATTGGTATGATTGTATGCAAATTGTGTTGTACTGTATTTATTGACCTGGTAATAAACATTTAATAAATTATCATAGCTACCTCAAAGATAAAAAAAAAAAAAGTTTAATCAGAAAGCAATCTTTTGCTCTTGGCTTGCTCTCGAGTTGAGTTATGGCAGAAAGACGACGATTTGAAATAGAAATCCTAATGTTCCTTTTCTCAAGTTTGCATAATTAAAACCCCACCACAGCACCTGAATGCACCATCAGGCCATTAATACAAATCAAGCCTATGGGCTTCAAAACGCTCATAACCATACCTCATATCTTAGTTGGACAGTGCCTGATAAAGATTCTGAGATTATTCTTTTGTGAAAGACAAATACAAATGTCAATAGGGGTAAGAAAAAATAAAAGGAATTTATGAAATATAATTGTACTTTAGAAAATTTGAAAAGCAATCCTGTGTAATCTGAGCCTTTTCAGAGCGAAAACAAAAAAAACATAAAATATAATAACAAGCATGCAAGATTTTAACCTTTAACTGAAGAAAAATAGATCCATGAATAAATGAGTAAGGGAAATATACCGAATGCTAATTTGGAACTCATGTATAATAAATGGGTTTAATTGGCATACAAGCTTGGGTTATAAAGTTCTGAATAATGGAAGTGGCAAAATAAACTTGGGTGTTACATTAAACAGACTCATAACTACAGTCAGAGCATTTAACAATAACATTTTACTGATTTAATTAAAGCAGAAGAAGGCCCTGCCTATAGTTCTGGTTTTGAAAACTCTAGGAACCACAAATAAACCTGTGGCCTGGGAGCAAGGTGCTATGATTGGGAAATATTGTATTATTGGATCTTTAAGATATAATGGAGATTGGCCTTTTAGTGCTTTATATGTGAGGATGAAAATTTGATTTCTACTCTGAAATGAACAATTAACAATGGTTTCTCCAGCAAGCTCTCATCAGAACACTGGCTGCATCATTTCAGAGGAGCCACTCCTATTTCCTCTGTGAATATGAACATTTTCAAGCCTTAAAAAAAAAATATATATATATACATATATAATGTCAGTACCTTAGATATTACTGATTTATACATATGGACTATGCCAGACCCCTTTAAATTTTTCACTCTGTTTCATTGCAGCCATTTGCTAAAATCAATAAAGTTATTTTTTTTTCTCATGAATGTACACTCAACACCCCCTTCTGGTAGAATTTTTTGCAAATTTATTAAGAAAAACTGAAATATCAAATGGTCATAAGTATTCAGACCCTTTGGTCAGTATTAAGCAGAAGCGCCCTTTTGATACAAAAAGTTTTTCCAAACCTGGCTTTGGGGATCCTCCGTCATTCTTCCTCGCAGATCCTCTCCAGTTCTGTTAGGTTGGATGGTGAGGCTTTCGTCAGGCCACTCTGCCATTAAGCCTCGACTGGTTGAGGAACGCAGTGATAGTTGACTTTGTGGAACTTTCTCCCATCTCCCTACTGCATCTCTGGAGTGCAGTTACAGTGATCTTTGGGTTCTTCTTTACCTCTCTCACCAAGGGTCTTCTCCCACAATTGCTCACTTTGGCTGCGCGGCCAGGTCTATGAAGAGTTCTGGTCGTCCCAAACTTCTTCCATTTAAGGATTATGGAGGCCACTGTGCTCTTAGGAACCTTGAGTGCTGCAGGAATTATTTTGTAACCTTGGCCAGATCTGTGCCTTGCCACCATTCTGTCTCTGAGCTCCTTGGGCAGTTCATTTCGGCCTCATGATTGTCGTTTGCTCTGACATGCACTGTGAGCTGTAAGGTCCTATGTACACAGGTGTGTGCCTTTCCTAATCGAGTCCAATCAGTTTAATTAGACACAGCTGGACTCCAATGAAGGAGCAGAACCAGCTCAAGGAGGATCCGAAGAAATGGACGGCATGTGAGTTAAATATGAGTGTCATGGCAAAGGGTCTGAACACTTATGACCTTTTGATATTTGAGTTTTTCTTTTTTGATAAATTCGCAAAAAAGTTCTACATTTCTGTTTTTTTCTGTCAACATGGGGTGCTGAGTGTACATTTTTGAGAAATAAAAAAAAAGTTGTTCATTTTAGTAAATGGCTGCAATGAAACAAAGAGTGAAAAATTTAAAGAGCTCTGAATAATTTCCGTACCCACTGCATATCTAGGAAAACATGTTCTAATAAATATTTTCAGTGTGTCTGTGTGTGTGTCGGAGCCTGTGTGGAGGCTGTTGGGCATCCTGTTCTAAACCCTCGGTAAAATCGAACATATTTCTAGATAAGCCAACGATCCTTTTCAAACCCAGATCCATGCAACTTCCTGAAACATACCAGGTTTTCCTCTAGAAAAATTCCCGGTTTTATATGTAGTCCACTTTGTGGGCAGTACAATAGATGGCTGATACATTAATGAGATTAGGTATGCAAGGTGATTCAGATGATGTTCAACACTGTTGAGCCAATCTTCTAATTCAGATGAACCTTGGCTCCAAAACTACAAGAGGAGTATAATTATGATATGTACCATTATATTTAAAGGATCCAGAGGAGCAGCATCTAAAAATCTGACAACACTTTGAGATACAGATAAAGGAGTGAAACATGTTGAATCACTCCACCACCCCATTGGGAATAAGTGGTATTGAAAATGGCTGGATGTTGAATCAATACACACATATATCAATACACATATTCTAATGATAAATGTATCACTGTAAAAAGAAAGTCTGATGTATTTAAATAATATAAGAGGAGCAAAAAGTCTGTATCACGTGAAGGTAGATAAAAGAAATGAGCATGTCAGAGTTAAACTGTTTTTATTGTTGCTATGCTTTTCCGTTCTATATGCAAACGTAATTCAGTCATGAATGAAAAAAGGACCCCATTGGTTGTTGTTTTTAGAAGTATTGTTGTACTGGTTATGTTGTACAGGTCCTTGAAAGACCTCATCTTTCATTCGTAAAGCATTCACCCCTAACTGGCTGTGTTAATCTGTTGATTAAAGGTGAGCCGGTTGACCTTATGTTTTGTTGCAGGGACAGGAAAATGGTTGCACCTGGTTGGCATTGTGAACTGTACAACCTGTAAATACACCCTATGCACAGCACAGTATGATGCCAGTCCATTTGTTATTTCTGTTAAGCCCAGCTGGTAACAAAGCTGTGTTTACCAAAAAAAAAACAAAAAAACAGACACCTGAGCTGGTTCTTAAGATTCAGGAGCAAGACAGACCAAAGGGACATCCCACAGGGATTTGATGACTGGTCAGCCCTGTTATAACCCTTTTACACTTACAGAAAGTGTCTGAGAGAAAATTGGGGCCTTTTATTTTCATGATGATTCAGTCTGACACACAAAAAAAAACACAAAGGGGAAATATATATTATTGGAAATAAATCATGTAAACTCTAACTTATTTGAAATCATAATCTTTGAATTGTAATGAAAGAATGTAATACCTGTTTTTTACGGAACATTTTCTATAAACAAGCTCACACTCAAACAAACTCAAACATAAAAACAACAAAAATTTTAATTCGTGGATGAAAATTTTTTTGTTGCTGCTTGTATTTGTTATTTTACTTCTCCAGTTTTTTGAGTTTGTGAGGTCATAATCACATGATGGTCCAGCCTGCCAGGCTGCAAGGTATCCATCTGAGGCTTAAACATTACCTCTGGAAACAATTGATCCAAAGAGGTGAATTTTAGGGATCAATCTTGCACTCTAAACAGAAGCTGACTGTGGCCTGCTAAATATTTAGTCTAAGTCCAGAAGGTTCTGAGTAACCTCGTCATATAAAGCACAATGAAGAGCTTCCGATGCCTTTATCATAATGTCAAAACACTGCTTGATCACTGCAGCTCTTCCTGCTCTCCTTCAGGCTGTACAGACAAGAGGGGCAAAAAAAATGGATTAAACTTTCAGTCAATTTGTTGCCTTGTGCGACCGGATCAGAGAAACTCTTGTTAACTCCTTACTGGTCCTATTGATAAGCCCTGCTGTCTGAGGACACCGTTGATTTAGCCAGAGTGCAGATGAAAGGGATAACGGGGCAGGTTGGTCGATATGGATTTCTGTGTACAGATCACTGTCCAAAGTTAACAGTGACACCAGGAGGCAGGATATCTGCATGCTCACAAAAGACTGCAGTTTAGCAGCTTAAAATATCAAACCTCTGTTTGGCTGCTTATGTGAGAGCTGTGATATCCACTGTTACATAGGCTAGAATAATATTTTGTTTGTTTTGGTTTTTGGTTTTTGTCCTCAGGGGCAAAACTTGGTTTCAGTGTTTTGTTTTTCCTTTGTATAGAGCCCATCCAAGGTAATTTCTTTCAGAATGTTCATTCTTCCATGTCAGCCAGCTACGGTGCAGAGAAAAAAAACAGAGGAGACAGGAATAAAAACAGAGCAGTTGTGAAAATAGCTTGCAAAGGGGAATCAGTTAATAAAAACAAAACAGCTCAGGAAAAAACACCCTCTGTCAGATGTGAACGCTAGTGGGCAACATCATCTTTTCTGCGATAGAAGTGAGGGCTCAGTCCAAATGAATTAATTCATCTCTTGTTTATTTCAGTGCTTGAATTGTTATTAAAATAAGCTGCCCGCTCTGCCAATTCAAAAGGAAATATTGGTTGGATGCTCAGCTTGATAGAATGAGTCAGTCTTGCTCACAAATGTTTGTGTGTAGGTCCAAAGAAAAATATTCAAATTCTCCAACCAGCAAGGTTTCACTCTTTTATGTGCTGGATTTAAGTTTTTTTTAATAAAATGAAAACTCTTTTGTTTGCTCAACTATAGCAGCACTGGGGACATGAAGCAGAGCTTTTTCAGGTGACGTCTGGGAGTACACAAAAAAGCTCTTTCTAATTAATTTGTATTCTAATCTCCACCACCACATTTAAGGCCTATCAGCTGACTTTGAGGATGCTGTTTATTAATGACTTTTTAAAGGCTTTGCAGCATAAAATGGAAATATTTAATCTTGTGAAATACTAATATTGAATGGATGGAAACTGTCTCTTTTTATTTGGCAAAGTATATCTATGAAAGTATAATACAAATAACTATCAACGATGACCATCAGCATTACTAAATACACTATCAAATGTAACATAAGCAGGTAAACCATGGCAACTGAATGTTGTGAGGGAACAAATGGGTCACAAGGAATAATTGAATGTGATCCATTTTAACATAATATATATATTATTTTCTTTTTCATGTGTGGCTGTGAAACACTAATGAGCAATCAGAGTGATGCAGCTCTGCAGACAAGCGCTAAAGGGCTCATAATCTAAAGCAAACATTTAACCCTAACTGATTGAGCATGTCGCTGCATCGTGTATTTAACACTAGATGTAAATCTTTACAGCGCCTTTCTGAGAAATGCCACGGATGCTGCACATTTCCAAGAATCCCTCTGTGGCTGTAACTGATGCACCAGCTGTGCCATCAGTCAGTGGTGACATTAAAACATTACTATGAGGTGCTGGCCCGACAACAATGTAATATGTAAAAGAAGATCAGAGGAGGATATATGCAAAACTCACAAACACCCAACCTTGACATTACTGTTTTTCCTTCCTTTTTTCTACCCCCTGTTTTTATTTTGGCTAAAATATGTCACATAAGACTTTAGTAGTTGGTTAAGATCAGGAGAATGTCAATCTAAGGTAATAAATGGGCCTTGCAATTACATTTATTAAGGAATGCTCTGCATAAATGTGTAACATTGATAGGACTAAACTCTTTGACTGGTAACGACTATCTTGGGAAAACCGGCATGCATTAAGCTGATGATCTAGCATATTTGAACAGTGGCACAGTATTTCTTATGTGGTTGGTATGTCATGATGAAGTGGCAGTCAGAATGGGTTTGGTGTGAACTATTAGACCATCTATACTAAAATTGACTCATCCATTGTCACAAAACGTTATGAACACAAGTTGAGTCTTTCACTTTTCACTTTATTAGGCTTAACTGTCTGGACTCTGATTGAGTCAAACACCAGGACACATTTAGCACCATATTTACAGCATTTCCAAGGTAAATTTTTCTGCTCTGAGAGAAATATTAGTCAAGGTTGAGCTTGTTCAGCGGAGACTAAAACTGCATTATTAATTTATTTTTTGTTCTATCACCTAAGCATCATCCTCCATTCTCCATCCCACCCCCTCTCTTCTTCAGCACTTTGAGACTCTCTTTCTGCTGCTTTTCCTTGGCTCACTCCTTATCAGACGTCTTCAGCTGTTGGTGGAGCAACCGCAGAGGCTGTCAGCATAGAGGGCTACTTGGCAGTGGTTGAGTCTTGTAATTTTCCTTGCTGCCCAATATTTCGTAAATAGCTTTCTTCACTCCAGTCATTTTTCGTGCTCATTTCATCCCACCTTTGCAAATGTGTCAGAAATACGGGATGGCCGATCTATAGGTAAGCATATGGCTCTCCAGCTGTAACAAAGCAGCACATAGAAGTTTGTTTTGACTGACCAAAATTAGGTGGACTGTAAGAACATGCGTTGTTTTGAGAATGAAAGCAGTTGTGCTTTCTTGATTTCATAAAAAAGTTATGAAATTGGTTTCCTTTCGTTTTAATATTGACTAACAGGTATAAGATGACAAACAATTGGGTGACTTTAAAATTCCACTGTTTAAACAGACACGACACACAACATTCCTCCAGCTTATTTAATGGTAAGAATAAGGGTCAGTCCAAGATAAAGAGAGACTTAAGGGAAAGATTAAAGCTATCACTTGTTATTTAAGGTATGATCGTGGGGAAACTGATTCCCATTTTTTATCCACTTGGTGTTGTATAATCCTTAATTACATCATATATACAGTGTTCAATATCAACAACAGAATGCTGTGTGGATGTCAGATTCATTCATCTATCAGCTGCACTGCATCATGTTGATGTCATGACAAACAAACCTGCAAGTGGGAGACATATTTGACATAAACTCAATATTTTCTGCAGTCTCTGAGTAAAGCATCATAAATTGTTTGTACGGTAGAAGAATGTCAAGATATATCAATTTGTCTAATATATCAGAGTCACACAGTAGGTAAGGCACTAAATACTTTAGATATGAACAAGAAAACTAACAGAGAAAAAAATGTACCCGTGTTAAATAAACCTAAAAAGCAACAATAAAGTAATATTGATAACCCTAATAAAGAATTTAACAATGATTCAAATGTCACACTGAATGTGATGAATGGTCGTCCGGCCTTTCATAAATTATTTAGCTCTAATTTACTTGTGCTCCAGGATGAGGACCTGCAGCTATCTCTGCGCCTCAGTGCACAGCAGACCCAGAAGGATGGACCCATTAGCAGGGATTTGTTTATACTGCCTCACCTCAATCTCAGCTAGTACCTTCTGACTAATGTCAGCCATGTTTAACAACCACCTGTCTTATCACATGCACACAGACAGGAAGCATCAGTTCCTCAATCACTTATCCAACAGACTCAGGAGTTATTTGCCAAAGACATTTTAAAATTTGACATTTAGGCGACAGTCTTAAGTTAAGACGGAATACAACCAGGAGGATTTGGAAAGTTTGAATTATTTAAGAGTAGACCATTTTCACCTGTTGCTATGATTCTACAAGTCCCATTCCCCCCAAGTAATTATCGTTAAAGAATATAAACAAACAAACAAACCAACAAAAAAGCTTCACCTACACATTTCTTCTAAATTAGTTGGTGTGCAAAAACTCACTAAGTGCAATCTGGAGAAACCCAGAGCTATTATGACAGCATAAAATTCAGATTTCTATTGTAAAAAAATGGCATACCAACAAGAACCCAGGAGGTATTTTCATACGGTAGTGGTGACACACTGTCTGCACATAATGTTTGACTACATTTCCTTCTGTTGCAATCCCACAGGAATAAACTGTCACCTCAGTGTTGAAGCAACAATGTCACCTTGTTGTTAGGCTAATCCTGAGTCAGGAATTTACAATAAATCACAGCTTCTTCCAGTGCTGCAAACAAAAGCAAATGACAGCTCTTATGAGGACCTGTATCCAGTTGTTCATACACACTGAATCGCAATTAGAGCAGACATTTTAGTGGCGATCAAGAGGGGATTGTGGATGTTAATTAAACTTTTACTCGGTAAAGAACAGAGCTGGGGCCTCATAGTCTTATTTGATCTGAAAACAAAATAAGGCACTCATTATTATCCATTTGTCCTGCTAACACACAGCCTTTCCATAAAGAACAGTCATGCCAGATTTGTGGAAACCTGTGGCTAACACTTTTTGCCTATAAAATTAGTCCAGGAATAAGGGCTGCATCTGGAAGTAATCCTCTCAGGCGTTAGATGTTAAAACAATTATTGTTTGAATATTTCATCTAGCTCTTAAGAAATGGGTGGAACATGTTAACAAAAGCTTGCAGTCAGATAATGCCATAAAAATAGAGGACATTGTCAGCACCAGTGTGGGGTGTCAGGATCACCTCTCTTTTACAGTCATTACTATGTGTCTGATTACATGTCAAACACAGTTAGAAGCAGCAGCAAAATATCCATTAGTCCTTATCTATTATTTAACATTCAAAGAGGTTCTAATGGCTTGAACTTTCTGACACCAAGATCCTCTCATAGTTGAGGATATGTCTATCCTCATTTGAAAAGAATAGAAACAGATACTTAATAAATTCTATGCCAGACTTTGAGTTCTTTTGTAATATTCACATTTTCTTGGTCGTTCGGCTTAATTTCTTCCTCCTTTTGCTCTGTGTTAAAAAATCCTGTCATATCCTGTATAGTAGAAATGTGGAGCCATGTGTTTGTGCTGTCTGCATAGTCCCTATATAACTATTCTATACCAAAGTGACACACATAGCACACTAAATTATTTTGTGTGGGTGAGAGGACAGGCTGCCCATCATGAACACCTCCTCTAAAATGTAACTCAGGGTTCGCGGCAGCAATGTGACAGTTCAGAGAAAAACAGTCCCCTGCCCTAATCAGCAGTTACATTGTGATTAATTATTCTGACAAGCAGTGGCACTTTGACAAAGTTGGGAGCTCCCTCTCATTCGAGAGGAGGCTCACAGAACATGTGATTAGGCTGTGAATCACAAATGCCAGAGAAAGTGGCAACAGGAGTCATAATGTCAGCAGTTGCATTTCAAATTTCTGCCTTTTATTTGATCTTTTTTTTTTTTACAGCATTTCACCTTTCTCCCATGTTTTCCTTTTGGCGGATAGATGATGACACATAAATCTGTCACTAAAAAGATTTCAAGAAAAACAAGGCCGACATCAGGTCGGTTTAGTTATTCATCCTGAGCTTTCAGACAAAAATTAGACAATCGTCAGTTGTCTCCCCACTTGTCAGAAATGTCATTCATCTTGTTCTTTCATTTCAATAAAAAGGCAGCTGAAGCAAAAAAACACAACACTGGGATGGGTCTGTCTAAAAAGCCACAAAGGTTTTTTGTGTCATTGTTATTCAGCTATAAACCTATTAAACCACAGCTGTTTAAAATCATTTACAGCAAATGTTCTTTTAGAAATAGTAGGAAAACTAAATACACCATTGAGACTTTGATAATTTGTTCATTTTGAATTTAATAACAGCAACACTATGAGTTTGTCTTTTGAAAAAACCACAAGAAAATAAAACACTGCATATATTTTTCTTTTTTATTTAAAAGAGGTTCCAGCTGCTCAAACGTTTACTGCCTTATCTGACATATGTTTGTTTTTTAATGCAACAGAAATCTTGAAGTCTGAGATGCCTGCAGGACTTCTTTTCTAAATTTGCCCATTGAGTCATAATAGGATAGTTTTTTACTTTGCTTCAGTGAATTTGAAGTGAGCATATGCGTGTCTCTATAGATATATATCTATGAATATAAATAGTTATAAAAATGAAAATTCATTATTAACAAAACCTCAAAACGCTAAAACATACAATGACTCATTCTGTTTATCTTCCTATTTTTTGCTTTGCACAGTTGTATATAAAGTTGCATTAGTATGTAATATATATATATATATATATATATATATATATATATATATATATATATATATATATATATATGTGAATATATATCTTTTTTTGCAGGATGCACTAAAGTGTTTTAGTTTGTGTTTGCAGAAACATTGTGTTTGCATATCTTGTGTGTTTACATGCAAAAGGAACTATTTTTTTCCTGGAGGCTAATCATCTTTTTTACTCTTTATTCTTTCTACTTAGATGTCACGGTGAATGAAAGGCAGGATTTCCTTTTACATGGTCTAATTCCTTCTGCAGTGTTTGCTCATGGGAGTTTGAGTTGCTTGTTATCCACTGAGAGTAGCCTCCAATCGGAGGTTTTCGTACTGCATGGAATGAAAGATCAGCAGTTCTTTGTTTTTGCTTCAGAGATGTTTTTATGGAAATGTGTTTTTGGCTTTAGGACAAGTTGACCATTTAACCTTCCCCAAAGGCCCGGCAATCTTGGATCACCAACTGTTATCAATTTTCCTGGCCAGTCATAAAAATGTTTGGACCTGTTTTTCTTGGGCAACAGTTTTATGACCGACAACCAGTATGATGTTAGATTGTATAAATGTGAACTATTTTTTGCTACTAATTCTGTTCAGAAACCCATACTTCCTGCTGTTATCTCCGTTTTGACTGTTTGCTGTGCAACTCAATTTAATATTCAGGACAAAATTATGGCTCTAACAAATATAACCCATATGTAGTTCAAACTATTGCTTGCAAATCTCTCATAACACAGTTTATCTTTTTAAATATGCTTTTCTCCAGGTATGGGTTTTAAATGATTGGAAATCAGTGAATCCTGTTTTTAATCTAATTTTAAATCTTATATCCAAAGTTTCCATGCAATCATTCTGAAAATCTTCATTTTGTGTGTGAGCTGGCAGTGATTAACTGTGCATGATCATTTAAGATGAGTCAGTTAATGTGTATTGCAGTCTAAAGGTTCAAACCTATGGAAAGGATTTAACCGCTCGGTGACATTAACAAAGCTTGGTTACACATTTGAGTGCAGCCTTTCTGTGTGTTGCAATAAAGAAAAGGAACCCATGCTCGGTCTGTAATAATAAGCTTAAATTGAAGCATAGCACCTCAGGTATTCTGTGCAACTAATGAGAAAGCAATACTGAAAGTGCTTTGAAATGCCTGTGAACAGTGCTGAATGGTGTAAGGTGAGAGCTAATCGCGGCCTTTCCATGCTCTGACATCCCTGTGTGCCTCCAACAATTACATTGTTAAGGATTAGTGAATTGTGCAGAAATGCACAAAATATGTCAAACTGCAACCATTAAATGATGGTTCTCCCTCTTTGCCGCTGGCAAAAATCACATGGTACATGTCTATGCTAATGCAAGTTACGATTGAGTTTCCAGCTCAATGTGCATCTGTGGCAGAATGTTTGAAAATGTCAGGGAAATGATTTAAGCATTTGTGTCACTGTCACAAGGTGAGACTATACAAATACACTGTCTACATATTTATGCATGCAGCAAAGAACAAAAAAAATCCTTTGTCAAAACCAGGAGGAGAGAGAGATTTTTCTGTGGAATGTTTTTTGCTATTGGTGGATGAACAAAGTTAGCCTTTGTCCACCATGAAAACGTATTGCTTTAACACCAGAAACTGAACCCAGCATCAGTCTGAACCCATGGATTAAAAAGTAGCTAATGCGGCAAGCTAATGTAAAACTATGTCTCAGTTGTTTGTTTGAGGTCCAATCTTTACTGTAACTCCCTCATTAAAAGTTGCTTGGGATAGTCGCCAGGTTTATCCATCTTCCGTCAGCATTGTTTTTCTGGTCTCTCAACAGACAATTAGAATCAGTTTCAGGAGTTTGACCATGTCATCAAGCGAAAACTAGACGGCCAACGGCATAGTTCAGTCAGGACTGCCTACTCTGCATTTCTGAACATATTTAGGGGCCCATGTCCAAGCAGGGTAATTCTTCACCATTCCATTTAATAAGCTTGAGCAGGCTATATGAATAATAAGGTCAGCACAGCCTTGCCTGAAGTTGTATGGTGATTGAAAGACAAGAGACAAGCCTTCGTGCACGTTATAATGGCTGCACAATTTAGCTTGCCTTGCCAGCTCATCTCGCAGAGTAATGAACGGCTTTGTAACTGCACCTGCCGCTAACATGAGCAAAAGCATGCCTATAATAAAACTTTGCGATGCTTCATAAGGAACTTATTTCTTCCCTTTTTTTTACCCTGAATGTATTTATTTGCTTCCCTTGCCTCCATTGAGGAGCTTCCACCTGAATAAATGGCTCCTACAGCATGAAGTTGCAGCTAAAATCAGGCATGGGTTTATTGTTCACTTTTAAGATTGATTCTGACAGTCTGCTTTGACTCAAAGACACTGAGGTTTAGACTCAATCCTTAATGGGATGAATCCCAATCAATGATTATCGACTGAAGGCAGCCATTATTGGCTTGTAAGACATTACTTTTGTGACATTATCCCAATTATAATGAAGGCACAGGGCATTTCTGGTGGGGCTCTCTCTTTAGTAGGGCAAGAAAATCTGATGGGCCAAGGTAGTAATCATCCGTTCTAACACACATGGCCCGGGGTCTTGCAGCTTTTCCTGTTCCATTCTAATGGATTCATTAACAAATGACAGTGATTTATTTGTTTCAGGAAAGCACAAATGCTTCATTGTGATTGCCCTGTGGGGCTCATGTATAAATATTTGCTTCCATAGTTGAACAGGTTCAGTGGTCAAATTCATAGGTGTTAAAATATAGGAAATCAGATGCAATATGAACTACAAAAATCAATCTAGAGCTTTGACTCAATATCGGCTATTAATGGCTTTTACATTTGGGCTGAATTAGTCATGTTTTGCAATTGGTGGCCTGCAGGGTGCCTGAAACTTGCCTTACAATTGGTTATAAACTCAGGAAAAGGAAATAATATTGCATGAGTGAGCTTATTAATGCAGATACTGAAGAGCACCCTAGCTACCTTTTAAAGAAATGATTTATGAATTGTCAGCTTCCTTCAATGTGTTTTTAAAATGATCATGTTCTTTCAAAAAACCCAAAGGGAGCTCTTCTTTCATACAGATACCTGCCTCTCAATGTCTTAAATCATCTGATTTAACTGTCCATTCTTTTCATCCATTACTATTGTCCAAAAAAATGTCTGCTTCATGCCTGCCAATGGTTCACTTAAAAGCCCTTTTGACAAAGCTCATTTGAATGGGGTGCTCTAAAGGTTCACACTTCCTCATCAAATGACGCGTGTTGGGGTAAGTTACGTTCATCACACATACTCGTTTCTGTGTGTATCTATTTCTTTTTAATATAAGATCAAATCCTGGCGTGTGTTTACCACAGTCTCACTCAGTCTTAGATTGCTGTGAAACAACCATAGCAAGCATCTCCACCAAAAGTGTGAGAACTAAGCTCGCAATTTCCTTTTCTTTTGGCAGTTGTTAACTTCTCGGAAAAAGAGAAAAAACCACCACGCGTGCACCCAATAAATTGAGCGCTCCCACAAAGAAACAGGGACATCAGTTTAATATATATAGCTTTGTGCTATCTTTAAAGTGTTTGTTTTGTAGAGCAAAAGAAAAGCAGACTGTGAAAATGCAAAAGAAGGAAGCTGCACGGGAAGTGCACTGGAGATGTTTGAGATGAACAAAAGAGGGCAGTGAATCTGAGAGCAGAAACCGTTTTGAGGGGTGGCAGAGCATGTTTACACTGGGGGAGTGTTTTCATTTCATGCTATTTTCTGTCAGAATGGAAGTGACGGAATTTCAACCTGTTTTTGGAAATTGGGGAATTTTTCATTGTGGTATTTTCATATCAAAGTGCCACAATACAATGAGTTTTTTCACGCGTGGTTCCTGTTTTCCTTTAAACCTGTGCACATCCTACATTCACAAGTGGATAGCTACTTATAATACACTCATTTAAAAATCTACCTTCACATATCTATCATGATTTTGCCTTTGACATATGTGACCAATCAGGGTAGATTGGATTTAGTGGGAAGGGATTTATAAAGACACAACTGCCAACATGATGTGTTTAAAATAAATATTAACACAGATTGCTGTTGAATATTCTAACTAGCAGTTATTTACCATGAATTAAACCTGCCACAGTAACATTATGAGCCTTATGAAACTGGGTTTAAGTAGAATATCAGTTTTTATCAGTTCAGACTTTTCAGCGCATATTTAGTGACTACAGAATAGCTCCAGGTAGCAGGCTTTGCGATCAGTGTGGCCTTGATGAAAGCCCAGTGCTCTGAGAGGTCCTAAGTGTTTTCTCTTTGCCCACTGAGGTGTGACAGTTGGATGTCCGCACGGATCTTTTTGCCGATTTGACCTCACACTTCAAAATGATTGTGACTGAAAAAGTTTAAACTTACCCAATATGAACAGGAGGTACAACCTTTTCTCCACCTTGCATTGTCAGTCAAACCTGTTATTGTCCAAAATGTCCACATTTCCTGTCGAGTCTGAGTGTGTAAATATGGTGTCTGACGGGGTTGTGACGAAATTTTCAAAAGATGCTTATAGTGTATGGAAAATGGGTCCTGATAGGTTTTGTGATTCCCTGACTTTTTTATATGTTTACCTTGAAAGTAATATATGATCTTAAAGTAAAATGTAAAAGAACGTATCAAACAAGTAAACAAGTTAAACCTAATGTCAGACAGTGTGATCATATAAAAGGGTATCATCTCATACAACGCAGGCCTCGCTCCTCAAATTAATGATATTAAAATTCCATGCATGTGTATATATATATATATACAGTATATATGTATTTATATATAATATGATATGAAGAGGGATGTCTGCCTGGAGGTCAGGGCTGGTGGACTGGTAGGAGAGGATGTTGATTCTTACCACTAGAGATAAGAGAGCCAAGAATGATTGGACCAAATAGCAGGAGAAAAAAGGGAGGGCAAATTATCTGATATACCAGAGGATTTGAATTCCCTGTGAATACAAGAGGGAATAAACAAGACACTGTCGCATTCCTGTGTGCTGGTTGGAGGACACCTTAACCTTTACCTCTTTTGTCAGCGGACATGGTGGCTGTGGTCTCCTTTTGTGTGTTGGTATTTTCAAGAACAAAACTGAGTTCAGCTGCAAGAAGAGTCAAAATCTGTAATAACAGCGTATCATGCATGCTGGCATGATGCTCTTTATCATACAACTGCACATGTAGAGATAAAAGACATCAGTGCATTTGAATGACAAGCCAATTACGATTGCTATTGTGATTAACTGCGTGCATTTTAGCACAACTTTTTTTAGCTTGAGGATTTGAACCTGTGATGAGATGGATTAATCTGACAGTGTGAATTACGTTTTTTAAATTTTGAATGAACTGTTTCCAAATTAATGTTTATCCTTCCCTTTACTTTTTTTCTAAAAGCTGACAACTAGATAGATTTCATTTTCAAAGATGAGCTCATGCTCTTGACTTTGTCAGATGATATTTGGTTATCGAGATCCCTCGCCAGATTATGCTCTCTTTCCTGTACCTCTGTCCTGGTGATGGTCCCTGGTGCTGCTTGACAGGCGATACCAGCAGGCATTTGACCTCTGAGAATGTTCCTCTAATGTGCAAGTGTGAGCTGACAGCAGCTTAATTCTAGTTTTAAGGCCTTTGGAAAAAAGAGCTTTAGAGGACTGCTGCATTACTGCAGTCCTATCTATAGCAGCAGCCTCATCAGCTGTCACTAAAACCTCTGCATACTATTCCTGTCCATACTAATTTAACGAAATCCGGTGTCATTTCTTTCTTCATAATATATGATCTTCCCCCTTACTTATTATGCTCCTGTCTGTTTTAGCAGTCTGTCTTTGTCTAATATCCGTTTTTCTCTTCTCTTACTGGTTACTCATCAGCTTTGACAAAAACTGAACATTTTCTTTTTTTTTTGCACTTGAGAAAATCATCTGTTTCGTTTTGCTCAAAATCAGATGGGATAAATGCGTTGTGACTTTACAACCAAAGCTCCAACATACTGTGCTAAATTGAGACTGTCATAAAGCCGTTTAAGAATACATCATCCCGAATTGTAAAGTTTTGATGTTGACCTCTAAAGACAAAAATAATTACACTGGGTGTATCGGAGATTTTATATACTCCAAAAGTATTTCAAGTTAACAGCTCTTTTTGGGATTGCTTAAATATCTCTGAATTGTGAATCAATGTTTAGAGTAAGCGTTTGGAAATGGTGCGCACTGCAAATGCTACAGTGTATCCTTCAGAATCTGATACTATTCTCTTATGTAGAAACAGGTATTGTTCACAGCCTTCAACTTGAAGCCACCATCATTGCAATTTACTTTAGAATGAACACTGGACTGAAATGACCAAAGCTTTAAGTTGCTCTGCTGGAACTGGCGTAGAGAGGGAGAAAAAGATATTAAATGTAAAGTTGTTGAAGCTGGAGTTGAATAGATGTGACTCATCTAAATTCTCTATCACAAATATGTCCAATGCCGCCGTCCAGAGTCAAATTACTGAGTTTCTCGAAGAGCATCTGTGGTCTATTCAGAGAGCAAAAAAAAAAAAGAAGAAAAAAAGCAGTTGAGGGAGTGATTACTGAAAGCAAATTATAGAGGGCTGATAAAGTATACACGGCTGCTGCCATCCTCAGGTCCTCTTTTTATCTTGTGTGTTCAAATTACCAGCACTTTGGGTACGATTTTTTTTTATATTATTGACGGTAAAACTCCATTGTTAACATAGCTTTTACCAAAAAACAGAATAAATTGTGCACAGAAGGTGAGTGCATTGTGTGAGCCCAGCTTAATTTCAAATAGGTTTTTTTTTTTTTTTTTGCTAGACAATCTAAAACTCTAACGATGCTATACAGTTTTATTTCAACTGTAAGGTGTTATTGTATGATGCAAACCCCATGTTCTTAGATCCCGGAGGTTTAGCCGTTCTAAAATTCCTGCTGGTGAATTAGCAGATCATCCACTCAGCCAATAAATCATTTCTACTTTTAAACACCCAACCATCTTTCTAGTCTCTTTAGATGAATACAATCTTGTGCATCAAACTTAAATTTCCACCAAGCTAACCTTTTCTTTAAAAGATGGTTTACCTCAGCATGAAAACCTAAATGATTATTCACTTGCTATGATGGCATCCTTATTTTAATATCTCTTTGCTAAATCTATTTTGCATATACAAGTCCACATATAAGCAGCACACGGGATGTATTGTTCTCATGAGGTTTTAATATCACAATTAATTTGGTGCTGAAACGACACCCAAGTTGTGTCCAGCACTGAGATTAAGGAAGCAGAATTCAGCAGACCACATGACTATGTTTACGCCTCCACCAGTAAGGAAACATGACAGGGGTGGGTGTCACAATCCCTCCAAGAGGAAACGTTTCCAGGCCATGTTGTTTACCTCAGTGAATACAGGACTGAGGCAGTAAATTGAAAGACAGGATTATGGAAGAAATCCAGATAGAAATCAAAGAATATCTACTTCAAAAAGGAGCTCAGACGACAAACCCAACCCGTTTTCTGCCCACTGTCTTCCAACAGCTTCTAAATAGCAACCATGCTTGGAACAGTCCAAAATTCAGCAAATTCCTTTTCACAGTTCTTCATACCTGAATCACATCCAGCTGATTCCTCCCATAACAAAATTTATAACCGGGTCCATTTGCTTCCTTCCTTCCCTTTGACTTTAAGACTATGCTGTAGTGTTGAATGTAATTTCTGATCAGACATTTTCAGTTTCAGACAAGATAATTACTGAAATTGAAAGTTTGAATAATATGCATCTGGGACATTAAGAGGTCAACACTATTTTAATTGTTTGTTAATTCATGCCTCTAGATCTAGATGGTTTTTTCCACATCAAATCCTCAGAGTCCTGTTGGAAAGTCTGTCTCTTTTGGGCAGCAAAACCAATGAAGGCTACGACATTAAATAAGGCGCTTCTGCCTGACTGGTTTTATATATTTAACAATGTGTAAAATGAGCTAGACATATGTAAACTAGTCAGTTTCAGAAAAAACTAAACAAAAACCTGAGCCATCCATCTGTCAATGCCTTAATAATACTTCAGAGCATTACAAAGAACATTATGAGCACAGATTATTCCTGAGAAAAAAAAATACAATGCAGTTTCTGCGATTAAATATTAGGTAACATAAGAGAGCGTGTGTTTTTTTTCTTTTTTTTTTTCTAATTTTGCATTACGGAAGGTACCAAATATCCCCCAGTGATAGCTTAAGTCTAATCACATAAATAACCAAATGAAGGATTGCATGTGGATTGCACAGAAATGGATTCATCTTCACTTTAACTGATTAAGTTCAGCTCACACACGATGAAAGCAGCAGAGTGGGGAACGATTACAGTAATGCTAACAAAGAGAGGGGGCACCCTTCTATGGGTCCCTTTCATTGTTTTAAAGGGTGTTGAATATCTACCTGTCTGATTCAGAGGTGGCACAATCCTGTCTCAAATAATTTTACGCTGATGAATGATGGGTAAAAAATTTTATCTAGGTATGAAAAATCCCTGTCATGATTAAAATTCTTAATCTCTTTTCACTTATTAATTTCATGGATTAGAGATTATATTTATACCCTAACAAAATATTGTTTTTTTTAGCAGCACTAAACTAATCCATCCTCCCTAATCTAATTTCTAATATTTAATTCCCAATGATTCAAATCTGGTCATCCAGCATCAGAAAAGTAAATTGGTCCTTTGCCTTTGTACTTTGTACTTCTCAAAGTGAAAGTGAATTGCTTGTAATCACATTTTATCTGCCTTTTTGTTTGTTGTGGTGAAATGATCCTATTATGGTCTAATAGCAAAGGCAGACTCTGAAGGTACAAACATTACCTTGAGAAATGTTTGATCATTGCTCTTTGTCAGTTGTCAGCATGGAATTTAATAACACCTAGTGGAGAGATGGAACTTTTTTTTTGTCTGAATGCTGCTCCAGCATCCCTTTACTTAGTGTGCCATTACTGTTTGGACTTCAATTTATTTCCGCACAATCTTTATTATTTTGCAGTCCACAACATCAAAGCTAAGGGTGGTTTTTCAAAGACTGACACAGATAAATATATTTAATTTCTCAGCAGGATGAATTCCATTTGATTCTAACTGCATCATTTTCAGCTGTTTGGGAGGGTTGTAATCACATTTTGTACAATCAAAGCCATGACCCATTTTTCAATAGATAAAATGAATGTTTGATATTGATGAAAAATTAACAAAAGAGAAATGCTTAATCAAACTGTAATATCATAAAAATAGTTGAATCTTGTCAGTACAGTTACTCCATGATCATGAGGAAAAATATCTGACATTAGGATGATAAGATTTTTTTATTATTATTCCAAGATAAAAAAGATAGAAACACAAATTTGCTTCCAGGGCTTCCTTCAGCGTCCTCAGTGCAGCATAACTCCTGATTCAGCTACCTTCTCTGGGCTTTTGAAGATGATTTATACAGGATGACAAAGGAAAACTATAAACAACAAGTACATTAACAGTGGGACACTCAATCATTAAAGCGGCTCTGAAATAAAAAGGGAATTTTGAGTCTGGAATTGCACAAAGGGTAAGAGGTGTTTATATTGCAGAAATGGAGGCTGGCTGCAGCAGCATGGAGACGGCATAGGTCGATGCTACAGATGGCTTTGTACATGAAGCAAATTACTTTTAATGGATGCGTTGTGGAACTGAGAGTGAGGAAAGGTTCAGGAGGACAGGGGGGATTCGAGTGAGCTCCAAGTGCTCCAAGTACTAGAGTCTAGATGGGAGTAGAAGATGCTGATCTGTTTTATTAATCTATGCAATGAAAGCGTAGATGAAGCTAGATAAAAATGGCATGGGCTGACTTGTGTTTTGCTTTTGAAATGGAAAAGTCGAATTATTGCTTCAAGGTTGCATGCCTCCAATACTCCAAATACTCAAATAGCAATATAAATCCATCTCTCTTTTTGTTTCTATTTCTCTTTCGTTATGTTAGTGTGCTGAGTAATGGGCAAATCTGAGGTCTTTGTAAAGTATTAGCACATATCTGGAAAGTTTACCTTTGACTTTTTGGCTGAAAAATGTCATCACGCCACAATTTAATCCTCTTTGCCATTTGTGTGAAATGTTCTCATTACAAAGAATTCAATTTCTGAGTTTAGAAAGACAAGGTCACAGAGGTTGTCTGAAATTCAATGGTAAGCATAGCTAACCAAGCATACATCCTGATGATAAGCATACTTCAATAAATAAACAGTGGTAGATCCAATTCTGCCAAATTTCATTATGTATTTTATCACTTATCTTCATGTGTAGGAGTGCTGTAGAGGAGCTTAAACAATTATTCTTTCAGGACTCATTTCTCAAAAGTGTTGATAATTTCCACAAAATATGTCAAATTTTGCTTCCTTATTTAGGAAGCAAATATTGAAGATACATATTGAAGATACTTACTGTAAGCACCATTTGGGGATTTTTTACTAACCATTTGTTGGTGTGGACTTGAAAGTATGTACACTATCTCTCTCCAACTTGTTAACCTATCAGCCTTCTCTCATCCCTGACTTGATAGAATTTTCATCACAACTGCCTAAACTTTCCACTTGAAAGTTTAAGAATCTGTCATCAGTATTCAGTTCCCATTCATACTTGCACGCTTGAAAACGTTGTTAAATGATACATCGAATGACTGTATAAAAGATTAGTTTTCTTGTGATTAAAGAATAATTCCTATGCAGCAGAGTGTCAGTGGCTCCCAGAACAAGAAATCTATAACACCACATCCCTCATTTCAGCTGATGCTGCAATAGTGGCAGCCTGCTGCAGTCATTCTGGACATATTGTGCTTATCATAGATCTTCATTAGATTTTCTTTTCAGTGGGGACACAGTTTTTTGGGCAATTCCAATGTGATAGTTTGGATGCTTTGCTGGCAGAGGCATTCCTGCTTGTAACCCAGGCATTTTTTACATCTGCTGTTTGCACGCTGGCACATGCAAACTTTTCTGTTCCCGTGTTTATTATAAGTTTGCATGTGGCAGGATGGAAATGAGCATGCATCTAGGATGCAGAGTTGAAAACAAAACAAGGAACACTGAGGGGGAAGTTCACAGAAAGCATATCACTAGTGGATACAATGGTTGGGTTTAGAGCCCAGCAGCAGGACTAGCATGCTGGTTTTCAAAGAAACATGGCTTTTGGAATAATTCAAAGGACAAAAAGAGACAGTTATGATATGGTGGATGATATGTCAGGCTCCAAAACCAAGAAAGAAAACTGGCAATGCAAACCATCAAGTCATTAAAGATAAGCTTGTTCACCCTGTACCAGCCACTTACATATTGCAACATGGATGTGTTTAATGTTAATTGCATGGACAAATTTAATCTGAAGTCATTTCTGCTTTGCTACAAGAATAAATGGGCAACAGACACAGCGAATAAAATCATTTTTGCATCCCAGATATTTACCTGTGTGTCCTGTCACTGTGCCTGCATACTCATATGCTACGTTGTTGCCAAGCTACAAAAACAAGACCAAAAATCTTTTAACGCCACCGTATTCTACTGCACTTCAAATGTATGTTTGTTTGTTTTTTCTGATTATATCCGTTTAGTTTATTTTGTTTTCTATCATTTGTTTTCTATCATTTGGAAATGTTCAGTAATAGTTTATATATTATTAACAAGAGCATTTCCTGTCTGGGGTTGCTAATAACTACTGAACTGAATTGTACTAAAATAAATTATTGTGACTAATACGTGGAAATCAAGGCCATAGCTAAAAACTCACATACATTGTTACATTTATTCTTGTATTCTCACCCATTCTGTAATTTCATGCATATTAAACAAAACACTTCATTGCTGTAGTTGATCAATCCAGACAATAATGCATTTCTTTCATCAAATGATGGGGGTATTTTTCTAGGCTGACAGAATTACAGCTTTAACACAAGTATAGGAGACATTGAGCATTACAGAACATGTTTTGTTCAGAAGCTTTATTCAGAAGCCACGTTTTTCATAAACTTTTCTAAAAGTTCTAGGCTCAGGGGAATGTTTTTTTCTGTGTGGGTTTCTGTTTAACATTTCTGGTAGACAAAACAGTGGACATTGTCTGAAATATAAAGCCTCAAACTGTTCTATTTTAGTTAGTCTCTGGTGAATCAAGAGTGGTATTCACGCCTTCAGCTGTGGTGACTTCCTCGTCATCCTCTCACAACCTTTACGTTTTTATATATAATATCTGCTCTTTATTCATCTTTTAATTATTATGTCAGAGACCCCTCACTTTCTTTGGAGGGGTTCATCTTCATCATCTCTTGTTTGTTCCACTGCTGCTATTTGTTCCAGACACTTATATGTATCTCCTCCTTTAATATTTTGATTAGTGGATATACAGGGCTTGTCTACCCAATATCTGGCACTTTTTCTCTGAGTTTGGAGGGCTTCTGACATAATTCATAACAACATTCAAAATAGTACCTCCACTGTCCGCATGAGATTGTTTAAACTCTGTCTTTCTTCTGAATTTTTCCAGAGCCGCTTCAATTTTGCCTGTTAGATCTGACACTTTAATGCCCAGAAGTTAGATTTCAATAAATGGAGGAAAGTTGGAGACATTAAATAAAGCATCATGAAAAGATTTGCTTTTCCCATCACTCGATGGTAATTAACCCCAAATAATCCATATGAAGGACATCTTTCTTTATTTTACCCCAGACCTAATTCTATGTAAGATTCAAGAGTCTGGGGTGTTTATCCTAATATTTAGAGAATTTGGGCTATGTTGGAAATTAGCATGGTTGAGAAAACAATTGGAAGAGAATTTGGTGTTTTAATCAAATTTCCCTTCAAGAAAACAATCTGCATTTTATAGGCACCCTTGATGTCGACTCTTTGGTTAGAGCAACGAAACCAAAAGCCTTTCATTTATAGGTGCAAAACAAAGCGTAGGAAATGTCTCTCAATGCCTTTGGTCAGACTTTGTAGAGGAAGAAATATTATTGGAGAATAGGTACAACATATTTTCTGTGACATTTAGCTTAAGGAAATTTGTCTTTGTTTTTCTATTATTCATCAAAAAGATTTAAGCCGTGGCCCTCTTTCCTGAAGGAGGAGGCATGACTTAAAAGGATTATCAAAAGATGGCATCCCATTCTTTACAAAGGAGTGGGGCCAGTATCTCATGTCAAGGCACCAGCGGCTATAGATGAAGTCGACAAAGAAAAAGAAAGTGCTTTTGATGGGATATTTATGTTTTTGAGCTGTTGACATTTAAAGGAGTCATGCTTGTTTAAACATTCTGCCAATGACCATATTTGATATGCAAACAGACAACCAATGTCTTTATATGAGACAGACATGGGAAAGGGTTTTTGGGGACAGTAGAAAATAAACACCTGTGAAAACCCTTATAACCCCCTCGTATAGTCCAATTTTAGCCATCCATCCATCGTCTATTCCACTTATTTCTTGTATAGCCGTGGAAAAAGTATGCGCTGTGGATCTTTAGAAACTCACTTAGCCAAGAAAAAAAAAAGAGTAGTGAAACATATGTCAGAGGCTAATAGTCTGGATGCTACAATGGTGATAAGATACATCTTTAGAGATAAAACAGTTTTTTCAGAGAACTGTCTGATGAAATGAGTGCATAATTAAATTCAAACCAAAATATGAATTAGTGTTCTTAAAACATATCACCCATTTTCCTACATGCATAAGGTGTAGGTTCACATTTAAAAAAAATAATAATAATCATGTCGGCCTTATTTTTGTTGATTGGCTAATTGATTAAACCACATAACACTGTTAGAGGGTTGCTGAATAATGTCTGAATTCCACCGATTAGCACACCTTGTGGTCACCAGTGAAAATCCTTTATGATGCAAAGCACTCTTACACTTTGCAATGATTCCCTGTTAGTTTGGTACTTAAAAATGTACATTAAAATATTACATGAATGAAAACAATAATCTTACTATAATATACATCAATTTACTGTCCAAACACAATTAAATACTACCTGCATATCATCAAGGTAACATCATTGAATCTAATCTGTGTGTACCTATGTTAACCAGTCCTGTTTCTACTTTGCACTGTGCAGATGGTAGGATAGATTGTAAACAGGCTGTCAGTCAGTGACGTAGATAACACACAAAATACACACAAACTCCAGTTAACAGGGCACAAAATGTAAATAAAATAACGCGTCATTAGCTCATGTGTTATTGGTCTCCGTGTGTAAAGAACCCGGTTAATAGATTTACATTAAACTTCCCAAAAGCTCATTAATGTTAACGTTTGCCTTCCATAATGACATCCACATCAGAGAGTGCGCTGCACAAACAAACCAAAATAGAAGTGCTGGCATACAAGCGACAGGAGGGGTACAGACGCTGCCTGAACGTGTATGTGATGTTGAGTGGGAGCTTGCTACACTCTCACAGCCTATTCCCTTGACATTATACTCCCAAGATTCAACCCGGTTTATATGAAGGATGTTAGCTCTTTGAAAGATCAACAGAACAGACCCTTGATGACATTAATAAGAACCGTGCAGCTGCAGAGGACACACAACAGCAGGAAGAGGGAGGGAAACCAATTTCTCAGCTGATGTTTGTGCTGCCACAGCGCCCCGGGTGGTCAATCTGCAAGCTCGCTGTTGCTGCCTGTTGTGTGGGTGTTACGGGGGGAACAATGGGTAAACAGCCACTAATAGATGGGACTGCAACCTCCTTCGGTTGACTCAAAAAGCAAACAACATGACCAGAGAGGAGGAAGTCGCTTCTCCATTAAGAGAAATGCAGTAAAAGAAAAAAGATAAATCTGTTGTTTTCTCAGAGAAGATTTGGGCTTTGGGAGTTTTCTATTATCAAAGTACCATAAACGAGCATGCTTTCTCTCCATGCCCGGTGCTTGAAGTGGCTGATGTATCTCGTTAAGATGCACTCCAAAGAATACAGATGATTGCAAACACTCAGTATATGAGCCATTGCTAAGTTAGATTTCCATACCCTCAGGCTGTAAGCGTCCAGCTTCTCATCTTCAGACTGAAAAAAATAACAATGCCTGAATCTTTCTACACAAATTAAGTGCGTGCGTTCGGCTCCTTATTTCCATTCAGCCGTCTGGGTCCAGGAGAGCTGATGATGGATCTGCTGACTTCCAATGAGTTCTATGAGCGCAGACTTGTTTTTACAACAACATTTTATGTGTGGATGTTACAGATAATAGCTCATATAATGACCTGAGAGCAGTCATAACAGCATAGTAAGACTGATGCCTTACAGACGCCCACATAACAGAACACTTGTTTTCTGGCAGTGTCGAAGTGAAATATGACTAAACAGTCTTTGCTCTGAAACTGAATGCTTGTTCTGTGTTTTATACTAAAGGAAACATTTGTTAAGCAAAAAAAATTGTGTACTTTTTCAACATTTTATTTCACTTTGCAGTTCCATTCTCACCTTCAAAGACTTCAAATTAGGGCTGACCTGCAGTGCTGCATGAGAGTATCCCCTGCAGAGATGTGCTGCCTGTTTTATACGGGTTCAATGTCTGTTCAGACAAAACTGGGCTCACTACACCCCTGCTACAATGGGCCTTATCAGACAAAGGGATTAGCATTCTGCCAAGCAATAGCACCTTTTAGCAATGGTCAGCTGGGAGGGTGCATGAATCCCCTGTATGTGATGCATTGGCTTTTTTATCCTTCTGCAAATGAAATGAAAAAGGGGAGCTGTAACTTTTCATCATAACTATAGAATGCACACAGTTGAACTAAGAAGGAACAGGGTGAGAATAAGAGGCTAAAAAATGTGAAAGAATAGGAACAGTGGTAACAGGTTACAGTGAACTTGTCTTATATTGGATGGTTTGGAAAAAGTTGGCCATAAGACATCTAATAAATGCTGTAGCTCTGGTTTTTATTTTGACAGTTTTTTTCTTTTTATCTTTCCAGAAATGAAAGAATATGCCAGCAGAAAAATTATGTTAAGCTAAGGTGTTTTTAAGAACAGAGTTCAGTGCCTTTTTATTCCACAAAAAAGGATAATCTGCCATTAACAACTGGCAAACACTAAGAGGAACGGTCATTGGCATAAACCGAGAGTGCATCAGTGGGTGTGTGAACCCACAACTGAGACTGGTTCATATTTTCATTGTGTGGTATGAAAGCAAAGTTCATGACCAATCCTAACATCTGATCCAAATTCCCTCCAGCATCTGAGGCAGTAATCAAATTTAATAGTATCATAATGACCAGAGGAGAAATATGTATGCTCTTTTTTTTTTACGTGAAGCTTAATCTTTTTATATTCTCAAATCATTTGTCTGTAAAACTCAAAAACAAAACATTGAACAGTAGTTATTTTTAACTTTGTGGGCCATTATATTTAACAAATTTGGACCTGGTAGCGTTTAGCAACTTAACCTGTGCATGCATTTTTCCTTTGTATAGTTTTAATAACATTTGATTATCGTGTATATGTATTACTTTTGTTCTTCTGTGGTAGGTGCAGCTGAGGTGAAAAATGGTGATTCATCTAGATTTAGAGTTAATGCTTAAGACATAAATCAGTGAGTTTGATTATCTCTCTCCCACTACCAAATTAGTCTAACTCACCTTCCATCATAACTTGTAATGGATAACTTCCATATGAAGTCATGCGGTTGACAGATATGAAAATCAGTTGTCCACAGCTGCTTCTCCTTCAGTTGTGAAATCTCAGCAGAAACCGACAAACAGCAGGACAGGTGTTGATAAACCTGAAATGAGCCTTGCTGTTAGTCCTGGCATCCACTGTGTTTTTAAATGATTTCATCTCTTGCAAATCTCCCCCATCTGTGTCTTACATGTGTGATATCAGGTTATTTGGAATGTTTTCCCTCTTTCTTTTAGTTTTATTCTATTCTGTTCTTAGTATGGCATTTTGTTACCAACTGAATCAATTCATTTTTATATATGAGGTCACAACAATCGGCAGGAGGATGACTTCAATTTAAGCTGTTGATTTATTAGTCTCTCTTCCGAAAGCGGTTTCTACAACTGTGTTTCAGCCTCCCCGAGCATTGTGCCCTGTTGTGTTACAGAGCATATGGACTGATACTAAACAAATTAAAAATGCTCTATCACTGTCTCTGTGGCAACAATTAACCTCAGACATCTGGATCGAAAACTGATGTGGAGGAGGAACCTCTTACTTCAAAATCTTCCACAAGCAATAAGTTGTACCGCTCAACCCTGCTGGTTTGGAACTGGCTTTAATGTGCAGCAGCTGGCTTTACTTTGACCTCGGTATCGGCCCACAGTGTCTCTAGACTGTGGCTCAATGACTTATCTTCACATGTTGCCCTTTGCTGATACCCTCGGAGAAGAACCTCACAGTTTACCAAGTGGGAAAGATTTTAAAAAGCAATTGTTTTTCAAAAGGAAAACAATATGCTGCACAGTAATATGCAGAAAAAGCTGTGATGTTTTGCTTTCAGGCTCCCTGTATATGAAAGGGAAACTGTGACTCTTTGCATCCCATCACAGTCGCACATATGCAAGAGACGTAAGCACATTTAAACTCACTTTAAAGTTAGTTTCCCCTTTAGCTATGATTTACGCCAAACTACAAAAGCCTGCGAATTACAGCATTTTTATTGATGTTTTTTTTTCCGTCTGAATGAAAAGCCGGCACATGGTAGCCCTGGACTGTGTCAGTTAAATCAATGGATAGTGATTAACTTTGCCTCATTGTTTGCTTGGAGCTAAAATAACTTTTTTAATTTTTTAAAGCTTGTCTCTTTTCAGCAAGGAACAACAGTAATAACCAGAATGGAGACTTGTGACAAGAAATAATTGGACTTGATCTTGATCTCCAGTGTTTTCTCACAGTCCCTGAATCAAAACAATGGCAAAAGGTTCTTTATTATGAGATTACATTTTCTTTCTGTCATTTCGTGAGACTCAAAGACTGCTGATTGCTTCTCAGTTCCTGTGCAGAGGCAGTTGTTCTGCAGAGAGAAGTAAATCAGCTTGTGCAAAGTGATCCATTGCACAGGATTTTTAGCAGCTGCCAATAGAATCAACCCAGCCTTTACATATACAAGTGGTTAAACTGGGCTAGATCAGCGGCACATGGAATGATGTGAGCAAGCTTTCCTTGGAGTAAAAACACTGAGCCTTGTTGTGTTTTCCATTTTGTGTTGTGATAGCACTTCTGTCAAATTTTATATTGCAATTTACTTCCCAGCCATTCTACTTTCCCTCAATTTGTATTGTTTGAATCTGACACAGCGATGCTTTTGTTGTTCTGATGCAATGAGTGATATCTCAAGCAGGTTTCTATTGATTTTGCAGGCTTGATGAATCAATCACCTGCCTACTGCAGATACAAACTAAACATATTGAGTGAAAGAAGGGCAGACTTTTTTTGTATCCCCCACTGAGTTCCCAGCTCACCGATCTCATCTCAGCCTCACCAGTTACCCGTCACCTTCTTTTGGTTATGAAAAATTGTCACGTGCAAAGCATGTTGTGCTCCTAATGAAGCTGTCTCCATCAGAAAAAAATATCAAAAGCTTGAGCAGAATTACCATATCTTACATTTAGCATAAAGACAAATAAGCAGCACTCCCTGTGGTGTTACATGCATTGAGCTGGCAATTTTCACTCTGGACGTTTATCAGCAAGTTGTTGATGTGAATCTGGAGTTAAGTGCTGTGTATTTGTCTTGCAAATAGAATTTGGCTTTTTCCAAGAGAAAAAATAGCAAAATGAAAAGATTAATACTGACATTCATTTCATAAAATCAAACAAGAAACAAAACTACATCTTAAATTCTTTCTGACAGCGGATAATCTGATTATGTCTGCCACAGAAACTTGTTTGGTTACTGACTGCTTTAGTTCCAATTTGCATCCACTGTAGGAGGATATTTTGGGCTTGATTCTTGGAGATAGTGTCCATAGTAGTTTGTCTCATTTATCAGTGTTGCTCCTCTACTGGCCACCTATCAATGGTGTAACGTGCTTCATGTTCAATAGCAGCTGGAATTGGATCAAGCTCTCTCCAGCCCTGGAATAGGAAAATGAAAAATGGCTGAATAAATCAGGATCTTTAAGCTGTCCCTTTTTATGATGAATTTTTCCAAAGTCTGATGCTCATGCAGCATGGAGTCCTCCACTCTCATATCCATCCCTCTGGAACTACGCATCCAGGCCAAACTGCAGACCTGTTTTTCAAACTGAGGAGGAGGTTACATGAAACTAAATTTAAATCAGTCACAGGTGAAGCGGTTCACGGGCACCCTGGAGTCTCGGGAGTCTGCTGTGGTTTTTTCCTTTTTTACAACGTGCTTGAATGTATGTTTACACTGAGCTTTGTTTTTCCGACATTCTTCCAAAAGCTAGAAAGTAGCGTCAAGTTTAAATTTCCACACAATAGCATAATCAAAATGGGAGTACTTCAGCTTGCATCTGCATTGTGTTCTCTCTCTGAACCTTGTTCAGGCTGGCTGTAAACAACCCAGGCATATTTTCAAGTACACGTGTCTGGGGAGCAGCACGGCCCTCTGTCAGTAATTCAACTCACACAGAGGACTCGGCACAGTACAGCAGATGGTGTAGGCGCAGCTTTTACCTCTATGAAGGAGGGGAAGTAACCAAACCTGGATTGAAGTCCTTACGGCTAAGGAGTTCTGTTCGATGGGAGCTCGTCAAGTTAATCAGTCGCAGCAGCCGATGACAAATGTCACCTCCGTTTAAAAAACATCTCGATCTGAGGCGGATGTGAGGCACAAACCACATTTTACTCTGACCAAGATGGATGGATTACAGAGAAATAATGAATTGCAGGTACACTGCTGCATACATTACAGCTTACTGCCATTATTTACAGTGAGAGCAGAGCACATTTTACTTGAGGGACAACAAATCCCAAAGATAAAATAAAGCAACAAGAAGTATCTGCAGCTGCAGCTTATCTTTTTTTTAATTTTAGGAATATATTTCAGGACACTAGATTTCTCTTTAACATGATTGTTGATTATGAGTAGGAAGTGTTGGAATGCATTTGGCTGTCACATAGATTTTGACATGCATTTAACTTCCTGGGGCTGGGGCTGCTTGTGGCCATACCTGTTCCAAGACCAGGCAGAGCAATTAAAAAACAAAGAGCCCGCTGAAAATGGTTTATTTGATAGTAGTAAATGTCCACTGATTTGAAACTTAACCTGTGCTTGACTATTCTCAATCAGTCGATCATATGTTCTTTGCTGTTGAAGTGTAAAATCTAGAAGAATATAAACCTGGCAATAAGTACAATTATATCATGATTGCAATACTTTTTTCCACAACAGGTGTTTAAAATAAAAGTTTAGTGTAAGTTAATTATTGATGTTAAAATTATTAATCAATTGTAGTTAATGTCTATAATACATGTAATATTCCAAACATGAGAGAGCTTAACTTGTTATAAATCTTGGAAATAACGTAGGATTTGTTAGCTGATAAGAAGTGGTGGGACACTCTTATTCAGATTACGGTAGCTGTAATATTTCATGAAATTTGCAAAACCAACCAGCACTCCACTAACAATTTCATGGGAACTTCATCAGGCTGAAGTGTTGCTTGTCTCTGTGCCATGTCCTAAAAAAACATCTCCCACGGTGGATGTGAAGCCATTAATGCAAATCAAAGGAGGGCTCTGACATGGGATGTTGGAAATGGAATGGATCTGTCTGAGGCATAAAGCCAGATCATTATTGGAGATGGTTTGAATTGCTTCATAGCGTCAAGTGTGATACAAATGAGTATGTTAAACCTGCATAAGGTTTTCGTGTTGAGTTTTTAATTATGTGTATTGTTTCTCAACAAATTGTAAGCATCTTAAGCCATCTTTAATGGGATCCTGGAAAGGCATTTAAAAAACCTTCTTTTGAAAATTTGTCTCTTTAAATCTTGCCTCCTGGCGTTCTTCTAGTCTGCTTTGCATAATATGCCAACCAAATTCAAGTCAGAAGGAAAGTCTAGCCCACACTGTCCACATAAGAGTTTTTCTGTGTTTTTCAAAAGAGGACAAATTCCATCAAATAACAACAAATAACCCAACAAATGAGAAAATAATTAACATGTAGGCATGGGAACTGAGATATGGGAAATAAATATAATGTATAAGGCTTCGAATCACTTTAAGGTGAATTTAATTAAGAATCAGCACACACATACTAACTAGAAATTGAGTTTCTTGATATTTGCCAGAAAATGAAACCTAATGACACATGAGTGTGAATTCTTGGCTGTGCTTTAAAGCAAGGTTTGCACATTAAATTCACATGAGAAGGAATAAAATAAATGCTTGACTTATTCATGAATAGCTTTTTACAAACAGTTTTTATCTAATTCGAAGTACAAAGTATAAAGAAGTACATTTATCGCAAATATGAAAAGGATGTGCTGAATAGGATGTTTATTCTGTGGTTACAATAACATTTTAAAGACAAACATATGAAATATCAGATAGAATGCACCCACAACAAATTCTCATTTCTATCCCTGGATTGTAGTTTGTTTAGATAATTAGAAAAAAACCATTTAGCTCTTTTTATTTTTTACTAAAACTGAAAAAACACTAACTATTTTTGAGGTTTAAATGCCTTTCAGATATGTTGTCTGTGTCCACCCTCCGTCTTTTTGCCATTTTGGGGCGAGTAACCCACAGTAATAATGGTACTCCTAATGACATCAAGATGCAATAGCTGGAGCTCACAGATAAAAGCATTTCTGCATTGAGTTGATAGTGACAACTGTAGATACTGCACTATATGCCTGACTTTCTTTTTCATGATTGATCTAACCGCCAACATCCATATTAGCTTCTAAATTATGTAATTACTGAAAATAAATTAATCTTTACCTGATCTTTACATCATTGACAAGAAAAAGCACAAAACCTGCTATCAAACGGTCCAACCTATTCATTTGTCAGATGTTATTCCTTTTGTACCACCTTGGAGATGGACCTTTTCAAAAGATCATTTGAGCTGTCTAGACACAGAGCCTCTGAGCAAACAAACAGTTCATTGGTTCCAAGTCCATGTATTGGTTATTCTGCTCTCATTTACAAAGCAATTAGAAGTCTGCACAAGTAATCATCACTCCATTTGCAGAGCAAGCCATGCTTGAGCAAATTATTGATAAACCTTATCGCAAGAAAATTAAAATCATGGGAGTCTTCCCTGAAGGGTGAAATGCATGTAATGTCCTTTGCAGACAGATTTGTTTAATGACTCAATAACGAAATAATGTTTGAATGTTTGGTATTGTTGTCAGATGGCCGATCATTGTTCGTCCTTGTTGAGATTTATTTAAATTACAATATGGAGCTACAAAAAAATAATCTATGTGTCTTCTAGTCAAGAGAACTCTCAAATGGGATATTGAAACAAATGCCATGGCAACAAAGTCAACCTTAACACATGTGTGCTCTCAGCAAAGGTTTTTCTCCAGCTAACGCTGATGGTCAAAGTCTAAAACACATGCATCATAAATTTTTTATTGGCTTGGTCTGCTCTCTTGCAGGAGGAAAAACACCACATCTCTGATTAACATCAATTAATATTGATTTGGATTAATCTTGCATAACCAGGCTAAATATTAGAACTTAGGTGATGGCCTGTGAAAAGTCAATGGAATACCAGCACCAACTCATTCATGTGATGAGCGCAATCCCAATGTGACATTCAATATACCAGAAGTTAGTTTTTCATTTGTAACACCAATCAAATGAAAGCTTTCCTTCTTTTTTTGTGTTAAAAACATGAACAAAAAAGACTGAAACTTTTGTTGGAACTTGAGAATATACCAGCTTCTTCGTAAAAGAAAGTACTATGTCATTGATGATGAACAATTTAATCATGCAGCCATTCACAGTACATATTATTTTTCCTTTGGCAAGCTTGACCCTTTCATTTTAGAATAACATTTGCGTGACTTTTGAGCCTGTTGCGGTTAACATAAATGGGAGGGGGCTTACCTGAGAATCCCTTTTGAAGGTGGCCTGTCTCTAAAGTTAATCAATGCAGACATCTGTCTGTCTATTATTTACGCATATTTATCTGCAAAAAAACATCAATTTTTAGAATTTTTGAAGGAGATAATTGTGGAAGGCACAGGTGTTTACTCATAGTTTAGATAAGGAAATACGTTTGAGAGCAATATATAATAGTCTTTTCTAATTATTTGACCTTTTTTCAATTTTTTATTTAAATTTTTACTGTAAAATTTTGTATGGAGAGTAAAAAAGTTTACCTTTCTTACACAGGATTCTGCTAGGTATTGCAGAAAGTATGAGTAGAGCAAATGAATAAATAAAAAGTAACATTGACTTCATAGCTGTAAGGTTTTTCCAGAAAATCAGAAGACCAGAGAATTTGAAGTGGAGACTTTTTAACTGCGTAATCCAGCACTGAACCCTCAACAATGTGCCTATAAAAGCCAAGCATTAGCACAATGTTCTAGAAGTCAGCAAATCAGTTTAGATATGACAAAGTGTTTTTCCCTCCCTTAAAACTGTCGTGGCAGAGTCAAAAACTGTTCAGGGGATGCAGTGGGATAAGATCAACCATCACTTAAGCTGAGACGATTCAATTATTTTGGCTCTAGATAACATGTTGTACCACTCTGCAGCACGGAAATATCAAATTACTATTTCATTCAAATTAAATCAATTGATGGGCCAGTCTTTCAGTTAGATGGCTGGGCTGACAATGTTTTTGTTTCATTAATTCTGGCCCCACTGCATCTGAAAGGCCACCAGCTCTTATTTGACCATGGCCTGGAGCTATTAACCTGCTGGTAGCCACGTGTTGTTCTGTATTCTCTCAATTTTTTAACACATGGTTTAAATGTTGTAAACTCATCCTTCAAATCATACAAAACATCTAGATTGACTGCTATTCTGTATTTGTCTACTGTAAAAAAAAAACAGGTCGCACCATGAATACACATTAAATGCAGCTGAGAAAAACATAAATGCACCTGACTCTCTTGGGCCCAGCTGTCTGTATCATCCAAAACCCTTATAAGAGCACTTCTCAAGTAGATGAGCTCTCAAATTGAGTGATAACAATCCCTGAGGCAATTGACAACAAAACGTCTCTTAATACACCCAGCCAGCAAGTTTCCTCAGATTTGGATAGGTGTGACATAAGGCATGTTCCCAAATAGATCCAGACGTTTCTATTATTGTTCGTGATTTATTTGTTGTTTTATTTGGATACGACTGTAAGGAATGTAACATCCATGCACATCTTGCACAATTCTAATGGCCAGGAGCAGCGATTGTGTTTAGTTGAGAACAAGGAAGCCCACTTCTATTAGCTACCTAAAGACAGCAAGCAAAACAACTATTTGCTAACTGTCGATTTTGTTGTTTTCTGAACCCAGACTGCAATAACCTGTTACAAAATCCTCAAATAAGGAGATACTCAAATCATATTAATATTTCAGCTGCACCACCCAAACCGAGGACCTTTTCTGTATTTGCTGTTTTCCTCTGCATAATCCATGTAGAAAACAGGCTTTCAGACTCCAAGCAGAAATACATATAGCTGATGATACATGATAGCTCCTACGCTCAGAATACGTTAAACACATTAGCAATAAATACTGTACATTAAAAAAAAAGGTTTAATAGCAGTGGGACAGCACAACAAAGCTCTTTGTTCACAAATCTTTGTTGTTGTTCGCTTTACCGTAAATGCTTATGAGCAACAAGCATGCATTGTTGTCCACTCACTGCTGAAACCTCCGCCATCGGTTATGAACTGAAACATTTTACAACTGTGCTTTACTGGCTTTCAGTTTAAAAATGATCAAATAAAGATTGCTTTGCGTCAAGCGAAGCTATGACGTTTGATTGGGACGTGAGTTCTAAATAGTTAGAGATAATACAAATGCAGAGATGTGGATGTATCTGCTCCCATAGCCTTGAATAGTGCTATTGAGCAACATTTATACTAATCAACAAAAAACATCACACAATTTACAAACAAACCATGGAACTGTGTGTTGGATAAGTGTAAAAATGTGCATATAAATACAAATCCTCTTAACACTTGTCTGCTATTATGTTATGGAGTTAGCATCAATAAAAGGTGTGCTTTTTACTGAGCTTAACAAGTTCTTGATAAAATGTAGCTCTACAACACATTAGACTGTACATTGCATGCAAATAGGGCATCATACTCTCTGGCGAAACTGGACTGAAAGTGTGGTCAATAAAAAAGAATTGGTGAACGAAAACACTTGAAATAAAATGCACTGAAATATGGAGTGGGATTTTTGTTAGTTATGCTGCATTCACTCTACTAATTCTCAAGATTCCATTAATTATTCATAACAAAGAATATTGTTTTGAAATGTTACTTTACCTGGCTAATGATTCCAAGGTTGGACTGTTCATTTATCAATATGAAGAACACCTAAATGATTCTGAGTGCAGCCCTGCATAATTTAACACTTCTCTCAATATTGTTTAGACTTGTTGCTGCGTTCTCCCTGGTTCTGACAGCCACAACACTGGCATGTTAATTATTCACGGGTCTAAACACTGCTCAGATGAATAATTAACAAGAGAAACTGAGAAGACACTGTGGATTGAAGCCCTGTATTATGCATTAGTACACCACCTAATGTGGAATAAGGCAAAGATTGACTTTATGATATACACATACTATAGCACCTGGTCAAAAGCAAAAAAAGCAAACAAAAGAAACAGACACGATAATATGTATCTGTGCTTGTCTGAGACAGCACTTCATCGACTTAACATACTGGCAAAGAGAATCAAAGAGTGATGTAGTGTTAAGGCAATGAGCCAACTAGCTGATGACTCTTTAGTGTTTGCAGATGCTTGCGCTTCCTCTAAATGTGAAAGATATTCAACCTAGTGTTTGCCCGATTCTTTAGCTGAAAACCTGAAAACAAACCAGAGCAGATCAAAAGTATAAAAATGACATTTATTAGGTCACAGGCAAAGTATATCAGCTCTGGGCTCTTCACAGACAAAACCTCACTCTCAGGGTCTCAGTCGGCCTGGAGCCCCGGTATCTGGGTGTGATGGGCATTATATCCTTGGCTAGGTCCGCCTCTGCAATAGAGGACTGGACATAACCAAGTCCTATTGGCCAGTTACCTTGGGTCATGAACAGGCCGGGTCCTAATTCATGCAGATAACATTGGAATGTGGTAACAAATGGTATGTGTTTGTGTTGACCTAATGGTGTGGATCTAATGCAACAGAGAAAAAAAAGAGAGAAAGGAAAAGAGAGAAGAGGGAGTCTGTGGACACAGCCAGAGACTTTAACACATAATATAGTTACAAAAGGAATAAAACAATCAGTCATTTACATAGATCAAGTGATAGCATACAATGCTAAAGTGAGTAATTCTCGCCAAATTCTAACACTAGATTACATTCAACTGGAGAATTTGCTGTCATTTTGTTGCAGCCAAGCCAAATGTACAGCCCAAAACAATCAAGTAAACATTCAAAGATCTGTCTTGATGATTTGCAAAGTCTTTGCATCTGTCACTGTGAGTATGTGCCGCATCCATGTGTAACTATTAGTCTGATCATTGAGTTAAATGGCTTTAAACTTTTTTAACAAAGACCTCACATATTTAAAGGTTGATGTGAGGGATCAGGCAAAAATTGAACTTTTCAGCACAGTTTCCTGCTAAGCGCCTTTTGCTCTTAAAAATGTGAAATTACTGATGCAGTGCCTCTCTGGAGCTAAAACTATCAAATATGTCAACATGCTTTTTCCTATAAAAGCAGCATTTCCCGCCTTGGTGTTAAAGGGGAGGTGCCTGAAGGCAGTGAGGAGGTGGCATGTGCAGCAAAATTTCTTCTGAAATGTCTTTGTTGAGCCATTGTTTAACCCATGTTTTAAACCCATTCATTCCGGTTGTTTTGTTTGTAGTGGAACATGTCAGATAAAGTATGATAAACTAGAAAAGAAAGCAAATTAACTGCAGTAACATTAGGCTGCTCCAGCCTTCCATAAAAAATGATTTTTTTAGTTTTTTTCTTTTTGCATTTTTAAAAACAATCTCCTGCACAAGACAGCTTTCTTTGTACAAAGGATGGTCTGGTTGGGTTCATTCTGAAAGACAGATGGCTTATTGACTGCTGACACTGTCTGCACAGTTCCCTCTTGCACAGTTGTGCTGTACTGCTGGCAATTTGGAGCTATATTCTTGCTGCCTGGCACAGTGAGCATGTTCTACTCAAGAGTGGCCTATTGTACCAGTCTCTTCCTCCCGCTGGGCTGCTGAAGATTACATCCATCCAAGGCAGTCACAAAATCAAACTTCATCATGAACAAGCAGAATTTCCTCAGCTTCCATTTCAGAGGCTGTTACTGTTACATCTTTACCTGTTTTTAATGTGCCAATATTTCAAACTTGTTTGGGAAATTTAACACAGGTGTAAGTGTGTGTGTTTTTTTGTAGCAAAGGTCATGAATAATTCCCTTTGTTGGAATTCAAGACGGCGCATTTGCAACCAAGGTGACTGCAATGCTTTATTTAGCAGTTTTATCACCAAGGTCTGCAGGAAAATCTAAGGGCCTCTTCCTTTACCCATGCTCCACGTCTTGACTGAGCCTCACAAAATGCATCTCAGCTTTTACTACCAGCATGATCTGACAAACAGACAAAGAAAGAGACCCCATACCTCACATGGCTCTGTTTCACTTTGTACTTTGGATAAAGGAACAAATCGTCGCCCCAGTCATTTGCATGTACCCCGACTGGTGAAACCTGGTGAAACTCATGACTGGTAGAGAAATAATAAGGAACATATTCTCACTCTTTATACATGAATTGTTTTCAAGTTTGTGTGGTGACTACGCACATATTTCACTAGTTCACTTCAGTTTCAAGTTAATTTGTCTAAGTGTAAATCATACAGGAAAAAAACCACTGTCCAATTTTAACCAAATGTAATCTCATTCAGAGCAATCCAATTATATCTGGATTAAGTTTAATGAATTAAAATCTGCATCTGTCCAGATCATACAATTCTGTAAAATAACAGCATTTTCTCTCTGAGTTAATCCATTTCCCTAAGCACACACAGAGTGACACAGGCTGGAAAAACTCCAGCAGACGCAGACTCAAAAAGGGAGGCCAACTTCCTTAGTCAGTTGGGCATAGAGAGGACAGGAAAGGGGAGTCAACCGGTGCCAGCACATCACATCACTGATCCCTGCTATGAAAGAGAAACACAAGTCAGTTCATATGAGTATAGACAGTAAACGCAAGAGAGTGAAGAAAGGTTCCAGCATCTTAGGCTTACAACAGCATTAAGGATGTTTCAGGGTCACTTAACCAGTTACTAAACATCCCTTTCAGGAAATATTTTCACTATGAAGGTCCTGTTTGTTAGCTGTGAGCAACATAACTATTAGTAGTAATATGTGGTGCGTACATGTGTGTAAAATTTCAGCTGGAAATATTTGAAGAACTACAGTGTCTTTGGGTCACTCCAGCAGTTAATTGTTGCAGGCTGTTTTCAATCTTTCTCTCCCTGAATAAATGTTCTAAAACCTATGAATAGACTGACACCACAATAAATCTCACACTCTTTAGATAGGACCCTTAGTGCCATGCTTACTAAGCTTGTTCCTCTTTGGCTTGTATCTCTGGGGTAGTAACTCTATATGTCCCTCTCTTATCTTATCACACGGTTGGACTCAGTGAAGCAGCCTATGGCAGAAGTGACCTTGGTGCGACACAAGATGCAAGCACTTCTCCAGAGAGGCTTGATAGAGAGATGCGATTTTTAGACTCATGCTGAACTGAATCTGGATGATTTAGAAACCTAATTATGTGTAAGCCACGCTTGATTGAAATGTGGTGATATTTATATTGTTCCTATCCACTCAGAGAATCCATAACTGAATACATGATCAATTCATACAATGGAAAATATCAGGAATCCAAGACATTTTTTGGAAGTCTTAATGGTAGAACTTGTCGATATTGTTCTGTAAAATTATTGGCTGCTGGAAAATTTGTCCTTGTGACCAAGGAAACCTGGAAAATTGAGCTTTCTAACAGGTAGTAATCTTCAGATAACCCGAGCCATGAAGTTTTCTATCCCTAAAACATTTATGTGAGGGATGAAAAATTAAAATGCAGTTACTTTTTGTTGATTAGATATGTTATTTTTTAAAAGTTTAATCAAAGCACAAGATTGATTTTTTTTTTTTTACCAGACTTGGACTTATTCCCTGTGCATACCTTCAATTTTAGTTTAGAGTGACGAGTGGGTTTTTTGCTGTCATTTTTAGCTCGGGTAATTACAGGTGGCTGCTTGACTGATGGGGAGGCTGCTGTGTTAAAGGACAGCAGCAGTGGTGGCAAACAGACGGTAAAGAGCTTTGCAGCTTAAATAGATAGCCAAGACTATCTCTATGCATCTTAGCAACAGAATTATATCAGAGTAAAAGGAGGGGAAAAGCATCCAAAGGAGAGAAAGCTATTTGTCTGATTTTTTAACAATTATTTTAAGTTTTAAGTTTTCTTGTATTCCTCTCATAGAAACCTTGGAGTTAATTACTAAGTGTTTGATGTAGCTGAGAGTGTGAAGAGCGGAAACAGGATGAGGGGAGGGTGATTTAATCTTTATTGTATTTCTTTTCTTCCTTTTAATTAAGCAAATAAATCTCACAGTCAGTTTTGCATTATGGAGATTAAAGTGCATATTGATTACCATTCTCCATATAAGTAAGGCTCATTGACCAGTGGAAGGAGAGTGAGATGTCGTACATTTCTTGTTGTTTCCAGCCACAGAGCGAACACTTTCTGTGCGCACTATCAGCTGCATCTGCTTGGTCTGTTTTAACTAACACTTCAGTTTGCCAAGGAGAGGATGCCTCTTGGAGATGACAACAAGCTTATTTATTGCCCGTTGATGCTTTATTCATAGAAAAGTTCAAGTGCACTTAAGATTCTAGGGCCTGTTGGCAGGAGAGCACATGAGTGACTACCATCCCATCTGATTTTACTCCTCCTACATGGGCCAGAAAACTGTGTCGGAGTGCCGTAGGACGAAAACAAGGCAGTTCAGTACATAATCAGCGCATTGAAAGATTGTGGGCAGAGCTCGATAGAGTAGTCTTGCCTGAATTATTTCATTATTCTTCTTAATTTTATGTGATCCTTGACTTTTTAAATGAGATTTGTTTATTTTTCCTTCATTTAGTATACACGTGCTAGAGGCGACACAGTGGTGTGGTGGTTAGCACCATCACCTCACAGCGAGAGGGTTCTGGGTTTGAGCCCCGGGGGAATCAGGACCTTTCTGTGTGGAGTTTACATGTCCTCCCTGTGTCTGCGTGCGTACTCTCTGGGTTCTCCGGCTGCCTCCCATCATCCAAAAACCTGCATGTTAGGTTAATTGGACATTCCAAATTGCCCGTAGGAGTAAGTGTGAGTTTGGTGTGTGGTGTAATTCTTTACCATCCAGGATTAGACTAGTTTTATTTCAGGGTCAAAGATGACACACAAACCATATTTAATTCAAAGATTTGAAAAATAAAAAGGATGAAGGCAGCATAAAACAGATTACAACACAGACACTAGAAACCATTGGTCATTCAGTAATTCACTGAAAGAGTATGATTCACCTATGTGGATTAATGACCCAATATTCTATTCCATTTTAACCTCATTTTAATCCATGCAATTTCACCGCAAAATAGACACAGAAAACCCAGGCTTTATGAAATGTTTAGATGAATTCTTACAGTAATACTAGTCTACATAATCGAAGGTGTTAACACAATGAGAATAAGATTCTTTATATTATTTTTATTTATTACATAAATAGATATTATATTATATTATTTTTATTATTTATTCCCTGCATGGAGTAAAACTCTTAAGTCTCTCATGGAACTCTTCAAATTTATGTCATTAAGTTATAAAGGGTAGTTTTGAAGGTTAGCATTATATGCACAGGATTTGGAGGCATATTAACACCACAATTAAAGCAGCTGTTAAAGGAGCTTTGATATTTGTCTCCTTTTCAGATATTTGAAATTTGGGAAAAATGCCCCCTCAGGGTGATGTTTGTTTACATTTATTTTGCATGAAAAGCACACAAATGTTTTGTCCCATGAGAAATGTTGTCTCATCAAAAGCAGATGGGCTGTATTTTTATTAGTTTATTTCCACCTGTTGAGTTGTGTGTAGAGTGTGGCGCAGCCTGTATTCACCAAATGTGCGCTATATCATAAATGGCAGATCTTGTGTGTTTGGATCATTTTTAGGCCTGGACCTGAGGGGGCGTTGATCACCCTGGCGCCTGCTTGTACATCTGGGCTCTGCAGGGAGTTGTTTGATGTTTTCATTAACCTATGCCCTGCTTTTCTGGAGGCTGCAGGGTGGCGTCTGGACCTCACCACTCCATGTGGTTTTTGTGCCTCACATATATCCAGGAGAGTTCAATCACATGCACTGCACGGGGGCTAAGATGACTGGTGGTAGACACCACAGGAATGTAGAAGATTAAGCTGTATTTTCCAGATCGGTCTGTGCCAGGGGAACAGTTCACTTAAAAGGCACTGGTGTGAGAGGGGTTGCATTATTTGCATTTACAACTCTAATGTCTGAGCACGATGACCATATCCAGATTGGTAGAACTTTGGTCATAGAAGACGAGCTTCAGCTGTGTTTTTTTCGTGTCACTTACGGCATTATTGGTCAAATATTCAGCATTAAATATTCAGTATTTATTGTGTACTCACAATCTTTGAATGAAACAAATAACTTCAGACTTTTCTGTAATTGAAATGATGATAACTAAAATGATTAGCTACTTCTTATTCTGTGGTAATTTTTTCTTGGTGATTTGATAGTATAGAAATGTATTATAAGAACTTTTTTGTGGAGAATTTAAGTGGAACTTGCAGGTTTATTCTGATGTCCTTGTCCTTGTTAATAATGTTTGCTTTTTAGCTTCTCCTTGTGCTATTGAATTCTTGAAGTATGGATTTCTTTGCCAACACCTAACCTGAAAGGTTTGTGCACAGACAGATTGCATGCAAAATCATCTAATTACACAATCCTTTCTTTAGATGTTATGAGTCAAACAAGCTCTTGAACATACCCCAGGCTTGGCCCCACCCTTAATGACTGGCGACTGATATGAAGCCTTGCCTTGGTTAGCCTCCTCCTTGAACTCATTTCCTGATCTGCCCTCTGAAGTGGCCTATTGTGGCCCTCCTGGTAGGTAGCTGTATTTTCTAGAATGATGTGTCCTTTTAAAGCAGTGATTCAACATTCTCCTTGAGTGGCTATCAACGACCATTTTTTCTGCCAGTGCTGTTGAGCCCAGCTTTATCCCCTCAATACCATGGTAGACTATGTCTCCACCAGTGGCCTCTTGACCTGATTCTAGCTTTGTGAACCATTTTAATATATTTAGACCATTGTTCAATTTTGAAATACAGTAGCTAAATGCCTTAGTTTATGAAAACCAAGCAAATTAATAAAAAAGCTTCCTAACTGATCAGACAATAAAGACTACATTGATCTGATATGGTGCTGCATTCCTTTACAGGCTGTCACAAAACACAACACAGAAGAATGTATGCCCATATCTACAGAGGAGATTTAGACTTCTGCTGATTTAAAAAATGAGCTGGAAATTTTCTACTCAGAGAAGAGCTAACAAGCTCTCAGCAGGATTCAAGTCAGGTGAAGATGGGGTCATAATTTGATAATGCCCGTCGCTTGCCAAGCAGAACAAAGATGTGGCAACAGAATATAGATTTATGCTGTAGAGCATTGTCCGGCATGGAAATAATGGCCTTTTTGACAGGATTCTTGAAGAAAATTTCTTGTAAGAGCTGACAGACAGACATCATTTTCAGAAGATTCATGTAGCTCCAGCAAACCTCTTCAACACCTGGCCTACCCTTGAAAATTCCACCTCTTTCTCAAGCTTTTTTTTTTCTTTCTCCTCATTTCTTTCCCATCATTTCTCCTCATTAACACATGCATTGGGTAATTTTCTCTGAGGCAATGAAACTGCTTGGTGAGTATGCACACATTAACGTGAGGTGTTCATCAGTATAGCTCATGACAATGCATCTGAATTCAGCTGGAAAAAGTAATTCAGCCGGTATAAACTTCTGTGCTTTGGAAATAGAAAATATCAATGCAAATTATTACAAGGTCAGAATTGTCACTTCCATGACAATTGTGAAGATAGCTTGTAGCTCAAAGTGACTGAGGATGTTACAGTGTAAGCAAGAATGACCTTCAATCCATTTAACACCTTTCTTTTTACAGGCCTCAGTGGGAGTTTGAGCACCTGTTGGCCTGTTCTGAGGCCTATGCTGGTTTTTTTGTTCTCACAAAATTTCTCTGTAGGCTGTGTGTTGAAATTTTTCTTTTTAGGTGGTAATGAATGAATTATTCTGATACAGAGAAGGTAATGGTGTACCAATGTAAGAACATGCTTTGGAAATTTGATCAAAGAAAAGAGAAGACAATGTTATGTCTAATTTTAACTGCAGTGTGATTGAAAATACGAAATTGACCTTGATTTGAGACAATGTTGTATACTTGAGTTGGAAAATTGTGCTTTGTGTATGGTTTAAACTTGCGTCAGAGGCTCTGTAAACTAGAATTAAATCGGACTATGCCCATCTGCAGGTGTATTGGTCTTCAGCAACTTATCTAGACCCCATTTTGAGAACAAAATCAAATTCTGTACACAGTCAATCATTTGGCTAAAATAGATACACACTGTAGTTGGATTTAAGCATCTATTATTTCTGTACATGTAGGAGGAGTGGTTTTTTTCTTCCTTTTATGATTTCATGATCTGATCTCTCTCTCAATCCTTTTGTGGAATACCTGTAGAGTTGCTTTCTCATATGAAACACAAAAGGGAATAAAATACCCCCAGTTGAGGAAATAGAGGACTGCAGTACAATCAAAATGTTTTTTTTAATAAAAATACATGTTTGCCAAAGAACTGCCTTCTGATCAGGGAGTTGAATTGATTCAAAACAAGGTTTCTTTTTTCATCTAATTTTGATATTCACTTTATTCTATGCTTGAACTTCGTTTGAGTGAAACCCTTTGAGTGAAAAGAAAAACTTGATTCTATTCCGATAAAGATACATTATTTCTTTTTTCTATTAAGTTGTCAGATGATGAGATCTAAAAATGTTCCTTGTTATCGGTTGAATGCTGCCAGAAGAGTGTTTATATCTCTCATTCTTCAGTTATTTACAATGTTTTTCACACCTTTTATTCTAATAGATATGTTCCCTCTGAAAATTAAAGACCAAAGAAAAAGTCTGCATGTTACAGTCATTTGAAAAGATGGTTGTTTGAGTAAATATGTGATTTTCTCTGAGTACTTCTAGTTAAAGGTGATATTTGATAAGCATTGCAAAAACACTTTTTCTATTTATTTATCCAAGGCTACATTATGGTGTAGTTGCAAACACCACCATCTCACAAATGTTTGATGGATGGATAATTTATCCATCTAAAATATAAGTTTATACTCTATCCTTCAGCTAAGGGGTGAAAATTCTTCCTTCCAATGCAAGATGATATAGAAAATGTGTCACTTCCAATGAGTATTTCTTGAATGATGGTATAGAAAATAGTCTTTGAGGTCTCTTGCATCAGAAGGGGTATATCTTTACACCTTGATTATAGCTTTTTGAAATGTGGGAAAACATTTCAGATAAAACGGGAAAAAACAGAAATATACCAGCGAATGGTGATCTCTGACTGTTTTTAAGAATCCTCCAGTGGCTTCATGGTAACATCATATCTGTTGTTTTGTATTATTTTTGGCCCATGAAAATTATGCACTTTATGGTTAAAAAAGGCTCTCTGCATCACTCTCAAAATACACATTACTGCAAAAAGACTGTGATGTAAGTGATGAGATTTTCTCTGAGATTAAAATCTCGTAAAATCTTACCTTTCAGTAACCAAATCATTGCTAGTAGAGAGAGAGTTACCCTTCATTCCTATATTCCTAAACTTCAGCACCACCAATTTAGTATCCATATGTCACAATTTGTCAGTGCTGCCTGACAGTAGGTCAGTCTCTTCATTCCTCACACTGGAGTGTTCTTATGCTGAAGTGTTTCACACTCCATAGTCATGCTTTGCTTTGATTTGGTTTCAGGTTATCACTGAGTCAGTCTAATTTCCTCCTCAGACATCCAAAGAATCTTTTAACATCACACTGATTAGCTGAGCTTGCCTGCTCTTGATTCTTTTTGTTTAGATGGAGGAGCTAATTAGAAAATCATTTAAGGACAACAACCCTTTAATTCCCTGCTCTAAAATCCAGTAGAACACATATTTGACTGACTGTACTCTGTTTCATCAATGCTAGTGAACATGCTTTTCAGTTTAGAAGAGTAAGGTTCTGTTCCACAGTGAGATTCTGGATTACATTTTGTCATTATATTTTATCTGAGTGTTTATGTTTATTCCTAAAATTATTATTCATTTAACCAGAGATAATCAAAGAAGTCAACAGTTTTGGTTTTAAATTATTTGTATGAGCCAGCATAGAGTTGGGAATGTTTAATGACAAATTTTAGCACCCTACCAAGAAACCATCAACCAAATACTCACTGTACACAAACAGATTCATCCATTGTTTTGACTGAAAATACATCCACCTCTTGCAGTTCTTCTGGGATGATAAGTGACAGCTTAATTGCAGGCTATTTCCAGAAGAACCCATCAGAGGAGACCTCATGCTGCTTCCTGGGGCTATGAGAAATTAGACAATTCAAATTGGACAATTTAATTTGGTTGCTCACATGTGGGAAAGGACAAACACAAATTAGCTAGAGGGTGTGGATATACAGTATGTAAATAAGTTAAATTAAAAATCAGCAGCTTTTGTCAACTTGACAACCAGTTCATCTGTATGCATGTCAAGACAGGCAAAGCCTTCCAACATTTTCTCAGTAAAATTATACCGTACCTAGTCAAGTACCAATTAACATTAAGACAAAACAGAGAAAAGAAATGAGTGTGAAGTGCCTTGGATGAAGCGCTGTCTCTACATTTCTCTTAAAGACAATGGGGAGCTTTCTAAGGCTTTTATTCAGTTTGAGAGGACTTTATAATCTGACATTGTAGTTTTAGTTTTAGGAGAGCGCATTCTACTAGTTTCACCATACTGGACATCCATTCATCCATTTTCATAACCGCTTCTTCCCTAATGGGGAAGCCTAACCCAGTAGTCAATGGGCGCAGGTTTTTAACTCTTTTAAATTGAAACTTAGAAAGCAATGTCAAATTGTTTGACATTGAGATGAAAGCTTTCCCTCCAAGGCCAAGTTGTTTCTTTTTTATAATCTCTGTTCAGTACAGTTATTTTTTCAATTACATGAAATCTTATAAAAGCCCATACAGCCTCGAAAAACATTAAATGACTTGTTTGTAGACTGAATTAATATTACAAGTCCAATCAAAGAAGCTTGATCGTGGGTTTCCTCCTGGTGTCATCGTCATGTATTATGCCTGAGTTATCATGGGAGAAAAAACTCTATTGATGGAAAAACATAGCTGTTCTGTACATTTAGATTGTTTATGCCTGAATGACAAAAGCAACTCAAGATCATGGGACTGTTTGAACATTCTTGTACACCAGGCATTAGGCCCAAGACGTGTAATACTTCACCTGCTGTTTTTCCCACACAGATGGTCCAATAACTGCGGAACACGACATATTTACAGCTGTGTTTACAGCAGCTGCAAGATACAGTTTTCTGTGCCTTGTTCAGTGTTAATGCTCTCATTTTCTATATTCAGGACTTTCTCAGCTAGATAATTCATTTATATGTTACAAGACACTTCTTGCCCAAATGAGCAATCAGAGCTCTTAATTGAAGATTTATTCTGTAAATTGGCAGAGCACCACTGAAAACCTCACTAAGGTCAGGTGAGACCGACAACACGTGCTCCCTAGACTATTTGCTCTAAGGATATTTGGTAAATGCTGTGGGGTAGCAGGTTAAATGAAAACCTAGAAAGCCTAAGAAAAGTTGGAACAGAATTAGCAAAGCTAAGCTGGGAGCCACTGTACTCGTCCATTTTTCTCAGACAAACAGGCATGCTGGACTGGATAGGATTGGGGACTGGGCAAATCTGCTGTTATGCTTGTACTACCACTGTAGGCATAAAATGATTTATGCTAGCATTTCCCTTAAATCCCAAAGTATGGTAGAGAAGGCATGGTGGGTGACTGTTTTTTACGTCTGTTTTGTAACGTATGCAGAAGGTGGTATGAGTCACCATAACAACTATTGACACTATGCCTCTTGATGAATTCTGTGCTGTAATACAGTACAGTGGCAAAATACAACATAGTGGCTTTCCAACAAATTAACTTAACATGTCAAAACTTTTACATCTCCTATCAAATATAGCAATATTATATACCCTATGGCAGTTGGTGGTTATTTTCTGCTACCATTGCAAAGTTAAAGCCCAAATATCCATCCCTCCACTATTTCTGGCACATGAAACAGTATACAAACCATCCACAGGGTATTGGTGGGCTGATGCAGATAGGAAGATATGTGAGGATAAGGCTCTGCGATACCATTCGATTGATGTTTTATCTCCAGCTTTTTCCAGCCCTTCTTATTCAATGATCTAAACAGGACATTGCACAGGTGAAATCATGTGTATAGAAGTGTTTTGGTGTGCCTATATGTGCCTATTTTTCTGAACCTAACAATTAAGCTAAGTTTAGATTAACAAAATAGGCAAGAAATCCAAAGTAAAACAATAGTAAAATAAAAAGAAGCATTTCTCTATTATAGTTTGTAAATTAATAAGTATGTTAAAAAGAAGATAGGAACCACACTTCTCTCCGATTATAGATACCTGAACTATTGCTGTTTTACTGTTTCAGTTAAAAAAAATGTGTTAATACACATAAGTTAGAAGCTCCTGGGCTCAAGCAAGAATTGTTTTTAAAGTTTTCATCAATATAGAGAGACAGAAGATTTGTCATGATGAAACATAAAGAAACATTTCCCTCACATTTTTACAGCTTAAATTAGCTAAATAAATAAATATTTGATTAGCTCCTTCTGTTTTTCTCTCATAACTTTGTTCTGGGGCTGAATACAGGGAATTTTTGGATGTAGATTCATTGTCTTTGGCTTCACCAATTTAGGTCACTCACTGGAATCAATGGCCTGCTGCACGATGCCATTCAGGATGGAGGATGTGCCTTATTTATTGCTTTTGTTCTGCAGATACTTGAACATGAAATATATGAGTAAACTAAGTACTTAAAGAACGGCTTCAATAATTTAAAAGGAATTTAAAAATAACTTTTTAATATTTTTGGTTTCCACATTTATCTGTACTAACAAAAGTCCACATTCTTGGAATATCCTGATGCAGAACTTGTTTAATTTTTTTCTGAGATTGTTGAAAGTTTTATCTCTTAACTATACAGGACAGCTACTGTATGTGATTCGCTATTAGCTTTGGTGCCTAATTTACATTTTGTCCTTCAGGAAAACTACAAATTGTCCTCTGATTTCTTGTATGTCTCTGAAGAAACTTGGAACGTGCAATATATTGTTTTTTTCACACCTATCAGCATTTGAGAAAAGTGCACAACCCTTGAATATTTTGATGTGTATTAATGGCCGTTAGCTGTAAACCTTCACTGATAATGTGGGTGACTGACAGGCTGATAGAGATGCAGGCCAACCTTCCCAACACCCAAAGAAAAAAAGAAGGACCTTTCTTTTGCAGTGGCTTCTCGTGCTGTCAGGATAATTTATGAGAGTAAATATTGCTTCTTCTGCCTAGTAATTACTTTAAGAGTGCACTTCAATTAGAGTAGCTAATTAGTGTTTATCATATTTATGTTTTTCCAACCATCTCAGTCTCTCCTTCTCTTCTTGTGTTTGTGCTTCTCCATGTGGCCGTGCATTCGCTGTCGTCCTCTGCATCTGCTGCTAAAAACTCTCTCTCTCGCTGCTTTGTCAAATAATGATGTTGTGTGATTTAATATTGAAATGATTTTGCTTTGAAGTGTGGAAAAGATGTATCTGCTTTGGTTCCCAATAACCTCACAGGAAGCCAATCTACTGGTTCACACAAGGAGAAATAATCAATTGTGCATGTATGCAAACAAATGTTCACCTTCATGGTGACGTTATACCGTTTTATTTCATAACTCCAAAGTACGTGTCTTGTTACTAGCTTTGTTTATTGATTATTCTTATGACATAGGAAATAATGTCATGACAATCATCATTAAAATTAAATTAGCTAATATAAGTTGGAAATAGATAGAGCTATTCCTGCAAAACAGCCGTGTAAATGCAGACCTGTTGCATGAATGTATCAGAACATGATATAAGAACCTAATATTAGCTGAGATACACAGTCAAATGTTACTAGAAGTGATTGAAAATGAAAAGGAACATAGCTGAAGCTGGTGTTGCTGCACAATATAAAGCAGACCATATTATGCACAGACAAGGGCACTGACTTAGTGCTTTCAGGGTCTGTAAAATCAACTTTACACTATTTTTGGAGGAAAAAAAAGCTTGTAACTGAAAATAATAACTGATATAGTAAATTCAAGCATACATTTTGAATAAATTAAAAAATTTTTTTAAAGAAATTAAAAAAAACATGAAACTGAGAAAATTATTACCTGAATAGAAATTGGAAATGATTTAATTATTTTGAAATTGATTAAATGAAATAGGGAAATTAAAAGAAAGATGTGAAAAAACATCTTGGTCATAGCATGACACTTTAACTCAATTAGCATATTCTCCTCTCCCAATACAGAGCCACTATTTTGTGCTGTTGGCAAAAGGATATGATCCTCTGATATTTTGTTGCCAGATGGTACACTTTATTGTCTCATTATCTTAGGAGCTTGGCTCAGCCAAGTAAAACAGAGTGAGGCTTGCTTTCTGCTACACCACCAAATTATGACAAATTATGTATGGTATGGATCAGCTAAGGAGCATGTCCGTGCTGTCATGGGTTCATAAACTCTACATGAACGCTTTAAAACAAAAAATGATCATGTGTCACTACTCTGTAATCATCTAGTCCTTTCAATTTAGCTGTGCGGTTCAATGGTTTGGATTGCATGAATGAGGCTGAGAGCATCATCTGCTTAAAGTACTGCAAGCTGAACAAGTGGCTTCATCAAGCATCCTGACCCTAGATCCTAAATCACCCGAGCATTCTGTACCACATTTGGACAATTGTCCACTAAATGCCCAAGATAGTCATCTTACTCAAACCACTGAAATAATCTGACAAGTACGAGGGTTGAGTATCCCCACTTTGCAGCTGCAGACAAAAATAACTTGAAATAATTCACTTAAAGACAATCCCTGCAGGGCATATTGGGACATAAAAGAAGCTGGTAGCTTTGTGCTTTTTAGATCACAGAAGAACCGTAGCTCTACTGAACATCATTTGATCTATCGAATACAAAGGAGTCAGTAAACACATTTTATGGCTGATTTCTCACAGCTCTGTTTTGAGCAGTATTTTTTTATATAGAGCAACAACATATTTCTGAGTTGTCATGCAGTTGAAAATCAGGAAATTCTTTACACTGAGTCCAATGAGTTGCTGTATTATTTTGTAAGCATTGTGAGCTTATCAAAATTACCCTAGGTCACTTTATATTTGAGTGCACTTCTTTTTATAGATGCTTAGTTACCATGTAGGTTCTTGCTGTTGGCCTGAGCAAGGGAGGGACAAAAAGCTAGGGAACATTCAGTAAGATGAGCGCAGCATGTCTTCTCTCTGTGTCACTGTTAGGTTTTAGTATGAGTGATGTCTCCTCAGACGCTACTGTCTTCATATAACTACACAGCTCCCTCAAAAATAGAAAGTATTTGCTTTGGATTGGGGCATGAAAATTCTTTTATATACAGGTGAGCGGGGGCAAATGGTGACGTACAACATATTTACAGAGCACCTAAAAAGCACAGGTGGAATGCACTCTGCGATCATACTGTGAAATTGAATATATACAACTGTGCTATAAAAGCAGGATATACACAAGAATACGTATCATTTAATGTTGTTTTGTAAAGGGCACTTAGTAGTCCTGCTGCTGGATATGGGGACTGTTCAAGTAAAAGACTTTGAATATAATTCAGATCATCTACAAATGGAGTTCTAAAAACATTTGCAAGTCATAGCAATTCTCACACGAGTGGAGAGCAGTGCACTGATTATAAAGCCAGCCGTATTACTGTTGAGAGAGGGGACTATTCAAAACAGCCCATTGGCCTGTTTGAAACTATTTTACATGACCCTAACATCAAGAACTGCTGTCACAATAGAATAGGAATAGGAAGAAAAAAAAGTAAAAGGAATAGACCCCTTTTCTAGTATGCCCTGTCTGTATTCCAGATGCTAGTGATGGATGAGCAGAGGGGGCATCCAGTTAGGAGGAGGTTTCTGTGGAGCAGGCAAGAGGAGAGGATGAGGAGGAGACAGGTTTTCCAAAAGTCATGTCTGGAGGGACTTTTAAAGACTATAGATGGAACTGATGGGTTTGAAAAGTAACAGGTAAGAGGACTATTAAACGAAGCAGACCGTGTACAAAAATGAAAGGGTTCCATAAACTTTTCATAGCAACATCTATTTCTATGGCATAAGGATAGGATGATGCAAAATGTTTTTTTTTTAATCCCAAGAAATCAAAATCGTACCAAGACACTAATGAACATTAGTATTGTCTTGGTGAATACTTGATTTAATTCGCCTACATGGAAGAAGACTCTCCTTGCAGCAACTGCACAGTTTAATCTAAACTGAATCTTCATTTCACTTCACAATCCTGAATGGCTGTGGTTTCATTTGGGATAAGTGCAAATAACACCATAAATGTCAGAGATTTCACTGGGAAACTGTCTCAGTGTTCCTTACACACTACAGCAGCCAAAAAAGGGGACGTGCCAGTAGTTGTTCAAGACTCAGACTCAGACTCTGATTGCATCTACGCAGCAGGGGAGCGGGGAATTTGCCGTACTGTCTTCTTTAAAAGGTTCTCCCTCAGAGAGACTGACCCCTGAGGTAGTGTGTTGACCAGAAATTAAATGCTCATGTGTCTTCACCATTTAGAGCAAAAAATAGAGCTGAGGGACAAAAGACAAGCACTGAGAAACAACAAAGAAAATAATTTCATACTACTGATCAAAGTAGCACTACAAGTGTAATTTCTGCAAATTTTCTTCAATCATACCTGTGAAAAACCTTTTGTTCCAGAGTGAGAACACTCATTTTTGAAGAGATTATTATCAAAATAACAAAGTGTACATGTTTTCTAAATTTGTCAGACAACTGGATAAACAAAGCTGACTTTTTGCTTTTTTTAAAAACACCATCACGGTTTGTTTCTGGCGTCTTAACTCATTGCAGTGGATGTCAGGGAAACAGGAAAAACACACATCTATTTGACCAGTCTTCAGGTGATGTTTATTCTCACTCGATGTCTACATATCATCCCAGTGAATATGTAAATGATGTTCACTGACTTGAGAAAGAAAATAGAAAAGGTGAACTGTTCTTACACTTTATTTAACAAAGGGCATCCCTTTTTCATTTTTGCCATTAAATAAAATATTATCCTCGTGTGTTTCTTTTTTAGGATTGAGTGCTGTAAGCGGTTGGGGCTGTTTTATGCGCACGCCTCCATTCTGCCCTCTGTACAAAAATTGTTTGTTCCGGCTGACTGAGCCAGTGTATCTCCCACTGATAACGCTAAACACAATTTCCCCCAGGAGCGGACTTTGCTGAGAAAAACCTATGCAGTCCATTTCCCAGTAAAGGGCAAATAAAAAAGGGAAAAACAGGGCCTTCTGGACCGAGCATGGTGTGTCAAGCTTCTTACACTCTTAATTGTGTCATATTTTTAAATCCTTCAAGGGAAATTCAAGGATACATTTTCAGTGTTTTTCTCCCTGTTTGATATGAATGGGTGATGAAAAAAATGGGTCCTCTTGACCTTTTCCATGTCCTTCTGTTAAACTCATCAAACAAGGAAACTTGATGTGGATTATTTGTAAAAAATATACACTAAAATGTTTATTTGAGGTGTTTAGATGCACATTTCCTAAACTCCTGTTTCTGCTTCTTTTTTTTTTATTCAAGTGTGAACGTGTCGGTAGAGGTCTGTGATTGTAGTTCTGCACTAATATGCAGAACTTTCTGCGGATGTCCATCAAAGCTTTCCGGCAGGAGAAGTCAGAAACCCCCCATGTAGCTGAAATGTCCCTGTTGTGTAGAAATGTCAGAAAAGAGAAATGACAAATCAATAATGTTTGCTATTAAGTTGTTTTTTCTCTTACAACTTTTTTGAGGTGGGGGTGGGGTCAGTGAAAAAAGCAAACCAAAAAGCTTCCTGCCATGTGCGTTTTCATCTTGGGGGGCTCAATTTATCTACAGTCTGGAAGACAAAAAAAAGAAGAAAATATAAAGAATTTGCTGCCTCCCTGTTGCCTTGAGCTCAGAGAAATAAACAGTCAATATTTGCTCCTGGGGACCTGCAAAAGGACGTGCACATAAATCACCCAGCATGCATCTGTCCAAAGAATCAGCCACAGAGTCCTGTGTCATCGCGTTTAGGATCATGCTGCTGCAGAGGCTCCCCTTCATCGCTGAATCAATGTGCCAAGGGGCTCTCTGAGTTGTGGCGGCACTCCTGGTAGAGGGGACCGAGGAAGAAAATTACTTTTACACTTTTCCCGTTGTGCTCCCAGTGCAGCCTGTTTACATGCATCTTACAGCTGTTGTGATGAAGACCACACACTTTCAGCATTGGCCTTTACTACATTACCTTATACATACACACATCGGCACAAACAGATGTAGCACTTGTAAATACATTTGTATACATATATACATAAACATAAATTTATATGGGCACAGGAGCTAATGGCAGTTTAATGTTTGCCATATATTCAACTCAGAAGTGAAGGGAAATTTTCCAGGGAAAATTAGTCTGTGTGCAGAGCTGGCCCAGCCATTTCTGATGCCCTTTTCAGAGACAAATAAGACCTGTCCACAAATACAATGGGAGTCTCGCATCACAGCCTTTGTCACATCGGGGCCAGTGTGCCTGGAAGAGCCTCCAGCAGCTGTCATTAGAAGGAAATGGGCCTAAATGTGCAGCTCTGCCAGACTGATAGGCTTCCATTGACCTGAGCAATCCTCCTGAGACAACAGGGGTTTATACACAATTTCTCACATAAATTACTGTTGCAGACAGTCATGTCCATTTTAGAATAGTATGATGGAAATAGCTGCGCCACCATCAGTTCAGCTAGAGGTGCAAGCAGACACATGCAAAAATATGACCAGGGAGAAAACATTTCTTTTATACATAAGCAACTCTAATCTGTAATCCAGGTAAAGGATATTAGGAGATGATATCTTTTCACACAGAGCATATTTAATAATGCAAGCCATTTTGTTTTACTAACCGTAAACACTTCATTTAAAATATTACTTGAACTACTCATTTCTCTATCCAACATTACAAATGCTTTTTTTTTTAACATAACCTCATTAGTTTGTAATGCATAAAAAACAGACAAAACATGGAGTTATTTAAAAAAATTACATTAACATGCAGCACACTGTTGTTTGTTTGCTGTTGAACATCGGTGTGTAAGGCCATTCATTACCTCAAATGCAGACTGTTTTGCCTGCTAGTTTCACTTCCCGATTCATTACAATATATTACGTACTGTATATAACATAACAGAAAAAACATCATATTTGTGTGAGCACTTCAGAGATGAAATAAAAAAGACATAAAGCTCTCAAAAGTTAGATATTACAGTAAATGTATGGATAACTTGTAGCTCTGAACGGTTTAAAAAATCGGTCCAGCTATATAGACACAAAACAAACTGAAAGTAAATGAGCTCTTTATAATGCTCATATTGACAATGCTTAGCGGATTTGTATAAGCGTGACATCTCTTGAAATCCAAAATGAGTGTCATTCACATCGTTCGTGACTCACACAGCCTCATGTGGCACATAAAGCACCAGTCCTGACTGACATACTGAGGAGGCCGAAACTGGATTTAAAGTTATCAGAATTGAAGATTAGATTTATTTGTCCATAAAGGCCTGGAAAAGAAAAAAATCAAACTACTAATCGCATTAGGGCCTAATTGAATTATTCTGAAATTTAGGAGATTAGTTCCTTTTCTTTTCACTTCACAGAAACAGGCATTTGGAGCAGGGTTACCCAAGTTTTTGCATGCTACTGTAATTAAAGGCCTTCCATTTGAAATATCCAGTGAAGCAGTAGAAAACATGTTAGTGCCAAGCATGAGTAATGCCTCTGAAGCCTGTTTCAACTCTCCGTCTAATTGTTTTATCAGTGGGATATTCATCTGAGTGGAATATGGACAGGAGGTTGGCAGAAAAAATGGAGAATCATATTGGATAATGGTTTCCTGTTTTCCTCATTTTCCCTGTCTGCCAGTCTGTCTGCTTTTCTCTTTCACACACATTAATCCCTCTTCTGTATCACAAAAAAATAAGAGGTCCTGGCAATCTGTTCAATCATTGCTTTTTGCAGGTCTTTATACGGCTCTCTGAGGCCCAATTACCAGTGACAGAACACTACCCAGTTGAGCAAATGACAGAGTATAAAGAGCTATCCTGCCTTCATTTCAGGAGCCAAGACATTTTAATATAAAACTCCGCCACAGTTTGTGCCTGATAGTTTAGTGTTACTAATCATCCTTGGCATTAGAGTGAGTATAAAAGTTAAAGAGTTAGAATATAAATTAAAGGAGGGAACTGAATTTTTTGCAGACTGTTTTTAGAGAAAAATTCATTTCATGTAGTTGCACTCTACACAGTGGCATGATATTCTTCATGATTGCGATGTCATAGAGATCATTACTGAGGAAACTATGTCCAAGGTGATGAGCAAAGACGAATACAAAAAAATAGGAAACAATACAATGTTCACTTAGATGGATTTTCAGAAACAGGAGGAATGACTTGTCCATTAGGATGACGCTTCAACACAGATGGGCATTAACCACCTCTATTTTAAGTATAATTGTCCTATTTATTGTACTCTTAAAGTTTAAACTAGACTGTTTTGGTGACTTTATTTTATCTGCATCTATAACAAGTGGTGACTCATTTAAATCCAACATGTTTTCCAAATACCATCATTTCCATAATTCAGATGGAGCTCTTTTTCTACCTACATAAGAGACATGGACCTATTTAAGTAGAGCGCGAGTTTTAATAGACAAAAAGTAGCTTTGTGTCATCAAAATGTTCCCATAAGTAAGCCCACCTGTCATAACCGCTAAGTGACAAGAATAATGAAAATCTCAGTGTTATCCAAATCTATACAGAAATGAAGTGGAGGGATCCAAGATGAGATAAGCTTTGATCAAGGTCCATTTCAAAACCTCTGCTCTTCTTGTCTCCTGTGCTTTGTGGTCTTGAATCTAATTCATTCACCTGCCATGGCCTGTGCAGCATTGCTGAATTAGAGAGACTGGAAGCTGTGGATTGCATTTATCTACTGAGGGAGTTAAAGACATGCCAGGTGGGATGATATGAAAGCCCTGCTTCAGCAGTGAGAGAGGGAATACAAGGTTAATCTAAAAGCAGTGGGCGTTTACGGTTTCACGACATGATAGGGCAAGAGGGAGGTAGCTAACATTCTATGCAAAGGTAATCTTTTCTGCTGAAATCTTAATGAAAAGCTGGGACAAACATTGTCATCCTTGATGTCCCCTGCTGTGCTCTGCTGCCTCTACACTGATAGCTGATTCAAACCTTGTCCATGCTTTATTTAACTTAAAGATAACAGCTGCTGCAAACGCTTCGAACAGAATCTGCTGTTCACAGTGTCTTTGCATTTATTAGCCCATTTTCAGGTTTCATGAAAAAAGGAGGGGGAGCTGTACACAAAATAAATAGAGATTATGAATGCATGACCTGCTCTACTTTGAGGTGTTCATTCAGCCAGAGCACTACAAATTTTCCTCTGTTGACATTCCAGTTGTAGTAATAACTGTTATCAAGCACTTGTCGGCTTGTTTGCTTCCTTTGTGTCAACAACAAAGCAAATTTGGTTTTACAAATTTGGTAATGTGTTCATGAAAGATGAGAGGTGTAACATGTTGGGAATATGATGTTTGGATTATCAGGTTTTCCTGCTGGATGATTCGTTTGAGAAAAAATGAAGTACACAATTTAAAGTCCAGTAAGTTATACGGAGTACCAGTGAAAATAATGGACACACTTTTTCTTCCGTTTTGCCTTTTGAATGAGTGGATGAGTCCTAATGTTTGTCAGCCATTCTCAGCACAGACTATTTTCTCATCTTAGCACAAATAAAAAGTATGTGCAATAAATATACATTTCAAGGAACATTTACAAATTATTGTTAGATACCATGCACTTTTTGGAACAAATTTGATTAAAGGCACACTCAATAAACAATGAATGACATGGAGTGTTTAATTAAGTATTGTCTTTCTTAGAGTCTACGTGATAGAAAAAAGACAATGATTTTTTCTTAGGTTTGCTGAAAGGCTTTGCTTAGAAATCTAATATAAAAAACAATATCATAAGGGAATATGAAATAATTTAAATGTAAACCATGTTAAAAAAAAAATCTTGCTCTATCCATACATAGATACAGTTACAAATTTCATTCATGAGCAAATTAAAGTCCTGGGTCAATATAGTTTTTCCAAAGTTGTGACCTCCATATTTCTTATCTTGCGAGTGCTGGAATAAAGGTTTGCATTGTGGGAAAAGGGGACAGTAGAGGACGTTTAACAGTAGGCCTTTGTGTGACTTTCGGAGTGTGGTGGTTTGGCACTTTTCCTGCCAAATGTTTTTGACAGCTGTACACACATGGGTTTAATTTTCTTCTGCACAACAAGGGGCACATAGTTAGGGATTATGGTTATGCATTAAAACTTTATGATCAGGGTTTAGAGACAATGTGTATTAGGTGTAAATTTTACAAAAGGAATTCTTTGACTTCTGATATCGTATTTCCCTATGTGTCACTTTAACAGAACAGAAAACAGCAGCCTTGGGTATACTATAAATTGTACAAGTGTCATGGATGGTTCAACCACATCTGCAGCCCACCTGCATAGAAAAGACTGATAGAACCAACATAGTTGCAATGTTGGTTTCCTGACTGACTGAGAATACAAAACCTTCAGCCACGGCTGTTGACAGCAAACCGGCTTGAACAGCCTTTCCATTTTTTATCTGTTATCCGAGTAATGGGATGATTAGCTTAACGAGCAAAGAGAGTAATTGGTATGTAATGGCATCACCATTACACTGCAGGACATAGCTCTAGCTCATGCCACTGAACTGGGATGAAAATCCCCTGAGACATCTTTTATGTGCTTTCTGGCTCACTGAAGAAAAAATGTATTAATTATAATGCTCTTACCTTAACATGCTAATTATAGACACAAACAAGGCAAATATGCACAAAATGCATGTCACGTACTGCTGCAACCTTCCATCCGGATCCCAAAATGCACTTATTCTTTTTGCAGAAAACACGTTCTTTGCCACAGTGGCATGTGTAAAATCAGGCTGTCAAAATGGCAAGAGGATGAGGCTTCATCATGTGGTCAGTCATTTTTCCCCTCTGCTCATGGCCTGACTGCTGGTGGGCTGCACAGCTGTTGGTTGATTTATAGACCCAATCACACCGAATCCAATGGAGGTCAGGTTCAGCACCACACTATGGTGGAAGCTGGATGGACCAGACAAATACAGTTGTTTCAGTGTGTTAAGAGCTTATTGTAGATCATACATCTATCAATACTTTTCGTTCTAGTGGACCTCTCACCTGCAGCAGACAGACCTGCTCTAGGTCTTTTGTCTCTGCGTAACACTGTAATCATTTCCGATTGATGTGATGGGTCCAGGTAGAAACAGACAAACCCCACAGACATCTGCGGGTCACAAATAATCTTAACAAGTTCAAATTAAGGAGGAGATCTTGTTTTGCAGTACTTTTTTTTTACAGTGAATCTCTCAAACTTTCCTTTTTTTTGGTCCCAAGGGCGACAAAGATATCAGGAAACACAAACAGCACCATCCTGACAGTATGACTTCATGTCAGCTCGAGCATTTTACGCTTAATTGAGTTCATGGGTTCACTAGATGACAAACAGCTTGTAAAATGACACAGTTGTGCTTTATATTACAAGCAAGTAGCTGACTTACACGTGCTGTGCTATTTGTATCATAATGTGAGGAGCAGGAAGGACGCAAGGATTTCAAAGTGCACTAAGATAACAATAAATCATCTTTGAAAAGAAATGCTAAAAACATGTAAATGAACAGAGAAAACTTTGTCTTTACAAAGACTTTGTTTTTTAAAAACAAGACAAAAGTATGAGCATCTTCTCAACCCTCTAAATTTGTGACAAATTGTCTGTCTACCTTAAAAGATTTAGTGTTGGTCAGTTGTGAACACTGTGATACAAACTCAAGGTTCATAGTTGTCATGTCACAGATGTAGCCTTTGAAATAGACATGAACAAGTTAACCTATTTCATTTTGATTTAAACTAAATTGAGATATGAGCTAGATTTTGCAAAGTATGAACTTGCATTACACTTACAACTGAGGTTTTTCTCTCTACCAATCTGTATTTAGTCTGAATCTGTATGGTATCAATTGTTCAATTCAGTCAAATTTATATAGTGCTACATCACAACTATGCCCTCTCAAAGAACTTGTAACACAATTGTAACATATTGTAACAAAATGGTAAAAAACTTCTGCTCTTGCTAGGCAAACTTGCTCTAATTCTACGTCTTTAATCTCAAGTTTGCAATGGAAAACTAAACTGAATATCAACTAAGTAACACCAGTTATCATCTAGCATATTGAAAGAATATGTGGCTCTTCTTTTGAAACTTTGAGGCTTTCATCCGCGCTGCAGGGTATTTTATCAGATTAATCTGATGCTCCATCTGTGTACCATTTTGCTTGGAACCCATTTTTAATTCAACCTTATCTTTTCAATTTTACTGTCACTGGAGCAAGTGTCCTTCATTTAAATAATGATCAAAGTAATCTTCTTCGTGTATTGTTTTTTGCTGATTAGGAGTTTCCCTACAGGTTTTTTTCTTTCGTTTTCTTGTGAAAACCAACTTGTCAGCTCATCAGATGCCTTTCTCGAAACCTCCAGACTATACACATTCAGCTTTGTAAACTTGATGCTAAAACACATAAAAAACACATTTAAAAACTACTTTAGCGGAATCTGTACAGAGGGCTTGAAATAACTGAAAACCTTTGGGTACTGAACCGGAAAAGCTCTTAATCGCTTTGTGGCCAACGTTGCAGCAACCTTGCCCCTGTGTAGCCTCTTCACAGCTGGAGAGCTCGAGGCCAAAGGTGAATGAACCGCACAGCTCTGCAGACTGAAGCAAGAGGCAATATCTTACTGAAAAAGACTGAAAACATCTTATTTCAGTCAACTATTACATGGATAATTTAGGGCTCATTGAGAGACTGAAGTGTTGCCATTAGTTATACATAATGTGAGATTCCCAGTTGTTTATCCATAATTTATAAACACTTATTAACATAAAAAATACACTCATTACATAACCATTTGCAGGTTACAGAAAGCTTATATGATATGACGCTAAGCTATCATCAAACAATTATTTTTTCAGGATTCATTCATCCAGGTGACATTAGGATGTTTATTTCTCCCTGTATACCAGATTTCTTCAATCAACTTAATAACTCGAGCCTTTATGCCAAGTCATTATTCATCATTAAGTTAAATTCTCTTTTCATGTGTGAAATTTGCACTGCAGTTTTGCATTCTCAAACACATCCACAACCCTGATCATGTTCTGCAGTTTCAGATGCCTGGTGATGCTGTATAGAAACTGTCTCACTTCACTTTGAGGGATATTTCTCCACATATCTTCATCTCCTTTTGCAAAGCAGACGGACACTAATGAACGTAGGCTTTTTAAAGGGTGGTTACAGCTTTGCTGCTTTAACCTCTAAAAAATGTCAAGATTATTCACAGAGAAAATCCATGCTAAATAAATCATCAAGAGAAGACATGTCATAAAAATACAAAGGTTGGTAGTGAGACTGCTGGGAGCTCCATCGATCAAAAACACAGTCAAACAATTGCATTTCAGCAAAGCTTTGGGCCTGCAGATATACAGTATTTATTGTACTGGGGATATCATTTGAAATGTATGATCTCCATTAAAGTCAATTTCAAGATAAAGCAAAGGAAATGTGTGTTTTGGGAGGCATGAGAGGCTCTAGACTTCCAAGCTCGGCTGTTTGGCTGTCCTCAAGCTTTTAACATGCCTTGAATGGAATAAATCAATAGAGCTACGTGACATTAACTAGATAAAAAACAGACAAAGTCAAGCTCAACCTCAACTGCAAAAATATTCATTATCATCTAATGTCACTTTTAATGCTGCCATCCCAAAATTTTGGATTCAGATCGAGTTTTTTTTTCAGATAAATCTATGAAATCTGGCGTGTAAAGTGTGGCACTTAGGACTCATGAACAGAGATCAGTTAAAGTTAAGTTAAAGATGCCAGCTTAATTATAGCTACTAGACTAATTCAACTTTGTAACCTGAGCTAGACGAGCATATAGTCTCCCCAAATAAAGGCAGAATATAAAGACAAAAGCTAAGTTTGCAAAACTGTCCAGTAACAAAAGCTAATACAACAAATGAAGGAATTCTGTATTTTCACTTGGAGAGAGTAACTTCTTTTGTCTGAACTTTGAAACCTTTTCCATGAGACAAAAAGCTGAATAAACAAACTGCACACAGGAAAACATCAAAAAAGCATAAAATTGACCTCCTTACTGGATCTCAATACACAAGCCGGAATGCTTGGCTCTTGCAACAACCCTTTGATGGTTGCAATCACGGTCAGGGAGTTTACTTTAGAAGTTAGAAGCAGCTTTACTTTCTGACTATTTCATCCTTGTCTCCAGTTTCATTCAAGTAGTACATTTGTTAAGGAACGGCACCCTGCACGCATGCAAACACCTGCCTTGTAATTTGGTGTCTGGTGGACTTTTTTCTTCAAGCTTTTAAGTTTTTTGTATTATTTACTCTACTCTCAGATAGTTATTCTTTCCCTGTGTTTATCAGGAAACTAGGGTTGTCCCTGTCACTAGCTGGGGGACTACAAAATGTCTTGTTTGGCTGAGCTTTATGAGGACCTCTCTCTTTCCTTTAGGGCATGTGTCCTACAGTCGCATTCATCTCTGGCAGAAAGTCTTTGACAACACACTAGGAAGAGCACCCTGCTGGTATTTCAACATAATAAAAAAAAACATGACATCCAAATCATTCCACTTCAACACACTTGATTTGTTTGATCTACATTTTTCTTTAACACATTTCCTTAGCTCTGAACACCAAATAGAGAACACTTGATCGCATAATGCAGTTCTTTCTGACAGCTTTTTGAGGGAAGGAGGTCATGTGTGCATGCACAAGCCATCTGAGTCCTCTCAGAGTTGCCTTAATCCACCCCCTTTCTGCTCTCTCCAACAACAAAAAAATCACTGTCCTCAAATTATATAATGTTTTGCTAAAATGGCTGAATGGTCATAGAAGTCTTAAAAAACAACATGTTTAAAACATGCCTCTGATACATTGATTCAAAGGTTATGGGATGTGTTGTGAAAGGTTGGGGTATGAAAACATAAAAGCTAAAAGTCTAGACGTTATAATGCCAAATGCTTGAATATTGCTCAGAATTTAAGTATAGCTTAAGGACAGTTTAATAATCTAAATAATGCAACCGTCAATTATCCATTGCATGTATCCATTTTTCAGCAGCGTCCTCAAACAGTTGTACCTAATATAGGCAATATCTCAGGGGAAAGTTGAAATAAGAGTAGCCCCAAAATAAGGGGGGTTTCTAAGAAGAATCCAAGGAAATTCCAGGTTACTAAAATAACTTATAACTTTATCTTAATTCCTCCATTGTTTAATTATTTTCTGCTAGCCTGTGGACAGGTCATGGAGGCAACGTTCGAGGAACGGAGACCCTGTCTTCCCTCTCTCCAGCCACACTCCCCGGCTACTCCTGGGGCATCCTGAGGTATTCTCAGGCCAAATAAGACATTTAATACATCCAGCATGTTTTTAGTCTTCACGGGGCATCCTCCAAGTCAAATAAGAATAAGCCTCCAAAGAGAGAGGGGATGAAGAAGCACTCTGTTAGATGTCCGAACAAACCTGACTGACTCATTTCAATGTCATGTCTTAATTCAGCTATTTCACCTGTATATCATATTCACAAGCCAGTGTTTTTTTCTTCAAAACATTGTAGTTCTGGGCTGTTTTCATGACGTAGTTATCATGTTTCAAATGGTGAAAATTGACATACTTTGTTTTAACAGCTAACTGAGCTACTTACAGCTTAATGATAAGAAGAAATGTATTGTTATTTTACAGCCACTGAGCTGAGCAAAATATAATGCACACACAGAGCACATTTGAGTAGTTTGCACAGTGCTCACAACTAAATAAATAAGTCACTGGTTACATAAAGTAACGGTAGTATGAGGAAATTAATGCTAAGAAAACTATCAAACAAAAAATGTATCTGGATTAAATTCCTGCAGTACTGTCTCAATGCCTTCAGGGCGAAGCAGTCATTTGCATTTCTACGTGTAGAGCGGTATTTTTCAACCCACACTTAAGCTGAGCCCTGAGGAACTGAGTTCTGACAGCATCACACAAACTTACCGCACACTGACCATTACTTCTACCTCATCAACACCACATATGAAGCTGATCAAAAGTTGGTCCTCGTAAACAGTACAAGAGAGAGAGTTCAAATAGACCAGGCATTCTGAAAACTGCAAACTGTCAAGCGTCAGTTTTCCCATCCCCTCTCCCCTTTTACTCACTTGGGTGAGCTTGATTGATACTGCAGCACACTATTCCCTCTTAATCCTATGCATTTTTAAAGAACTAGAGGGACGCTCAGTGGGAACTCATTTCCAATGACTCTGCCTATATTGTAATAAGGCAGAGATAGTGCTGGCATTGCACTCCGTATTGATTAAAAGGCAGAGGTCTCTGAATTGTGATTCATTACAAAACCCAGCAAAGAAAAAGTCTTAAAAAACCCTTTTATATTGCACCTCTAAACAAACTTCCAAACCCAAGTGTACTCTGTTTGTCTCAGCTGCTTCTCTGTTAACGGACACTGTTTGATATGATGATATTAATGTTAAATACAAAGACATGACTTTGAGTCAGACAATATAAATTTCCTATTTCAGCATACAATAACCCAGAGAGAGACAAAGTGTGTTTGCGGGCTATACTGAATATTTTAACACCTCTGCATATTGTTCTTGCATTGAAATTGTTGTTCATCTTAAAATGCCTGTAGCATCTTCATCTTTCAAATTGTTCCTCCTGTTGAGAAGAGAGGATTTCATGGCAAAATGTACATATGGCTATCATTGAATTATTTAAAGAACACCAGAAGAGATGCCATAAATATACATAGTCACCTTTGTAGACAGTATCAGTCTGGGTAAATTACCACTCATAAATGCCTAGAAAACCCAAACTGTTAATTCTAAAAATGTATTCATTTAAGTTGTAATAGTGCAGTGTCTTCATGTTTTAAGTTACTTTCAGCTGGTCATTATTGGGTCTTTCACAATAAGCCCTCCAAAATAATGAAACAGATATTCTTCATGTATTCTTGTCTTATAAGCGATGAACAGATTTTAAAGGTCAGCTACAAACAGTTTGCTTTAACATTGCTTCTACGAGACATGGACAAACAGACAGAATCGGAAGGATGAAAAAACTGCACAAACAAGAAAACAACCCAAATAGTGAAGAAAGGCAATAAAGACACTGTGAGTGTTCCTCTGTCTTCATTTGGCTGACAGTCGAGTCTGAGTGTGACAGGCTCAGATGAAAAGTGTATCTGGGCAGTCTCTCTAATGAGAGCAGGGAGTGGTCGTTAGCACTTTAATCTTCAGTTCCTAGCAAAGGGAGCATAAAGAATTTGTAGTTTTGGCATTAAAGAATGGCCAAAGTGTAATGAAGTGACACAAATTGATACGAATGTGCTTGTTGGCGCAGTGGAGTCAGGAGGAATAAAAACTGTAGACATCTTGTTTGGGGAAGCTGTTGAAAAATAGCTTTTTCTGCCACATGGCAGATTCTCACACGAAAACTTTCCTCAAATCGTTTTCGTTTTGTCCATAAAGAAAGCTGTGACCATATTCATTGTTGCTGCATTATAAAGGAACAAGTGAAAGCACTGTGGTGGAAGAGCACATGCTTTGCAATATATTGGGTAGCTAACCAGCCCAGTGTGTTGCCCCAGGACAAGCATGATAAGAATGGATGGACTAATGTAAAAATGATTGGAGCAACTGTTTGACTGCTCTGCAACAGAAAAAAAACACAAACTACAACAGATTCCCAAAGGCTATGTCCCTCCACATATCCTTCATTTGATTTCGTCTTACCCTCCTCTAACTGTGCATGTTAACACACAACTACAGAAGGGTAGGTTGCTACTTTCTGCTGAAACACTAGAAAACAGTGGAGCAGAAAACTTCTACTTTAATTAATTCTCCCAAGTATGGTCTAAGGTCAGGGATATGAGTAAGCAAGTTCAGATTTAGAAGACCCAGGAGAATGCCACTAACAGAGAGGGACTAAAGAGGAAGAGCAATCAGTAATTTCAGCCCTTTTCTGCTTACATTTTTTCTTTTGCTAATGTTGTTGGAGGTTTGCCTGCACCAGATTATTCAGTTACAAGGTAGGAATGTAATTCCTAATGAGGTAGAACCACAACAGAAAGTTGTGGATCCCTGTCTTCCATGATCAAAGGTTGATAAGTAGTTTAGTTAATAAGGCAATTTGCGCTAAAAAATTTTCTGAAAGAGACTGTGTTCTGTTCTCTGATGTAAACTTGCCATTACAAAAATAAATACCAAGACTGTGAAGGCATAAATAAGATAGACAATAGTGTTAGGGAGGATTTAGGTGTTATCATTTTGCAAGCTTCTCATTTTCTGTCAAATTTACACCTCAAGGTGTGCTCAGAAATAGTGATGAGTCATGATTTGTCTTTCTTTGTGCTCCAAAAAAAGCTCACATTTGAATATATCATTACTGAGGTTTTTGAGTTTACTCATGAGAAATGTAATTTGAGCCAAAGTTTGGGTTCAAATTTAGGATACATTATAATATTTTGTGTCTTAAACTTTTTTTTCTTAAACTTCTCACTTACTATAAATGCATTATATCAATCAATCATCATCAAACAAGAGAAATATGATGGTTTAACTATTCCTTTATGGTTAGATTTTTGCCCCCTTGGGCAGCTGGGAAGAACAGGAAGAACATATTTTCAAAAAAGAAAAAGAGCAAAGAAGGTATGGTCCCCTCGGAGGCCTGTTTTCATCACCTGGGAGTCAGATCGGGATTTCAGAAGGGGAAAGATGCAACTGAGCAGACCTTCCAAATCCTCAATACAATCAACAGCACCTGTCATGTACTTTGAGAAACTGTCTGCAGGTATACCTGAGAGACTTCTGTTCTAAAAAAGAGGCGAGCAAGAAATGTTTGCTCTTCTGTCTGCACTTTTACCATATTACCATAACTAATAGATGAAAGCTGTTCGTGGCAATATCTATTAAAACATCCTCGCTTTCTTTGAACCATGTGGAATGCTTTAAAAAATGCTCACAGAGCTATGATAGAAAAAGCAATCAAGAGAAAGAATTACTCATTCTGTTCACAAGAATGAACATAATGTTAACTTGTACTTCAAGACATTAAAGGGTGTCTCATTTCTTCGGTCCAAGAATGGGAAAACAGAAAAGGTTCTTTTGCTTCCATTAATGCCCTCGCTGACTTGTCTTTTATACCCCAGCTCAAATTAGACAGAGCACAGGACGATTTAATGTGAAGTTAAGTGATCCTGAGGCTGCAGTTGCAATCAGTGTAGAGTACCAGTGTCTGCACAGGCAGTCTGGGTTCAGCGTTAAAGAGCAGCCATTTGCACCCTTTTTAATGACGCACATCTCATAATGTTACCTATTCTTTTCCCTTTACATCCAATGAGAAGAAAGGAACTAATTTTGTGCGTCATGAAGCTACTATTCTGACTTGTCAATAGCTACTCAGGAATGGTTTAGCAAGGGGAACCACAGCCACTGAGGAGCATGCTGGTGCTTTAGGTCCAGATGGCCAATGCTAGGACTCTTTACAACAGTATGATTTAGAATGTCACAAAAAATACACATGGAACAATTTGCCTGTGATATATTTTATGTTCGTTTGTTTTGGCGCTTATAATTAACCCACTATGACAAAGGTGTTATTGGTATTTTTCTTTTTAAATGTCACAAATAAAACCAGTGACAACCCTAATATGGAAGGGTACAAACCCTCGCATGTCATACCTGAAGCTCTGGCCAAGCAGAAATAGTTCATTTCACATTGAAAAGGTCCAATTTAAAGTTTGAATTAGGACACACACTTTTAATCACATTCCCTTTTCGCATGAACAGTCAGCAGAAGTGAAAAGTAGCTTAAGACATTTCTTTAAGCAATGTATTTCAGTACATTTTTGAAGTACCTGTAGTCCATTTTATACTGCATATAATGTCTCCTCTACAGTCAAAAGAAAACTCTACACAGAAGAATTATTTCCCATAATTCTCTTTTAGATTAATTTATTTCCATCTTTACTGGCTACATTTCTGATTAAATTTGCACAAAATTGGCAAAATCAGACAGTTAACGCCACACTTGTGGTTTTCAATGTCTTCAGTTTTTTGAGTCTTACAAAAAAGCAGAATGAGGCCATTCTCATATTTCAGATCACATTTGTGCCTGGGACATTTTTTCACTTAAGCCTTCTCCAATGGTTTTATTACTATAATTGTTCAAGTGATCCAAAATTGAAGCAGCATTCGAAACACTAAAAAAGTAATGATTTAATTTCATTCAGAGGTTGTTTTTTTTAAACTTTTTTTCTCCCATTAATCATCTCAGTTCTCTTCATATTTCTCAAATGTCACTTTAGATAAAACTGAATATAAAGTAGCTCAGCCTCCAGCAGCTATAGCAGCAACATGCTGCTTACACTCTGCAGCATCTACATTAATAATCTAAAGAGAAGAATACATTAGTCAGGAAACAAGTCAGTGATTTCACTTTAATGATTTGAGGGTATGTTTGTGACCAATACTTTAACTTCAGTAGAATTTATTCATGCAGGAATTTTGCCCATCATGAATATTTTTGCTTTGCAATGCTATTGTACTTATTTTAATAAATCATATTAAATATTCCACTGTCAGTAGCCATTACGTTTGAATGCTTTGAGTCAGAATGTCAGAATGTGTTAACCCCCTTTACAGCCCAGACTTTGATCATGGAAAATAAAATGTACAGCTAATTAGTTGGCACTGTTTCCATATCTTTTATTTTGGTCAGATGTTTCTTTTAACAAATAGCTTCACAGGGACTAATTGACATGAAAACAGCCATTCTGTTAACCACAACCACATCATAAACGTTCAGTGCCCACATGAGAAGCTCCACAGACCCTGTGTCCTCATACAAGAACATTTAATTTATTCATCCATGCACCATGATTCTTCTATTTTTCTCAACTTTGACCTATTGGCCTCATAGTAGACACTATCCTACACTTATGTGTGAAATACAGCATTAATTTGGTTTTAAACGTTCCCTACCAATGTGTCTTTATTGCGTTCTTCTGGAGGATATACCCATGTCCTCATATGGGGACATAGTTTTTTTAGAAAACTGCTGACTGTTTACAGTTTGTTTTGTTTTTAGAGAAATTTGGACACTGATCCCAAATTGCAGAGAACATTTTTGAAATTATAAATAAACATTTTAATTTCAAAGATGCACTCACTGCCCCCATATGAGGAAAAAACACATATTGTCCCATGAGAGAGTCTAGTTATTAAACTTATTTGGTCCGACTAAAGGCATGCACTTGGAGAAAAAACAAAAAATGAACACCACAATAAATCTTTGCTTTCTGGAGGCGAAAGGTCCTTTAGCATATTTTCCAAATGCTAAAATTGCCCTAAACAACAAAAAGACATTTTGCTACACATTTTTTTTATAGCTGTCCAAGTCTTCAAGGAAAATCAACAATGGAAATCAGAGAATAATGGAGTTAGGTGCATGAACGTTTGACAAACAATAGAGTTAATTTAGTAGAGTGAATTATGTTTCATGGACACAGGAGATGTAGAGAGAACAGTGGCTCACTAAGAGGTGGGAAGATTCAAACAGGAGGAGAATCAAGCCAAGTGTGAGCTCCTTGTCATAAGAGCTGCACTGCACTGAGGCACTTTCATATATGTAATGAGAGCTACTGCAAAGACCTTTTAAAAGAGAAGCTTGACAATGGACTATGCAATGATACTGCAGGGTGTATTTTTGCTGGCAAAAGGAAGAATGTTACTGTTCTATTCAAAATGTGACTTTTTTTAAAAAGTGAAATAGGGTTTATGCTATATATTGCTATATTTTGTCCAACCTAAGGCAGGGGAGTTTCCTTTTATGTGGGTGATATCTCATGTAGCATGAAGCAAACAGTATTTAAAAGTGCCGTGTAGTATTTGGTTGGGAGCAGGGAGATCACTGTCAAAGCAAAAGACTTTTGGAAAATGATTTTTGCCTAATTTTGTTTGCGGACTGTCCACACTCAGCAAGAAGGAAAAAGATAAAGAGATGGGTTTGTGTCGCTGAAAAGCTTATGCAGCACCATATCGGGGGGGGAAAAACTCAGCTCTTTCTCATAGTTCACAACTCAATTTCTGGCCTACGAGCTCCCCCTGCTGCTCGATGAAGAGCCAACATCTAAATGCAGGGTCTCTGCATGTACATTTATTTTGTTGGTCCACTTCTCTTCAAATCAATCTCCTCCTTACCAAACATCCCCCTGGTATGCAGAATATCTCTGCGGGGGTTTCTGCTCGGCAGGTGATACAATAGAACAGCACGATTTTCTTTTCCTGATGTGGTGCTGCTGGGAGAAATACGCCTTTGCCGACATGGAATATTCATCACAACACTCAGAGACGATCCCATACCCCATAAGCCATTAAATGTGAATAAAAAAGTAATGACATTTGTCAGCTTTGGTGACTTAGTCAGATGTACTGGAATATTTCATCACTATCTGTGCTGGCAGTCAGGAATATAGATAAGCATCTCTCTCGAGATCTTAGAAATGCCATGAAGATAAACAGTGGTTTAAAGTCGAATATGAGCAGTTTGAAATATGGTGTGTTGTTATAGATGCTTTTGACCTTGGAACATGAGAGGCTTGATATGCTTATCGATTCACATTTCTCCCAGACAGCAGAATATCACATGAGAACCACTCTTCACTGGGAGGATGTACAACACAATGATTCATTACTGAACTGTACAAGTAGACAAAAAGGAGACATTAGAAGTTAATCAATGTGTTCTTTACACTGCTGATAATTTCACACCTATGGTATGAGTTATAGAGGCAGGGAGTCTCTCTGCGGTCTTCTAAAGGCAAAGAAGAAAAACAGCCACAAATAAATAAATCTGAGAATATCTGAATAGGAGTGATCACCCCAAAATTTAATCTGGAGGTATTGTACATTTTAATTCAATTAGACACCCTGACTATAGCAGATTTTTTTTCTCACCCATTGAATTGAAAGCCTTGTACATACATTGGCATTGGTTTACAGTACACACAGACTAAGACATTGTTTAATGTGTGGGAGCTCATTTTGGCAACCTTTGACAGTTAATCTTTTGTTTTTGTGAGCTTGATGTTAGTTAGTGCTTCCTCTAAAGAGAGAAGAGAGGCAACAAGAGGATGGAGGAACGTCACAACAGAAGGTTTGTAATGACTCCGGCTGCTGAGAGGCACTTCAAAATGTAAAATCTGATTCCTTTACACTAGTTGTGTAACACTTTTTCATCGCATGAGCTGATAGGAGCAGAATTTGAATAAAGTGCTCTTATTCAACACTGCCGGGACATGAAAAACTTAATGTCCCTCTATTGAACGACAGGAGAAATTTAATAAAGAAGGATTTCAGTGCATCCAAACATGCCCCACCCGCTGTAAAAGCAGGTTAAGGCCCTCACTTGTTCCAGAACTAGCCATCTTTAATCTGGTTTGGGAGCCATAATGAAATGTGCTGTTCATAAGGCCAGTAACCATATTAGGAAGAGGGAAACTTGATATTGAGGTGGCCTCCATGGCAACAGTGCTGGGGACTGTGAGCCCACTGTTTGGGAGGATTTTGAAACACATTCACTGGACTTGAGGGGAGATATGGCTTTTTGAAGGGGAGGTGCTAAAGGACCTGCATGTGTGCTATGAAAATCCCTATAAAAATAAAACTTGCATTCATCTTCTGATCTTTTGGCGTTACCACACTTGATCAATGCTCCAGTGCTTCAGAGGCATCATATTACATTGTACGTCAAATGTCAAAGGACTGGACAGTTTTGCAGACTTAATATTTTCCTTCGCTGTGTGGCCCTGATTGAGTGTGCTGTCACTGTCACAGGTCACTAATATGCCCTCTCCTTGTCCAGCACACCACAGACATGAATTTGAGTCCGAATATCATGACAGTATTGAAGGAGGTCTGATCACAGCACATAACAGAAAAGACATGTTAATATAAAGAAAGTTAAAGAGGCTGATATCTGTTGATGTATTGTCTCAAGAAAATCAATATAGAAAAATGTTCAAGAAAACCATTTGTTCCAACTACAATGTTTGACACTAAGTAGTTGGAACGACGGCTTTACGGCTATTTCTCTGTATGAATCAATATCACAGTTCGCCTACTCTGTGAATGAATAAATATGTATTTCACTCAACAAAACGAAAATACTGCTGGTAACATCTGTGTTTCTTTTATTTTGTATCACCGAGAAATAAAAGAGTGTAATAATGTACTATGTAATCGTCTTCTCGTGTTTTCAGATTCTTTTTCCTCTGTCCCTCATGGCCATATTTTTACTGCAGCTTGAGACAGTCTGGAAATGTTGACTTGCATTGGTATGATAATAAAGCATTGTTTACAGATAATGACACTTTGTAAAAACATGAGGTGGAATGAAATTGGTTACACTGGTCCCGAAATAGATTCAGTTAAAAAAAACAATTCAAATTGAATAAAGATAGATATGAAAATGACATTCTATGCAATTATACATAATATAACATATAGTGAAATGAATTAGGCACCTGTTCCATACCAAAATGATGATATGTACAAATTAGTACAATGGAAAAGGCAAAATAGGCAAAGAACTTAAATATATCAAATCTAAACAGTATGAAAGCAAAATAATTTCCTGCAAATGAAATGCCAAAACAATATACAACAGACATAATTTAATGTAAATTCGGGTTGTTTCTTCCTATTTTGCAGCATAACATAAGGATGTTTGGGAGACTGGTCCAACAAATAATCCATGTAGAGATGTTTTCCACCATTTAAATACCCAAAGAAATGTATGTGGATATTGTACAATAAAGCAATTAAAATTGAACTTGAACAGGTGACTTTGTAAAAGAGAATAATACCTTTTTTTAGACAAAACAAACAGCAGCAGCAGTAGCAACATGATTTCTGAACAGAGGTATGTAACTCTGGATGACTTAAATGCCTTCATCTGAACACCCCTCTGCTGTGTTCTTATCAGCATACCCCACAGCACTCATAACACATGTATAGAGTAACACAGAAATGAGCACTGGACACGGACAGGTGGGAGTAGCTATAGTCCAGGACCAAGATGCCAAGTAGAAGAAAAAACACAAACTGTTACCTGGTGGGCTTCGAGATAATCACATCAGCCCAATGCACGATAAGATGACATGAAAAAGCAGGTTCTGCATGTTAACAAAATGGAAATCATATTCAGCACCATCTTCCTGAGAGAAGTGGGAGAGTCTTTATTTATACAAGTGTACATTTCACCCCGTGTGGTTCTCCTATACTTCATATATACTGCTGAGAGGTAGCACAACACAAAGGCCTACACAAGAAAATGATTCACCTTTAACAGGATTTCAGGACCTTTTGTGATTACCCTGAGTGAGCCGGGTATAGCCCGAACATCCTTATCAGCCACTGCCTTTGATTCTCGCCTGGGAATTAATGCAAAGTGCAACCATTCTGGTAGTTCACAAAACCTGGCAGCTCACCAAGGCAACAGTTAGTTCATCCATAGGACCAAATACTTAAACGGCAGAACAACAGATGCAGGGCAGTGCTAGGAACAGTATTCAGATCAGTCAACAAAGGCCGAGAACCTTTTCCAGAAACACAGGGGAGCCAACACAATGGGTCAGGACTCTGTAATATGCAAAGTACACAACTTCAGCATTACAAACAGTTCCCAGAACTGATTCTTGTTACTGAAGGCTTTAAGAGGTTTTGGTGAGGCAAAAACTTTTTTAGCACTAGATAAGGTTAAAAGGCATTATGTAAGAATGGAGCTATTACCATTTATCTTTTTAAATGAGGAGAAAAAACATTTTTTACAAGAAGCATAAATCACTACTTTAACAGGCTGATAACCGAGTACTGTATATTTGCTGCAACTCAAAGGAGATGTTCTTGACTTTTCAGATAAGTATTTGTGGAGCTAAAACAGTCAGTCTTTGTAATCAATTAAATTTTGAGAAGATTGACTCCCCCCTTTGAAGTGAAGAGAATGTAACCTGATTTGTAGCTGTGGGTGGAGATCATATGTGGAGATAAAGGAGAGGCTGGATAATTCTATTCTGATTTTGGTATTTAACTCTGAGTCTGGCAGATCTCTGAGTGCGTGCATGTTATTTCTTGACATATTTCAGTATTGCTTTAGCTATCTAGTTTGACAGCATGCCCCCATTCACACTGATTTGAATAGTTGTATTTTTGGCCGGAAAGATAAGTCTGATTAGCCGGTGTAACCAAAAGGAAGTTACTCTTATAAAAAGGAGAAAAAGCATAAAACATGTTGCTCAGTGTTTATCTGTACAAACAACTCATTCTACAACTCAAATTCTATTATTGAATTCACTGAACAAGAATATCACACTGCAGATTCATGAACAGCTCCCCTAATGTTGCGATTTATCACAAAAACAAAAAAACAACCCATTGAGATGGAACTCTTGTGCCTTAGTAAAAATCAATTTCTTCTATTTTTGTTATCAAACCTGCATGACTTTCTTTACAGCCAATAAGTTTAACTGATAAGCAACAAAAAATGGGAATTAGAAATGTTTTGCATTTGTTTTTGTTTCTGTTTAATTTCTGTATTTTGAATAACCATTATGCGTTTATTCATATACAGTGTGTGTGTGTGTGTAGTCACTTATACCAACATTTTTAGAGAAAGGCCTCCCCAAGACTGCACATAAAAGATTAAGGAGAAAGTAGATCAGCTTTGGCTCTGTGGGTTACTACATAGTATTGACACAGCTCAGACAGAGATTTGTGGTTATGTAAGCTTGCCACACACTTCAGCTTGAGTCACGTTGTCCTGGCAACTTTCCCAGAAACAACAGTGCATCACTGAGTAGCTAGCGGAAGATAATTCTACCACAAATACAGGCTTATTGCCCTCTATAACACACTACAATAGCAAATACAGATGGTGATTTATAAGATGACACTTGAATGCACAAAGTAGGGGAGCCAGGCACAGTATAACAAGCCCAATCTGATAAATATGCATTGGGAGGGATCAAATCCTGAATGACCTGGCCTTTAATTTGTCATGTTTGCAACATGTTCACAAGTAGCTGCTCAAAAATCTCCTTGCATGAAGGTGTTAATGCTGATCTGATGTGCTGCATGTTAATATCTCATGTCTTCCACACACTCTCAGTATCCACCTGAGTCTCATTCATAAGACGAAATCAAGTGTCGTCCTCCATTTCTTGCCTTGCCTCGTGCTCTTCTGCTTGCCTGCCTGTCGCTCTGGTGAAACACAGCAGATGAAGTGCACACTACTTGCCTCGGTGGTGTTGTATATTTGTCCGTGGAGGACTGGATATCAGAATTGAGCCACATTTGCATTTTAATTTCATATTCTGCACCATAGCCTCCACATTTTACTAGTTTGTGCCTGTTTAATGGTCCTTGGTGCAGGTTTATAATAAACAAAGGATTTCATTATGCAAATATGGACCCGAGACAGACACTTGATTCGTGAAGATGTTTGAAAAGCTGTTTGCTGATACGGTCTATTCACTCAAGGTTATTTCATACGAACCAAATTCCTTGGTAGAACTATGTACCGGTATCACTGGATTGCCTGCATTCAACATGCGACAGAGACCGCAGCACTAATCATTGTTTGGCATTTACAGTCAGACTCTTATGTTATAATTTCCATGCGTGCATGTGAATGCGTAGAGCAAAATGAAATATACTCTTCATTTTATGATATTATGGAAGTAATCAGCAATGAATTCAAGTTGGAACTAAAGTGACTTAAAGGATTTTTACTCTAGAAACCGAGATTGCAAGGAGTCCTAATTGAATAATTGGTGTTCTGTCATAAGCTATTAAAATGTAATAAGGTGCTTTGATGGATAGCGGTGAGGTTGGGGCAAGGGGAACTAGTGACTTTTTAAAAAGACAATAAAGGATTTATCAAAGCTTTGACCATCTGGGGTGCACTGTAAAGCAATGCTTGTAAAAGCCTGCATCTGCTAAAGGAAGAAAGACTAGAACTAAAATAAATTGTGATTTGCTTCAGCATCTTTCTGACTTATTTGTCTTTGTATCTTCTCGAAATGATTGAAGTTGACATACACTGGTAGGAATCTCTTTTTGGTCAAAGATACAAATGTTCCGTCAGATGGAAGATTGCAGAAAAGGTATTTATGGGGCAGATCCAGCTATAAATATGGAATTCCATACCTCTTTATCTTCTTCAAAGCACCTCTAGGGTGCATAGAAGCCAGAGCTTACCAGATGGATATTTTGCTGCCAGCATTTAGCTGCTGAGTGATGCAACAGTAGGTTAATGTCAATGTACTTAAGCTCCTTTTAATGGCAATTAACAAAATGTCTTCTGCTATGCTGTGGTCCTTTCCAATTGTCACAAACAGAGCCTTCAGCATCGAACAATGCGTAGGGGTAGTGGGAGAGCAGACTCTTAAACCTTTCTTTTCCATTCAATACTCCTTGTTCCTTCAATACTCCTCAGGAATTAAACTCTGAATAACGTACCAGACCACTAGAAGTAGCATGCAGCTATGGATTTCTGAAGAAACTGAAAACCGTGGCTGTTCGTCCATGATTTGTTAAGATTTTTATCTACAGTAGCTTCACATAAAATTTAATTTAAATATTTCTTCAGCATGGATGAACACCTGCGAGTGCATAATAAGTCGGTGGAGACATATTGACATAACTGCTGTCACTACAAAACAAACAGCAATAAAATATTGACTAGGTTACTGAAATTTGCCAGCCAACAGCCAAAAGTAATGTGCTTCTCACATAGGATTCAACACCTGCTTGCACTTGGTTTATTCTCAGGGTTACACTGGCACTGCTGCACGTGTCTTTCTGGGACTCGCTCAAGGGGCAGCTGTGTGAGAAATATGATACGCCGTGCAGCCGCCTCCCAGGGAAAAACCTGCTTTGTAATAGGGTTTTTTAACCATGTGCCAAAGATACACACTTTCTCTGGAAACCAGCAGACACAGCCTGAAAAAACAGCTGGTTTGCGGCTGGGCTGCTTGTGGCATTGCTTGTGGCTTTTACCCCAGTGGCATGAAACAAGTACGAGTGGTACACAGAGAAAACATGTTAGAAAAATAAACTTAGCCACATTCCTTCTTGTCTGTCCGCCGATTGACAGGAATTGAGTCAGCATACATAATGTATTTAATGGCAAGCTCAGCGTTTAGGCTGTGGGGGGGGGACGTCAGTCTGTTCGTTTGCCGGAGTTATCCAGCAGCCACGGGAGGAAACCCTTACTTGGAAAGGGCTTTCTGACTGGCATCCCAAGAGAAAACATTCACGAAATGTACATTTGTTATACCAGTTTCTAAAAATTTCTACAGACTGCTGACTTGGTCCTCTGTGATTTTTACTGGATACTGCAATCTCTCCAAATGAATTAACCCACTTGTGCTGCAGCTGGACAAGAGGCATGAGGACTTTCAGATCAGTCATGAGCAGAACCTGTTATGTTCCCTAATTTTGCAGCCAGAAAAAAAAAAATCAAAGTCCTGCGGGATAGCTTGTGTTAGCCTATCATATGATTTGTTCATGCCACAATTAGCAGTCAAAAAAGTCAACCAAGTCAAAACTCCCAGTCCCCTGAAATTCCTTCTTTATCAATAATAATATAAGAATCAATTCAATAATAAGAATAATAGTGATAATGAGTATAAGTGGCACTCTTTTCCTTCTTGACAGTAAACAGCATGGGGAAAAAAAATAGATAATGTGAAATTAGTCTTCCTGCCTACAAGATTGTTGACAAAAGAAAAAAAAATTCTGTGGAAAAATAATAACCGCACAAAATATATTATTACAGCGGGAGCTACAAAATTGAAAAAGAAAAAAACCTTTTGAAGTGCTATTGAAAAAAGACAACAGTAGCAAAAGATAATCACACACATTCACTGTAAGCAAAATGACAATGTAATAACAAAAAATCAAAGTGTGGAGAAAGGCCTGGCACCTTCTCGACTCGTAGACTTCTAAAACCAATAACACCGTAAATATGTCACGTTTGCCTTGGCCTGTAATCCATTAAATGCTATGAGCAGAGATGATTCAGAATTCAGCCACTGTGGTTCAAAGAACATTTAACTACCTGAGAGTAATGTCGTCTATTTTTATGTAAATAATTGCAAATGGAACTGTATTACCTCAAGACTGTGCTTCTTTTACCGAGTAGTTCCGCTTGGGATAATGCTGTTTTTCTGCTACTGAAATGAGACAAGGTATGCTGTGGAAGGTTTTATCAGCTCCTGCTTAAATCTGCTGCCTTTAATCACAGGATAGTTACTGTACTCTCTGCCAGCTGGATGCACACCTGAAAACTTCATAGTTAAGAAACACTTTCCTGAGAACAGTGTGAGCACCTCAATTATTTTAACCATGCACTCTGCCAGAAGGGAAATCACTGAAAATTGAAAAATAAGCAGCAATTTGTTTGCATTACTCTGGTGATCTGTCAAAAGAAAACTAATTTTCTGTCTTCCTTTTCTTTCTCACAAAAACATCATCCCTGGGTTTGAGGGTTTCGGTGTTCCTGTCAAAGGAAATTGAAACCTTTGGTGTGGACGATTTTATACCAAACCCTCAGTCTCAATTTTACACATCTCAGTGAAAAGATGGTGGCCTGTGCCACCACTCTGCTTCCATCTCCGTAAAGCAGGAGTTTCTGTCAGTGGAACATATCTCTCAAGAATTCTTTGAATCTACCTCTCGATGGTCACCTGTTCTTTTTCATCCCAATTTTCTTAGCACATGACTTTCTCCCCTTATCTCTCATCTCTTTTGAGCTCAACAATCCTCCTATCTTCAGATCCCCAAGTAAAAATTGGTTTCCTTGCTGTTGGTAATAAGCGGTGCTGCGGTGACTGGTGTCAGCCCTACCACCTGACTCCACTTCTGGTTTATATTAACAAGAACCAAAACATTTGTCGCCTGTGATGTCTGTACAGTCTGTATTGTTGAGATAAATAACTGAAGATTTCCGAGGGATAGCAACATCGTCAAAACAGACGCTTTAGCTCAACCACGAATTCAGGAACTGACAGAAACATACAAACAAACAAAGTTTGGCGTAGATTAGTGAGTTGTGTTAAAAGTGGAAATGATTGAGTCAATTCTCTTAATTAGCAAGCTTTGGAATATCTTTCTTTTCTTATTTTCTTTCTTTCTTTTCTTTCTTTTCAGCAACAGACTAAGTGTGTCACAGCGTGAGCCTAATCCAAAAAGGCCTCGGTAAACCCCAATCCTTGGTTTATGTAGAGAGCTTTGGTTAATATATTCTATTGAAGCCAAAGCATTTTTTATTGAATTGTGTTTACCAGAGTTAAAGAAACCAAAACAGTTTAACTCTAAGACAGTATTAATGTGTCACCTTGACCCGTCCAAATCTTTCAAATATCTCCACTATGAGACAACATTTGACACTTTAAAGTCGGGGATTGGCTTGGGGACCCAGAGCACCATGATCTCTAGGAGCCTGAAGTATAGAGACTTTCTGTGGGATGTATTGCAATGGAAGACTTTAACCTTTATTTCAGATGTATTCATGTTCCATTTTCTTCCTCTTTATATGAAAGGTGACTCTAAAAATACTGAAAATTTCATGAGTGAATGATTCAATATTTTCACACCAGATTTGTAGGATGTGAAAGATGTGCATAGATTAATGAGAAATGAAAAACAAATAACACAGTCTTTGTTCCATATAAGAATTACATCATCTGAAAAACTGTTTCAGAAGATGTAATTTTTTTTATCTTAAGTTCATTCAAAGCCATAACTTCTAAAATATTTATACCTCTCTCATTCGTCATGCTGGAAGATGATAGAATGGCACCCGGATTATGGACTATTGCAAAGATATCTTTTTGAGATTGAAATGGGATTTAGAGAACCTTATGTCAACCCACAAATATTAAAAACAAATAATAGAGGAGCCTTGGGAGCAGTCAGGTCTCATGAAGAAGAGCATGAGTAACACTCTAAGTCATGTTGTGTTATTGTCGTGCATGTCTTGCTGCCGGCTTATCAGTGTACAGCATGTACTGTGAAGGACTGAACCCTCACCTTGAAATGCAACACCTCATGCAGACGTACTAAACGAAATCAATATGAGTGGACAAGAGGGTGAAGGTGAGCAATAATTCACAATGCAACAGCCCTTTTTTTACTTTTTAAAGCTGTCTCAGCTCTATAGAATTCTTTGCGCCTGGTTTTCCATATTTATAAAACAGTCTCCAAGAGAAATTGACAAGGGCTGATATTGAGGATGTAAGGTATCTTTGGAACGTTGTAATCCCATAAAGAAAAAGTGAACTAATGCACACTTAATCAAAGTCAAATAATTTCTTGTCCATATAACGTCTCCTGAACATCCCTCTTCTCTGCCATGACATTTCTAATCACAAACAGGACAAAGCGTTCTTCAAAATGTGACATAATATTGCGACCTCGACAGACATCACAGCGTCGGTTTAACAAGACAGAACAGCTTTTCCTATTTCTCTATTGTGTGTAAGTGTGTTCTCCTATTGCCTTTGTTTCCTTTGACCAAAATCATAGCACAAGCCGTGACTACATCCGGCACAGGGAGGTTCGAGGGCAGGGGATGGTGGAAGGACTGCTGAGTTAGGATGCACAGGTCTATCCTCAGTGGAAGTTTTCTCAAAAACCAGAAAAAAGTCATGCAAAGACACAGTCCAGTTGGAATAAATAGAATGGAAAACATTGGCAACAAAATAGTAATGAGTACAGTCATGCTCGTTTGACGGAGGAGGGTTGTGACTAAGAAATGAGTAAATGATGCAAATAATGCTGCAGTACCACACTAAATGATGCTGGTTTAAGGTGACAGCTTTGAAGCGGGGATTTCTCATTTTGAAAATGCCTCTGCTCTGCTGCTCCTGTCTTTTCCTCGCCTCCTCTGCTCACATCTCCAGTGGGAGGGAGACGAAGACACCGGAGAAAGAAGCAGGGCTTATTTTTGAGTATGTACAAA
>JABUIW010000019.1:9877034-9899327 GCA_013363375.1 Menidia beryllina
TGCTCATCCTCTACACTCTACCACACTCCCACTAAGTTAACAAGGGACATTAGGATGGGAAAGAGGTTCTACGCTTTCCCCTTGCATCTTAAAAAACGTGCAAACTTGAGAGTAAAGGTACTTCTCTCACACTATGGAAAGCTGAGGAAAAGCTTAATAAACCTTAATCAGAAACAGCCTGACAGTCCCACAGAGTTTTTATCTGCCCTGCTCCTCTTCTCTGTGATTAAGTCACTGTGCAGGTGCTCTCAGGCCGAGCGCCATCTATCAGCTTGTGTCGATTCAGTGAGCACAGAGATCCAAACCACAGCAACAGTCTCCAGCTATTCCTCGTTTTCCCTGGGACACTTCATTAAGATTTTGTCAAGATACACCCATCACATTAAATGTAATGTTTCTGCGTGGTAGGCATGCAGCTCCTTGATGTATCGTCACAGTAGTTTGTTAATCCTCCAAACCCACCTCCTCAGGTGATAGAAAATAGGTGTGGTAGGTTAGGTTCATTGTAAGCCATTTGATAAAGGCATGTTTTACTGCACATACAAAACAATGTGATTATGCTCTATATAACAAGCTTCTATTGCTTTTAATCCCTAATTCACTAATTGTCATTAATAAGATTTTCCTACATGATGGTTAGGCTGTTGATAAACAATAGATTAGGTGAGAATACCAAAAAGTACCAATCACTTGGTTAACCCACTGTGACTTAAGTCTTGGTTGTGTAGATCAAATTAATCAGTGGCTTTTCAATTCATTGTCAATGTTTGATCGCATCAATTTTTGTTCATAACTGCTTATTCCCTAATGGGGTCACGGGGGGACTGGAGCCTATCCCAGTAGTCAATGGGCGAGAGGCGGGGTACACCCTGGGCGGTCCACCAGACCATCACAAGGCCACACAGAGACACACAAGGACAAACAACCATGCACATTCACTCCTAAGGGCAATTTGGAATGTCCAATCAACCTAACATGCAGGTTTTTGGACGGTGGGAGGAAGCTGGAGACCCCAGAGAGAACCCACGCAGACACAGGGAGAACATGCAAACTCCAAACAGAAAGGTCCTGGTTCCCCCTGGGACTCAAACCCAGAACCCTCTTGCTTTGAGGTGATGTTGCTAACCACCACAACATCGTGCCGCACCATAATTTGTCATGATAGAATTTTAGAAAAAATTTTTTAGAATGACTATTGTAATTGTTGTGCCTTAAAGCGCCTACTGTATACGTTTAAGGTAGAGATCATTTCCGAACTGGCATAGAACCAAAGCAATAAACCAATAGATACTAAACACCTCATGTGACTGAGATGAACTGCGGTCATTTGTGGAGTGATACGACGCAAAGTTATATTAAAATTTGAAACATAAAACCATTGATGTGTTTGAAAACTACTTCACCTCTTCTAATTCTGTTCAAAAGTCAGAGGACACAGTATCTGTGTGCATCAATAGATGTATTGGAACATTCAAAACCCAAAATAAGAGGCTCTTCTGTTTCTGAATAAGCAGGTTTAGACGGTAAAGAGGAGGATCTGAGAGTTTTGCCAGGTTCAAGTATCTCTCAGGTTTTCCGCCCTTTGAAGAAGAGCAGGTTTACTGAACAAAGCTGGGGAATAAACCACACGGCACAATTTTCCTTTATCATCTCTGCACCTCCCCAAAATTCAATTTAACAATTTCTGTACTAATCCTCAATGTGAATGTAATCCCTGAAAAAGCCGCAATAAACGAGACCATCCAATTGCACAATCCAAGACTCACATTCAGAATTATAATTGAAAGCAGATAAGACCGAGCATCTACTGCAAGCATTGTTCCATGTTGCCCAAGATTTTCATCATTGACTGAAAAATGAAAGATAATTTATTTTAACCGTCCCCTCAGAAAGCAGTTCCACAATAACACTTCAGACCATATACAAAACAGTAACCATATAAATGATAGAGAGCATAGGGAGACACGAGATGGTTTCTCTTTCTATGGCAACAAGAATAAAGAGCTTGTTCAGACCCTTCCATCTAAAAATCTAAACTGCAGGTGCACCGGTAATGAAATAGAGTTCATGACGGAGTGGAGATCAGTGGAGAAAGCGTGCAGATGGGCCTTAACAAAAGCAGCCTGAACCATCTGGAGTTTGGATAAAACTCATCCTATAATGTGAAAGAGAGGAAGGAGGAGGGGTAAAAACTCCTCAGCAAGCGACAGATTATCGGAATTGGAAATTATAGACTGTTTGGTGAAAGGAAGAAAATGTACATGTTCGGTCGAGACTCGACATTTTGTTGAGCACAAAATTATCAATGTATTCATTTTAGCATTTGAAAAAGTTGAATGTTGATCCATACTGTCCTAATTCTATAGCAACCCCTAAATTGACTATTTTTTTGGGCAGAGTTGTGTGCTGTAGGTAGGAGTACTCAGTGTTTTACCTGATGTAGACAAGAAATGCCCCAGTTTGAACATGAGAAAGGACATCTAAGGTAAGAATCAGGAGAACTACTACTCATGACAGGGCCGAAAGGAGCTCATTACAACAGCATCATGGTTCAAATGATGCTGCGATGTACAATGCTTTTTCACACTCATAACTCCAGACCCGGGATCGCAAACCTTGGTTCTCGAGGGCCACTGTTCTGTAGGCTTTAGATGTCTCCCAGATTTAAAGCACCAGATTTAGATGGAGCAGATATTTTTGAAAGATTGTTAATTTTAGCATAAGCCTGCCAATGGGGCATTGATCCGATTCAGTTGTGGTGGAGCAGAAAAAATTCCAAAACCGCTGCCCTAATGGACCGGATTTTGAAATCTTTGCATAAGACACCTGTGAATTTCGTTTCTGTTCTCAAAATTGAAAATGCAGTGTCCATGGGGCTGGCCTGTGTGCACTGCAACTGCTCAAAACAAACACAGATCTAATCCCTAAATTCTAGACCACTGGACGGTATGTGATACTATCTTCGATACTTAGAATCGTTTAAAGCTTTGTGAATGTAATAGCCTGCATTAAACAATCGTACAGTACAACTGCAGGTAAGATGCTCACAACTGTTACTACTTCACGCGAGTGTGCTTTGAAAAATCTCTCTCTGAGAAAGGTATAGTGAGGTATATATTTAAATAAAGTCAACAAAATTCCTGTAACTGGGACACATGATCAGTATTCAGATGCTATAGGAAAACAGAGAAATCTGGAAGTTTAGGTTACAGCAGTATAATGTGATATCTGTTTCAGTCTAAACAAAAGGTTATTCAAACAACAGCATCTGAAAATACACATCCATCCCCCGAGCAGTGCTAGACAGAGCTGCTAATAGAAAGATACATCCATGCATCTTCAAGTTTCCCACTTTCTGGTTATCTGTACGTCTGTAACCTGCCTATATAAAGAGGTCAAAGGGGAGGGAGGAGAGAATTCATTATCCTTGAGTGGTTACAGATTTTTGTTAGAAAGAAACACCTTCAGATAGGACATGCATGCCTTCTCTTCACCTCTGCCAACCCCCAGTATCTCCTCAACCAGCTCGTGATGAATAGGCCCGATCAGTGGGCGTGCTTGATTGGTGAAGCGAGCAGCATCAAGGTAACTGCAAAGATGAAAAGGAGGTAAGAAATGTCTATTTTGGAAGCGACTGAATCTATTAGGTCAGTATTAAATTCTGGCAGTGCTGCAAAACAACAATTCATATCAATGCTACCAAGGACAGAGCAATGTCTGTGAGCGTGAAAAAGGGGCTGTTGCTGTTTTTTATGTTCGGTCTGCTTTATTAGTGTGATTAGCATTAGAGTCGTGCCTCACTTTTGAATTTTTCAAAGCAAAGAGCGTACATAGTATGTAACTTTAGAAGAATGATCAAACTAACAAATGCATTTAGAAATCTTTCATCATCCCTGTTATCTATGTTCTATGCATTTGATTTTTTTAGCCTTTATCTGTCAGCTGCAGTCTGCTGAACAATACACAGTGTGATGCCCAATGAGAAACACTGCAGGGTTCTGTACCAGAATAAACACTCTACAAGTACAAGACCCAATTTGAGTTGCCAAATGTGACTCTGAAAAACAATGACTTTCAGCACAGGAATAGAATAACAATTTTCCCACTTGGACTTTAGCCTTTAAATTTGTTTTACATAACTTAGAGGAGCTGTATGTGAGAATGCACATGTGGAGCAGAATCTGTGTGGAATTTACTGACATGAAAATGAAGTTTCCTACAAAACACAATTTTCCGCTTGCCAGAATATTGCTTTCCATTGTTTCATCAAAACAGTTCATGCATAGAGTTACAGATTACAGCAATATCATGGCAAACACATAATCAGTACAGATTTAGTATGCAGCCTTATTCACATGTCTCATGTATTACAGGGAACCATGGTTTGCACCTGGATTTGCACTGCGTTCTTCTGGTGAAATGCTCTGTCATTGCTTAAAGGACTGTTTAAGGCAGTGAGATATTTAACTTTTCTTTATGAGATGTGTCAACAGAGCACTTGATGCAACACCTAGGACTGATCCTATAGTTAAGGGTTCAAAATGGGTTGTTGTGTGTTACCCAATGAAATTAACATCAGAAAAAGGTAAGTGTTATACCAAAGGTTAAAGGTTCTTGGGCCTGAATTGGTTTGAGGATATATCGACAAAATTCTAAATGAGATATTTAATGGTGTACAGTACATCTGAGAGCTAAAAAATAAGTTTTGAGACAGCTTTTAGAATGCCCATCTGCAGCAGGAATGCACAGGAATATGATCAAGAAAGTGGAAAGATATGAAAAAGCAGCAACAATTAGCTAGAAAACACATGAAAATATGATAGGAAGTGATTTGAAAGTAAAAGAATAGCTGAAGCGGTCATAAATCAGCTGAAGAGTTGAAGAAGAATTGTACATTTCACTTAAAAAGCCTAATTAATTTTAATGTTTATAAAAGCTTAAATGGAATGTTTAATTGTGTCACAGTAAAAGTTATAGCTGAAGCCCGTATAACGATTAAGAAAGAGTTCTAACGAAAAAGGTCAAAGATTAACTGAATCAGTAGAATCTGCAGCATTGGTATTTGGAATGAATGCTCAAGAAAGCAGCAAAGGGGAAAACAATTGAAAGAACTACCGGTAGTTAACTAATTTGAAGATATTGAAATCAAATTAGAAACTGAAAAAAACATTGCCACAGAACAAAGACATTAAAAGCAAAAAAAAATGGTAAACCTGTGAAAAAAGATGTTTGTTGTAAAAATAAGAAAATTTATTTAAAAATTAAACTTATTTTTTATAAATCAGACAAAGAAAAATCTAAACTACAAAAACATTAACTTCAAAACAGTTCAAAACTGAACAACAATGTGAAACTGGTATCCATTTACCTTATTTCTGTGTTGCATATCCACAGAGTTGGCTGGTACATCTCTTAATGGAACATACTGTCTTTTCTGTATTTTTCCCATTTTCTAGCAGCAGATGGAAAACATCTTATGATGCATGCATTATAATCAAAATTTCACCCTTCCATGCTGAGCATTAGGAATGCATTAGAACATATAAAGCTATGCGCAAAAGGCAGTAACACAAAGTTTTAAAACAAGGGGAAAATATAATAGTCTACCATTCCAACCACCTCCATTGTATAAAATATTTGATTAATCTGAACATAGGCATCAATATGGACTGTTTGTTTTTCTGTCATTTCTCCAGCAGATCTTATTTCAGCTTCAAACATAGTCCCTTTTGTGTACTTTATTGAAAGGTACATAGCTGTATGTTCAGAAATAATGAGAAGATCACAAGAACTGGATCAAGAATTATTTCTTCGACACAGACTCAATTCTAATTTCCCTTCTATACAGAATTGTCTCACACTACATATAATAACATTCTTCATGGTGCTATGGTTTACTAAAAGCTTTTCTCCAAGTAATAATAAAAGAAAGACAACATAAGAAAATGTCACAATATCAAATTGATGTGAAAAACAAAGTACTTGGCAGCACGGAGAAGTTTAATCAAAAAATGTGAGAAAAGAGGTTGACTGGCTGTGTGTCACCTGGCAAAAACAGAAGGCAATTCAATAACTCTGAACAAAGCAGGTCTCTCCAGCAATTCAAACCTTTAATTACAAAACACGATACGAGACCAAGGCCGGCCAATATTACCTCCTCTATAACCTTGATACAAATCATACACACTAAATGAAGCGTTAAAAAGGAATGGAGACAAGCAACGGCTACAGAGAGCAACGTGCAGACAGAGCGACCTGACAGAGGGAGGGGAGAAGAGCGCAGATGGAAAGAGAGGGACACTCAGCGGCCGCCGACACAGGAGTATGAAAATTGATGGAGTCTGGGGAAGTAACTGATAGTTAGAGGACAGGAAGCAGGCTGTAAGGCAATTATCACTATCTCTGCCATTAGATTTAGAACCGACTGAGTGTGTAATACTGTGAAATAACCACATCATAGGGAGATATAACAGGAGCCCATTTCGTTCTTTATTTCAATCATTCTTTTCTATTGAAAGAAAATGTACTTAAGTAGATGTACCTGTTAGAGCAGAATCCAAAACCCTATTCAGACAAAGTTAAAAATGTGATTGTAATTTATGCGTGTTAGGGTTCGATTTACTGTACCTCACATTAATGAGCAGCTCATGAGGAAACCTGAAAGCAGAGCAAAGCTTCTCACAAATATAAAAAAATGGCAAGATGCTCTTCAAACCCACACATACTTTCAAAGTGTAGGAGGGGATTGGGGGGGGGGTATTTAGACTATGCAAACAGGTGACAATTCCTGAGCCAATACAACCACGCACAGACTACGCATATGCAAATATAAGTCATATGTAACGCCCACAAACTGCAGTGCACAAAGGATGCCTCTCCTAAATGTTTGCATGGGAAACATTGCAATCGGTCATTTGATATTAGTCTTTTTCTATTAGGCAAATGCTTACGACAGTAATGAATTTTTACCCATTCCCACTGAAGGTGGAACTCATGCGGGGGAATAGCAGACTTTGAGTTGTTTGGCAATCAAGGCTAAAGATGGCCTGTAATGAATATTTTTTATTTGCAACAACAGCAGGACATCAGTGTTACGAAAAATTAGTTTTGAAAAACAGTCTTAATTGACCTGTTTGTTCATTATGAAATGCAGTGATACGTCAATAATGTGAGCTCCCATATTTAGAAAGCCATATGCATTTGTGCCCCCAAATGGAGGGATTCATTTTTCTAGATGTTCATTTATTTTTCAATAAAATGAATCATTTAAGAGTTATTGAGCTCGTCAGCCCAGAGGAACTCGAAACAATGGATTTTTTTCCCCCAGCAATCCATTTTAGCTGTTTGCCAAACGTGAAGAGTTGTAAACTTCTTGGTTATGAACCTCTCTACTTTACAGCTATGATAAACAATCTGCCCTAAATCTTCAATAGTGTTATCACAATGGGACATATATTAGGGTTTTCTTGCACTTATGATCCACAGTATCATGATTGTAAATCTTTATTCTAATTTTAGCACATATCTAGCTGAAAAAGGTCAGAAATTAATTATATCATATAGGTAATATTTAACTTCCTTCCTCTCTGAATCTTCTGCTTTTAATCTGATAAAATATTTCAAGCTTCTCTTTTGTATCTAAAACAATAAATACAGGAAGATGTCTTTAGGGGGAAAGCTATGTTAATTATTAAGAGACTATGCAAAACACATACTTGAAGAGGCTCATGCTTAATTATTAAGGAGATACACAGTCACTTTTAAAAGCACAATGTTTTTGAACAAAATGCATTTGCTGTCTGATTTACTACCAAATAACAAGGCTGCCCTCTAGTGGTGAAAATACCAACTACTAGCATGATGAGGTGGTACACTAAGGGGTTTAGAAATAATATGTAGGCCATGTGGTGCATTTCCTGATGATGTAACATTACTGCTGAAGTTATGGGTTTAATACAATCTGATTTCTTGTCTAACACAGCGTGTCTTTCATAAAAATAGTTTCTACCAAGACGTAAACCACTAAGAGATCTAGACCTTTTATTTTGGCATAAAAAGGATTGGGAGAAGGTGGACTTGAAGATTACTTTCCTGCATAGCATACAGATTATTTAAAAGTATTTTCAATGTAATTTCTTTGTCCTAATCAAATTAAACTTTTGAGATTCAAGTTAAGATGCAGCAAAAATCTGAAAAACAGACATTGCTCACATTAAGTATGCAAAGTATGTATGCATGTATATAACGTAGATATAGAAACATTGGTAGCTTAAAGGATGTGTTACAACACAGACAGCTCTCAGTCAACACGTAACTTTGTCTGAATAGTCCTGGAGGCTTTATTCAGACATATCTAGCAGTGACAAAAAAAAAAGAGCCGCCATATGCCTAACCAATTTTTTATACATGCAAGATTGGGCAGAATGTCAAATAATGTCTTACGTACCAAGTCAGATGTTTCTCACCTCAACAGAGCAGACAACTGTGAGCATGTGTCAGGAGAAATAGATTGGCTGCACATTGTATTTTCTTTTTTTTCTAACCAACCACAATCTTCTTTGGTGGCACAAAGCCCAGAATACAGCGACATCTCCCCAGCTAAATAGATTTCTTAGGAACACCCATTGTGGAGGAACAGCTGGCTAATCAAATAACTTCACTGTCAACAGATGACAATCGTTCGAAATTTTTACAGCCTTCAGTTGGAAGAAATAAACTGGCCTATCTTTCTGTACATTGTTGATCAGAATTAAATGGCTCAGTTGTTGACATGCTTATTGTGAGAATTGAGTATCTTTTAAAAACAGTGAGGTCAAGGAAGCAGATGGAGAGGAAAGCCTGCCTAATTATCTCATAAACTAATTAATGCAATGTGTGCCTTCATTTCATCACAATCTAGCGTGTGCTTGTCAAATAGTAGAGCTGAAAATAGTCCAAACGTATGGCATGTTGGATGTGACACTTTACTCTTTCCATGTATGTTTGAGTAAAGGTGAAGTGAATAAAAGACTATTAAGTAGATTAAAGTTAAAGTCTGGGAGGGCTTTGAGAAATTTAGACGTGGGGTTCGGTTGCATTGTCTCTTAATGCTTGGCAAGGTCCACATGTGAATTATATTACCAGTGGTAACCATGGAACTCTTTGAAGCTTTTGTCAATAAGTTCAAAGCTTTTCTAAAAACATTATCTAACATGATAGATACGCTTGACCCTTCTCTATTCAAGACAGTTATTTACATTCAATTAAATTAATTCAAGCAGTCTATGACATAATGTTTGAGTGTCTGCTTTTTCCATTTCTTTCCTAACTGCTGACCTTGTGAACGTGGTGAATACTTTATCAGTTCATTTCATATCAGAACAAAGTGTGCAAGCAAGTCTTTGCTTGCTATTTAGTTTCAAAATACTGTTTCATTTATTTGTATAAAGAAACAAAAAATTTGATTTTTTAATTTACAATAACACTTTATTTTCTTAAATACCACAGAATATTAGTACAGTCAGTTACAGATACTTTAGAGGCAGAAAACATTCTGATCCCTCTGACCCTGCTTTTCTGAGAGGGATAAAGGGAAACCTTAGGTGGCGTAAGAGGCTATGTTTACATGCACGCACACAAACACGCAAACCCGCCCATCTTCCACTAAACATCTGTCAAATTTAATCAGCGCACAACTCAGAATAATCTGTGAGACAACAACCATGTTCCAAGAAACATTCTATTGAAAAAAAACAGGGAAAAAAACTTATGTCAGAAATCTTTTCGCTGCTTCTTCCCATTTTCAAATGACTCACAGCTCTCCCTTAACAACCATCCAAAATTTACAATCTCTATTCCTACTTTGGTCCTTTAAAGTTTAGGACAGCAAGCTTAAGTTATCTTACAGGAAGGGCTGGTGAGACATTAACAGACATCATTTGCCAACCGTAAATCATTTGCCTACAATGAAGCCTTTCAAGCAAAGCAACTGCATAAGCTAAATTCATCTTGTTCCAGAAGACCTCAGTCTTGTTGCCCACCAGTCTATCCCCGCACAATAAAGAGCTGTTTTTTCTCAATTGGATTGTGACATTTAAAAAGAGCCACACAAAATGATAAAAAACAGGTTGCATGCATGTAAACATAGCCAGTACTGTCAGCTACATGTATATACAGTGTTGATTCAGGCAGTGCATAATGAGACCATGTTAGAAATGCCAAATGTCGCGTTACAAGGTTCACATTTCAGAGCGCCACGGCCGAATACCGCGGCTAACTTTTTATTGTAGCCGGGCTAAAACAAAATGGAGATGGAGTCATCCGACAGTCTGTCTCTGGATTCATCTCTCAGTTGGACCGTCACGGAAGCAAAACCAGATTCATTGGCACATTAGACACCGTCATGAACAGAGAGTGAGGTAATGAACGCTGTGCGTTTGTGACATTTCAGATTCTGTGTTTAAAAAAATCTAAGCAATGTCATCAATGAAGTCGTGCTCGTGTGTCATTTTCATAAGAAAAGTCATCAACCTAAGACAGGAAATTAACATGATCTTCAGAGTGACAGTGCAGCGATAGAAAAGTATGTATTCACACCCGTTAAGTCTGACAGGCAGGGGGCACTGAACACAACACACACTCACACACACGCTCGCAACAGATGGCAAAATAGGTGTGTACTGTTTTCCACTGTGCATTAAAAGAATCCAGCTCTGAATGCTGTGAGATGGAGGGGAAAAATAACATTCTAGATAAACACAAATCATTTACAGGGTAAGAAAGAAGTGCAAGGCTAAGCTTTCATTGACATTCACACACTTAATATCCACAGTATATTCCAAAAGACATGCGTAGAGGCACATAAATATTCATTGTACAAAAAAAACTAACCACTAAAAGCATAACGCTCAGACTCTGATTCGGCTTTTGTGACTCGTCTCTGATCAGTCCTCTATGAAAACATGCACGCAAAGCACTGACATCATGGGATGTGAAAAGGCAAAAGCTGAAGTTCCAGCCCTTTGAATAAAAGATATTAATATCGTAAGAACAAATGCTGCATCCATCTTTAAATCTACAGAGTGCCAGCCTCCTTGTCAACACAATGTCACCCAAATAAAAAGCTCTTTGTTTGATAAGTGCAGGTACAATATTTGGTCTTCAGATTGATTTAGAAAACTTTCCTCAAACTTGTGTTAAACGGCACTGTGTCAGTGCTTCAAAGAGATAATGAAGAAAAAAGATTCTGCTTTAATATCCACACAAAATCAGGGAAATCGGGAGAAACGATTTAATCAAATGTTGGATTAGAAATATGAACGAGTCCAATAAATAATGTCTTGCCTGATTAAATTATTCAAATAAATGCTTGCATAACTTGAAATGCTACAATTCGATTAAGACAGGGAGATTATCCCAAATATAAGAGCCTCTTAACTGCTGAGCTCACCTGCACAAAAAGACAATCCGTTATACCAAGACTGTAAGCGACGGTGTAGATAAATATAAGAGGAGTAAAGACACAGGGGGGCTGCTGTAATGTTTAAGTTCTGCCTGCATTGCTAAAGACAGGTTATAAGATTCCCCTTTTCCTCGCTGTAAGTCACAAAAACACATCCTCAATCACTTTACTTCACTGTAGTTTGGCAGATCACATAGGAGAGATAATGATAAGTCACTGTCACAAAAAAGACGTTTCAGTCGTTTTTAAAACCATCACCACGGCGTAAAATAAATCAAACCTTTTTTTTTTTTTGTTGTCGCTTTAAATATTCAAATCCTCACTCCTCCTTCTCGTGGAGGGAGGCGCGCACGCGCTTGCGCACGTAGAAAGCGGTGAGGGCGCAGCAGCAGGTGGTGAAGATGAAGAGCGCCACGGCGTCGTGCGCCAGGTCTCCGTGCAGCCGCTCGTAGAAGGAGCGGCGCTCGGTGAAGTCTGTTCGCAGCGCCTCGATCTGCATCAGGGTGCACACCACCACGAAGACGTGGAAGATCTGGTGGCCCTGCCCGATGAAGTCACACCTCCCGGGTAGCAAACTCTCTGGGTGCGGGCAGCAGAAGAAGTAGGCGCTGATGAGGAAAAAGAGCACGTGGTAGACGTGGTACGCCACGATGGGGTCGGAGCAGCCGTCCCGGTAGCAGCTGTAGATGCGGTGGACCACGGGGCTGATGTCCAAACAGTACGCCAGGGCCGAGGGGACCACCTGGAAGAGCTTGTGGGCGAATTTGGGCAGCTCGGGGCCGGCGTACTTGCCGTAGCAGCACCCGAAGCAAGTGAGCCAGGCCAGGAACGCGGCGGCCGGCAAGAAGAAGCCCTGCACCGCCGTGTGCAGCTCCTTCTCTATGGCGTAGTAGTAATGCGCCAGGGCGCTCCCGTACTGGTAGACGGCCACCCCGATGTAGTCGAGGAAATAGAAGGTGTAGTAGGAGAGCTCGGACTTGGCGGACAGGAGATGAGCCAGAGCGCTGAAGGAGAGGTAGGTGAAGGCCGCCAGGAGCACGATGAAGAGGGGCTGGGCGTGGGGGTCGCGCAGGAAATCCACCGTCTCCGAGATCTCCTGCCACTTCACCAGGATGATGAGGGCAGCCAGCAGATGGGTCCACACGTTGAGGGTCTCGTTGTGCCTCTGGAAGAGGGTGAGGAAGTAGTAGCGCCAGCTGTGGTCCGTCTGCCGGTAGCCGGTGAGGATGTGGCGCTCCTGGAACACCTTGGGAACGTCGGACACCTTGACGGTGCACGGCAGCGTGGGAAAGGCCGACTCCAGCAGCTGAGGGATCTGTCGCAGCTGCTGAGCGTTGATGAACAGCCGGCCGATCTGCTCCATCACTACCGTTGCCATGGCAAACTAGAGACTACAGAGGAGGGTGGAGAGAATTAATGAAGATCAAGTCAATATCTGGCTGTGAGCCACATCCATTTCTGGGTCTGTCAGCATGTATAAATATTACTTTTGGTGTAGAGCTACAGCCCTACTTTTAACACTTTTAACTAGCGACGTACTGGAGCAGAATGGGCCGAAAAATCACCCAAAGCCACGATGATCTGATTTAAGACGATGAATCCAAAATCAAACACACTCTATTTACAGAATTTGTGGGTTTCTGCTTTCTAAGACTTAAACAAAACATTGGGGTTTTGACTGGTCCCGCCCCCCGGTAATTGATTTTACTTTTGAGACCGGGGGCAGTGAAACAATTTAAAACAACATTAACTTCATCCATTTTTAATTTGTCCTCAAAAAGGGGAAACATTCAGAGAGCCATGGCAGTGAGTAATGTTCACCAGCACTTTAATGACTGAACCTGCCATTTGGTGAGAAGAGGTTGAAAAAAAAAAAAAGGTTTTAAAAGCTGCCTGGAGAAACTGAAACAGGGGTTGATGGAAATGCAATTATAGTCCGGAACGGACACACAATTACCCATAGATTGGTGATCGGCCCCACAGGCCTGAGCTGTGCTGTTTGGCCGGGTTCATAGGGAACACGCTCACAGTCTGCACCAGCTAATTGATCCGCTCTGAACACCAGCGTTGATTAATGTGAATCTAAGTGTTTCCGTTTGAAAAAGTAACTGATCCAAATGTTGCTGTTTGCTTGGTTGAATATGTGACTGGCATGTCAAAGAGCATTCTCAAGCCATGAGGTGCACAGCAGCCTTTTGAACAGCTTTGCATACAACAGGCCGTCAGGTGCCATAAAGTACCTGCTGCCACCCAAGATATTAAAGGGACAGATATGACATGTCAGCTATCTTTTTTCAAATTCAGCTCAACAGGCTCAGGCTAAAGATCTAATCCACCAAGCATTTATTCTTGAATGGGGAGGAACTGTCTCGGGCTACTTCATCAGACACTATTTAACAAAGGAATTTAGCATCTCAAAATAAGGGAGATTGTCTCCACACAGCCTGATCACTTCACCCCAAAGAGAATGTGACATGTGCTGTGGTCTATGTGAATAAGGGCTTATGTGGCCTTTAGTGGTGGATTCTGCATCTGTTGCAACCTGTCTAAGCAAGCTTTATCTTAACCGATGCTTTGGAGCGTAAAAGAAAACAGACTACAGTTTCTAATTACTTTTAAAACTGTTTAGATGCTCTGACATTTTTATTTTAGAGAGTTCAGCTTCATTTAGTCTTTTTATGAGTCTCTACCCTGCTTATGGCACCACATAGGCTTAACCCTGTAGAGTTCCCGTTACATATAGACGAACGGGATTGGAAAAAAATCCAGACACGTCATTAGTTTGACGTTGGGATCAGTCAGAGCTCTCACCTCCCTGACATGTGGGGCGGGCAGAGAGCAGAGAGGATGAACATGTGCAGCGGATAAGGAGGAAAGCGCGGGGAATGAATGGGACATTATGTAACACTACTCCATTTCGACGTCCACACCCTCGGCTTCCGACAAACTATGAAGTCCTCTAAAATATTCATAGATCCGGAGAATGTCTGGGCTATAGGCGGGGAGGAGGACTGTGGGAGGGATGCGCGTTAGACGGAGGCCTCAGCGGGCCTGTTGCTGCGGCTGCCTCCAGCTGACGCGCACCTGATCAGCCGGACCGTTCCCAGTTTTACACGCCACAGATAAGATCCCCGCTCAGGTTTTAAGCGCGTCGTTTCGCATTTTGGTGCACGACAACCCTCTTTTGCACGGTGATCTGCCGACACGCGCTGAGGGGACCTGACAGGCGCTGTGCCTTCGAGGCGCTTCCGAACCTCTCTCCCGGTATGCCATCTTATCATTACCAGAAAAATGCCACGAATGTCAATGAGAAGCTCACCACTACAGACCCCAATCCACCCCCCAAAAACGGCTCCTACCTTTAGGAGGTGGAATCAGTCCGAAGCCTTAGATAAAGCAATCGATGAATTAATCGGAGTCGAGCAGGACGTGGATATCATTATTCGATGGGCTGGAGTGGGAGAGGATGGCCGTGATGGGAGCAGCAGTGCCGGGTGGATCTCACGGTGCAGCGACTGGGAGGATGCCGGGACTCTTGAGAGGCAGCCTTTCTAGCCAATCAGCCTCTCAGGGCGCTACGCTTCCGCGCTGACGCGTATGTCATTTTGACCAATCATCGTTGCCGCCCAGCGGAGAGACCCGCCTACTCTCAACTGAAATTCTTCCAGTGACGAAAGCTCGCTATGTCCGACGAGGTCTCAACGTGCGGCGAAACCGCCGGTTATCTCTCAGTTTAGAGACGCTTTGGCTTTCCTGTTGGCGGTTTTTCAGCTCGGAAGTGTCAGACTCACTTTAGGAGCCGTCTATTCCTCAACCCTATCATTCAAACGTGCACACCTAACGCCTGTGTTTGAATTTCCAATGTCCTAACTAGAGGCTTTATGTAAGCCTGACCTTTTCACATGTCAGGTTTCTGCTCCCATGTGCACAGACATCACCTGCACACGCTGTGGCTTTTCTAGTGGTTATAGCACTGACACAGAGACCTTTAATCCTGAGCAGGACAGAAAATGGAGCTGACATCATTGTGCATCTTTTTTTTTTCTCCTGCCCCTGTGAAGCCACAGGCCGCCGGCACCCAGGGGATAATGAAATAGCTGCACGGTGAAGTAGTTGCTCCCAAATTAAATTAAGGATCGTCCTCTGTGTTTGTGACGGAGCTGAATCTGAAGCGTTAGATCTGGTGGAGTGCATTAGACTACATTAATACAGTTTTACAGTTCCGAGGTTAGTTTTAATACGCATTGAGAGTTTCACTTTGCCAAAACAAGCATTTTTTTTCTGCATGGCTTGTGTGCTCTAATCAGTTTTTCAACCCTGAACCTTCCCCTTGTTCAGCATTCTGTTACAAAGTTTCACTTGTTAGATTCTGCGTCCGTGAAAGATCCCTATTGTTATTTTTTATTATTATTCAAGCCATCCTACGCAGTGTATATCTCTGACGGAGGTGGGTTCAGACTGTGCCCACTGGGACAATAAATCTGTGTGTTAGCCCTCAGGGTGTTTGCCCACACTGGGGGGATCTGCGTCTTAACCCCACAAGTGTCCGCTTTGGATAACACAAGCTGTAAACCGATGCTGTGCACGGTAAATGTTGGACCAGCAAGAAATGTCCAGAAAAGGCTGAGAAAGGGTTTGTTCATATGAAGCCAGCTTTTTGCCCCTTGTGCGGCCAGACAGACAAGGAACACAGCACCATGGGATACCATTCTGGGCCGATGAGCCCAGCAGTTTCCTCCAAACACATGACAATGAGGAATTGTGTTGCACTGTGAGGGTGTGTTAGGCAGCACGGGCTCAAACACAAACATACTTCTGCAAACAATCTTATGGTGCAGACATTGTGTTAAACTGCCAACCCACTTACTGAGCAGGCCAAACGTGTGGAAGGGTGTCACGTGTTGAGTTCATTATGTCGGTTTTCTGTAAAATATCAACATTTCATTGTAGTTTGCAAATTAAATACAGACATGAAAAAACAGTAGTGGAGGTTTACGTTGTCCTTTTTTGAAGATATAATCCATTTGAACTTTCATTTTCTAGAAATCAAATAAATCAAGTGTCAAACAACTTTAAACTGAAAATAAACAAGGACTAATAAGAATGTATTTATACTATTTTACAACAGCATGACATGACTGCTTTTTCCACTCTAAAAGGCAATGAGAGAAGTGGACAACCAATACAATACTATATGAAGCATTCTGAAGAAGTCAGATTTGTCGGGCAGCTTTAGAGAAATTGTTAAACACCAACACATGATTTTTTGAACGTGCATGAGTTTTCAAACTCGGGTGACAGGCTTGCCATCGCCTGTATAGACTTGGTTTGGAAGGAAGGGTAAACAAAGCCATTACAGCAGATGACTGGGGCTGGTGGCTGTTGTGTGCCTTCTGCAGGTGTCTGTGACACAACACCAGAACCAGAGTGCCTGTCATATGAAACTAAAGAAATCTACTAAAGTGACTTTCCCTTGGATGGAAACAAACAAATATGTACATGTACGTACGATAAGTTGGTCTATGATATTCAGAAATATGACTATAGCATTTACACAATTATTCTTCAAATGAATGTCATGTTTTGTGTCTTTGGCTTCAAGACTTATCACATGGATACAACTATCACAATCATTAAAAAAAAGAATTTGGCCACCAGGTGTCAGCAATGTTGATTAAAGTATTTATTGACAGAGGTGCAACAGTTTACATTTTGTCACATGAAGGTGTCACAACATGTTCTGTTCTGATTCTGTCCAACCTCAAACGACACAGGAACAACACTTTTTCCAAAACCAAGAGAAGACAAAAGTGTTCAATCCACACGGGCAACATACTGAATGGTGGAAATGAAGCTGATTGAGGATGTCTTTTTTCATACAGTCAAAGCATTACTTAAAAGTTTTGTAATTAAAGAAAAGTTTAATAAAAACAAATGCCTCAGTAAAAAAGATACAGAGTAATCAGCTGCCAAAGGGAAATGTAAAAGAATAAAAATGTCAGGCTACATCAACACTAAGTCTAACAGTATAATCAACAGCATATTGATTTCTAACAGTGAAGATTTGAGAAGGACCTGGGAAAATAGAGCTTATCTTTGGATCAGCAAATTAGTTTTCTGTATCTTTCTTTGCCTCCTTGTTCTTCCTCACTTCTTGCAGCTTCTTGTCCTGTTGAGTATTTTCAAAAAGAGAAAAACAAAACAGGAAAGTTTTTTTATTAGTTTTTCTTTGTTATCCTGATATGTTATCCTACATATCAAACATGAGACTAGGATTAAGGCCTCACCTTCTCCTTGAACTTCTCATTCAGAGCTGCCATCCGGGCGGTGCGGTTCTCTTTGTTTGCCTCCATCTTCTGATTGAGCTTCTCCTGAGCCAGCTTGCTAAAGTTGCAGCTTTCCTCCATGGCTTTCTGGATGACTTCCTTCTCATGCTCTCGTTTCTCTGCTAAATGTTTCAGCACTTCGGCCTCATGGCTCTGACAACAATCACCAAAAAGATAAACTTTTCAGTAAGTTAACCGAAAAGGACTTTAAAACCAGTGTCTCATAGTTTTAAAACAACCAATGTTGCCTCTCCATACCCTGCGTCTTTCCTCTGCGGCCTCCAGTTTCTTCTTAATCTCATCAAGGGATGTTTCCCTCTTCTTGTTGGGGGACAACGGAAATTCCACCTTAGCATCTGGAGTGGAGGGGCTCAGGATGACCTCAAACGCTTGACCTGACGCCCGCTTGTTCAGCTCTTTGACTTGGATGTCTGCGAAAAAAAGGGAAATTAGTTTAGCACTCTCTGGTACAAAGGTGGGTCATTTGCTGATCTAGGAGGAGAACGATTGCATTGTAACTTCTTAAATAAGAAATCAAAGCAGTCAAAGATCGGAAACTAAGTGATAAGTAATGAAGACTGTCCAGGGCAGCTGTGGCCTGAGCTCATGCACTTATGATTCTACACTATTGATGGTTTATGGCGCCCTCTAGTGAATTTATGCGTTCTTAGCTTTTTGGACAAAGCTATTTGTTTTGTTTTGTTTCTGCCAGAATAAACTGTAAAATCATTCATCTGTTTATTGATTAATTCATTTCTCAATATTTGAAAAATAAGAGGCATAGAGAAAAACACAAAAACCCACAGGATGCATTCTGAATTATTTTGTCAATATACCAACATAAGATGCTTTTTTTTTACAATTTCAAACATGCAAAAAAGAAAATAAACAATGTGGTCCAAAGGCTGAAGGGTCATCTCTGTTATGCTAATTTTTGTACTTACCAGCGCAGCGTTCCATTGTAGCAGAAAAGTTGTATTTGATTCACCTGCAGGAAAAAGTTTTTAAAAAACAAACAAATTAGGATTTCTTTAGGGAGTGGTGATACAGAATGTCAAATACATTCTGTTTAGTTTTAAGGTGAGACAAAACCTGTAAATTAGGTTAAAGGACACCTCCGTCTAACTGAAAATAAGTTTCATTGTCCATAGCAGAGATTTGGTAATTACATTAAATCAAATCTAAATATAACATATTTTGGATGTGTATTCTCATCACTTTAAAAAAGATTGCCAACACCTGAACAAAAAAAAAACTATTCACCACGTTCGGAAAGAAACCTATTTTGACGTTAAATTATTCATGAGAAAACCGATGTGTAAAACTAAACAAATGCATAATCAAACAGTTATTGTCGTGCAGAAAAAGTTATACGTTATGAAGTTATTAATCTGTTACCAGTCACAATCTGACAGCACGTCTGGCAAAACAAGTTCTCCACCTGTCTGACATCAAAGCTGAAATCTAACAAAGGCAGAATACAGCGAGCAAAGCTGGGCAAGACTTTGACTCCGCACCTCCTGCTCAGGCCTACACACATATGTGCAGGAGTTACAAAAATGGCGGGGGGAGGGGAAAAAGAGCTGCTGTACCCCCTCAAAACAAACTACAGGAAGCTGAGGAACTGGTGTTAAAACCTACTTAAGAAAATATGGTAACAAAAATCGAGGCAAAACTGATTAAGTATGTAACTAAGAGGAGTTTGCCAAATAAATTTGATGAAATTCCAGACCAAAACACGGATGCACGTTACATAATGAAACAAATACGGAGTCAGCCAAAACTGGAGTAAATAAATTGGTTGAATATACTTGTACAGCTGGTTACAGTAATTTGGTTGTATAACTTTGGAAATCGTATTTTTTTAAGTGTACGGGTTAATATTCATGTTCTGAAAAGCATTTACTCAACAACGGCCATAACAATTAAGTCAGTTGATTGTAAAAAATGACTTTAGAGGTAAGGAGCAGTAACTTCAACGCTGCAAATACGGTGTTAAACGATTTGTAACACATATTTCGCTTGTTCTCAACGCTCAGAGAGCCTCTTTCTTAATATGCATGCGGTTATTGTTCTCACCGTCAAGTGCAGTTCAGCCTGAAAAACAGACCTTCTCGACCCCCTTCTTCACTCTATTCAAACCGCCAACATCTGCACCTTCGCGCACAAACCTACTGACCCTCAACGTCACTCGTAATGTTTGCTGTCATTGGTCCAAATCCACCAATCACAGCAGGTGTTGCAATTATGAGCGCGAGGGGAAAAGTCGAGGAAGTGTTTCAGTCCACATGTGCAATTAACCAGGCAGTCATTCTGACGAAAGAAAAAATGTAAATATTAGTGAAATTAAACCCTGTAACTGGCTTAATGATGATACGTTTTCGGTGGTGGTAGCAGTATACTTACTGTTACGCGTTTGAGCAAATTTTGTAACGGTGTTTTACGATGTAGAAGTTATACACTACATATTCAGCATAATTTACGATACTGACTAAATAATCAATCTCGGATCTCATACTGTGCAATACAATAAGATCTAAAGATGAGAAAATTATTTCCTTCATATAACTGATAAATTAATGTTATTTTCTAGGTGATTTACAAACACAAATATGTGTTATATATATTGTAATATAAATGTTACTTGCGCATAGGATTAGATAGAATGGTACATTTACCATTGTTGACAAGAGATCCCCATAACTGCAAAGTGATATTATCATAATGAATATGGGTGATTAGTAAATCATTCAGTTTTACACTCCTTATTTATCTGGAACTGTTCAGTTTAAATCTAATTGCTACATATTTTAGTACAACTTTTCCCGCATTGCTTTGTTGACTGCAAGTGCTTCAGGAGTTTTCCCCTCTTTTAGGTTGTTTTCCTCTCAATTCACATTAGAAGTGGTTGTGCCATAAACCCCAGCTCTTCTCTAGCACATTTCAAACACCCAACAATAGTCTTTCAAAAGCAGAAACAAGAAACTTTTCCCCTTTCTATGTTATGTCTCCTTTGTAACAATTCCTACCCAAGGAAAAACGCTATATTGCTTGGAGTGACTGATGAAAGAGCAGAGACTCAGGTAGCTGTGTCCCATGAAAAATAAAGCAAAGATGCATGTATTAGATGCCAACTGCTGCGAGCTAGGTTAGACTGCCACTACAAGAACAAAAGGGTGATTACAGAAGACTCAGTGGTGAGTAGTTTTGCCCAAGAGCTGACAGAGGCTTGCAGAACAGTTTATATAAAAAGAACTGAGCATCTGAATTTTCTTTGATCAACTGGATTTGCTCAAAGCAAACTTTGCAAACAAAGCAACCTTTGAGTCAAACTTATTCCTGAGGTCAACGAACCGTAGGGTCCGGAGGAACTTTCTCCCTTCTCCGGATGAGGGATGCTTTTTTCCATAATGATACACAGAAATAGTTTCTTACTTTCATTACGATTGAAGGCAATTTGATGACTATACTGCAGCTGTATACTGACAGGAATGACTTTAAATATTGTTTAAACTGACGAAGCCTCTGACTGATCACACACTTTTTGACCACTGTGGTGAGTGCTGGCTGTGTATGGCAAGCCGTTTTAACATAAATTCGGTTTCGTCTGACTATCCGTAATTACATTCCAGATATCTAAAATTGCATTTTGACTAGACAAAACTACATTTTGACTATCCGGAATGGTAATTTAAGATATCTCTATTTACATTCTGACTAGGAAGAATAATAATTCAAGATATCTTCAATTACATTTTGACTAGTCAAAATTCCTTTCAAGATATCTCAAGTGACGTCACCGGATTCGTCATTGGAAGGGTCACACATCCGTAATTATAATTTAAGATATCTCGAACGTAATTATGACTAGTCATAATTACAATTTTAGATATCTGAATTAAGAGATTGCGTGTAAGCCCCTCTTTGGCTGTACTGAGCTGTCCAAACAATTGCCTGAACATTCAATGGCGCTGGCAGTTTTGGACAAAATTGTAAGAAAACGCCACAATATAGAAAGAGTTCTTCAGTATGGGATATGCGGAGAGCGCGAAAATCGTGTACTTGAAGAATGCTTAAGAAATTTGCAAAGAATTTCTGATTTACTTTCTACCGACACACACAATGCCCTGAAAAACGGCTTACGGGAGCTGAAAGTGCTACTATCGACCCATGTCCAAACTGGAAATGGGGAATATTCTGTTGCCCGGGCCAGTTCAGGTAATAACTGGACGTATTTTTTATACTGTTGTAAAGCTATCTTTCTCTTCGGAATTTATAGTAAAGCTAGCTATCTCTTGATTTTGACATGCTAGACGGCCTCACAGCACCCTCCTTTATTTCCTCTGAAAATTATAGCGCACCCCCGGTTCATGTCTGATTCATCCTTTAAGTTGCTTTTCAGCGTCTATACTGTAAAAGTTTAAAGCTTTGTGTTCATGCATTTGCAACAGAAAATTATGTATATGAAAATAAATTTATACATTGTGTGAAATGCATAGTGTCACCTTTAGGAAACACAGGGACACC
>JABUIW010000019.1:9904327-9954943 GCA_013363375.1 Menidia beryllina
ATCTTGAATTTACCTTATGACTAGTCGTAATTTAATTGTAGATATCTGAAATGTGTATTTCAGATAGTCAGTAATTCATTGTAGATATCTTGAATAGAAGTCTCCATACAACTCAATGGTAAATCTGACGTCATTTCGACTAGTCAGAATGTAATTAGAGATATCTCAAATAGGTATTTTGACTAGTCAAAATATAATTAGAGATATCTTAAATCGCTAAAACCTCTAGTCATAATACAATTTGAGATATCTGGAATGTAAGGGCGGCAAAACCGAATTTATGTTAAAACGGCATCAGTTCAAACCAAGTCACCCGAGGAGGTCTATTTTGATAGGTTCTGACGTCACTTCCTGTTTTGTGTGGGTTTTGGCAGCGTAGTTCAGTCCAAACGAAGACGTCTGGAAAAACACCTACACATCTCAACAATTGAGTGTCAAAATGGGGGCTTGTCTGGCCTTGTGTTCTTTAGCGAGCTGCGTAAGTATCGAATGTTATTCCACATATTAGATAAACGCTTTTGTTCACCAGTGTTATGTCGCTAGGTTGAGCAAACAGTCGAAAATGGTGACAGCCCTATGAGTTAGGATCGAACTACGCGACAGTTAACGCTAAGGTGAAACCTTTTCATATGACAGACCACTTTTTTTTCGCAGACTAGCAAGCCAAATGCCACCTGTGGTTGTATTTATTTAGATATTTACTGTATGGGCGTTTAAAGTCGATGTAGCCTTTCGCAGTAATATAAATAGATGATGACTGAGGAAGTGTCAGACCTGCAGGCCAGTTGCACAACGTTGGTGAGAAACAATACCGTCATTTAGGTGTGTTGGACAGTCGGAGCAATTCACAGACTACATATAGAGCAGATGTCATTAGTTCCCTTAGATCAACTCTTTCAGACCCAGGAGGCAGCAGAAAAACAGGACAATAAAGTCACAGGTGCAGAGCAGGAGCCTGTCCCCTGTGTGGATTAGCCGTCCCAACCCCAGGATCCAGTTATTACTAATATTATTTGACATAATATATATGCCTTCCTAGATTTGACCCAGAATTTAGCAATTGACCCAGATAACTGAGCGTGCTCCTGGATCTTATACTGAAGAATGATTGTCATGTTTAATAATTAACCAGCTCAATTTTAACAGTGACATGCGACCTATTTATGATTTGAATTATGCCTCAGTGAGCAGTTTTCCGCGGCCATTCATTGTCTTTTTATGTCTTTTTGAAACCTCATCTCACCCAAACTCCTAACTCTCTTTGTGTCATCTGTCACAGGCCTCCTGTCTGTGTGGCTCAGCTCCCTGCCTTTTGTGCGGCTGCTGTCCCTCCTCCAATAATTCCACAGTCACACGGCTGGTTTTCTCCTTCTTTCTGCTGTTGGGAACTCTGGTGTCTGTCATCATGATCCTTCCTGGAATGGAAACGCATCTCCGTAAAGTGAGATCAGAGTTTTACACGCTTTCATAGTAAAGATAGAAAAACAATAGCTTTGTGGTGGTTCCTTTCACTTTTATTTCTTCTGTATGCCTTACAAAAGTAGTTTTATTTTACTTCTATTTAATTTGAAGCCATGGGAAATTTGGTTTACATATCTACAGACAATTACTTGTTGATCAGGGTTGTTTTAATTTATTTTCTTCTTGTTCATAGATCCCGGGATTCTGCCAGGGAGGAACATCTATACCTGGTATTGAAAACCAGGTCAACTGTGATGTCATTGTGGGCTACAAGTCTGTTTACCGTATGTGCTTTGCCATGACCTGCTTCTTCTTTCTGTTCTGTGCCATAATGATTCGTGTCCGAAACAGCAAAGACCCTCGGGCGGCAATTCAAAATGGGTAAGAGCTCCCGTGGGCTGTTATTGCCTACAGAGGTTCAGGTATTTTGGCTGCTTTATAAACTCTGCTTCTGTGGTCTGTGCTGATGGTGTGTTTGTTGATGTTTATTCTAACAGGTTCTGGTTCTTTAAATTCCTGATTCTGGTTGCAATCACAGTGGGAGCTTTCTTCATCCCTGACGGAACATTTCATTCTGGTATGAACACATGCTGAGTTAGAAAATGCTGCAGTAGAGTTTGGCCACAAGCACCACAGCGCAGTGCTTTGTAGGTCAGCGCCACCGTAATATCAAAAACCACACGCCAAAACAAGGGACCAGATCTTTTCACAGTGTTCACACAGCCAGCATCTATCCACCACTTGTTTAGTAAATCACTTGTTGAGTGTCCTTAGGTTCTCCATGACATTGATGTTACCAAAAACACCATCAGCCAGTCGACTGTGGTGTGACATCATGCTGCCAAGCTTTTTTGTTACTTTGAATTAGTTTTTTGTTCCTTTAACAGTATGGAGGCACATATGTACACATACATTTGTATTTATTACTGTAATCAGAATACCTCTGAGTTTGTTCTTCTCCTGTTTACCAGTGTGGTTTTACTTCGGAGTTTTGGGATCCTTCATCTTCATTCTAATTCAGCTTATTCTGCTCATTGACTTTGCCCACTCCTGGAACAAAATCTGGGTTGAAAATGCTGAGGAGACTAACAACAAATGCTGGTTTGCAGGTAAAATGCATATAGATAACGGATGAAAGTGTCTGCTCAATCTTAAAATCTGATCACATGGCTTACTCATGATTTTTTTTCTCGTGTTTTTCTTCAAATTTTTGTAAGTTGTATATTTATTTTGTATAATCAGGATATTTCCATTGTTTGCAGATAATCTAACGGGATAAAAACAGTGTCTTGGTAGTACAGATAATATTTTAAGCCATCTCCTTCCTCATGTTTTATTTAAGACATTTAACTGACTTAAGACCTTCTGTCAATGCATATTTGTAAAGAGAGTGAAGGAGAGGGGTTGGAGATGGATTGTGGTCTATTTTAATTGAACAGTGGAACAGGGATGAATAATACAAAAACAAATGCAGAGTAGAAAATATCACCCCCTTGTTTTTTGCAACACTCGTTTATCTGCTTTTTTTATTCTGAAGTTTATCATTACACTTGTGTTTCCTTGTTCATTTCAGGACTGCTGTCCTTCACTTTCCTCCACTACGCGCTGGCTTTTACTGCTGTGGTGCTTTTCTATGTGTACTACACGCAGCCGGATGACTGCACTGAGCACAAAGTCTTCATCAGCCTCAACCTCATCTTCTGCATCATCATCTCTATCGTGTCCATATTACCTCAGATACAGGTACAGGGTCGGATTGGGTCACAATGGTGGTTATGTCGAAGAACTAGGGGAAAAGATGTCGAACCCTGTTGTAGAGAAGCCTCTTTGTCACTCTTATCCAATTTTTTAATGCAAATATAAAAGCTATTTTTACATTTTTAAAAAATGTTCCATAATTTAAGTCAAGTTGTGAAAGAAAATTCTGTTTTCGTCCCATTTGTGACAGAAAGCTCAGCCACACTCTGGCCTGCTCCAGGCCTCCATCATCTCCCTCTACACCATGTACGTCACTTGGTCTGCAATGACCAACAATCCAAGTGAGTCTATCCTGATTTCTGATTCCATTCCTGTTCTAAACCATTTGGTGGTCTGCTCGGTTGTTTTCGTACTCACATTTTTTGTGACATATGTACTTGCTTTTAATCTGCTGCAGTTCTTTAATAATAAAGGTGAGTTTAACCTGATACGATGAATGAACCAGGAGCTGATTTAGCTGATTTAGTTGTTCCTGCTTTGTGTCTGTCTGTCTGCTTCTCTAAAGTGGAAATCAGCCATAGATTGCATGGTAATGAATGTAGAGTTAGTTTTCTATATCCCAGTCAGATCTAGAGCAGCATATGTGTTTATCCTTGTGTCAGGCGTGGAGCAGTGTGCTCCTACCCCTCAGACGTGATACAAGGATCATGCCAATATCGATCTATGAACCTAAGGTGGAGCAATGATGCACCGATAAACCAAATAATTGTAACTTTATATCCATTCTTTTCATAGAGACTTTTTTTTTTCAAGTACGACGGGCGCTTTGAAAGGAATTTTAAAAAATTTTTGATTATTAGAATTTGTTTTCAGAGTTCCCTGAAATTAAGTGATTTATTTTAGTTCCAAGAACTAAGTAAAATATTTCATGACTGAAAATGAATTTAACCATATCTTGTATTGTTTTAATGTTACGCTGTGCTTTTTAACATCTTGAATAAGGTAATTTCAATGTTATTTCAGAGCAGTGGGACACTTTGTTACAGTATCATGAAATGATTTGACGTATAAGAGAAGATAGAATTAAAATACTCATTGATTCATGTTCTTCCTGTGTGTAATTGTTTTCTACTGTTTACTGTGTGGATCGCATTTCTAATGTATGCCACATGTTTCAGATCGCAGGTGTAACCCCAGCCTGCTGAGTCTAGTGTCAAATGTCAGTGCCTCCGAAGCACAAGATGGCAGCACTCCAGGACAGGTGCAGTGGTGGGATGCCCAGGGCATCGTGGGTTTGATCATATTCCTGTTCTGCACTCTGTACGCCAGGTCAGTGTAGCGGAACTGAAACCACCAACATGGATTTGTTTGTTTACTTTTTAAAAACCTTTCGGAAACTGCCTCTTTTTGTCTGTTCTGTAGTATCCGTACATCCAGCAACGCCCAGGTAAACAAACTGATGCAGACAGAGGAGGGCACGGGGTCAGGAGGAGAGGCCGTCGTCGGAGAGGACGGCGTCCGCAGGGCCGTCGACAACGAGGAGGAGGCAGTGTCCTACAGCTACTCCTTTTTCCACTTCCACCTCTGCCTGGCCTCCCTTTACATTATGATGACCCTTACCAACTGGTACCAGTAAGTACTCGTGTCCAGCAGCCCATGGAACAACAAGATGTTCAGACAGTTAGACTTGTGACAAAAAGGGAAAATTGTGATGAGGAAGTGAAAGTTCAGTATTTGCCTCTTGTGAATGAACCTCTTTCAGCTGCCTGTGAGTGAGGCACTAATGCGGTGGTTGCTGCATGAGCTACTGATAACTCTGCGGTTGTGCTGCATGCCTTCCTGCTGAGAAGCAGATTACACAATTTTGATGATAACCAAATACACACATGGAGCATGGCAACTATGAATACTATCCTTTATATAGTAAGGAAACTATTAGTTCTAAATCAGAAGCAGCACAGTTACACCTCAGTGTTCGACACTTGTATGGTCTTAATTAGTTCTATTGTGCGATACAGCCACCAGATGGTGCCATCCCTCACCACAAATTTCCACATTCTCTGAGCTCAGATTTTTGCTTGCCTTCAGTGCATGTAAAAGGTGGAGTTGGTTTCAGCTAAACCTCCTTCTGTGTGCTCCCTCAGACCGGACACCACCACACAGGCCATGCAGAGCAGCATGCCGGCTGTATGGGTGAAGATGAGCTCCAGCTGGCTGGGCCTCGGGCTCTACCTCTGGACCCTCATTGCACCTCTCCTCTTCCCGGACAGAGATTTCAGCTGAGCATGCCATGCCCTGTGGTTGCTGCCGGGGTATTTTTCACGCCTACATATAGGGCAGGTTGAAGAATTCTACAAAAGGGTCTATAAAGCATTCTCTTACAACTTCTAATTTCTTTTTATTTGTAATTCAGATAGTGCTCCGTCCTTTTTTTGTGATTGTATTTTTAATTGCTGCACCTGGTTAACTGTTTTTTTAAAGTTTATTCAGGGTATTTGTAGTCTGATTGGTGAAGGTTTGGACCACAGGAAGTTCTTTTTTTTGCCAGTCACACAGGAGGATGGGCTACTTTCACCCTCAGTGGTGTGATGTATGAATTTTTTTTTATGAGATAGATTAAATTTGTGCTGAATTTTTACCTTTTGGACTCAACAACAAGACACTTTCTTCCTTCACAGTTATGCTTTTCAAAGCTTTCCCGATCAGCCCTCTCTGATTGGCTTGATCTGGAATACCCCTGATTAGCAGGCCTCCTGCAGTACGGGGGCTGACGAGGGGAGCCCTGCTCAGGAGCCCCCGAGTGAGGTGAGTGTGAGGGCTAGATAAGACTTATAAGGCACACCCTGTATATAATGGCAGGGTTTCCCTGGTGCTGCTAAGCTATATGCATAACCATGTCACCTTGAGACAGGGAGCCCCAATAAACAGCCAGTCTAATCTCAGCTCTTCCTTGTCGACTGCAGTTAAAGACAATTTATTCCCGGTGCTAAGCTTTTCCATGTCTGACTGTGATCGGGTTGGACAGCCACGGGCACGAATCTTTACCTTTAGAGCAGTCTGTTTGCAGCATGGAGACCTGTGTTGATTCTCAGCAGATCAGCACGGCGATGGCTCCAGAGGGAATAACTCAAACTCCACACTACCTGTGTTCTTTTTCATGGTATTCTTTTCAGCAGTCTTTAAACTGAGTAAAGAAATACTAGTAATAATTTTTTTTCTGAATGTTGCACAGTTCAACATAGCGATGCATTTCAATGATAAATGGCTGTAAAAATGTGTTGATCCATGTTAATTGGATGGTTGTGTTGACGGTACAGTACTTATGCATTGTATAGTGGTCTCTTCAATTTCCATAGGAATCGAATGAGAGTAAATCAGTGTATTTTCTCATGTCAAAACCGGCGTTTTCATGCAATCATGAAAATATTGTCCTTTTTGGGTATTTGTTCCTTTTCATTAAGTTAAAAGGCACCACATGAATGAGATATTCTGTTGCTATGGCTACATATGAGTGTTGTGAATGGAGATTTTCAGAGTATTGTGATGAGTTGAAACCCCTGTCGCCTTTTTGTGATTTTAACCATGGCACGGTGTATTCCTGTAAGGGTTTTGATTTAGGCTGACTATCCTTTATCCTAATTAATTTCATATAAGTGCCTTTTTTGTAGTCTTGCATTTCAGAATGAGTGTATCTAATGCTGATGTGCTTGTTTGCCCTTCCTTACAATGTGGTCAGTCATTGCATGCCACATGGCATTGCTCTTTGGCAAGAAGTAATAGTGTAATCAATGGATGTACACTTTAAATAAAGATGAAAACTTTCTATCGCTGTGTTTCAATGGATTTGTGTCTAGTCATGAAAAAAAAAATAGGAAAAAAGAAACAATGGACCAGACTCTTTAGTATCCGTATCTCTGGTTGGTCCCGGAGCAGGCTGAGAGGTGGCACGTTTTTGTTTCCTGTACATCACCTGATAAAGTTTGGTTATGACACATTTCTACATAACTGGGGAGGAGCCTACAGGCGCATCACAGCACGTTCTGTTCCCTGGGTGAAGCATCATGTGCAGAATAGAGACAAGTCAAAAACAAGCTAATCATCCTTTTGGCTCATTGATTTTTCTCCGTGCAGCAGCTGTGTGCCATTAAACATCAGCGACTGACATCTCCTCGTTGCTGATCCTTCCCCAGTTATCCTGTGAAAGCATGTGGCTTACACAGTTGACACCTTTCTCCCCTCTGTGTAAATAGAAGCAGTAAATGTGTGTGATCTGTCTTTTCTGATGGACAGTCTGGGGTGCCAGCGCTCATGGCCTCTGCTGTGATAGTTCCTGGTTGTCTGGCTGCGAGACATGTTGATGTGTAGACGTGTTGGTTCTGGCTGCCTCTGCCACTCAATCCATTTGGCACTGCATGGAAATGTTCAGGACACAGTACCTCCTGTGGACTGGCACCCTCCCACATTACCACCCCTCAGACTCAGCCTATCCTTTCCAATCCTGAGTCTGCGCTCATTTAGTTGGGAGGGAAATCTTATTTCTCCTCTCTTTCATGAAGAAGAAACAAAAATGTCTTTACCACCGTGGGAGAAAATTGCACATGTAAGCTGTGTTCAAAATTGTAGAGTGATGAATAACATCAATGGGATATTCCTTGTCAATCAGAAAATGTATTTAAATTATTCACTTTTTTTCTGGTAAGCTGTGAATTATTAGTACAGCAAAATCCAGAAGATTAGACCTGCTAGGGAACAATTATTCTCTCACGAAGGGGCTTGATTCTAGTGAGATCATGATTGTGAGATACACTTCTGTGAAACAAACCATCTGGTGATCCAGGCTGGAGTTATTTGTCAAGTCACAGCCAGTGGTCCAGTAGTGCCTACACAGCATGTGAACGTTGAAGCTTAACTCTATGATGGGATATGATCATGATGGGAGTTGATCAAATACAGAACAGATGCAGATTAAAGTCATAACTTAAAGGTAAGACAACCATTTGAGGAAATCAGCCTTTATACCAAAGTGTGAAAACTTTAAACCCGTTAAACTCTATTTTCAGATCTACTTGGTAGTTAGTTGCTTGCATAGCCTGAACATTTTTGATGATGAGTGGTTATTTTAATATTTTCTAATAACTTAATTGATGAAAAACTGTTCTACTCTACCTTTTTACATATATTCTTATCAATTTTCCCACCTAATGCATACAACTAACCACACCATTCACTGAGTGCAAATATGAAGCTGTCAAAAATATAAAACAAACTAGTCATGCCTTCATTATCTTTTTTTTGCCTGTAATTAGATGTGAAATACATCAGATTGGCTGTATGAGAAAGTATAATCAGTGCTGCCAGGTAAACGGGGACACTTCTGTAAACCATCAAAGCCACTTTCCACAAAGCCGGCCATAATTTCACAAAAACATTTTAATGATTCAAAATGTGGAGCAGGAGTACACATACAGAGACAGCATCTAACAAAGTCACAGAGACTTTGTTAGATGCTTGTGGAGTCAAACCAAACAATCAACTGCATTGTTTTCTGTTTCAAAATGTAAACTCCTTATCTGAGGTGTTGAATACCTCCAGATTATATTGTATTCTTTCATTTTATAACAAGTTTTCATGGAGAACCATGAAGTTTTCAAGGGGAAAGTTGCTTTAATCTGGCAGAAAATACCCCAGTGAATATGAATCTAAAATAACAAGATGAACAGTTGAAAATAGTGAATGTTACAGACTCATAAGCAAACATCGACATTGTAATAGTCATCTTTTTTTTTTGCATTAGTTAATTCAACCCAGGTTCTGTTCTTACTATTCAGTAATAAAGTATTTACAATTTTGTTGATTATTTTTAATACTTTACTATTATATAGCAGACCGAAATTTGGGGGAAATTATAGTTTTGAAACAAAATTAAAACCCTGAAATCTATTTAAGACATGTGATATTCCTCTGTCATATCTGACTTTGTGGATCGGGTGCAAGGAACCGGGTGCCTGCTGAGTCTTGTGTATTTATTGATCATTGTTTTCAGACATTTGTAATAAATCTGCTGTCACCAGACTGATAGACCTAATGCAACTAGTCAACAGGAGCAGATATGCAACAATTCCCCATGTGTGCTTTTTTTCTTTACTGTTTTCCTTTTTTTTAAATAAGCCAAAACTCTACACATTCACGAATCTTACTTGAACTCAGAGTTAGTCTCAGCATCAACTTTTTAGAAGTTAAGAAGACACAAGAGACACAAGGGATTCTCCAGAAATTGCAGCGTTTAGTTTCATTAATTTTACCAGGCACTTACATAGCCAACAGCAGCTGAAACAAATTAGAAAAAGCGTCATAAATCTCCTTTTATTTCCCCCTGTTGCCATCAGGTGTGCAAACGTAAGTTTGTTTTTTCTCCACGGAGAGATTTAATACACTGTTCGTCTTTGGCCATTGGGTCTAGTGTCATAAATCCCACCTTCATTTCCTCTGTTATCGTCAGAAGCAATTTGTCACTGTAATAGGAGATCAGTGGCTGTAATGGGCTGATTATGAGCCACTTAGTGTGGCTGTGCAGCCACGCTTGGTTAGGCATCCTGGGATTTTTAATTGCAGATTGACTGAGACAATTGTTATCACTTGCAGTGCTCCCCCTGACCTTAATCTCCACCTCCATTTTCCTACATGGGCTTGAAAATGCCAGCGTTATCTGCAGATTTCATCCATTTGTCAAAAGGGAGGTCACTCTCTAGACATGGAATATGAATCATCTCAGTATTTCAACTTTGTTCCTGCATCTATTCCTGATATAAATAAGCAAAGATTTCCAGAAATGCTGCAAATGCAGACTTAGGTTCACATTGCTCTGTGGAAGGATTGTGCATCCCTGACCACCTCTTTAGCGGGATGACTGGAAATGCCTGTCTGAGGTGTAATTGGGTTTTAGGAGTTGAATCCAGGCCCATTAAATTATATTCAGCTTGCAGGGGAGCTAATTGAGTTTGGACCCTGCTGGCATACTGCATGTGCACTAGAAACATTTACCCAACATTAAGCCCCAATTAGGATTTTCATGATGGGAAACTTGTTGCTTGATGACGGTAAGTGCATATGCCGATGCCTGATGGACAGATTGTGCCGTTTCTCTCCATCTTGAATACGGGTGCTAACGGCTCTTTCTAATGAACTGTTGAATTAGCTCCCTTTCTCGTTTACCGTGCCTGGGCTGCAGTGTACGGCAGCCCCTCCATCCTGAGCCGAAAGTGTAAAAGTCTCAAAGCCCGAGTGTGTTTGTGTGCCTGTGAAGCTCTCCAGTGCGCATGCGCTCCCTCGGCTCAGAGGAGCAGCTAATGCAGTTATATAACCGCCAGTGCAGCCGGCGTCTGCTGTGAGCCAAATGCCAGGCCAGTGGAGTTACATAAGCCCGTCAGAGTCATATTGTAGCAGCACGGAGCGCTCCCACCACAGAGTGTCCCTGCACTCCTTCCCCTGTCTCCTCCTCCGTCTCACACTTCCTCCCACTGTCTTCCCCTTTGCACCGCTACCCTCTCCCCTCTCTGCACACCTCTTCCCTCCCCTTCTACTTTTCCTTTCCTTTCCTGTCCTTTCCTTTCCTCTTTACTGCAGCGCTGCTCTCAACACCTAGAACAAAGAGTTAAGAGGACTGGATGCGGATGTAGATCCAGCCAGGAAAATGTGATTCACAGCAGGGCTGACTGTGCTTTCACATGCGTGTGGTTCACTCTGCATCAGGTTTTTCTCTTCCACATTTCACATCAGGTTTATACTCAGTAAGCTGGATGTTTTTCTGTCCCCATACGAAACAGTTTTATTCCCTACTGGGTCATTTGTGCACACCATGGTGAAGGTAAGTCAGGTGAGTGGATAGGTGTGCATGCTCTTTTCACCACCTGTGCTCCCTGGTGTGTTCTGGCCTTTAGAAGTGCATCTGGTCTCCAAAGTATAAATGAGCCAGGATTATATCTGTTTGATGATCTCTACTGTACCTGAAGCTCATTTCCTTTTTGGGATGAGGAGATAATAACCTTCCAAAAGTCCCTGCTCTGTTTTTGCTATCTGCCAGCACGCACTATTTTGAAGTAAACCTGTGGGAGGGAAGTGTGAGAAGCTATGTGATGTTTGAAAAGAAAGAAGAAGAATTAATTAAATATTTCAAGGCACACACTACATGGCCAGTCCAAAATGCCTCACTGCGCGAGTTTGCCCACCTAATTCCAATTAACAGTATCAACCAGGAAGAGTCTTTTCTGACCAATGGCCTCTCCCGCTGCCTCCTAATTATTCATGAGGCGCGCCGGCCCACTGGCGGAGGCTGACCGGGGGGGCGGGGCCCGCCAGACCTGCCGTGTGGGGTGGTGCCGGGGCGCCAAGTGTGTGTCGCGCAGGGCGAGATGTTGTTTTGTTGTGGCGATCAGCTGAATGAGGCATCGCCGTCCGGTCTGAGCCAACAGTGCGAAGCACGCCGAGCCCCCGCGGCTCTGCCTCCACAGAAACGCGAGCGCGCCGCGTCTGTATCCGGCGCATCTCAATCCAGGAAATGCGGACTTCTGGCCCTTTCGCTGCGGGATAAATGGCTGCAGCGCGCGTACCGTAGCCAGCTGGTAAATATTAACTCTCAATGTTACTGCCTTTCCGCGACTTGCTCAGGTTTGTCAAGAGGAGTGGCGTGGGCGTGAAGTTTAGAGCAAGATTCCACCCGTGCGTCCACGACCCGCCAGCGCCCCGGGAGTTTAACTGGCCGGGATTAGAAAAAAAAAAAAGCTTGGCATTGTGTTGATGACTGATTAAAACTGTGTTGCGCGTAGAGGAGCTCGGCAGCAGTCAGTTGAGGGAGATTTGGAGCACACTTGCTCTCGGGCAGCCTCGTAGTAGCGGCGGGGCGCGCACAGCTGATCCAGCCCCGCCGGGCTCCAGCCACAAACCGGCCCAGGAAAGCTGGGCTGGTGCGGGGTGTAGGGTGGCTGGGGGCTCCCACAAACATCAGATTAAAGATCCAACCCGTCAAGTTCTTCGTTACGGGGTTGCACCTTCCCTTGCCAAATGTTTTGAGGATGACATCATGCCTTTGTGGGCTATCCTGTTAAAGCTTGTGATAGGTTGAGATGATTAACTCCAGTTTCTTCTGGCGGCTGTTCGACTACTTTCGAGTGAAAAAGCTACCCGTAGACGACAGGATAATGCGGTATGACAGGCTACTGCTGAAAACAAGAGTGACTGAGTGACTGCTGTCTGACTTGTTTCATATCTAAATGAATCCAGGAAGAAGCTGCCTCTGAGGGTGTCGCCGTTCAAATGCACTCAGTTGATTTAAACGACTAACTGCAATGTTGCTTGTAAGTTCATTAACTTGAGGAACATAAGATTAAGAATTTTGGATGAGCTCTCAAAACTAAGGCCTCTATTTCTCCTTGGCTTCATGTTATAAATAAGTCCACCATCAATTAGTAGCCACTTAAAAGTAATGGCGTACATACATCACATGGAAGAATTGGAGATGTGGGAAATGGGAACTCTGCTCGCTTCTTTGCAGCAAATGTGCAGCTTCTTATTACCCACAATCATTTCTGATATGCACAACTCTTCCAGTGTTTGCAGATTTTGGGACAGAAACAAGCAGACCAAGCTATAAAAACAACCCCAAACACAAATCTAGATCTGTTTTCAAAATCTGACTGAACTTCGAAAACCCGACTCTATCTTAATTTGATTAGTACATACTCTAAATATGACCTAATAAGGGTCATATTACATAGAAACTCTTTCTCAGAGTATCCATTGAAGAAAGAGTGTGAATTCTGCCCGTGGAAAATATTAGGACAAACGTCTATTAACTGTCTCATTAATCACAATAGAAAGTGGGTCACAGAGCAAGCTTAGCTCTCAGGTTGTTCTGTGGAAGAATGATTAAAGAGTGAAGTGAATATTTTTGAATGCCAAGTTGAAGTACTGACCTCAGTGCAATAGAAATGTTGTTGGATCGAGTTTGACACCAGGCAAAGTCTTGGCATGCTCTTTGCGTTTTGAGGGATATTTTACTGAGCAAGAGCAGCATTTGAAACGTGTTTGCTCCATGTAGACAGAGACCACAGAGGCTACATTTTGCTCAGGAAAAAACTCCCCATGCTATCCACAGGGTTGTGGATCTCAAAAGACAAAAAGAAAACCAATAGCAGTCGGCTTGCACTATTGATTCCTATTACTAGACCTGTGTTGTAACTTTTACAGAGAACAAAAAATGCAAAAATCAAGCAACGTGGTGAAGGAGGATAAATGGAGAGAAGCCAGTGTGCAATTATTTCTCATTGAATCAGCACAACCTTGCTGCTCTCGGGCCTGGATCGGGACCACTTATGGTGCTGGGTTAGAAAGGCACTAGTTCAGCAGGCATCCAAGGAAAACACTTTTCCTTTTCCACGCAAATATCCCGGGTGAACACCTTAAAACGTTTAGTGAATAGAAAAAATGGGATGGCTCCAATTTTAAGAGGTAACTTGGATGGGAAAAGCAGCGGTGTGTCAGCCTTACTTTGATGTTTTTATAACATTGTAACTTGGCTGAAATAACAGGGGGTGGCTCGTTAAGAATAATTGCTAAGTTTTGAAGCTGGAAGTAAATGTGTTATTATCCATATAAAACCTGTTTTTATGCCATTCAGCAGCTTAGCAGGGCCAAATTATTACAACAAACTTTGGCATTCAGTATCATTGTTGTAAACTTGCACAATGACTTTCCTTACAGACAATAAAAGTAAAGTGCAGGTCTGTCAACACTAGAACAGATACTGAAAGACCTTGCTCTTGTAGCCAAACATTCTGGTTCGCAATCCACATAGAAATTGGCCGGTTCACAGCAGTTCTTGCAGAATCACCCCATATATAACCTCTGTACGTGCTATATATTTTTGTACTCAAATATTGACTGGGAAGAGCCACTGGGCTTTCCCAGTCCTTTCACTGTGTCAGATTCTGAGTTGGGAACTTGTGGATCATTATAGAAGAAATGCAAGGAGAAGTGGGAGGGGTCATGTGGAGTTGCTTAGACCTTCAGACACGACTCCCATAGATTAAAAGAGTTGATAACCACGGCAACACTGAAGTGAAGGTCCAGCATCTGTATTTTTTCTGCAAGGGTGACAGTTTGATGGTAAAGGACGGTTTAACACATTCGGTTAAGTTATTATCCATAAGAAGTTTTTTTTTTTCTTTAAAGCATAACTGCTGGTTTGGTGGATTGTATAATGTATTCCATGGCACTTTTGAATAAGTTTCGTTAGTCTTGAGAGGGAGTTGGGAAGAACAAATCGCACTCTTATACGTGGAAAAACAAGAAAAAAAAACACGAGCTGTAAAATTCTTGTGGCTGGTGGACACAACCTTTTCATGTTGCTGCTGGCATTTTATCCTGTTTCCGAAGCACCACGGAATAATAGAACCAGTGTAGTGTGGAGAGACCACACGGAACCAGGAGCAAGATGTTTGATGCGCATTTTAGGCAAGCACGCAATGTGCAAAATGGAGGTCAGGAGTACCATTCTGGCAACCCCGCGATTGCCCTACTAGCCTAATAATTTTATGCCTGACGTTTGGTGGAATTAGACTGTACTCTGAAAATATCTTTTACTGAGACATGCTCTTTGTTGTGCAGTCCTGTGGCCTTGTCTGTAGTCTGTGGTCCTGCTATTAATTGGGTCAGGGTGTGTGTGTTGACTGTTACAGCTTCCACTTTGCCTATTGCCCATGCCATTTTGGCAGTCCTTCAAATGGAGATAAACATTTCTTGTGTTTGCCAGGGACCACGGTGTAGCTGCTTGCCAGAGTTACATAATGATAAATGCAGAAGATGATGTATATGTACAGTCAGGCTGGCCGTGCAAGCGCTGCAGAAAGATAGCATACAAAGGAGGGGTTACTCATTCAAGCACTCCCAGCTTAAAAGTTAATCATTACCCACTCCTTTGCAGTTGGTGGCCTAATGGAATGTTAGCACATTTGCCATTTGTGATGGCAATCCCCCATAGAAATAGGTGACAAGTTGATTACATCACATAAATTCCAACTTTGCACCTATGTGCATATCAAGCCATTCACACCAGATTTGTATTTTACGTTATTCTCATCTGTGTCTCTTATGATCTCTCTATTTTCATCAACAAGTGCAATTAGTCTGTATGTGTTCACTCAGCACACAGGTCAGTGTTGTGCAGTTATCGTTGTGGTATTGTTTTAAACTGTGCTACACACCACAGGCATATCTGGGATATGCGTAACACAGGAGAGTGGCTGATGACAGCATGAACTAAGTAACTCATGCACCGCACATACAGCTGTAATGTTTAAATTAGTGTATTTTCATATGTACAATAACTAGACAAAGCTTTGGGAAGCCAGCCCCATACCTTTTCAGTCAGGCTGTGCATTGGAGGGTCAGCAGAGGCATCCCTTGTGTGTTCCATTGATCGACGATGTGGTCGAGGTATTATTTTTCAGAGACATAAAGCTCTTTCTCCTGTAGATCTCTTGGATTCTCTCTCTGAGTCCCAAGACACCTCTCTGACCACACCCAGCACCACACAGTGTATCCGCACGGATTACAATTTCCAGATGTCTCTTAACCAGATTAATCTTTTCTCATTAACTGAACACCTGCAGAGATTACTGGTATTCACTTTCGGTTTAACTCATCCCGATACCACCTTTGCTGTATGATTATGTGTAATCACATAAAATGTGTTTTAGGTCAGAGAGAAAAAGGCAACTCAGGATACTTCCCAACTAGTCTAATTATATGCACTCCTTCTAGTTTCCTCTCTTCAGGACATTTCCTCTCCCCTTACGGAGCCCTTTGTCTCTTAATGGGAAGCATCCCTGCAGTAACTGCAAGTGAGGATTGGAAGGGATTTCTGCTCTGTGGGAGGGTAAGAGGGCTTTGAGGGGGGAAAATCCTCCCAACCCTGCCACGGATCTGCCGAGCAAATCAAGGCAGCGGGCGACGCTCCGGCACAATCCTCCCCAGCTACGCTGCTGCCACTGGAGCAGAGAGGCTGAACTAACCCGCAGACCCGTCCCTTAGTCGCACTCTTTAAAAGCCCAGAAAGCTGCGAAGTAGCCCTCAGTAGAATCCAGATTTGTTGTGTGTTTCTCGTGGTGCTGTCAGTCTGCTGGGTGCCATGCTCAGCCTTGAGGAACACTCTCTTACCTGCAGTGTCTTCCTGCTATGAAGTGTGCTGGCTTGCAGGGAGCTCTGAGGCAAGCTCCTTTTTATGTTTCGGGCCATAGACTGCGATATGATCTGATGTATCGCTGCTACCATTGAATACTGAGGTATGTACAGCACCCTCAAAAGGTTTTCTAATGTGCAGTGAATTACATCCATGCATGTGCATATGGTATTTATCTCCCAGGTTCTGTAGGCAAGCTGTACACCTAACATTGTCAGGTAAGGTCATACGAAAAACACCTTTTTTTAATATGCTGTTAATTATGCAGGAGTGTGATCGACTGCAATTAGTAAGGAAGGTCATTTGTTTCGCACCTCATGACAGGGTTTTGTGGTTATTGTTAGCATGCAAATATACATTTTTATGGGGGTTGTGCGATGCCACTGGGGCTGTGCTGGCGTCCTGTTTGAGGTTAAAGCTAACTTCAGGGGTATCCGGGATTTGCACTTGTCTTCCATTTGATGTAAGATCACAGTGAAAAGGAGAGTGTTTTCAGACAAGTGTACACGCTGCCTGTTTATATCTGTGACTGTTTATGCATATGGTGATTTGCTGATGCTTCCATATTGCAGCCCCTCGGTGAGGGTGTCAGTGTCACCTAACTGAGCGTCAATATTTGTGTGGGCATTCCTACAAACAGCTTTCATATGGAGAGTCAGGCTGGACAGAAGACAGGCGGTTTCTGTACTCCAGTAAAATCAGAGTGTCTGTCAATTTCCAATGTAACATTGCCACACCCGTTGTATCTCTATACAGTGCCTTGGACTTGCCAAAAAATAGGATACGGTCTTTTTATCATTGCAAGTGATTGTTTAAAAAGAAAAAAGAAAGAAACTTTCTATTTGTATGATTTGCAAAAGCAGTCTAAATTGTCAGGCACCATTTTAGAATTTAGCTTTTAAAATTGTGCATGCTGCCTTGCTCAGTAATGATTCAGTCAGTGATACAATTTGTGCGTCCCTCCATTCTCTTCACCTGCTTCATTTAATACAGAGATGCAAACACGTTGGAGTCTATTCTAGCTGGCCTGCAGGACATGGGGTAAACCTTTCACTGGTCACCAACCATCAAAGAGCCAATGCCGAGACAAGCATGCATAGTCAAGCTCGCTTAATTTAGAATGACATAAAATTCCTGCTTTTATACTGTGAGAGAAATAAAAAACACCCAGAGAGAACCAACACATGTTTGGGAGACTCTACACAGAGAGGTCCCTGCTGCAGATTGAACAAGGTGACGGTGTTGTCGCCACACCACTGTGCAGCACTTATGAAGTTCAAAGCGTTCCAATTCCATGCTACGTTCACATGTATCCAAGGCAACTAGCAACATACAATATAGTCTGTGAACCCTACCCATTTCCCCAACAGGCTAATGTTAGTCCGTAAAGCTCACCAGGAAAGGATAAATTGTATCACTAGTTTTTCCTGCTCTTAACTGAATGTAACCTAAAAGAGAAAACATTTAATGATTGAAAGACCTGCTTGTTATCATGCCATCCAAATCCATACATAATACACAGGCATGGCAGTTGTTGGAAAGTCTGTGCTTTGTGTAGTCAACGCCTCACAGCGCCAATACAAACAGACACTTTGAACTAAAGCAAGTGCAAAATGGAAATCCAGTTCAGACTGAGATGGATTCCTCAAGCTATCTTCGGTTGACTGGCGTGGAAACTATTATGTGCGACAAAAACAGGCACAGATCTACGAGCTTTTAGTTTCAGTGTTATGTAACTCTCTTGATTCTTGGTTAAGAGACAAAACTGTGTTTGCTTATTTTGGGCGTCTGTCTGAAAATCCTTTTAATCCTTTGAGTAGGAACGTTCTTCCACCAGCCTCTGAGTCAAACAAAAGGAACGACAGCAGGTGAACTGTCTCCACAATGCCCTGTTGTCTCAGTGAAGTAATCTCACGTCAAATTTGTCACACCGTCAGGGTCGATTAACAGTCAGACATGGCTGTTGAGGTTATTGGGCTGCTCGGCATGAATTCCCCTGTTAGGGAAAGTTTATGGTTGGTGGGTTGAGAAAACAGTTTGTTTTAGATGTTCTTTTGCACACCAGCTCCAACCTGTCTCTTGTCACGATTGTCACAGTATTTTTCGGTGTAGTTTCCACTCACGTACACACATACTCACACAGTCACGCACACTGTCGGCGCCATGCCTCCTCCAGAAACTTCTGCACCCCAGGAGAGGATCCTCCCTTCCCTGCCTCCCACCTCATGCCAGAGCAAAACCCCAGAGCTGCTGACACAGACTCACCCGGCATAATTGAAAAAAAAAAAAAGAAAAAAAAAAAAAAACAAGAGTGTGCCGCTCATCAGAAGTCTACATGTTTATCGCCCGCCGCTGCATGTTTTGCTAAGGTTTTCAACCCCTTTTGGGGAGCAAAAGAAAGATGATGTGAGATGGGCTGTGAGCAAAGCTGAGGAAATGGACAATTATGGTTAGTGAGAACTTGAAAATTCTAAAGTCTATCCATTTATGTTTCGTGTCTGCGGAAGACATGGGCCATGTGTTTTGTTGGAAGGTTAGGGAACTTCCACAGTGACAGGACAATTTTACAATGGTTTTAATTATGTAATCTTCCTGTCCCCAACAACCTCAGTCAGCACTCCTACTGTTTACATCCAGGTAGCCGGCTGCCTCCTCCCTTTTCTCAGCCGTGCACAGTCAGCACTGTGCTCGTGAGCAAGTTTGATTTTTCATCAACACTGCAGCTCTAATATGCTTAATGGCACTGCCTCTGTCCTCTGTGGACTTTGCTCTTGCCCCGGTGTCAGCTGATTGACAAGTTTCTGAGCCGGGGGGGTGATGAGGGAGGGAGGACACATGGTGCTCATCTCTGGCTCCGACCAGGATGCCATATTTCACTCTTGACACCTGCACCTATTGGGACAGCAGACGGCTCTTAGCTGGTCGCATGTTTTCGGTTGCAATGACAGAGGGTTCATCTCTCCCAGTGGCTATTTTCTCCCTGTTCACCAGGATTCTTCCTCTCTTTTCCCCCTGTCCCCAAAGAGCTGGCATGATGTAGTAGCATGTGGGTAGCTCTGTGAGGCTCATTGGGATTCTTTGTGCGAACAGTAGCTGGAACAGTGGAGCCGGGTTCCCACTCGCTGCCTCTTAGTGGGGTCTCCATTTCAGTGGGAGTGCCCAAATCAGATCGAAGATGGAGATGAGGAGAAATCCCAGTGAGAGGTGCAGAGTCAGAGGGCAGAAGGGAAAGAGGAGAAATAAATGTATCTCTAAGCAAAACAAAAAAGAGAGACAGGGAGGTGTAAGTGCATCATTTCAAAACTGTTCAAAATGACAAAAAGAAGTTGAGTCATTTAACTCAAATACACAGCAGATATTTTAATGGAATGGTGTAATGTCCTTTTGAGAGTGTGAGATGGGTGATCTTGCTGGTCTTGAAAGAGCTACTCTGATTGGCTACAGTAGTATGTTTCTGCATTCTGAGTATATCCTGGTGTAGTTGGCATCACAATAACCCAAGTTTGACATTTTATGGCTGTTTAACTGACTTTTTGCTTGAAATTATTCTGTGCTTGCCTAAAAAAAGCAACGGCAGATCTCAGAAGCTGCAGGTTGTTTGTGGAGAGTATCAGTGTTTCATGCCATCAATCCTTGTAATGCACTGTTTATTGCTTTTCTGTGTAACTACAGTGTTATCAGATTATCCCCACTGCAGCTTTTCTTTGGGTGCACACTGTTACATTGTATTGTGTCCCTCATTTACCAAGTATTTGATACTTTTGTCGAGTTGTCATAACATAAAAAATATAAAAGAACTCACAGAGATGTTACATCTTAGAAGCCGGGGCAGTTTTTAAATCTGAGTGATATGTACTGTGGTGTTTACATTCATAGTTTCCTATAGCGTCAGTAAATAAATGGCATAAACGGCAATGCTACTCTCTTAACTGATTGCTCGAATGGCCACTTCAATCAATCTTACATCTTATAAATGATGAATCAAACTTGCACTGCAGACAGCACAGGCGGATATTTTTTATAAAAAGGATAACTTGGTTAAAATATGGTTGGTTTATATATACGTTTGTTTGTTACCACAAATAAAAGTGTTGATAACTATTAAGACAGAGATCACCAGTTTTTACAGTTGTCTTGTGTTAAGTAATTAAAACATTAATGATCCTTGCTCTGAGATGCATTGCACTAAATACTTTTGACATATAAGATTTTCTTAAGATTTGTCTTAAGACAAATATACATAGACATAGCTGCTTAACCAAGTAAATGTTGGTTTTCTCATCACGGCATTGTAATATTTCCCACTGAAATGCACAAACTTTTGCATTAAATCAGATAAATCCTGATTTAATTGATGCCTTGTTAATCATCAACCAAAGTTCTCAAAGCATACACCAACTGAAACTTGTCAGACTGCATTTGTGGGCTGGCAAGGCAGCATCTGACAAGGCTTGGGTCCTATAATCTTATTTGTAAATGAATCGGTGTGTTTGGAGTGTGTCAGTGTGTTTATGCAGTATTTCTGCTAAAAAGGGGTGCTGTAGAAGAAGAATTTTCACTGCGGTGCCTGTTGTGCCTCTCCTTTGGTTTGATCCACTCAGGTTCTGTCAAACTCTGAAAATGTGCTTACTTTGAATGCTTGTAGCCAGTTTTGGGTCTAGGTAATGAAAGTTATCCTACTTGTGGGACACAAGATTAGATCTTGCTGTCTTTAGATTAGATTTTCCCTCTCGGTTTACTGGAGGACGCATCTTGCCATTTGTTTAAATTTTGCGGGCTTGGCTTATGACATTCTCATTACCTTTTCATGTGGTCTCTAAAAGAGTTTGTGGAAAATTCTGATGTCAGTCCATCTGTTGTGAATTTGATTTGGCCAGTGTAGCTGACCTGCTCTAGGTGTTTAATTTTCCCCATCTCTTCTCTTCTTATGTGTTGTGTCATTGCTGGCGCGCAATCCAACATTATCCAATGTCTTCCCTAGTATGATTCATTTAAAACATTATTTTGTGGGCCGCAGCTGTAGCCTAATGGGTACAGCGGGCGGACCATATGCGGAGCCTCTGCTCGCAAGCGGGCGGCCTGGGTTCGAATCCAGCCCATGGCCCTTTCCCGCAGGTCTCCCCTTCTCTATCTCTGCCCCCTTTCCTGTCAAGCTACTATCATTAAAGGCAACTAGAGCCAAAAAAATCTTTAAAAGAATAAAAAACATTGTTTTGTGCTTACCATTATTTCCAGTACTACTCATCTTTCAGTAATAAGGAAGATAATGAGTTTCATCTTGGGATTTATTTCAAACTGTTGAAATGATTAGATATCAAACATATTGTGAAGGTTATCATTATCATCAGTGTTTCTTTTCATGAACTATCTTTTTGCATCACATAGCCAGCATGCTCAGGGGCTATAAAGGTTAAAAGTTCCATAAGAGAGATGTACTTTCCAGAAAAAGCTGAATCATCTGAATGAAGGTTAACTGAGGTCCACTGGAGACCAAGGCAGTGAAGTCAGAGTACCGAAGCGACTGACATTTTTTCCATCAAGGAAAATGAAATTGCGTCACAAAGCATGTTTTGATTGCAGGGTAAGAAGAGAACTAAACTAAATGTTTAGAACTGTCCATTACTGAGGTCTTTTTAAGTCTATGGCAGGCATCTGGTAAGCTGAGCTTTGTTGATCTTCACAGAATTAGCTGAGCTTCCCATATTTAAATCATTCAAATAAATGTTGCATAAAGTGCTATTTGGGAGGGTTTAAAGATTAATGTTGGCAGAATTCCCGTGCGTCCATTATTTTTATCTAGATATCAAAACTACTGATTGTGTTAGCATCTGTAAATTTCTCTCCCCCTGAATCCAGGCCTTTCACCCAGCGATCTTTGGTCAAATTCAAGGTACTTTTGTTTCTTTTCTCATTACTGTCTATGCAGTATGTCTGCATCACAGCCTTATTCCTCCACCAAAAGTGTCAAGGCCCAGTCCGCGGCACCTTGAAGGGATTGGCTGCTATTTATGGGGCTGTCTCTCTATATCTACCTCTCATCTACAGCCAGCATCAGCCTTCATCACAACTTGTGGTCGCTCAGATTGTCCAAAAATATTGATGCAAACTGTTAAAAGCTTCTGCATTTGAACTGCTGCACATTTTGCAGTTCCCCTGAGCCCCTTTTAGGCATCCGTTCCTTTCATTAATCGGTTGGTACTTGAACGTGCCGGGTCACATGTGGTTCACCTACCTGGGGATTTCAAAGAGGGCTCTTATATGGTCAGACCTGGTAATATATCTATATCGCTTTCCGCAAATCACAAATTGTGTGTCTGAGCTCTAAGGACACCCACAGCAGCAATAAGCTAACTTGACACAAAATCAAGTGCAGTGAGAAATGCCACATAAAGCAGTATTAGATAAATACCAACACATGTTCATAATCTTCCACTTAAATGTAGTAATTACAGCTGGAGCAGGACATTGTTTTATTTCCTATTGCGGTAAAAGAGCTGGACAAAACTGTTTTAAAATCTGATCCATTTTAACACAGTGTGACAAGCTTGTTGGGTTGATGTTAAGAAACGTTTCCCTTTGGACTAATTACCTTGTCATGGTCCAGCTTCCAATGACTTAGAGGTCTGGGTTTTTTGTTTTGTTTTATTATTATTATTGGACAAGCTTTCTCGTCAATTAGTTTAAACACATGGTAAAAAGTGACATTTGCAGCTGCTTCCTGATACGTTCTCCATCACCACTGCTTGACTGGCAGCTAATATTGGCTGTTATGATGATACCGCATAGCGTGAGAGGTGCATCATAGCTCAGTCACTCTCAGATTTCTGTCCGAATGAAGCTCTCCAGAAAAGTGACCAATGTAAAAGTGCTTTAACAGACTGATGAAGCCATTAATGTCACACAAGTCATGAGTCAAGAGCTTTAGACACAAAAACAATGAAATCCAATAGTGTTAGCATATTACCCTCACGTATCTGTACTGGCTTGTTTTGCCTGTTTAGCCTCATAACTATCGCATATTAACAATCAAAATGTGAGAGGTATGGCTTTATTTCGCAACTCAAAATTTTCCTTTCCTGAAATGAGGTTGAATCACTATCAGGTGGCTCGTTCAGTTGGAAAACAATAGCACACAGCAGTGACAAGCCCAGAAATATGAGAAACCCCATTGAATTGTTGACATAACTTGTATTCTGGCTTCAATCACAAGCTTCAGTCACAAAACTATGTGACTTCTGAAGTAAAAGACTTTATGTGACTGCTACAAGGCTGATAATATTGTATTGTATTCCCTTCCTGCCACTTGGTAGAACTGGGAGGTACTTTACAGGACAATGTTGTGGATCACATCTGAAGGTATGAGGAAAAAATATGAGCATATTTTCTTTTAGGATTTTGAATGGATTTTTTAAAACTTTCTTATGTCTTTTATTATTGTGGCATTTTGATCCCAAATTTCTAGTCCTTTGGTATGCAAATCATATACCTGATAAGAGAGAGCCCGCTTGATTATCTAGTGACCCTGTGGGACAAAAAGCTCTTTGAGTAAACATGACCAGTGGGCAACATTCAGAGAGGCAACACACATAATGATCTACTGTGAGTATATCGATATGTTGAAGCCAGTGAGGCCTGGCTTAGGCTCTGTTCAGACACAGGGCTTCAACCTGTGTTGGATGACAAATCAGCTGCACATAACAAGGCAAGAACTAACACAAAATCGATTTATACAGACACCTATCCTACATCAGCGCGGCGTCTCAGTCGCTCTCTGTAAGCCTGTTAATCCCCCTGTATTTCTCTTCTTTTCCTTTCTCTTTTTGCTCTTTGTCTGCTGGGTCTGTCCTTGCAGTGTATTTTTTTTTTCAGCGTCATCTCTATTTTAAGAAAATCTTTGCTTCTGCTTTATATTCAAATGATCAGTCTCAGAGGCAGGAAGGTGCAGGCTTGGGGATGAGTGGGTTGTAGAGGATGGAGGAGAATGGCGAGTTTGCTTTTGGGAGTTGGATTTCTCCTCATCCAGATTTTTCTGAAGTGATGACAGCTGGAGGAATGCCCCCCTAATTCACTTACCACGGGTCATGTGACCTTTGGGCTCAATTACCCTCAAGAGGAACACGAACAGTATGGGTGGTCAGAAGGGGGGAAAAAAATCATGTGATGAGCGGTTCATATAGACGAAGAAGCATGTGTGGCTATAATATGGGTTTAGTACGATACGCAGTCAAGAGTTTAGTGTGGCCATCCCTTGTGGCCATATTAGCTTGCACCTCCCAGAAACAATGAGAGCAGCCGTTGACACATTTCTGCGTGTCTGCCAATGCAAAGTGGGACAGTTGGTTTGCAGTGGATTTGGACATATTTTACTCGCACCACAGGCTCACTGGGGTTTTCCAGGATTTTAATATTGGAAGAAAATGTTGAGCAAAAGAAAATAGTCTCCACTTACAGTATCCCTGCTGCCCTGTAGTTATGGTTAAGAAGTTGGACGCAGTTTATGTTTGGTTGTAACGAACACTGTGTTGCTTTGATGGATGCACGTATTGACACTTCTCTTGACATCTTAGTCTCTTTGAGTCTTGCTTTTACTGTGAAATAATACTGTCTTTCTGGACCGAGAACTACACCAGCCTTCTTTCAATGACAGTTTAGAGAATATCTTTAACCAAAGATACTTATCATGAGAATAATTTAAGTTTTTGCAGGAGGAATCTGTAGACGTAGACTTAAATGAGCAGCATTTATGTGCTACGCTGATATATGACTTCCTTCTTCAGTAAAACAGTTTCAGGTTACATTTCAAGATGCAGTGGTGGACTGTTCCGTTAGAATAGCAAGATACTCCTGAGCTAGTATGGCTGGTATAGTTTTTTCATGCAATACCAACTGGGTCTTCCAAGACCATTAACTTTCTGCAGCAGTCTGTCCTTTGTTTTCACTCGCAGAGTTCTAGAGACTCTTTGTATTTTTTGTGAATATTTTGCACTGTTAATGAGAAAAATCAGAGCTTCTTTAGAATTTCCTTTTTTGTTCTCCCTTATTCAGTATCCTAAGTGGTGAGGCACAGCTCTTTCTTACTTTAAAACACAAAGCCTGTGGTGAATGTAAGCTGAAACCTTTCACAATTCGTTTTGCCATTTTTTGTCTTTGCTGCCTTTCTCCTTTGTTTTGTTAGTATGTTGTTGCCATCAAAATAGGCATTTATTTAAAATTTTAAAATGCAAAGAACGGTGGTACTGAAAGATTCATCTAACTTCAGTCTGTTAAGTAAAAGGTTCAAATTGAATATGCAAATTTACAGATATGAGTTCTTGTGGCTTAAAACTCTTCTTGTATTTACAAGATCAAATATTCAGCTGGATAGGTAAATGTAGTTACTTTTCACCTTTTATGTTTAGAGGTTCAACCATTTACACGTGGCATCTGTTTTTGTCACTGATACACAAGGAGACAATGACACCTGTGTTTATTTCATTGATAGCAAGACACTGTGGAACATTTAATAAAATTTGTTTGAGTTTGGTTTGATGGTTGAAATGTAGTTCTTAATGCTCATGACAGGGCATCATGCTTTAATTTTGATCAACAATGATAATTTAATTTCTAACTAACATTGGGATCACGTCATTTGTTTTTATATAATGCTGTCCAAGGCAAACATCCAATGATTTTAGTCAAGCCAAAGAATATCAAGAAAAGTACAGATGATGTAATCAGAAGCAAGAAAGAAAAGCGTGTTCTGAACAAATTGAACTACCTTTTATTTGAAGTATTTGCAAATGATGACAGTGTTCAGATATGAAAGTGGTACAGCCAAAGTCAAGAGCCAGATTTTTCTTGGGTGCCTCTCTAGGGCATTTACCCAGAGTATATCTGTGTGGTAAACAACCTCCAGTGCTGTTTATATTTCCAGTTTTATGCGGTTTTCCAACACACAGATTTATCACGGCGCCATTAGTATTTGTCCGGATTGTCTTGTGCAAATGAAAAATGGCTTCATTCATCTCTGCTGCATTCTTGTTCTTGACTCTCTGCACAAGCTCAGTAGCCTTATAACAGTCTCCAATGGCAGAGTATATCCATCATAGCCATGTGCTGATACTGAAGACATGAAATGACCACAAATAAGAGCCATCTCTGCCTCTGTCTTTTCACTGCCTCCCTCCCACGTATTTGCACAAACTTTTTCTCCTCTGTGTTGTTATTCTCTGTCGCACTTTCTATAAACACATCCGCAGACAAACATTTTCACTTTTAGAGGCGCAAGCACAGACAGATTATGGCATATGGCGTTTGTTTATAAGAACTCGGTTTGAAGAGTGCTGACAAGGCACTGATGTGTCAGGAGTCTCTGTTGACAGGCCTCTAATGCAGCATGGCACCAAACAGAATGACCAGCAGGGGCTCATAGAGGAGAGGGGAAGAGTATGTTTTAAATGAACACTTCAGCTGAAAGGAGTTGTTTGTCATTGTGGTTTGCAATTACTTGGACTGGCCTGGCTTTGAGTAAACTCCCTGATCAGAAGGGTACCCCTCTGCCAAAGCGTTCTGCGGCCTGGTCCTCATGTTTAAACACACTCAGGCCGAGCTTCCACCTGTTGACTCCCTCACGTCTGTGTTTATGTGGGCAGCAGTAAAAGCACGGGCAGCTCCAGCCCAACAGCTCAGATCAACATGCTAGCAGGTTCCTGAGATGTGCAGATAAGTCATGGCGCCGGGTCATGCACAGAGCCGGGGGGCTGGGTGTACCTGCTGCAGCTTCACACAGGATGCAGAACAACAGCTGCAAAAAAAAGGAACTAGCACAGGCTTTCCCATCACCGGGGAGGAATCCACATGAGTGACTTCATAGAAAAATAGATAACTTCAGCAAAAATGACTGCACCAACATGAGTGCTCCCATAAGGTGACCCTTTCTTAACACCCCATAAGCACACTTACTTATCAGCATTTAGCTGGTGGTGGCAGATTTTAAACTACATGCTATAAATCAAGCAAGAAAATAGCACGTTTTCATTGTTATGTAAGCATAACAATTTTTATACCTTTCTTTGAGCAACATACCAAAGTTTTACATTTCTAACGTTTTCATGATGTGTGTATGCTTTATTTCTGTTTAACTAGTCACAGTCATGACTGTGTTCATGGCATTTGAGCATTGTTCTGTTCACACCACGACTCAGAGAGCAAACATTAAACATCTGACTGTGAACGATGAGTACAGTGAGCTGCGTGGGAGAATATGAACTGTGATCTTGACTTCCACGCATCAATGAAACTTGTGGGCACGTGGAGGACAGCTTTTTGAAAATGTCAGTTCCTCTTTCTATATTTATCCCCCGCATACCCTCCTCCCCTAACTGCTTTGTCACCCTTTTATTTAATTTGCACAGCGCTCACGCACAAATTTTGAGCAGTCCAAAGACAGATCAAGTCTCATTGACACCCACCACTGGCAATTTCACGATTCTTATACCCACTCCCTTCCTGAGACCTCAGTCTCTTTAGCTGTCGCTACCGTCCTTACCAAAAATGTTGCATGTCAGATTACTATCCAGGCATAATTTAAATATATTTCTATAGACTTTTTGTATAGTAATAACATGTAACTGTAATAGCTTACTTTAGGCTAGCATCAAAAATAGTTAAAGATAGATTACTTCTATAAATGGTAGAACTTGCCTAAAGGTTAGGTTACTTTCCACAGCAGCCCTGGAGACCTGATTTCCTGGTAACCCCCCTCATGGTATAACCCTTGCACTTATATAAAGACAGTGGCTGGTATTAATACCTTTACACTGTGGAAAAGTAAAGATGTTGAGTGTGTGGTGGGGCTAAAAATGAGCTGAAGCAGGGAATTGTGTAATTCTACGTGAATAACAGACTTTATAGGAAAGAAAAAAGCAGTGGAAAAAAAGAGGTGCTGAGTAAAACAGATTGTGGCCAGTCCTTCTGTGTTTGGCAGGATCAGATATCACCTCAGCTTAGCGTACATATCGATTCTCTTCAATACAAGTCTACCACGCTGAACTCCATTTTCTGGTTGCCTTTTGGAGACTGCTCAGTACAACAGCCAACCCTTTTTGCTTGTCGTAAAGCAGCTCTATGTCTCAGTGTTGAATCTCCGTCTCCTTTGAATGACCACCATTATGTACCTATGGGGCATTTCAAATCCAGATATGTAGCTGTTGGCAGCAATTGCTTTGTTTTTACCCTGTCTTACTCTTTGATGAGATGTTTATTGATTTAAGCCATCATTTTGTTCAGCAGCTTCTGGCCACATCTGCCACTGCTGGTATAACTTACTCAATCATAAAATAGTTTGTGGTTGGAACGGGTTGGTAACAGGTTTTCTAACGGGAGGAGAGTGAATGAAATGAAAGGGAAACAAATAAGTGTATTCGTTGAATTGATTCGTTGAATTTTTCCCTATTCCAAGTGCAACAATGTAATAGTTTAATGAAATCTGGATACTGTCTGATCTCAATGGGCTATTTTTTAAACTGAGTTTTTAATACTTGTGTTGGGTTTGGCTGTGTGAGTACTGATGCCTAACTGTTTTTACAAAAAGTCGTACCTTTGGAACATATGAGCTTCTAGGCTCATTTTAGTCTAGTGGAACTTCTCCATGCAGGCAGGAGAGACCTGATTCTAAAGTGTATTATCTGGAAGTGTCGTCTGGTTTTGTAGAGCTTCTTTTCATATGAGTTCAGTTGGACTAAAAAGCTGACATTCATTTAAAATTTCCAGTTTATGCAACACAATTAGTTTTTCTCCAAATGTTATATGAGCGCTGGCACACTGATGTGGTCATTAGAGTAGTTTACTTGAGCCCTCACCTTCCAGAATATTCGGAGGTGTTTCACTTGTCATTGTTTATCACCAACAGCGGACTAAACTCAACACACAAGGTGTGTTTTCTGGAAGTTTTGATTGGAAGTGGGAGCAAAATGATGTTATATTTAAAGCAAATGTACATAAATTTACTTAGAGATTGGGGGGGGTTTACATCCCTTACCTAAAAAACCAGCGCAGCCCCAATTCAGATTAACACAAGCAGGTAGAGTAACACTAAGAAACAGTGGCTCAAGCACACAAGGTAGGTTTCCCCTTTAAATGAATCTTGTTTCTATAATAATACCACAGTCTTATGGACAGAATGGGTCAGTTTACGGGAAGACCACATGTTGGAAATAATCCTTCCCCAGAACAGAGAGAACTCTCTCTGAATGCTCCCATATTTGCCCACTTAACTGCCTGTGTCTGCAGTTTACGGGGTGAAAGTCCAAAAATATTTTCATCTGTATGGCTGTCTGTAAATGCACAAACCACTCATTTGGTCTAAATTATAGTCTGTGGCTGCTCCAAAACAGCATGAAGCTCCTTATAAAGCATGATGTTTGCATTTTAGGTGTTGCTTGTCTTTGCATTTTAACATATAGGGTGTGTGCAATGCACATGATATTGCATCATGTGACCCTACCACAGGGGAGCCCTTGTTTCCATTTACTGTAAATGAGAACAGCTTTGCATATACTGTAAGTTCTCTGGACCAGTGGGTAGCAATGGTTACTGTTTATTATAGCATGATGAAAACTTTCTTTCACACCTTCACAACAGTTGCACTTCTCATTTTGATTCCAATCTTCAAGATCATTATTGAATTTGTTGTTTGCAGTGCTGTTGAACTTATCGGGTCATAGATCCTTCTGTAGCTCCTAAACAGCCTCTATATCTATTGCACGGTCCTTGGCCTTGTTAATCGTTACGTCTATGCTGAGCAACTTTCCTGCCAATCATGTACACAGTGGCAGTTTTGTTTCCAAGCCTCTGGGTCCCCCCCCCCCCCACCAACACCTTCCTGTCAGAACCCCTCAGTCTGAGGAACAGAGAACAAAGGGATGATGGATGGGTGAAGGTCCCTGACAGGGAAGTACAGTATAGAAGGTGTGCACTGTAAAGGGTAACAATGAGCACATTCAGGCAGACACAATACAGAGCCTGGACCAGCAAAGCCTGCAGCCTGTGAGAGGAGCCCCGCATCAGGCGGCCAGCCCAGTTCCCCTACAGCAGTCAGCCCTCAGCCACACCGAGGCAGGGGTAATCACCACGCTCTGAACAACACTCCTATTGACTGGAACCAAATGAAACTAGAGGAAACACAAGGCCGGGGAGAAAGAATTGGAGACACGTGGATAATTCAGGAAACGCACAGGAAAAGAGGATGAATGAAGAAAAATGCGTAGTCTGAAAGGGAGAGTAAAGAAGCAGATGAACACCAATGCAAAGAAAAGGGGGAAAAAAAGATACGAGGACCTCAATTGGAGTGGGAAAGAATCAGCTTTTTTTTTTTTTTTTGTGCTCCTGATGACTCATCCCCTCTGGCTATGAGTCCCATCAGGCCACCACGTGTTGCCGGCCTGCATGGATCTATGTTCCCTCTGCCTGCCTTCTGATCAGTAGCCCAGCCATCCGCTCATTCTGAGTGCCGGCTCGTCGCTGTGTGAGCGTGTTTATTTTAGAGTGTGTGACTCACACATCCTGCACTCTGCCAGCGAGGCAAAGCTCTATGGAACAGCAGGACCTTCGCTCATTCTCAATTCTCTCTTTCTCTTTCTGTTTCCCTCCCTCTCCATGGCGTTGCACCGCTGACAGGCCCAGCCCGAGCCCTGCGTAATGCGGGGGCTTGCTTGAATGGATGCCACTCTGGAATACATTTACAGATGCAGCACAGTGGCACACAGTGGCTGTAACTGGAAGATTTATCTAAACCAGACATGTTGTCGTCGGCATACAGTGGGCCTCTTTGACGACGAGATAAGGTGTCTGATGAGGAGGTGATCATTTCAAGGAAGTGCCTACAGGGTTGTGCGTTGCAGGGGAAAACCCATGCAAGACCTGTTTGTAATCTTGTCTGTGGGCAGTGTCCCATAGCGGGTAAATGTGTTTGATTTTAAGTAACAGCAGCACAACAATCGGTCCTAAATGTGGGCAGATGGCAAGTGCTGATATTACTGCAGTTTCAGGTGTGCTGTTTGAGGTTTATATCACAGGACTCGGATGCTGTGGTAGCTGCCTCTTGCCACTGCATACTCCTTCTTCCCTCAAATTCATACAGTGGAAACACTCATTCATTCTGTCTTCCTCGCTCCCTCTTTCTCCATCACTTCTTTTTTCTTTCCTCTCTCCCGTCTCTCTCTCAGCAACACACCCACTCAAACAGTCATATCCGCTCTCACTCTCTGGCTCTCCCTGCTTGTTTCACAGTGCCTGTGAAGCGTCTCTGAGGGGGAAGACCAGACTGCTCTGTCAGGTAATCTAAACTCTGACTTTCTGCACCCCACTCACTCTGTGCCTTTCTCAGTCTGTCTTTGTCTCTTATTTCAAGCTGCGTGCCTTCTAACGGCAACTGCTGCAATAGTTTTGGAATTGTGTAGATATTTAATGATATATTATTGCATAAACAAAAGTTGTTGTTGTTGGGGTTTTTTGCTTTATTATCAAGTGTTTTAGCTGCCATTTGGACATATTTGTGAGTGTAAGGATTCTGGCTTTTCTCTTTCACTGGCTTGAATGTATACCTGATATTGTTTGCATGTCAGAAGGAGTCCTTTTATTGTACAAATATTTGGACAGTTACAGCTTGAATATCAGAAAGAAGAAGAATTTGTTCAATTAGAGATTTTATTTCCAGTGCAATTATAAGCTAAAACTTAAAGTGGAAAATTATGTGATAAAATCAAAAAGGTGAGGGAAGATGCTCGGGGAAAAAAATGAATTACTGATTAAAGATGGAGAAGGGTCAATCCCTCCATCTAAGCTTCTAGGGTAGTTTTCAATTGAAGTGTTTGCATTATCTCACTCTGCTCCCTCCTGTTTGATTTAATGACTGGTATTGATCAGCAGATCAGCGAATTGGCTGTGAACTGCCAGTCCAATCAGAGCCTTGTGAAATCCCTCTAGCCTCAGAGGTTCAGTGAGCCCGGTGCATCCCGCACAGACCTGAGAGAGTGTGACTGAGAACTCTGGTATGTGGTGTTTTGTAGTCGGTGTCCTCCTCGGTGCAGAGTAACAGCAGTAATATCCCTGACTGGGTCTGCTCCGTGTCGTGTTTTACAGCCGGTGTCACTGCTGGTTTGTGTTACTGTTTAGGAATTTGGGATCTGTGTTTGAATGGCAGCTCCGTTGTCAGTGGTAGTGGCAGGAGAGTGATGGCGATTGAACTTTCTATTTTACAGTGTGGGAATGCCACGGAGTCGCCTGCTCTGTATCAAATGTTGAATTGCTTCATCAAGACTGTGCTTTGCTTTGACATCAGCCAGTCACCACTCAAACGGGCTCTCAAAGTCAAGGGTCATGCCAGCTTGTCAACACACGAAGAGGCCAAGCAGTTCCCCTCCTTACTTCCTGCTGCCAGTGTGAGTCTGTAGTCAGAGAGGATGCTGGGAGATAAATTTAGACCTCCAGCTCCCTCTCCATCTGCTGTTGCTCAGAGTAGGATGGTTTCCATGGGAACATGCACCAGGCTACCGCCAGTGAGAGGGAATGGGGGAGAGAAAGAAGTATTTTTTTGTGCATGTTTGTTAGGGGTTTGTCTGACAGCAGACTGTTTTTTTCCTCAAAAAGGTGATTTAATGCTAATAATTTAGTGCTTTTAAATATTTTTTTCTAAATTAATTTCCATCTTGCCTCATGACCAGGTCCTATATAAGTGCATCAGAGTTCTGATGAGGAAGCGCGCACAGCCCCTGCCAGGGGATCACTCCTGTCAGCACTAACAAAGTTTTAACTGTGAGCCTGCTAAAGTATTACTTATTGGGCCAGAGCTAAGCTTAATGTTTTATAAGATCTACAGCTTCAGAAGGGCCGGACTGAACGGATGCTGCAAAGATGATAGAAGGAGACAGTGCGTGACGGTGTGTGACGGCATGTGTGTCTGAAAGAGACCGAGTGTGAGCTCCTCTGTGTGTCAGGGCTCCCTTGGGTACCTACATCACAGCCTGTTTCTGCTGACAAAGCCCCCCTCACATGTGCACACACTTTGTTCAAATTCCTCTCTCATTCTGCCTACCAGTCGTTGTGGTAGATTCCTTAATCACATTTTAGGCAGGGACACAAGAAACATGTTCACACTGGAAATCGCAGAGTACACTGCAGATTGAATGGCTCAGAATGCACAATTTGGTTCTGACATGAAGTGCCAGACAACAGAATTGAAGCTTGTTAAGCTGCCGTATCAGTGTCTTGCTGCTCACACCTAAGAACAAAAATAGGACAAAGAAGGGCCCTGCCCCACCCTTACCACCTTACAAGACTCATTTTTCCCAACTTGCATTGTCATAAGAATTTGTTTTGTAAAGTCTTTTTCAGTAGTACTTACCACTGTTATGATATGTATAAAGGGACCGCTGTTTATATGTCATCTCTGTGGAATGATGGTTATGAGAAAAAGGAAATCCCCTTGCTGGAAGCAGGGTAGGTCACCTCTGGGCAGAACAACCAAGTTTCTCGTCACATCCGTCAGAGTTGGTTTGGGGTTGCTGTACATTTTGGTCGGGGAAGAGCAGCGCCGTGTACTGACTGTGCGCTTTAGGGTGTGCATGAGCAGTGGCTCAATGCAGGCTGGAGTCTGGTATTCCTTACCCTCATCTTCCTGGCACAGCCCAGACTGTGCAGTTCCTCACTCAGACCTGGCAGTCTAGACTGCAATGAATAATGTACGCAGCGCTCATTCCAAATCTTAAAAGACTTTCTAATTGCCCTGTTCAAGGGCGACATTAACAGCTATCCTTGAAATCATTAAACCTACACTCTGATAACCAACGGCATGAACTAAGACATTCAATACGGGGGAGTGGAGGAAAACTATTTGTCCTGCCCTTTGTGTTTTCCCTCTTGCTCAGAGCTTTTATTCAGTTCCTGTCCCTCGTGCTTTTTCATATCTTCACCCAGTTGATGCTGCTCTTATTGCATTTTCTTTCTATACTTCTTTTCTTATGCGTTATCTGTGTAGTTAATAACACCCTTCAGTCAAGATTTGAAAAGACTGTTTCATGCAACCCAAGTTCTCCTGCTCTGGAGAACAATGTCTGTCTAACTCGACATCTCAAGACAAAAAAAATGTGCTGCCACCAAAACATGCAAGCCAGCAAAAGAAATTTAGAGGAGTGAATTTTAATTGTGTTGTTTCAGTTTGTTACTCTGCGTAATTACTGAGTGTCGATGCTGAAAATCCGCTGGAATCAAGGCACTGGTGTGCTCAGAAAAACACAAACCGGACAGATGTTTGGCCCTCAGCAGGTGTGAGGAAACGTAGAGACAGATCCAAGAATCTGTGAAGTTGTTTCCAAGAGGAAAGGTGTTTTTTTTTTTCTTCATTTCTCTGTAAACTGGCTCTAATGAAGGCTGACTGAGCTGGGTATTTTCAGACATATGGAGAGGGTCAAAGTGTTGCTCATTATAAAAAGTTGTCATTACTGCATTGCTCCTCTAGCACCACAAGCAGCAGTTTTCTGTTGGGTCTGATTATTTAGCCGCTGGATAAACCATGTTTACTTTCCCTGGCTCTAGTTTAATTCCTTTTTATGCGTACCTTGTATCTTATGTCTTTTGTCATGGAAAATATGTTTGGTGCCTTTCATCAGTGTCATACTGCTGCAAGTATCAGCTGATGTAAAGGGAACACACATGGTGTCCTCCTTAAATTAGCCCTGATTTCTAGAGTCTGACATAGTTATGGGGGTTGCAAATGGTGTCAGTGTCTCAGATAGTGAATGATACTCTGGAAAAGCCAGTGCTACGGCTGTCAGCAGTCTGGCATGGCTGCTCAATGAAAATGTTGTGCTTGGCTCAGTCCTTTCCCTGAATGTGCTACGATTGGCTGCAGTACAAGAATTCCATGTCTGAAGTTGAGACTGAGTGCATGCTTTATGGTAAGCGGGAAATATTACAGCACATACATCTTGATAAGGGATGAGATTTCATTGTAGGCTCATCTCAAAATCTTTGTGATAAGCTATTCTTAGTTCTTCATAAACACTGCTTTCGATTAGTGCTTGAGTGGGAAATATTACAATAGATCCATCTTGATAAAAGGTTTTACGAGGTCGTGCCACAACAGACTCTGATTCTTGTCTTGGCTCCTCATAAACTTTGCACCCTGGTGGCAGTGTAGTATGAGGAGCGTAGGCTGAAACGCAGCTGTTGTGGTACTAGAAATCAGCCCACACCATTTACCCCCCCTCAGCTTCACTGCCAGATCAGATAAGCATGGGCCAACATTTGTTTTGACTCTTCTCACTGACATAAGGGCCTCGTATATTGGTGCCCCTGCTGTTATGTTGCCTGGCTGGCACAGAGATGCTTTGACTCCTGCAGAGTAAACCTGTGCATGGGTATTTATTTTTTTGTCAAAATTTTGGGGAGCTTTATAGACGTTTAGCTGGGATTACATTTTACATTTTATTTTCTTCCTCAAGGGCCCCTGACATATTCCAAGATGACACCTACAGGATTCATGGGCCTCAAATTGTAAATAATGGTTCAGGGAACACAACACATCATTTTCACACATGCATTGACCTCTACAAAATTCAAACTTTATCACCATTCAAAATCTTGTGGATGTGTGGAAAAATACTATATGCCAATGTTGTTTTAAAAGTAATTTTTGAAAAAAGACAGAAATTTGATTACTTCACATACATAAGCTCATTAAAGCAATCCTGTGTCAAATGTGGGCTGTAATCGAAGAAAAATGTGCTGGGCCTTGCAGTGTGTAATAAGAAGTGCTGGTTTAGTGTTGTTGTGCACTGATGAGTGAGTAACCCTTTACAAAGCGCTTTGTAGTACCTGGCTAAGGTGTGAGGGCAGCTATGTTTTCTTTTTCCCAGCACAGTTTTCTTTGCCACCACGCCTTTCATGTAAAAATAGCATGTATGCTTGGTTTGAATAAAATATTTAGAGGGAAAAGCTTTGGATCTCCATTCAACTATAGGCCTACAGGTTTAAGCATCTGAAAAATGTTAAGTATATATAAATTGAATCTTTTATGACTGTGTATTTTATGTTTTTGTGTTAATTTAGACTCTCTCAGAAGCTGAACAGCTGGCACTCTTGACAACCAACAAAAGAGATGCAGTGAAGACCTTGGGAGGACTGTTAGGATGGCTGAGGCGAGACAGAGGGAGAGCTGCAATGCACAGAGAGAGCATCTATGTTTACCTGCATCCATACAGCTCCAGGGCACTTTTTAATGATGCCTCATTTGCTGTTCTTCAATAACTCTCGGCCCACACTGAAAAAGGTCCTCCATTTTGATTCACAATTCAGTCTGTCGACGTTTACCTGCGTCTGACCTCTTTGTTGCCATGTGGTTGGACCAATGAGGCTCAGAGAGCCCTCCGTTACGTTTCTGTGAGGTCTCCCCACACTCTATGGAGACTGAGCCCAGCCGTCCGGCTGAGGGGGAGCGCTCTGGAAGACAAGAACAGCAGCATGTGACAGCTGAATCTTCACTGGGATCTCTTCTGTCTCAGCAGCCCCAGCAGCTTCCTAATCCCCGCCCTGTGCACAGAGCCCTGGGCCGCCTTCAAAATCGCCAATCCAAACGTACTGACCTGCTTCGTTTACAGCAGCAGCAAGCAGCAGCATGGCAGCATTCAGACCCCACAGGTCCTTCAGGAGGCAGCTTCTTCTCTATGGCCTCATCCTCATCCCTCCCGTCTACATCCTCCACCCAGGGTGATCCTGGTCATGGAGTCCAACCTCACACAAGCCAAGAGGTAGAAGGCCTCAGCTCAACCAGAAAGGGGGAGAAGAAACCACAGAAACCAGGGAAATATGTGTGCACTTATTGTGGCCGTCCATGTGCCAAGCCAAGCGTTCTTCAGAAACACATACGCTCCCATACAGGAGAAAGGCCCTACCCTTGTGCCCCCTGTGGCTTTTCTTTTAAAACCAAGAGCAATCTATATAAACACCGTAAGTCACATGCCCATCGCATTAAAGCAGGTCTGGCGTCTACTCGTGATGAGCCGAGTTTGAGTGGCCCAGAGGGTTGTGGTGTTGGAGAAGACCCTGAGGAGCATACAGATGGAGAAAGCACAGAGTCTGAAGAGGAGACAGGCCAGCATAGAAAATCCTCCTCCAAGGAGATGCTCAAAAAGCAGAAGAAAGGGAAGGAGTGGCTGGGAAGCTCAGAGGAGAACCAGCGACCTGAGGATTCCCAAGCTGTAAAGCAAAGACTGGCACTGAGGCTTAGTGAAAGGAAACGTGGCCCCATGGCTTCTCCAGATGACCCTCCCTCCTCGCTCTCCACGTCATCTTCTTCTCTTGGTCCTGGTAGTAAAGGCAGCACAGAGTCTGGATACTTCTCTGGATCTGGCAGTACTGACCTTTCCCAAGTAAGCCCTCCCAGTTCCAGTGCCAAAACATATGCGGAAATTATTCTTGGGAAGTATGGAAGGCTTGGAGGGCAGCAACGCAGTCCCCACCAGCAGCAGCCTCATTCTTCACATTCCTCATCCTCAGGAACTGAGGACAAAAGCATTTCCTTTGCTGTCCCCAAAACCCAGGTCATAGAACATATTACCAAGCTCATCACTATCAATGAAGCAGTGGTGGACACGAGTGAGATTGACAGTGTGAAGCCCAGACGCTCCTCCCTCTCCAGGAAGAGCAGCTTGGAGTCACCCAAGTTTATCACTCCTAAAGATCCTTACACATTTGATCCCAAAGGAGAGTCGGCAGGTCCCAGTGGTTTGAAACATCTCCAGAACCCAGAAGCAGATCCACCTGGTGGACAGGAACAGTCAGTAGTGCCTCTTCTGAGAAGCCACTCAATGCCATCATCTTCCAGCCAATCAGAGCCCAGCACCTCTGGCACTATTTCTCCAAGAGGTTACCGCCTTTGCCAGTCTTTTGATGAGCAGCAAGCAGTGGTAGCAGAGATGAGGGGAGCCCAGCGTTTGCTGAAACGCCAGCCTGCCATAGAGGTCCCTCTTGGTGCTGAGTTAATGTTGGAAGAGGCTAGTCCTGCCTCGACATCCTCCTCAGTCAGATGCACTGAATTAGCCAAGCAGCCACAACAGCAACATAAAAAAAGTACTGGTTCGTTTGAATGTGGAGCATGCGGAGCCAGCTTCCAACACAGTGAAGGCCATGAGGCTCATAGAGGCATCTGCCAAGGACTGGAAAAGGAGAGTGGAGATGCAGGTAAAACCTGCAGGGAGGATCGGCCCCTGATGATGCACTATAAGTTCCGAGCCCTGGCCATGGCTGTCAGGAAGAGGAGGAAAGAGGAGAGCCTGGAGGAAGATCCTCCCAGCCCTGGATGTGTACCCATGTCAGGCAGCTCTGCAGGGCTCACTTCAATACCTAGCAGACCAGAGCACAGCCAGGCCCTCTCAGGTTTGTTTATGTATGCATATGGTAATAATTAAGTTGATACTATTATTCTTGTTATATTATAATCCTTACATTTGGGAGCTATCTCCATCTAATGCATTATCATAAAAGGACATTAAAGAACAGAAGAAAAAATGTGTAAGAATGCTACTCAGTAGAAATGTTTAAGAGTTTAAAACAGCCAAATGTTTTCATTCAGTAGCACTGTAGCAGTATAATACGATAATTGGGCACTTTTCTTTTTACTGGTGTTTTTCTCTAGGTGTTACTTTACAGACTGAGCCAAATCAACAGCAGCAGCAGGATAGGAAGGGTGTGTCTGTCATCCAGCACACTAGCTCTTTTGAGAAACAAGAGAGTGTATCTATGGAAAGCCAGGAACCAGACCTCAGAGAGCAACAGCAATCGCAACAACCTGAGCCAAAACCATCACCCACTACATCACGCCTCATCCGCCAGCCAAACATCCAAGTGCCGGAGATCCTTGTTACTTTGGAACTTGATGCTGACATGCCTTCTGTTTCACCCTCAGTGGCAGGACCTTCCTCCAAGGTACATAATTCTTTAAAGGACCTCATTTTTCATTCATTCTTTCAACCATAGGGCCTTGGGGTATATAATTTTATCTCTATTCTAAGATATAAGCATTGAGTGTCCATCATTATACATATAATTGAAAGTTTGATCTATGTGTTTTAGGAGGCAGAGAAAGTCGAAGAGTTCCAATGGCCACAGCGTAGCCAGACTCTTGCCCAGCTCCCTGCAGAGAAGCTTCCACCAAAAAAGAAAAGGCTCCGCCTAGCAGAAGCTGCCCAGTCCTCTGGAGAGTCTAGCTTTGAGTCTCTGTCTATGCCGCGCAGCCCTGGTCAAGAGAGCAACATCTCAAGCCATTCCGCTTCCTTTGAGGACACAACACGATCAGAGCCAGTGTCGAGGACCACTGGCAGCCAAAGCTCCCAGATGTTGATGGTACCATCTGCTCCTCACCAACATCAACAAAGCCACAAGGAGATGAGGCGCTCAGCCTCAGAGCAGACCCCCTCTAGCCCACAACAAACAGAGCAAACCACAGAGACAAGAAGTAAGTCCTTCGATTATGGATCTCTGTCCCCTCAGCAGTCCACTTCATCCTGGAAGGAAAGGAGAAAGTGTCTTCTTACCTTACCTGCCACCTTAGGCGAACCTGAGCAGGAGATGGGGGGGAACATTAGTCAGTTGTCCAGATTAGAAGGTCCTATTCCTGGTCCATCCCACTCTAACAATCCCTTTCTCTATTCCACTGATGTAAGCACCAGGTTTAGTCTGGAAGCTACAGGAAAATCCTTGCAGCTTTTTCCACCACAAATCTTCCCATCATCTCAGGATTTGGTTCCTTTGCAGCCCAGAGGGCAGCATGCCTATCATATGTTCCCCCCAGTATCATTATCACAACTACTCCCAATCACCACAGCCATATCTGAGGTACTGTCCACCCAAGTTATCCACAGAGCTTTCTTACATTCACACACAGCCTCTTCACCCATACAAGTGAACCCAGCACACATCCCCATGGCAGAGCGGCTGAGAATACCACTGCATCAATTTCCTCCTCTAGTTCCTCTCACATTCTCCTCCAGGCCAAGATCAAATGAAGCTCTGTACCTGCCTGTCCCCACGAGACTTACCACACATGGTTCTTCTCCATCAACAACAGAGAGCAGACCCTCCCCCCTTACCCATCAATCTATTGTGACAATCTCCTGCCACCACCCAAGGCCAGTTATAGCCACATGTCTGGCACAGCTTGCACCAGTAGTGTCTCTCGTGGTGCCAGTGCGCCTCCAAACTCATAGGCCCACCTTTGCCAATGCTATGTACACCACCTTATCCCAGATTTTAGTTTCCACTCGTTCACAGGAACCAACTTCTTGTACAACGATGGTGATCATGAGTCAGATGGAACAGGAAAAAATGCAGAGGACCTATTTAAAGGTCCCCTCGACAGACATCAAAAGCCTCCTTCCTCTCTCTCTGCCAACGGATCAAGCTTCTGGCTCTGGGGATGAATATGGTCCACTAGGGGCTGGAGGAAGCAAACGCATGCTCTCACCTGCAGCTAGTCTTGAGCTCAGCACAGAAGCTCAGCGTCACCAGAAAAGAGTAAAAGAGGAAGAAGAGGAGGGGCAACATAAGACAGAAGATGAGAGGGATGTAGAACCAAAGATAAGACAAGAAGAAAGTGAAAGCGCAGGGGGGAAACTGGAAGGAGAAAAGAAACAACTGGATAAGGTTGAAGTGACATCTGTGAAATTAGAGAAGGTGCAGGACCAAGTACCAAGAAGAAATAATGGGGAAAAAAAGGAGGAAGAGAAGTCATCTGCGAAGATAACTCAAAATAAGGAGGAAGTGCCAACTGTTGAGGGGGCTGAGAGACCACGCACCCCTTCATACCCCAGCCTCCATACTACCACATCTGTCAACTGGTGCTACCTAAAGTATGTCAAACCCAATCCATCTCCCCAGAGGGACCCTTGTACCTCAGTATATTCTACATGGAGCATCAGTGCTCACAATCCCAACCTGCCAGGGCTCAGCACTAAGGTGGCCCTGTCCCTGCTGTGCTCTAAACAGAAGCACAGCTCTGAGACATACACCATGGCTACTGCTCCAACACCAACCAGAGGAAAGCTGACCTCTGCAAGCAGCAAGACACCAAATGTGTCAGAGGTAAACATAGACACAGTACATCATACCCAATTACCTTTCATTTAGTGAATCTCCACTATTTATTCATATTGGAGTGAGTCAGGTCATGACAACATTTCTAAAAGTTTTCTTAATCCATTTCAGCTCAACAAACCCTCAGTATGTGGTTTTGCTCTGGAATGTTATAAGAACACACTTCTAGATCAGTAGAATTTTTATTTTGAGTTATCTTTTTTTCTGTATTGATTATTTGTCTCGAGTGTAGGTACATGCCACACCACCCAGCCCCCTCACCGACGTAAAGGATCAGCAAAAACATGAAAAAGAGGGAAAAAAAGAGATGAGAGAAGAGGAAGGACCATCCACCTCCAAACAGGGCGAGTCCTCCCGGATCCGTATCTTTGAAGGAGGGTAAGAAATTAATGAGATTTTGGCGGTTTTGTGTTTTTACCAAGTGTTTTTTAGTTGTGGCCCTGTCTGAAAACACAAGTTTTTTTCTTTGCCTGATGACAGTTGAACAACAACTATGGAGAGCTGACAAGAGTGCACAAAAAAATGGAGTAGCAGATGGGAGGCAGTGGGGCCTTCAGGGATTTCATTTGTACCTGCAGCCAAGCTTTTTCTTCTCGCTGCTGGCATGAATCTGTGTGTTTAAGATGTGTTAATTTGGGGAGATGGCAGTGTGCCTTTGTGTGCATGAAGGAGGATAGCTTGCCTCCGACTTCAGTTCAGAAAACTCATTAATATCTTTTTATTGTTACTGTAAGTTACTGTGAATCTAGAGACACAGTATGTTCTAATCTGCAAGCCATCACCGTCAGAGTTGTGTTTTTTGTGTACAGTGTGTCTGCGTACTCGTTCATGCACACATATAGTGAGAGCGTTCTGTGCCTTTCATAAATATCTGAAAGATCCTCTCCAGTGCAGCACATCCGCTTCCCCTGGTTCACTGTGTTTAGAGCTAAAAGTTTCCCCAACAGCCAAATATATACAGATGTCATTACTCTGAAGCAATGTCAAAAATTAGTAAAAATGACAAACCAAGATGGAAAACTTTGAACTGCTAGAGTAGTTGAGAGGTGTAAAATACTACTGTTTGAATTGAAGAGTTTCCAGTATTCATTTAGGTAGATATGGAACAGATTGTAGAAAGGCATTTGATAAAAGATTTATAATTTAGCTTGTTTTTTTTTTCTTCTTTTTTATTTTTGCTTCTACACGTGTCAGCACTTCCACATTAAGGCCTTGAGTGTATAGCAGATTGAGAGTGGAGCAGTAGTCTGCTTAACAGTAGATAAGGCACTAATTACCAGTCTATAATTTTTAGACACATATTAAACATATCCAGGAAGTGCATTTTCATCCATAAACAGCCCACAGCTTTCTTCCGTCTTCCTCTTTTCTATCCCTATTCCACCACTCTTCTTCCTCTGCTCATGCAGCCTGTTTCACTCTGGCAGCTCTTCTACTTTTACTTACACAAAAAAAAAATTCTGGCTTTCCCCCGAACGTCCTCTGAGTCTTTTCTCTATGCCTGTGTATTTCTGTCCCTTGATGTCCTTCTGCATTGCCTCCATGCATCCAGAAAAAAACACAGCTATTCACTCGTCAACACAGCAGAATGTTTGCACTCATTATTCATATCTTCCTACTGTCAAAAGTTTGAAATGATGTTTACAGTGTGTGTGCAACTCCAGAGCATTCTTCAATTATAATTTGCATATTGCAGCTTTGTTTGTTTCTCAGTGACTTGCTAGTTTCCATGCAATGTGAGAGACGCGTTAGTACAACAGTGGTCCACAGTCTTCTTTTGTTTTCTTATGGCTAGTCTATGAAACGTCAGCTTTGGTGAGTGCAAGTTCAATTGTGACTAGAAGCTATCACAAAATGCAGTTCGATTTCCATAATTGAAATGAGTATACAATGGAGGTTTGTTCTAGCATTTTACCTATACTGGTTATTTGGTTAAGGCATTTGTAAACTACATGCTGTATGTGAGTAACACACGTTCAGGATATAATATGTAACATTGTCACTAAGGACCAGTGATACTATGATTGTGTTTCAGTAGTTTCCTGTGATAATTCAGTAGAATTATCAGGTTTATCGCACAGTCAAATCATCCTTTTGTCCAAATTACATCTGAATTGTTCGCTGAATCTACCAGAGACTTGCAGCTAACACGAACGCCCGAAAAGAGCAGTGCAACTCTTTTCTTTTTTTATTTGATATTTTTAGCAGTGAGAAGCTACACTTGCTAGCTAAACAGTAGCCAGTTCCCAAATGCATACAGAATAATGTCACTGTTAAGACATTTTTACAGTTTGTTATGATTTGGTTCTGCTACTTCTGTCATACAACAGGGAGTATTGTAGAAGTGGTTCATATCCTGTAATTAAATAAAGTCAGCACACACTGGGTGTTTACAACTCGGAAGGGATTCAGCATCTTTTCATGAGCAGTGAGAGGAGAGCTGGAATTTTTCATAGAGGACAATTTATTCTGATATAAAACATCTGTGGTCTACTGTGTCTGCAAATAGTCTGTGGGTAAACAAGAAGACTGGGCATAAACAGTGTTTTTATAGACTAAACCTAAATGTGTTGCTTGATTTTTATATGTAGTGTCTATTTCGGGTTGTTGACCATAGCCAGGCTTCCCTTCCCTCTCTTTAGCTGCTGCTGTTGTTGGCGGGACCATCTGATCACAGTAGAATAGCTGGTATTCTTTGTGCTGGGGTGTAGCAGAGAGTACAGCCAAGGGAGTCAGTGCTGTTAGGCTTTTAGTTGGGCTTCCCTGACCCGCCTCCATAAAGAAAGCCTTGTTTCCCCATGTCTTGTATGCATGCGTCTTTGTGCATATAACTGTCCACATTCATCAAAAAGCAGCTTAAAGATGATGCGATCAATATGCTCACTGGAACATTATGACTATGGAATGACTGTGTAATGGGGTCATCCATGGCAATGAAGCCACAGAAAATCACTTGCCAACTTTGCAGTTATGATGTTATTCCTCCAGCTAAGATTATATTAATCAACATTGCTTTCATGAACTGTTTTCACAGTGTATCTTCAAACTAAATAGTGTTCAAATTATTATCATAAGTTATTTTCTATATTTCTTATAAGAATAAATATTTATTCTTATCACTATTTCCACACTGCAAGAGCGTTCCTGGATGAGATCCTTAACATATGGACTTGACATGTTTTCCCTGTGTATGTATTCTGTTCGGCTCTATTCCACCATCCACAGACACGGTAAATTGATTACTCCTAATTGACCTTGGGAGTGAGTGTGTGTGTGGCCCTGTGTTAGACTGACAACCACGTCTAGCCACTCAGAGGTATGAATTAATAGTAAATTCAATATTTTTTCAACTAATTTTGCCTTTTCTTTCTTTTTCTTTTATTTTAGGTACAAGTCCAATGAAGAGTATGTCTATGTGAGAGGGCGTGGCAGGGGGAAATACATATGCGGAGAGTGTGGCATTCGCTGCAAAAAGCCTAGCATGCTAAAAAAGCACATCAGAACACACACTGATGTCCGCCCATATATCTGCAAACATTGCAACTTTGCCTTTAAAACCAAAGGTGAACAGATACATTGCAAGTTAAATCAAACCCAGGTTGCAATTGCAATCTTCCTGTCCTCAGAGTGTAGTACCCTCATTTTTCTTATATTTCATAAGTCAGGTCCATTTTTCAGGGCATCTGTTGTTTTTTCTTTTTCTTAGGAAACCTTACAAAACACATGAAGTCAAAGGCTCATGGGAAAAAATGCCAGGCTATGGGAGTGTCTGAGTCATCCCTGGACGAGCCAGAGAGCGAGGAAACAGGTACTTCAGGGGATGGAGATGCATTTTGCATATTTCCCTTCCACTCGGTAGAGCTATCAGTGCACAGCTGGATGAACTTCTGCCTGTAAAGAATAGTAGCTGCTCAGTACTGACAGCTTATGCAACACCATGTTCTATTCTCCTCCCTATGGCCCTGCAAAAGTAATATGAAAAAGCATAAGATAAATAAATTAAGAATGCAGAGCGAGACACACTCCTTTACAACCTAGTTTGATGGGGGACAGGTAAAATGTGCAGCCATCACTCTTTGTGCTCGTTCCAAGAGATTTCTCTGTTAAAGATTTCTGTGAAAGATTATTGCACTACTTATTCCATTTAGCTCAGAAGTTCTAAGTTTACATTTCTGGGAAATTAAGAAGATGTTTGTCTATTTCTGTGTCTCATTAAAAGCTGGAAGCGATGAGCGTGCACGTGGCTCAGAAGAACAGGAGGACCATCAGTTTTCTGATGTGGACGAGACTGAGGATGACGAGGACAATGAAGATGATGAGGAGGAGGAAGAGGAATCTGCTTCCCATGAGGACCCACCATCTTCCTGTTCTTCTGACACCCACCCGTCCACTGGGGGACGCTCCAGCTGCAGCCGGCGCTCGCAGCAGAGCACTCCTGATCCGGAGCCCAGTCCCAGTCCTGGTCGGGAGGCCTCTCCACGGGGAGTCTGGTCCAGTAGGCGGGCGGCCTCACCGGGCAGCAGGAGAGCGCTCTTTTCCAGACGAGGCTGGAAAGCGTCTGCAAGAGCCTTCTCCCCAAGCAGTGAGAGCTGCTCCCCAAGTCGCAGCCTCTCCCCCCGTCTGGAAATTTCCTCCCCAATCCGCAGCCTGTCCCCCAGGACCGAGCTGTCCTCCCCCAGCCGACACATTTCGCCCTCCCCAGAGAGGGGACCATCTCCCATCAGACCTCTTTCTCCTCTTCGTCCCATTTCGCCCAGCTGCTACCGGTCAACTAGAGTTGGGACCCCTCCATTGCCTCTGGGGATACAGCACAGAACCCCTGGATACCTGCCGTGGGAGAGTCCGCACATAAAAGGAGGCCATGTCAAAGTGGTCAGTCAGTTTTATTATTCATACATATATGTATTTTCTCATGTATTTTCTATGATTTTCTTTGAACCTCCTCCCTGGGAAGATGCCAATACACAGTACTTTGTGTACTGGATGCCAAGTGATTTGCAATAACAGTGTGGTTGTGCCCCCTACAGGCGAAAGGTGGTGCAGCAGAAGAAGGGGCACCATTGGCAGACACGTGTTCGTTTCCACCTGCTTTTCGTCTGTCCACCTCTGACGCTTACCCCGGCCTCCAAAGTACAGACAACATCTTCAGCCATCTACCCATGCACTCCCAACAAGCCAAGGTCCCCTACCTGATGATCCCAATTGGTGGAATCCAAATGGTACAAGCCAGACCAAGGTCCCACCCCACTGCACCGTCATCCCCAACATCTCCCCCGCTAGAGGGGCCTTCGCTGGCCCGGTTTGAATCATACTGGGGCGGGACCCCCAGGACTCAAGGGCTTAGGACTCCTGGAGACAACTGGTCAGAGCACCAATCAGCAGGAACCAGCCAGTCAGTGCGGCACGGTCTTAGCACAGCACTAACGTTTTCCAAAGCGAAGTTGGAGACCACAGACTCAAAGCAATATGGCAGCTCGCATGGCTCCGTCCACACCCACAGGTCTGCTACTGAGACTACAGAACACAGCAGCAGAGACGGTCATACAAGAGCACTTAGCCTCAGCATAACAGCCCCTGTAGCCTTGTGTGCCATTGGACAGCAGCCAGAGAGGGAGGAGCTACCATCAGGTAGTGAAAAGGAGGAGGGAGAAGCTAAAGAAGACTCAGCCAGAACAGAACAGAGCACTTAACAGTGTTGACACCTTGATGCATCTTGCATCCCATTTTGCTTTATTTGTTGCTACACTAGTCTTGTTTTTTATTGCTTTGTTTTATACAGTTTTCAATACTATTGTTAACTTAAATGTTTGTTTTTTGGCAATATTCAGGTTTGGTATAAAAATAATGCACTTTTTCTGTGTGAAAATAATGTTTCTGTAAAGCTCTCCATATAAATTATATATATATATATATATACATCTATATAAATATATCCCTCCTGTATCTGAATAGATACTGGTAATCTCTCTTAAAACTGTTTAATAAATATATGTACGAGGAAAATGAATACATTTGTAAATGACCAAAATCTTTAATCAAATCTAATTCCATTTATGTTTGTTCAGTATTACTCAAAATGTAGTTACTTGTGCCTTTTCTGTCCAGGTTTGTGTCTTTGAGATGTACAGTACGGATAGACAAAGAGAAGGCTGTGAATTTTTTTATATATACTTTTTTTATGTTCTTAAAGAGGGTAAATATTTGGTGTTTTGATTTTTTCTGTTCTGAAGGCCAATGCTTTATTGCCAGAGTAAATGAGAGTTGCATCATGGAGATCCAGAAGAAAGAGGAGAAATGTGTGTATGCACTGAAGTTCTATTTTTATTACAAAAGACTTTAGATTAGAGTATATGTCTGTACAGGGAAGAGCGCTCCTTATTTATTGTTATTAAATGACAATGATCATTATTTCAAAATTGTCCTTTTTAAAAAAAAAAGGTTATTGTTTTCTGCAAAGAGAAACCTTTTTGTTACATGTGTCTTTTTCATGATGTTCTTGTAATTCTAACTGGTAACAAAGATGGAACAGTGATTTGGCTGGTACCAGAGAATCAAGTGCCCTGCAAATTTCCCACAGCAAAATTTCTAGTCATTAAGAAAAATAAAAAAAACGCACCAGACTTCCTTGAGGTCTTGTCATTCTTCTCTTCAAAATAAAGGGGAGTTTGTTTTTTTTAAACAAATATTTACACATATTTATATGATTTTGTCATGCAGTTAGCTACACTTGACCAGTTCATCACAAGGACGAAATACAGGACCACAATTTCAGATATGAAAATTATCATGAGTAAGTGATTAAATAGTAAAGAAATGTTGGTGATTTATGGTCCACTTCTTGATACATTTGGTATGCCTTTGCTTTGTTTTCTTCCTGTTTCTCTTCCTTAACAATAACAGCCACCCTTCCATCCAAAATGCCAGGCTTCTATTAAGCTCGACTTACTCTGACAAATAAGAATGTTTCCAGATGTATTGCGTGTAACACATTTTCAGGATATTGAAATTGATGCAATTGCAGGTGGATAACTCAAATTGACATCACACAATGGGCAGGGTAACTCAAAAATAAATCCTTGATCCTGTCCAAAGGGGCTAAGGTAGGTTGAGTTATAAAACCATCCTTCAGCCTGCTGTGTCTGGTTGAAAATTTAAGACTGAATATAAAATGTTGCAAACATCTACTTTTGCCCTTTTTTGCTGATGCGCCACGTGGCTGGACGACTTCTCGTCTACCACTAGATGTCGCAGACATCAAGGATCACAAATTTGACTCCATGAATATGGTTTTGTCATAAAGTTTGTGGAACTAAGCTTATCAGGTCCAAGCTCACATTAGGCTATATAACATGTCATTAAGTCCTGGAATTAATGCTGGAAATGTGGGCCAGCTGTTGGTTCCCTCTGTCAATAATCTTTTAAAAACACAAAGTGTGATGATATTTCAAGCTGAATCAAAGAGGATCAGCAAAGAAAACAATATTTACATTGATTATGTCTATCTCACCCAGCCCCTGCATTACTATTGGTTCCATGCCAGTGGCCTTACCAGTGGCCGTAATAAAAAAAAACAGCACAACTAGATGGGGTTATGTAAAGCTTACACAGACATGTTATTCAAGTTTATTGAAGGGAAGCCAAAAGATGCAACAAAGTAGTTCAGTCAGACAATAAACTGTAAATGTTCTGGAGACATTTCAAAGTCCCACATGAGCTTTGGTAAGAATGAGTTGGTATTTTTAATGGAATCAGAAATAAAGATCTTCATAGACTACAGCAATTACAGATAACGCTGTATAATCTGAAACGTTTTCCTCATTTACTTCCCTCTCCTCTGGAAGCTATCCACTTTTGAGTGACGGGGCAGTTTATATGATGGGATGATCCCTGGGGAGGGGTCACATCTGCACTCCCGAGGAGACTGAACTTAACAACCTCGGGTGAAAGAATGTGAAAAATCTACAGAATTGTCAAGTTTTAAGAGGTCAAATACACAACGCTTTACATAAGGGAAACATGTTTGTACCTCCCTCCAGGGAGCCTAGTATGTTACATATGTGACACAGATCAATTCAATAATAACATTTCTCTTCTGATGCATTAAAAAAATGCCCCACAAAAATACTGAGGTGACGAATAACCAAAATGTGAAGCTGAAAATAAAATCTTTCATAGCACAATATCATCGTTTGAAAAAGAAAAACAACACCTCCCCTCTACTTGTATCTTAGGTAAGGGTGTTGGTTTCATGTAAAGTTTAGTTTAGTTCCTAACAAATGCACACTACTCTGTTAAGTGGCTAAATATCCATCACCATTCAAGTTTTTTCCTTAAAACACTGTGTGCATCCCATGAAGTCCCCTAAAAGAGAAGATAAAATCTTCTGTCACCCATGGGAAAATGACAGCCATTCAGCTGTATCTACACAGCACATCCCAGGATGTACTTACTGCGTTTGCATGTGTGCAGGTGGGAATTTGGCTATCAGCACCAATCTGATGTGGCTGACCTGCCTCGGCAGGTCATGTGGGTGTGAGATGACCGGGATCCTTGATGCCTCTGGGCAGAAATTTGCCACATTATGTGTCACCGGTAATCAACCATGGGGAATCAGCTTAGTCAAATGTATAAAATTGTATGTCATATTGTTCAGAGAGGCACATCCTCATTTTATTTTCACCTTTTGATTCATTTATAACCACTAAAGTTTTTAGGAGCTGTGAATTACTCCAAAACCAATGAGGCTCACCTTGAGAATGGTTTAAATGTACTTTTGGAAACATTTTTATTTCATATTAGTACTGTTGTGCTATCAGGTGTGCTGAGCAAATGATACAGTCTGAAATAAAGGGTTATTTAACTAAATACCAGCCAGGAAGCTCCCAAATCACAACATGTGAACCATGTGAATCTTTACTACAGCACAATGCCCTGATTGAAGTATCAAAGTAAAATCTCCATCTATCACGCCCTAAAGACTTCATAATCTGTAAGTGTTCTACATCCAAAACCTGATAATCCCCTAATTTTACTGAAGCTTTGAAAAGTGGTGGCATTTTTCTGTACAGTTAATCCATAGTCCTGCATCAACCATTCAT
>JABUIW010000019.1:9954953-9985415 GCA_013363375.1 Menidia beryllina
CATCCATCCATCCATCCATCCATCCATCCATCCATCCATCCATCCATTATCGCTACCGCTTTTTCCCTAACGGGGTCGTGGGGGAACTAGAGCATAGCCCAATGGTCCTGCACCAACCAACATTCTCTTAAAAAACAACTTTTCACAAATAAAAACTGTCTTGTTTTCTTATGTGGTTTTTCCTACACTCTGAGTATTTTACCAATCTTAACAAATACTGTTCTCTGATTACAACAAAACTACAATTATAAGAAAAAAACTCTACATTAATCTGTTTTTGAGACAGTGTTATTACTTGGCAGGGGAAGGACTTGATTTAAAAAACTTCATATTTGACTATCTGTATTTATGTAGAAACAGAAAAAGGCAATATTAAAGTACAAATATAAAGTATTTGGATAAAGACCTGGGTGAAGAAACTTAATAAAACTCTTCAACAGTAATCTTTATTCTTTTGAGTCTTTGTGGCTTTATTTCCCTTTTTTTGTCTGTTTGTTAGTTTATGATATGTTCCAGAAGACAACGAAATCCAGTTTAATGTGTCTCTATCATGTTCCCACAATGTGACTGCCTCATATCCTCTCTCATCTCTTCCCACGTGTGTTTCCAACACTCACTTGGATGTTTTCGTCCTGGTCCTTCCTCATCAGTTTCTGCGTACAACAGTATGTGTTGGAGATCGCATCTTTCCCATAGCCAGACTTCAGCTCAGACAAAGGAAAACCGCAGACATAAGTGGCACTTGGCAGATGATATTTATCTCTGCAGAGCAGCAGATATTTCTGGAATGTGTCACAGGTTGGAACACCCTGGGGTCGTACGTCGAGGCTCCATGACAGGCAAGGCATGGGGGGAGCCTCAACCATGACATCAGAGGAGAGGAGAGGCATAAAGTTCAGACACCTTCAGGAAGAAAATCACAACAGCAGCAGCAGCTTACTGATACCACACCTTCAACGGTCCAGATTGCAGTATCAGCAGAGCCTCATCCATCAGTTGTTGACTATGTCTTCTCACAGCAGCCTTCTTCTCTTCCTCACTCTCTGGGCTTCAATTCAGGGTGGTAAGTTGTTGTTTTTTTGTGTGCATTTGTATAGCAAATAATGCTTCAGCAAAACTTCTTAAGTGAAAATGACTTGATTAAAGTTGGCCTTGTTTTAGCTTCCAAGAGGCAACTTTTCCCCCTCTGACTGCAGTTTAGTCTGACGTGTGAGTAGCAGTGCCATCGATATTAGTCAATTTAGTTTTTTACATCCCTCCATGTTAATGCGTGTGCATGTTTTGGCAAGCACAACCGTCAAATACAAAAGGGTTGTGCAGCTGCTCATCAGTCGTTTTCCTTTTGCTAAACCTTTTGTAACTGGAAAGCAGCAGATCATTTTTTGTTTTTTGTCAGACATGAGGGGCTGTTAGACTTAAAAAAATATTTTATCTTTGCCAAGGAATAAATCTTTCTGTTTAAATTTGGTAACTGTAAAAGACAAGACTTTTCTAGAAAAAAGCTCAAATCTTTTTTTTTTTTTTACATAATCAAATCTAGAATTGTAATAATTGAAAACCACCTGTGTCTAATAATTTAAGATATCCATTAAGAGAAAAGTTATGGGGGCACTGATAAAATTGGATGGAGTTTATGCTGTTTGTTCTCTAATTTAAATAATATTTTTCCATCTGAATATTGTAGGTTTGGGTCTTCCAGTTGTGAAGCAACTGGAGGTGGAGGGCAATGAGGGTATGAAAACACACCCAATGAGGGCAAAACGCTGTGCCTGCAGTAACCTGCTGGACTCTGAGTGCCATTACTTTTGCCACCTGGATATCATTTGGGTCAACACACCCAGGTAAGCATGGGGGGATATTGTGTAAAGGCAAAATCATGCTGTAACACATACCGCAGAATCTCCTTTGTTGTGATGAAAAATGCAACACACTTTACTCAGTCAGAATGACTTGACACACTGTGAGCCTAGAAACAGCTGATGACCAGCTGATGACCCTGCTACTGCCGCTGCTTTGGATCATTAAAGCGGCAGCTGCAATGTACCAAAGAGCAAAGTCTGCTAAATGTTTATGTCATGGGTATGGCACTAACTTTGTCTTTCAATCTGCAGTAAAACAACAGTTTATGGTCTGGGAGGTGGTTTGCTGCGACGCAGACGGTCCACAGACCGCTGCTCCTGCGCCAACCTCGGTGATCAACCCTGCAACAGCTTCTGCCATCGCCGGTGAGTCCGGGCCCGAGCATCCCCGCTGGCATCAGTTCAGAGTTCTCGTTAGCTGAGAGGATTTGTTGTACAACCAGGTGTTATTACCTTTTGAGGGAGAACAAGGAGTGGTTCGTTGTGAGGGAATAGCTTGTGCTATTCATAGCCTAAATGTGCATCACAAGTCCTACTCGTCCAAGGGTGTGAACGTCAAAACAATCCAGTTGAAGCCTGAGGGAATAGGGCCATTTAGGTGCACAAAGTCCACACAGGTGGTTTTTGATTTGCTCTGAGGATATAGGTGTGTGGGCGAATTGTGAAGGGAGTGAAACATTTAGTCAAGAATTCCACTTCCATGGAAGTGGCGGACAAATATGTACAGTCAACACCTAGAAACAAGCGTAAACTAAGAACAACAGGCCAGACACAAGTTTGAACAGTGACATAAGGAAATCTGGATAGAAAAACATTGGTTCTGACAAAGCAAAAGTTAGTACGTTAATTAGATGATCATTTTTATTTTACAAAGACAAATAGCATAAGATTCTTCATGTACCTTCAAAAAAAGCATTTAAAGTAATTTGTACTGTTGTATTTCATGTGTGCAGCTCTGAAATCAAGCTTGTGCAAAGACCTCAACTTGACATTATCGGCATCCTAAGGTGAGCTTTGGAAAGCGGACAAAAATAAAGGAAAAAAAGAAATAGAAAGGGTCATACCTGGAATAACTAACCTGCTTTCTGTCCCACAGAGCTGCTGCCGACAGGTCAAAGAGAGCTCGAGATGCACGCCTGTCAAACAGGAAAGAGACCTCTGAGGCTGAGAGGAAGAAGGTGTGATGGACAGCGAGGCTGCTAAAGCAGCAACAGTGAAGAGAAAGAGAGTGGCCCGCGAGCACCTGAACAAATGATGCTCCTTTGACAGAGAGCAGGAAAACAAAGGGTTGCTGAAGGATGAAAGACATAGGAAGGCCAGAAAGCCACAAAGATGTCTGTTTGTGCCCTCGATTAGGTTGTGGAAAACATAACAAAAGTCTGCAGGCACATGGTGGAAATAGAGGAAGGGAGTCAGAGTTGATAAGAGACGGTACCGCATTATGTTTGACTCTGGCTGTTAAGTCTATAGGAGCTTAAATGACCTTCTGTCTGTCACTGTGCACAGACCAGGTCCAAGAGAAACAGATAGTAGAAATGCATGTACAGCAATTTCTCATGTACACACATTGTTGTTCACTTTGCTTTTATCTAATCATTTACCTGCTTTCCAAGGGTAAGCGCTCACATTATTTAACATTTGCAAACTAGCCCCACTCTCTGTATAACTAAAGGTGTTTGGCTTTGTGTCTGTAATGTTCAATTATAGTCCTGTATCAAATATGGACGGCTAAAATAAAGAATTAAGTGTGAGAGTTTCTGTTTTGATCGAACCGAAAGCAAAACCTTTGACCCTCATCTGCTTTTTTTGTCCCTTCTAATTCTTTGCTTGCTTAAGGACTTTGAAAAAGTAGCTTCTCTGAATAAGCTGCATGAGAAAGGAGGTTTCGAAGGATGAAAAATAATATCAGGCAACATGTGTGATTCAATTGTGTGACAAGCAAACACATAACTGAGTTCAAAAGGAGGCCGGCCATGGTTGAATGGTTGAGGAATTTTGTGGCTTCACATCAGTAATAAGTTTACCTGCTATTCAAAGGCCGCTCAACCCTTGTTATCATAAGGATCTGTGGAAAGAATGCTGTGTTTTGTAAGTCAGGGAGAGCAAGAGAGGCGCAAAATACTCCATTACCCCTTGTTCCTCTCTCGCTGCTTGCATTGCACATACCGTTCAGACACACCTGAATATGCAAGAAGGTCGATGAGGGCTGGGACCAAAGACAACAGCTGTGAGAGATGATTCATTTGTCTTTAAACAGCCACAGCTAACTAAGCTGCTTTTACTGTCAGGTAGCGCCGATGAACAAAAACAGTGTTAATGTGCGTCTAATTTAAGAGGCAGTCTTCCTGCTTGACTGCATTTCATTTCACACTTGTCTGACAAACCCCCGGCAGGCGTCCTTTTCAACCAGGCATGAGCACAGCCACAGGCCGCCGTCTCACCGCGTCACACGACGCCTGCTCCGCCATACCTGAGACAGCCTTGACAACAATCATCGCAGAAGCATTATTTTTTATTCCAGAAATGACAGGAAGTAGTTACACAGTCATTAGAGGGTTGACGCCATGCATTATCATGATTCATTTTTATGGACCTTTTTTCCTCCCAGAGGCACTCACAGCGATATGCTGTCAAAAGCAACGATTATATTGCACGACATAAAAGGAGATTAAAAAAAAGACAAGAAAAACAGATAACTCTTTTAAAGCAAAATGTGACAATGTTTAACTCACACGGAAGACGTAAGCACAATCCTTTCAATGAAAAAACTCTGTCCATGGTGCTGGAACAGCAGTTCACTGTTCTCTGCCAACCGAGATAAATGGAGTTGGATGTGTTTAGCAACTATTAGGCAACTTATAAAGTACCTTCAAATCAATAAAGAAAAGAAATAGTCTTCATTGCTTTTGTTAGAAAACAGTAAGAGTAAGATTGTCCTTCTTCTTTGAGGACAGGTTTCGACATCTCCAGATCAACCAGAACTGAGACAGACAGCAGTTCATGCAAAGCATGACTAATCCTTCTAATTATGCATAGAGAAAATGGGGACTTTTTAATCTTGGTTTAGGTCTACAGTCCCTTTTGTGGCAATACCCGTTGGCTGCCTTTGATTTATTTAATTTAATGACAGTCTCTGTCAATGATAACATTTAATGTTCCTGAACTAAATACCCCTCAGTTAAGTTTTTTAAAAACTCTTTCTATACACCGGCATAAATCTGCTGATTCAGAGATGGGTTATAAAATGAGAATATTGCCTGTTTATCTGTTTTGATGACAAAGTTATTTCATGTTTCTATACAGGGCGGCACGGTGGTGTGGTGGTTAGCACCTCACATTAAGAGGGTTCTGGGTCGATGGGTGCGGTGGACTGGCTGAACGTCCAGGGTGTGTCCCATCTCTCACCCATTGACTACTGGGTTAGGCTCCAGTCCCCCCGCGACCACATTAGGGAATAGGCAGTAAGGAAAATGGATGGATGAACATTGTTAGAACGAAGGGCAGATCTAGTACTACATTGGGTCTCTCTGTTGACTTCTCTCTGCTTACATGGCTTTGAATATTAAAAGTGTTTACAGCTCACACCCGTTATGTAACAGTTACTTGTGTATGTTGTGGTTGGGTTCATGAGATCTTTTCTCAGTGAACCCAGCCTCCCACCTGCATGAATGCATGCCTGCATGCATATTTATAACCGGGGGGGTTGGGGGAAACCACGGTCTGATTGACATCTGCTCCTTCAAATTCCAGTGAATTCGAGTGTGGCCTGGGAATGCTCCTACATTTCATCCTGCATGATACCACCAAATATTTGGTTTTAAATGAGCTCATCAGCGGAGATGTGACTCAACTGTTGGGTAAGCATTCTTTAAAGGTTTCAGTGAGTTGTGATCAGATCATGCTGGAAACACTGACAGCTAACAGGCATTGATCGTGATAGATAAAAGCATGCTCCTCTCAGGAAACAGTTTTTTTTATACAAGCCTTAAAATCTGCTAACAGTCCATTACTCTTCATTCATTTGTTACAAGTCTGATGAGGCAAAGAAGAAGTCAAAGAAGAGATCTGCTCTAAAAACATCCCAGCTGAAATACTCTACCACTGCATAGCCGATCTTAGAGTAAAAAAATACAAACCAACCTCTCTGTGTGTGTTTTACCCTCTGCTGTGCATTGCAATGATTCTTTACCACCAGGACACAAGATCATGTTGCTCTGTGTGGGCCGGAGCAGCTGCCTGTCCTGTTCACATCCTCAGGGGGCCTGTTTAAACCATGCAGCAAGCAGGCTTACAGCACAAATCTGTGCGGCCTGTTGCTGCTAGTTCACCTCTGCTCAAAACTTTATGAACACAGGATAAAACCAAAGAAAATAATTCTATATAATAATAATTCTAAATAATTTAACGTAGGGATCTCGCGAGATGTTGTGAGCGTATAAAAATTCCTTTCCTGTCCACATGCCAATTCCAGAGAAAGGTGCTCCCTTTAATCATTTATGGACAGCTTATCATTGATGTCTATTTCATCGAGATATAGCAGTCTGACTTAAGCAGTAACAGACGGTCATAGCCTCCAGATAAATGTGTCTCGCTAGTGCTTTCTTTCAGTCCTTTGAAAATGCACCATGCTGCATTTTCTTGCTTTTGTTTCGAGAAATGTACCCAACATTCACGTTATGTCTTTCTTGGGATTTCCGTTTGCGTTGTGTGCTTTACATTCGGCTTTGTATGATTATGTTATCCACTTCTTTCAAATCAACTAATTGTTTTAGAATTGATAGCCATAGTCGATGATAGTCTGGTGCTGGTGTGGTGGTGATAAGTTTCCTAGGTAACAAATTTGATGAGGAGATCACTTGTATTTTCTTGCAAAACAGACTCAACTGCATGACAATGGAGACAGGAGCACGAGCTGCTAACTAAACTCATTTAAGTTACTGTCCTTTATGAATCCCCAAAGAACGTGAGGTCACAAAATGAATGCACAATGGCGTGCATGTGAAAACTTTATAAGATACTACATCTTCATGTGAGAATTCAAATTGAGATAAATTATTGGACCATGAACGGCTACTCTTTAATACAGAGCACAAAATATTCAAAAAGTAAGAAAGAAAAGTTGGAAAAAAATTATAATGTTCAGGATTTTCCCCCTTGGATCCCGTTATAAATGCTTCCTTGTATTTTTGTTCACAAAGGCTTTATAATATGAAGTTATAGTGAGATCACAGTCTCTATGTGTTATTACTGCAGAGTACCTGATATAAAAACATAGTTTATAACTACATCCATGGTAACAAAATGCTCTAAAGCTGAAACATGACGTCTGGATTTATTGCTTTGAAGGTGAATCTGTTTCGCTGGAATAAAGGAGAAGCATGTCATCACTGCAGTTGACCAACATAGGGACTGTAGCCATCATAAACTCAGCTTAGAAGGGAGTTGTTTCCTTGTTTTGCCACCAATCCAATGCCTCCAGCTCTTACTACAAAGACAATGTGATACCTGTAGTAAAATATAATTAAAAGAGTGTAATAAACTGATGGAATATATGTCAATGATATTAATAAACCAAGTGCTGATAAGATATTGCTTACAATTAAATACTGTTTGAATGGTCTCAGTGTCTTTTGGGCAGAAGATCACTAATATTTTTTCATGAAAAATAATTATTGGATAAAGTTCCAGGCTTAATGAATTGGATGGATTGAGATTCAACTAAGCGTTAAGAGTAAATTGCTGATAATCCATAGTTTTCATAACCTCACTTATCTCCGGACGTCGCTGAGCAGTAATGAAGATAAGAGAGAGATAAGATTTTGACATCCAATGGAAAAGTTGAAAATCAACAATGCAGAAACCTCCATCCTGCTGTATGGAGAAGCAGCCACAGGAGGGTGCCCTGGTCCAGCGGCCGGCCAGTGATGCTGCACATACACAGGGAAGGGATGCTTTACCTGGGACCAGATCTGGATAAAACATCTTCCTTTAGCAACACAGTATGTTTAATCTTACTCATAATTGACAATTATATGTCAAATGAGCATCGTTTGACTAAAAAAAAATGCTGGTGGATAGCTTCTGGACTGAAAAAGATCTACAGAGAAGAACAAAGCAGATCCCAGTCTTCAAACCATCTAAATATTCAGAAAACTCTTGTTTTATGCCCCGCTTTATAACAGACATGAGAAAGACAAGAAGAAGGATATCAACTATATCTCACAATCAACCTCTAGAATTAAGACACGACAAAAGCCGGACTGGGACTCTTAACAATTAAATTACAACATCTGATTCCTATTTTGTGGTTGTCTGATTGACATCCATTGTATTCTTTGTCACACTGTCACAGATTAATAAGCATTACAAATGTTGTTGGGTCAATAAATAGACGTGGGGGTTCGCAGTTTGCAGCAGAAAAAAATCCTTAAAATATTTTCATTCCTCCCCCCTCCAATAAGATTCTGGACTATATAACGGCATGCAGCTCCTCCACCCGCCCCCCCCTCCCCATCCCTCCCTCCCCAGATCGGTGCAGTGCCTGGTGGGTACTGGAGTCTTCCCCAGGCACAGCGGGCTGTGTTTGGGGCTCCAGCTTCCACTGGGAACTACCAGTACCGAGATGCCCGGCTCGGGATGGTTTCCGGTAAGTGTGTGAAATGTTTGGACCGGGTGCTGGGAGAAGGGGGGAAAGTGTGAAGTGAGGAAATGACCGGGTTGCTATTTTTAAATAGGTTATAGCTGATTTCAGCGGAGGAGGAGAGAAGGGGCCGGGAGGGATGGACGAGCCCTGCGCAAGGAGAGACAAATGAGCCGGGTGAGATTGGCTCTGGAGGGAGGATTTCTCTCCGCAAACAATAACCTGCAAGTTGCTCTGCAACTTGGCCGATACCGTTAGTAAAAAAAATTGTGTGCTTCGCGGTGCCGTGCAGAGACGGGTCAGGGTGCTGCAGACCGCGGGTGCCACGGAGCCAGCGTTCCCGTCGTGGCTTTTCGCGGGGGTCCGGGCTGCTGTCCCACCACCTGAAACTCAATTTTCATTGATGCGCTGCTCGGGCGGCCGCGCTCAACAAAGGATGCGTCTGCTCGGCAGGATGTAGATGGTGCGTCGATAAATGCGGCAGGGTGGCATCACTGTTCCTGGGAGATACGTCCGGGCCTTTTAAAATGCTTGTGTGTGCCAAAGTGCCCCCGTAAAGTCTAAAGAATGCTTTAGTATATCACCGTATATCACTGAACTGTAATTAGAGTTGCATGTTTTACTCGTAAAGTATGTCGCTCCAACGTTGTTAAATTCTTCCGCATCGACGCCAACTTTCGGACTATTTTTCGTTCGTTACTAAATAGCAGCAGTTTAAGACGTTTGGAACAATAGCTCATAATCTGCATTTAGCTTGTATTTGGTGTTTTCTCGTCGACGTCACTGCTCTCGCTGGGTGCTCTCGCTGACAGTCGTTTTGTTTCGAAGTGTGTGACCGGAAACGTCTGGAATCGTTTCAGTCGGCTTCACTCTGGTCTCGCGCTCGCTCGGCAGCATCTCTGGTCCAACGGCGCGAGATCCGCTCGCGGACAGAGAGCGCGAGGCGAGCCGGGGCTGGAATCCTGCACGCGCGGCTCCGTGCCACCTCTCTTCGGTCTGCCGGGACTTACAGCGTTCCAAATTGTTGCTCTCCCCACGATAAAGCCGCGTCAACCGCTCAGGTAATTTGGGTTTTGCCTCAGGAAGTCACAACTGTGAAATGAGCGTTTATTCTCGGGGATACAGATAAAAAGCAGCGCTCCATTCAGTCCTGATTGGGGGGTTGTTAAAGCAAAGATGGAAGACGTGATACACTTGCTCCATCATCTTTACACCGAGAACTGCCCTTTTGTGGCTCTCGTGTCGTGGTCACTGTAGAAATTGCTGTCTGAGAAGGCTGTGTCGATGTTAATTCGACACGGATGGTTGTGGACTAAGCAGAGATTTTTCTCTTTTCCCCTTCAAGGACAGAAAATAGCTGTAGGGACCACACAGTCAGTTATGCATGTTCCAAACGTCAGTGCATGAACGGGTAAGCACACTTCTTTTTAAAAAGCATAGGAGAGGGTCTGCTACTATTTGTGATTCTTATTACTAGGTTAACCGTTACTAGAATTTTTGATGGTGTGAAACTGCCATTTGTCACATCTGATACCTCCTAAAGTTGTGCCACTGGATTGATGGGGCGCCTTCTCTCTTATGCAGCAAGGCGCATTTCCGCTGGTTTCATCTGCCTGTAGCTTAATAGCTCCTGAACTTAATTTGCTCCTCCAAGAAAAAAAAAAAGTGCTGCCTTGTGTTGCTGCTCATCCCACTTCCCATTGGAAGCCCTCTCTTTAATGGTCCATTAAGAGGCAGCCATGATGGTTAAGCTGTCATCTGGGCCTGATTGATTCAGTTAGACCACAGATTAGGCCGATGTGTGCTTGAGATTCCTTCATTGCTCTCTGCTAAATGTCTCCAATCCACCCCCCCCACCGCCCTCTCTCAGTCAGCAGCCACAAGCAGAGATGGACACCCTGCCCTCTGAATGTAAAGTAACACAGTAACACATGTGAGCCATTTTAATGTTTGCTGCGTGTGATGTGTAAACTTCCAGCCTGGCGTTCTGTGGTCATATGCCGTCCTCTGCTCCCCCGCAGTGCAGTCTACGTGCAAGTTGGAGGGACACTGAGAAGGAAAAGTTTAGCAAAGGCAAGGAGCATTTTGGGCTCCTTGTAAAAGTGGGCCACCGGTCCCTGTGGTGAGTGGTGCTTTTCTGGGGCAGGCTCGGTGGTGACGCTCACCCAGCCCGGATTGAGAACATGCGCCCTCGTCCACCCATTTTGGTGCTCGCACACATTCTGCAGATAAGGACTGCAGCTCTGACCTAGTGGATTCCTTTCTTGGCCTACAAATGTATCGTTAATGCTGTTGGTTGGCGGGCCCGTAAGTATGCTTCGGCTAGTCTTACCGTCAGTTATTTACTGGGATTTGCCAAGTTTTGTACTTTTTTTTTTCTTGTTTGTTAGAAGAACGTCTAACGTCAAGTACATAAGTCTTTTAGCACAGAGTTAATGAGCATCTTCCACTGACTTGGCGGCTTTTCGCGCCCAAAAGCCGAGCCCTGGAGTGAGAAGCAATCTGCTATTTAAAGATGGCATAACCCAGCCAGCTGCTGCCATTTCCGCTCCCTTCGTAATTGAATCAGAGCTAGTAGAACGCGGCAGGGAGGGTGTGTGCACTCCGCTGAAGATTACACAGTCCGGACCTCTCAGTGGCTCTGAAACGGCTACTTTACCTGACGGGTGCCTCCTTTTCTTCCCGCCAGCGTTGGAGCTTGGAAGAAGCTAAATCACAGCTTTTCTCTCCCACATGACGGATGGTGACGTACGTTTTACCAACAAGATGCTTCACCCTGGTTTTATAGAGTTGTAGTCCATTGTAGCATGACTTGTGATTTATGAGGTGAGCTTGGCTAATTTCTCTGCCCTGTCGGAATAATTCGGCTCTAACTGCGAGCTGGTGGCGTGAACTGGTTTGTGTCTCTCTTTTTCAATCTGTTTATTTTAAAAAATCAACTTGTGGCGACTCTCAGTCCCCTGAGAATGTGGTGAACCTGGTCCGCTCAGTTTGGACCGCGTCATGACTTCCACATTGATCTATTCCTCTCAACGAGTGGAGCGATAGGGTTAATGACTGAAGATGGAACTAGGACACCAACATCCCTTTTTCATGGGCACATTCTGTTACTGACTATGAGCTTAAAAGAAAAAGCAAGCAAGCATAGCAGAGTAATATTTAATCAGAGAATCTATCTTTGTTTTTTGAAGCCTTTTCTGTTGGTATATGCATGATATGAGACTGAATTGTTAAAAAATGTGTGGTCCACACACACACGCTGCCTTTAAGCCTTTCTCTTGGTCTTAGGCTCCAGAGATATTTTCTCTTTTGTAGAACATTCACAACTTTTGAGTCACCCAGCCAAAGCTGTGGCGGGCACTGGGCGGGAGTGTAAAAAAAGAAGGAGAAAACTCTTCTCATTTCTGAGCATGAGCACATCTGCCTCATCCCAACCGTGTCGGATCTTCTCTATTTTGTTTGTACAACCTTGCCTTCTCCTTTTGACAGGGAAGTTCATCTTTGACCTTGTCGGTAATCCGACCTGAAAGAAGAACAGAGGCGGGTACATTGATGGACTTGTCAAAGAACCATCCGGCTGGAAGCAGAGTCTATTGAGACATTTGTCCTGTCCATGTATCTGAAATAATGTTATCCCACTTGACAGTTAGGCTGCAGCTTGGTCGGACCAGCAATTCACTCAAGTGTAAGGAGATATGGAGCAGCCTCCAACCACCAGCAGGACGTGTGACTGCGATGTGGAGAGAGACAGTGAAGGAATTCGGCAGCTTGTTAAGGGTTCGGGTCTGAGGGGAATCCGCAGTATGTCAGCTATCTCATTGCAGAGAATTAGAAGCGAGACTGTGCCGGTCCTGTGGTGTCTAACCCTGCCACTTAATGGTCATTATCATTTCAAGTTTATTGGTAGTAATGCCTTTAAAGCCAGCTTGCAGTGACTGGGTTGCCATGTGGTGGACAGGGGAAATATCGCCCACTCCGTATGGAAAGCGGGCGCTCTGTATTCAGCTGATGAGTTACTGGGAATGATGAGGTGGTGAGCAGTGAGAGCAGGCATAAGTATGTCGAGAGAATTTCAGAAGAGGAAGAGAAAGGTTCCGTCCTTCAGGCTGAATTTGCATCGATTTAAAATATTTGCTTTTTGTGTTTGTTGTGTTCTTCCTGTCTTTGCAGTGTTTGGAAATTTAGTGCTGGTTTTATACTTGCTTGTATGAAGGAAGAAAAGCCCAAATGAGAAGCTCAGGTTTTAGAGCTTTGTACCAGTCAAGTTCAAATCAAATTGGACCAAGATGGCGGCAAATTTTCTTCTTGTCGATCAGTTAATGAATTCCTGAAATGTCAGTGAACTGGCAAGATGTTGTTTCCATGCCAACGCAGCCCCAGCGCGTGCTACAAGAGTCACTCAATTTCCAGAACTCTGGTGTTTAATGGACACAGAAGCCTTGGCACACAGTTCATGAGGTTACTGGTTTGTGTTTATGCTTTGATTGAGAACTCGACCACTTCAGGTAAATTCCAGAGTTGGTCTGGCGTAACGAGTTATCCGTTTGGTCGGTATAAACGTCTAATGACATATGAATGGAGTAATGCCCAGTTGGAACCACAAATCTGAGATTATGTCCAGAAGGGCTCTCGCTTCCATCGCCGGCTCTGGCGGTTTACTTCTGTGTTCTTTGTACTTGACTGGAGCAGCTTTCTGCCATCGCTCAGCACATTTAGCTCCTGAGAGCCTCTCACATCTCTCTCAAACAGTCCTCAAAGTTCCATTAAATTCTTTCTACTCAATTGTATAGTCTTTTCTTCCCATCTGCCCTTTTGACCAATGCAGAAAAAGAAATGACTTCAAACATTCTCATTCCCATATGAAGTCATGTAACCAAAAATGTCCACATTTCTTTTCAAAAAGAAAGTCGTCCCAAGTAATCCTGCAAAATATTTGTGGATTCCCCTCAGTGGTGCATAATATCATTAAAAGATTGAGAGAATCTGGATAAATCTGCATACAGGGGGCAAAGCTGAAAACTACTATTGACCCACGTTGAACTTTGCTCCCTCGGGCTGCACCTCCTGCTAAAGGAGAAATGACTGAATTCCCCACTCAGACTTCTGAAAATCACCAGCCAGACTCGCAGTTAGTTTTTTTCCTTGTGTGAGCATTCAGATGATTTAAGTCAGAAAAAGAAAAAAATAATCACACTAATGTGCACAAAAAAGATTTCACTCAATGGTTTGAGCCTGTTTGAGGCCCATTAGAGGGGACTGATTTAGATTAGGAATAGATTTGGATAGAAAAGATCGCTATATTGCTATATTACTGTTTCCAGTCTGAGCTCACAGTAAACTCGAGTGACTGACTGGATTTGAAATGTTAGACATTATTTTTGTTTTTATTTGCATTGTATGAGACACAAACTTTTTTTCAGAACAGGTTGTGTTATGTACCCCTGCTCTTTTTGGACTGGGGATCTATAGTGCCCTGTGAACCCCAGCCAGGCCACAGTTTGTGTTTACGGGTAGCTGTGGATTCATTGTTTCTCCTTTCCTCTGTCAGTGGCAGGTGGAGCCGTCACCATCAGCATGCAGGAGACTTGAAAATTACAACTACACGGCTGCCCAGGACCTCCACCACACCCACCCATGACTTTCTCCACTGTAGGTCTATTTATTGTTGAAAAAAAAGAGTTAATTCTGTTAAAGTCCAAAACTTTTTTTCTAATGAAAAAGGGGAACAAAATCATTTTCACCAAAAATTGACAAAGCATGCAGACTTCCTGAGATGATGAAAACATGTAATATTTTGTCTACAAACGGAGCGGACATTCACAAACATTAGTTTCTAGTAATGTCATTTAAATGTAATAAGCTGTAAATTAAGGAGAGGAAATCGAATGTGTACTGCTTTTAGTTTTGATTTGAATTTGACTAATTTGTTTTTTTCCCTAAGCTGAATATCGTTGAATGTTTATGTTAAATAGATTTGTGTAAAAGAAATGCACAGTTCAAACTCAAATTCAGACTAATGATTCTCAATCTGGTGTTTTTACAGGAACATTTGATTGGCGTGCCTCAAACTCTGTAATGGAAAATCGTGGTGAGTACCAAGTTACTGGTCGTGGTTTGTTAAGTGCAGAGGAGAACGCTGGAGGTCCTCCCATCTCGCTGTGCATCCACTGCATTTATGGGCTTCATCTACATTCTCCACATTTTATGAGCTGCTCAGGACGGGAGCCTTACATCCTCTCAGCCAGAGCCTGACTGAGAATGGATTTGCCCTCCCCTTTTCAGGGTTTTCCAGGATTTACAGAGATCTCTGTGTGAGCAAGGTTCTTTTTCTGAGCATCAGGCCAAGTTCAAACATATTTTTTTCTCTACAAGTTTTTTCTTTCAGAGCAAGAGAATGAGTTGATTTTCATCTTCCTGTGTTTACTGCGTTCATGTAGAAACACTGACCCTTCCCTTTCTGATAACTTCAGCAACTGTGCAGGAAAGGGAAGTTCATATTGTGCCCTGGCAGTTTTTCATTCATAGTAAAAAAAACTGTTCCTGTATATAAAAACTAGTCTTCCCAAAATAAAGACCAACTTTCTTGGAAGTGCTCAACAGTCAGCAAAGACTTTCATTCTGCACTTCCTGTAGCACCTTCAGAATGAAAGCCTTTAGCTGTTCTTTTTTTCTTATCAAATTTTTAGTTGATGTCGGGAAACCAATGATTTGACAAAGGCTTTATTTGACTTCAGACATCATTGACTTTGCTAAAAAAAAAAAAACTCTCAGGAGACTATTTGTGTATTTTAACATAGAATTGTGATATACAATTATCTGGGCTCACTTTTTGCCTCAGTTATAAAGTGAGTCTACTATTAACTTGATAACGACACAACTGTTATTTAGAAAATAAATAATTGTAATGAATAAAAACACGCATAGGTGTATGTTTGGCTTTTTGGCTGCATTGGGCAGATATAGAGCCATTTACTTCTCCAAACCTGCAGCAGGTTATCAGGCCTTCTCTGTCTGTCAGTCACAATCTAAAAATAAAGGGATCCAGGTCACGACAGTAGTGTTCGTGCAAACTGGATCCAACGGAGAACAAATTACAATATGTCCCTCTTTTCTGCTCAAAATATGTTCTTTACCTTTTTTTAAATAAATTGGTGATTAAAAAACAAATGACAAAGCAGCACCCAATGAATTTAATGATCAGCTGTAAAACTTTGGCTCATGTAGCCTTTTTTCCTCATGTGTAGAAAAGGATTTTGTGTTACTTCCCATGGCTTTATTCTAATTTGTAATGGCACTAAAGTGGATTTTTAAACCTCTGGCATACAAACCAAGACTGTTGCCCCTCACTGGGTTCTCTCATTGGTGGAAAGTATAGAGGGTTTCAGAGTTGATCTGTCACTGTTCGGGCTCTGAGCCACCAAGTCAAGTAGAGAGGCCAAGGGCCTATACGTGGAAGACCCAACCCCAATACACACTACAACAACACTCAGGTGATTTTGATATCGGCCTCATTTCTGGAAGCGCACGCTGATGTGGCCCTCATCTACCTCTGTCTGACAGAGGTGAATTAATAAAGGAACTTACACCTTCTTTTATTACAAGAACCGGTAAACAAATGTTTTGTTTTCATTCAGTCTCTAAATTGATTGCTGGGATTACAATGTTGTGATGTAAAGGAGACCAGTGGTAGGTTTTCAGAGAGCAGGACTTTATTATATGATATGAGAAGAGGTTAAAGGTGAGACATGAGTTGTTGCAGCGGAATCAAATAATAATTCATCTCATAAATGTAGGGTTTATTGTTGTAAAATCGTAACTCCATTATTTCATGTTATCTGATATATTTTTTAGTTTTTTTTTGTTGCGGTTACATTCATTTTACCATCCTGTTTTTTGATGGGCTGTCCAGATACCTGTTGCGTTTTTAAACAGAGCATTATTGTTGTTTCTGTAAATGAGAAGGTGCATTTCCTTCCCAAGTTGTATCCAACAACCTGTCTTAAGTTTCCATGATTTTAACCATAAAATTTCATACTAATTCCTTATTTTCCCTCTCTCCAAATAATAAACATTCATTTGAGAGATTCCTAAAAACAGAGGGATAAGATCTTCATTCGTATGGGTCGTTTTTTTCTACACATAAAGGTTTATAAGCTATCTTTTTCTAAAGCTATGTTCCTTTTTTGGTTTCAGCTTAGTTTATTTTAGGGATCTGCTGCTCCATTACGACACACTGTGGTTTTTTAAGGCCACACAGCTACACCTCTCAGAAAAGGGCACAGAGCTCTAGAGCACTGTCCTTTCTGGCACGTTTCACACTCACTCCATGTTGCTCATGTTGGTAAATATTTGTACATATGTCCATACCTGACTCAGTCTGCCTGCCTGCTGATGTCTGCTATCCAGGTCAGGCCAACAGGTTCTGGCCTCATGTGGATTGGCTCAGTTCTCTCTGGAAGCCAGCCCGGAGTTGAGGCTGTATGTGGGGCACAGGGAAAGAAAAGGAACGCTGCCCTAATACACTAGCTCTCCATCTTTAGAAGCAGCTCGAGATGCAGCCAAACGCTCTGAAAAGTCTGATCTAAGCAGGCATAATGACACAGCTCAGTGCTCCGGACTCCTCTGAGGCACAGTTGGATGAGTTTTTCTGAAGACATTCAAACTTCAAAAGGAATTAAAGCACTAATTCAAGGGGGTCCTGTCAGCACTTCTTCCCTTTTTCTAGTTTAGAGAACGCTTTCTTTTTCTTGCTTCCTTCGCTTTTCTATTTTCAAGCCTCTAACAGGAATTCTGTCCTCGACTAATTTAGTTTCAAAGTCATGCTAATGCCTCCAGGTCTGTTGAAATGGTGATAAGAGACTTAAAAAAATCAAATCAAATGGTGTCCAGGGACATGAGCAGCATGGTAAACACCGTCTTATGCTTCTGTGTAAAAGCCAAAACAGAAGCACATATTTGATCACCTGGTCTTTCTATTATCTGATGGACTTGTTGACTGTCGGATATCCAGCTTCATACTGGTCGTCCTGTGTCCTCAAGAAACCCTGACACAATAAGTCTCCGATCGTTAATAAGATCTTTAAAGTCCCCCTTATCGAGGGCATTGACTGAACTTCCCACATATCTGAACCATCCATCTGTCACACCTGGCAAATTGAAGTTTCTTTTTCCTTAATTCCTTTATAAATGCTATCTTCTCCACACTTCCTCATTTCTGTTCCCACAAATCCAATACACGCTGTCTGCATGTTTCATGGACATAGATTATGGTCCCAGAATAGAAGTTGCATGTGTATCTTTTTTGTTTTTTTGGTTTCAGATTTCTTTTTTTGCTGCCACCGGGTTGCCTTAGTTGTAGCATTCTTTACATTACATGCGTATTGCTGGATCCACACACATCACCACATACCGCAGCACACATCAAAATTGAAAACATAACTAGTCTCTCTCCCAGGAATGGTAGGCATCCTTCAGTGAATGCTGACCTGTGCTGCGAGCCAAGGAGGGAGTGTTATTGGGCGAGGGGGAGAGAGGAGTCCAGCTCCTGGAGGGTGGGAGGGAGGGAGGGAGGGATGGTCTTAAGGAGATTGTAAGAGGGAGGAACCGGGGGGAAGGACAGAAGTCAATCGCAGACAACAAGTACACAGAAAAGAAGAACAGATCTGAGAAACCAGAGCATGTAAATTCTTTTTTTTAAAGAAGGAAGGCACTCATTTGTGGGTGCAGGACAGGTAGGGGCCCCTCAGGGGCTGGATAATGGGACAGAGCCTTCGTGTGGAGATCCCAGCTGAGGACCCACAACACAACAAAGGCGGTGAGTTTCTGGACTCACTCGAGCAGACTTGGTGTGCTTAACATATTTGGGCTTTTCCTTCATGCCAAACGTGCGTTGCTTAAAACAGTTCACATATTTTAACAGCGTTTCAAGACTCAAAGCATGTGTGAGAGAGGAGAGCTTGAGATTGTGTAATCAACTTTGCACAGTCTGCGCTCTTTCTACTCCCCTCCCTCACTTTTCACGACCACATGGAATGTTAAATCATTTGGATCACGCGGATGAATTTCAACTTTGTTTTTACACACTCATGCATGTCGTGCAAACTCATTCTCTTACATTACAGGGTCGGGGGGCGGGTGTCTCCATGAAATTGGATCAGGATCGCTGTTTTGCATAATTTTGAATCCCACTGATTATTAAAGGTTGTTATATATGGGTTCACCACAGAAGCAAGCGGTACATTAGTGGAACAGAGCAGTGTGTTGCAAAATGAAACTCTGTCCTCTAATAGTATTTATTTGGCTTGCTGTTACTGCTAAATGATTTAGGAGAACATGGGCCTCCACAAGAAGCCGTCACAGCTATTATAACCACTGTGCTCAATTAAGTAGATTAAATTTCATAATCTGCCCTGGCAAATAGGAGTATTCTAATGAGGTTGGAGGTATTTTCCCAACTGTTGCAGAGCTGTTGGGGGCTGATATTTCCCTCCCTCTTATACACATGTTGATGTCAGGAACAAGTGGTGACAAAGGTCCCCCCTGCTGTGTCTCCTCACAGGAAGTAAAACAAAAAGGGAATCCGTAATTCAGTGCCAAGACCACCTCTATATCCAATGGACAAGCTTTTAAGCCTAGAAAAGACCTCCATGTCAGAATTTCCACATGTTGGAGATTATTCTAGTTGTCTACTAGAGCCCATATGTAAGGATGACACCGGCTTTGCTGCAGACTTTGTAAAATCAGGGGTCCTTTAACTACAGGTCTCCTCAGACTGAATGAGTCGGGAGGTGAGATGGTTATGTGGTTTATTTGTTTAGCGATTGGTGGGTGTGGCTTCAGGACGGCAGGGCTGTGTCGGGGAACCAATAACACGCCTCCTTGCGTCCTGACTGTTATGGCTAATCACAGCAGAGCCTCTGACCACTGGGGAAATTCTGGTTTTGGTCTGTTTGGAATGAGTTGTTTTGCTAGTGTGACGGGTGTCCGCACACTGAGCAGCAGCGCCGCGTTCCTGTGATCTCCATGGTGGACTGTGTTATTGAGCATGAGGGGAAGAGGCTGTCTTTGTTTCAGGGAGGAAGCTGCACTCCACCCTGATTGTGTGACCGAATTTCCAGGCCCCCGCCCCCCCCCCCCCAATCAGATCAGCGTCTGTACTTTTTTCTCCCTTTGTAGCTTTTTTGTTCCCATTCCCAATCACACAGATATCCGCAGCTGTAGTGCCACCACACAACAGACTGAGTCTCACCAGCGATGAGACAATGACATGACAGAGAGTTTTCTCCAGATCTGTGAGGAATAATTTGGAGTGGACCCACGGCTTTAGGAGCGCGATGATTGAACATTCTGTCCTTTTTTTCTAAGGATGGATTGACCCTCACTTTTCTACTCAGGATCTGATCAGACATCCCTCTCAAATGGATGTCTGCTGCGTGGGGCTGAGTCCTCTGATCGTCATCTCTGTATTGCTTTGTGTGCGTGTGTGTGTCTCCAGGCCTGGCACCGCCAGCTCTTATCCTGCTTCACTGCCTCGGCTGAGCCACCGTATCGTTTCTGACAGAACAGTCTGCTGAGTGTGAGCACCTCAGTTCTGGATCACAGAGAAGCTGCCTTAAGCAATCCCTAATCTGGATGTTATGGCAGCTGGTCTGAGTCCTCAGATTTCTACCTCCCTGAGATAAGCTGGATTTTCATGGTGTAGACTCGCACCCGGACCCCGTTTTTTGAAGTTTCTGGGCCGTCTGGATTTTCTTCCTCTGTGATTTGACAGTGGGGACACAAACAGGGAAAGCTGAAGTTTGAAGGTTACTGAATGTTTCCTGTTTCCTCATGGCATGCTGTTTCTGGTCCCACCGCTATGGAAGCTGGACTCTTAACAACCCCCTTCCAGGTAGATTGGTGTCTGTTTGTCAAAGGACTTGTTCTATTTGTGTTTTTCCAACATTAACCTGCAACCTGGGTTGCACAGTCTGCAAGTTCAAATTTTACTCTGCCAGTAGAGCAAGGGTTCTAGAATCTTTTGTCAGCTGCACAAATGGGCTGGAGTCCTGTGTTAGCAGGTCCCCTCATAAGATACTGAAACCCTGCCAGCTTCATGGGGTCATAGCCTTATATGAAGAATCTTTTTCTAAGATTAACATTATCTTCATTATTGTGCTCTGTGTTTTGTTTGTTGGCCTGCTCAGTAAACTACAGCATATTGTTGTGGGAATCAGACTGCCAGGCACTGCTGACGCCGAGACATCCTGTGTGTGCCGGAGTCTGGATGTTTTAAATCAGACTCTGTTCTCTTTCCAGTGGCAATTCTTATGTCTGCTGAATACAGCAGCTGCAGCCTGTACAGAGAGCAAATGTTCGAACCTCTCTCCACGCTCAGCACTCTGTCAGTCGGCCTGTCAGTCGCGTCTCCCGGGATATTTAGCTGTTGCTGCAGAATGCCATTTAATGGAGTACTTCAGGCCTCAATGGCATCTCGTAATGATCAGCGTTCTTGAAAAAAAAAGCCCCTCGCTTCCTGGCTGTTAGCTGTGTATATGCATCCAGACTGACAGCCCTTTTCTGCTGCGCGCGACTTCATCTGTGTGCGTGCCCCTCTTCTCGACAGAGGCAGCTGAAGGGCTGATAAGGCACCAGTCTCCATCCAGCAAAGGAATGTGAGCACTTGACACTGAGAAAGGCTGGCCGAACGCCAGTGTCAGACCTCTGCTGTTAACTGCGGCTCTGTGGAGGAGTCCATGAGCTCTCAGCATCACCCTGCCAAAGCACGCTCAGTCTGCGAGAACAGGCGGCTAAAGATAATACCAGCCGCAATGTACCAGGAACCTGCTGAAATTGTGATGCATGCTGATGGAACAGTGCTCTTATTTTCAAGGGCATTGTTTTTAAGATGCAAAGAGTCTCATAAAGCAGAGATGTCAGTGCCTTAAAACCCTTGTACAGATATCAAAGTACTATTCTTGCTTTTAGATGATGAAACTGAGCAGCACCACAGCACAATGGTGGGAGAGGGGGGCAGCACGGGGGACAGCACCCCTCCCCCAAAGCGTAAAGGCAAGTTTTCTACCCTTGGCAAGATCTTCAAACCCTGGAAGTGGAGGAAGAAGAAAGGCAGCGAGAAGTTCCAGGAAACTTCTGAAGGTTTGTGTTGTAAACTTATTTTACCGTTTGTCGAGCGGAGAGGAGCCTGCCCTTTTTTTACTCAGTCACACTCAGCTAAATTCCTCATTTTCTTCTTTTCTGCCATGTGTTGATATCCATTTTAGCACTTCTAATATTTGTATGGCCTGTAAGAAAAGGGGGGGAAAGCATCAATTCTGCTTTTGTTGATATCAGAACTGGAGAGAAAGATGTCGACCAGGCGCACACGACAGGAGCTCATAGAGCAGGGGCTGCTGAAGGAGGTCCCCGACAACGGTAAGGCCAGCTCTATGCCACCACTGATGCCTGTGCGCCACAGCGGCGGCACACTGTGACGCGTCACGCCCACACACACACCACGGTTAGGAGTTAGAGCGATGTGGCAGGAACATCGACCAGCAGGTGTCTGAGTTTTTTTTTGTTTTTTTTTCAAAGGCTTATTTACTTTCCATTTTTCCCAACAATGCAGTATCCCTTTAAGATAACACGCCACTTTCCCAAGCTGGGGAAAAGTAGAGCGAATAATGCCCAGCAGCAAAATGGCTCAGGGAGTGGTGCGTACAGGCTTTGAGTTGGGCCCCACTGCTGTGGATGCCCATTTATTAAACCTACAGCTGCTTCTTCATCATAGCAACACACTTAATTTGTCAGTGGAGCCAGAGCTGATGGCGTCTTCCTTTTTTTCTGTCATTTTTGGCTTTTAAAATATTAAAGGATTAAAAAATGCATAACCACATCTCTTTGCAAGAAGTATAGAAGGTAAAGGCTTGGACGTTTGGGCATTTGAGAAGCTTAGAAAGTGTTTGATTCATGACATTTAGAATTTAGAATAGGGGAATAAATCTTCCTTGCCTGATTTTATAATATTTTTTAAAGATTTCTCAGATCTTTTTTCTGTTTGTTTTTATGTATATTTGTTTGTGCGGGGGGAAACCTTTTCAGATGGAGATGCACAAAATGTGAAACAATCCTATGTGAAGAACGGCCACACTCTGCCGGTTGGAGGAGGAGGAGGAGTCAGCAGCGGCCGGAGCCCCTGCGGCCAGGCCACACTCCCCTCAGAGTCAGACTTTAGGATGAACCCTGCCTGGCTTTCCCAGTCGGATGACCGCAAAGGGCGCTCTCCCTCAGACATGGACCGCCGAGGCGCTCTGGGCTCCAGGGGCATGGCCCCGCACGAAGATGGGCGTAGAAGCGGAGGGATGGGGGCCCGTGCACACGGAGAGGGCGAATGGAAATCCAATCTAGCCTGGCAGGGACAAATTCACGGCCAGATGGAGGACAGCAGACGTGGTGGCAGACTTCACCCTGAGGACGGGCCAAAGAGGCCCGGGCTGCAGAAGGCCCCGTCAGAAGACGGCAGGAGGAGCCGGCCTGCCGAAGCAGACTGGAAGCCCACACTTCCCCGACACGCCTCCGCAGAGGAGGGAAGAGCCCGCAGAGGTAAGGCTCAGCGAGACAATCAAAGATGAATAGCTCATCTTCAATCCTGACCTCATTCATACACACATAAAGCCTGAACATGTTTTTCAGTCTGTGTGTGTGTTTTTTTTTCTCCTCCTTCATTCCTGATGTCACTTTTAAGCTCCTGTGCTGTGCTCCCAGATATAGACAGGCTCCTGTCGCTCCCAGGAGCCCTGCTCCAGCTCCGCTTCTTATTCAGGAGCATGAGGGAATAACTTGTCCTCTCTTCTCGTCTTCTAATTAATGTGTCACGATCGCTACACCCATTTGTTGGCCCTCAAAGCTCACACTTTCAGCTCAGTGATAATTGTTAAGAGCCTCAACTAATAGATTGCTCTGACAATCTTTTAGGAAACTGGAAAAATAAGTGTGCTGCTTTAAACTTCACTTGTCCAGTTTTAAGTCAGTTATCATTGGCAGCTTGTTGCTTAAATCTGTATTTGACTGGATAACTAGATATCTGAATTATAATGAAGGTGTATAGTAAAAAATGTAAAACGAGATATTGAATTTTTAAGCAGAAACACTCCTGCTCTCTCTTTAGTTTTCCTTCTCCACTTATTCCTCCCTTTTTACTTCTCTCTGGGATGCCGCTTTCGCTCCCACTCTTTCTATGTATATCCCATCTCCTGCTCTCTGTCCTGCCGTTCTTTCTCTCTGTCCTCCCTGTGCTTCTCCCTCACTTCCTGCTTTCCTCTGAATCATTTCCTCTATTGTTAGATGACGTCACCATGATAAAAGTTCATCTGTAAATAAACATTCCTCCTCTCCAAGCTTCAGAGCTGCTGCTCTGAAGAATGGTGTGGGAGCTGCTGGAGCGTGGGGCCGCCTGGGGGTGGGCAGAGGGACGTGGGTTTTTGGTGGTAATTGCAGCCACCTACACTGTTTATCCTAACAGCTGATCCCTTGATAATGCAGTTCTCAAACAAGTGAGTGCTTCCAGTGGTGGCGCAGCAGAGGAAGCCTGAGCTGGAACATTTTTAGCTATTTGGAAAGGTGTTTTATGTTTTTCATGAGGTAGTGTTAATGAATATGTTCTAGCGTCTGGCTTTGACACAAGTCCACTTTTAGTTGGTGAGTAATCACTGTACAAATTGTTGCAAATAGTCTTTTTCCTTCTATTTCTAAGTTGCTGCTCTAGTAGATGGCTGATAATACCAAATTAAGAAATGGACAGAATGACTTTTACTCAAAAAGGTACATTTCCTTAGTCTTTTTAGGTCTCTTAACAAGAATTAAACGGCTAAAATACAATGCAGTCCCTGACTGAACCCCCAGGCTGGATGTTACAGTTCCATTTAGAACCAGGGAAACATCAATGATCAGTAATTACAATGTCTTTGTCTCTAACTACATTTCTATTGCTATTTTTAACCCAGGAAATGTGAAAAATAAAAGCTGAATGGAAATGATATAAATGGAAAGAAACTTGATTTGCAGTTTCTAGATTGAAGGTTAATTTTTCCAACCCCCTTTTTCATCCTGGAAAAGATTTTTTTAAAATAACAGAATACAGTAATATCTCATCCACCAAATTGATCAGTTATTCATAGTTTAAATTACTTTTAAACATAGTTTATATTCAAACAGCCACTTATTTACCTTAATTACAACTAATGGCAACATAGACCTTATCTCCGCATGTCCACATCTTTTCTTTTTATGACTTTGCAAAACTTCCCTTCCAATGCTTTGCCTTCAGAAGTGAATGGAAGCCTAAACACAGCCTTCTATGATAAAGCAAACACTTTGCAATCGCGGGAAATGAGGAAGATTTTTAGTATTGCAGTGCAAGTACTTTTTAGTTTTGCTTTTTCTGCCATAAATCTTACTTATTGATTTCTCAAGGAGATCTCCCTTTTCTCCTGTTCCCACACCTGTTTTATTTAAATTAACTGAAATAATTTCAACTCCAAATGAATGCAGTTGGGTTAAAGATATGTGATTCTGCATTTGTGTGGTCATTTTTACAGGGTTTGACAGGTTTTTATGCACAACAATGTGTTCAGCTGCAAACAATTTGGACCATTCTCTGTTTTCAGAGTCAGACAGCCATTTTGCGCCTGACCCAGAGTCCCTGCAGGACACCCTGCGTGAACCTCTGCCACCCAAACAGTCGGTTATGCCTCCAAAGTGGCTTATCAGCTCCGCCCCTGAGCCTGGAAGCGAGGGCTCGCCTCGGACGCCGTCCAACCACCCCACGAGCCAATACTCCTCTCCGGCTGTGACAACAAAACCTGTTCGCTCCGTGTCATCTGCATGTGCCAGCACTCAGCAAAATCCGGCGTCATCCCTGACCTCCACCTCTCAGACAGCCAAGCAGCCCCCTCTGCCTCCACCCAAACCTGTGAACAGAGGCAATGCTGCCATGCTGGGTAAGTCCCTCTGAGTGGATGGCACAGGGGGAGAATCTTCATCCTATGCTGCCTACATGTGCCATACAATTAAACATCTGCTCGCTTTTTTTTTTTTAATCGCTTTGTAGTTTTCCCACTGGAAGGGTGTAGGTTTCCAAGTCACTGCACAGTTGATGGAAAAGGACAAATCTTGGACACAAGAACTGCACACACACTGTTTCAGAAATCCTGCTAATGATGTTCCGTGAACAGCTTGAGCAACTTCTCCCCTGCTAGTTACTTATTATGCCTGAACTACCTCAGCAGCAACATTTGCAGCAGGTTACTCTTGAGGCCGCGGGCCGTTGCTTCAGTAGTGGCTCTCGTTGTTTACCGTGCGTCAGTCTCATCTGGGATCTTGCTTCCATTTCCACTAGAGGAAAGCCGTCTGCCTGTGTTTGTAGTATCTTACCAGACGTGTCTGGTCCCACACGCTCAGTCTACTGAGGCTTTCAGGGAAGTTGAAGTGACCAACCATCCGCGTTTCTCTGGGCTGGTTGCTTTTTTTTATTTCTTTTTTTTTTTTTTTTAAGATAATGGAAGAAAATGAGTCAACCTTTTTTTTTGTTTTTTGGCTGAGATTTTTATGCATATGAGCCAAATGTGTTAGCAGTGATGCCGGTAGGTGGATTTAAAGAGAGCTTTCACAGAGAGCCTTCTCACTTCCCTCTTCATTTATCTTTATGATCATCTAATGAACAGTTTACACAGTAAATTCATGTAGCTGCTCATTAAAAACTCCAGTTGACGGCTTGCGTCTCCTCCCTGTTAGTCTCCGCCCTGCAGGGGGGAGAAAACGCTCAGCTTCCTCTCTACTGGTCCTGCTGGAAGCGAGAGTGCGACTATGATGTCTACCTGTCCCTGCCCGTCTACCTGTGCCGGCGGGCTGGAGGCCTGCGCTCAGGTAAAAGGAAGTGCCTGGCATCCATCTGACCAGGGCACCAGGGTGTCTGTAATGCCTCCCTCGGAGCCTGCGTTGTCGCTCCGCGTCCTCTCCAGCTGGCCGCCATGTTTCTCCCCCCTGCTGCCTTTAACATGTGGATTGGCCTCAGATGCTTTTCTCTGGATGTGGGACATAAGAGGCGCATGCGTACAATGAGCGGGCTTTGTGTGTTTGAGAGGGATCTTCTGTGTGAGTGCAGTTGGCTGCTTTCAAAGCTGCACATGAGAAGGAGGGAGAGCCTTCAGCGAGTTCCAGCTGTGGACTCCACTGCATCTCTTTTTATAGCACTAACACTGGCAGATTCTGCTCAGAGGTGGATGGATGGTTGGAAATGAATGGGTGGAGAAAGGGCTTGAATTCATGTTGGAAGGAAGATTTACTCCACCACTGTGGAGTCAACTGCATGTTGTAATTCCGTCAGCACTCTTCTCTTATTGCTCGTTCAAAGCACGGCTATGCTTTTAGCTTTGGTGTCGCTTTACAGACATTCTAAAGAATTTTAAAGACTATACACCACATATATAGAAATGTGCATGCAGGGAAGTAGAAAATTAGCACTTAAGCTCTTTGTACAGGAGCTTTTGCACCACATGAGGCGAATTAGCCATGCTTTGATGGCAGGGTTACAGTCTGGCTGTGAAGAGCATGTAGCTGTATGTGTGTCTCTGTGACCCGGGGCGCATGCTGCACTCTGCTCTGTCAGGGATCTCTGGCTCAGCCATGTGATCCCTTCCACTGTATATGTGCAGTAATGCTCAGTCAAACATGTAATCCAACTATTTGTGCATGTATCACATTTGATACAAAGTACATATGTGACTGATGCCTGTGCTCCCATGTCACACTGACAAATCGCACTGGGAACAAAGCACTTGCTGGCAGCTCACTCACTTGTTACAGCTACTGTTGTCCTGCTTTGTTAGAGACATTGGGATTAGTTGTTTTTTCTCTGCTTGTTTGTATGTTTTCCATTTGTAGGCGACTTCAGCCAAGCCTCAGGGGGTACCAGTCTTGTTCCAGCCAAGCCCTCTCCTCCGATGCCTCCCAAGAGGACCACCCCAGTGACCAAACGCAATACAGAGGACTGTTCTTTGAGCCATCCCATCAGCCCCTCCCCTGCTTCTCTTGAGGAGCACAGCAGCCTCCCTGTTGGCTTCCAGCTGCCGCCTCCACCTCCTTCGCCACCTCTCCCAACTCACAGACCACCCTCTCCGCCCCGTCAGCACATACACACGCACCACCTTCACCATCAGCACTCCTACCCCCACCCGCTGCCGCAACCAATACCGATGTTGTTCGACCCGCCGAGCCCCACAAATGAATCTCCGCAGCGTCCTGCCCCGGTCCCGCTGCACATCATGATCCAGCGAGCCCTGTCCAGTCCCGGGCCTGCCCAGCCCCATCCAGACGGGTTGCAGCGCGCCCATACCCTGCTGTTCGAAACCCCTCCAGAGTACCAGGGAGATCGGGGTCGGCCTCTGCCTGTCAGCATCCAGCCGCTCAAACTGTGAGTTTGTTGCTTATTCTTGGCTTTTTAAAAAAAAAAAAAACCTGGTTTGGACATTTGAGAAAAGCCAGTGTATCAGATTGAATTGCTTATCAGTGTGAGCAAAAAGCAGGCTGCACAAACAGGAAAGCTGCAGATATATTAGATCTTTTTTCCCCTGCACACGCTCCATCATCATGTTTCTATAAATAGCTTCCTAGCTTTATAAACTTTCCATGAGTCTGAGCAGAAATGGAAAACGTCAGTTACGGCTGCCGTTCTGTTCATACCGTTTTGAGCCAGTCCTCGTTACTTATATGAGGCCAGGCTTTGTTGTAATCTTCTAAAGCTGCCTTGAGAAATAGCTTTTCAGGTTCTATAACGGCCTTTCCAAGGTTCTTTGGACTTTGACTGGTTTTTCACAAACTTTTAGTCCAGTCCTGAACATTTTCATAGGAATGAGATTTTTCTTTCTTTGTTTGTTTGTTAAGCCACTTATGCCTGACCTATGAAGAATTCAAGCATAAAAACTCACCTGACGAAAGGAATGAGCCAACATTGTCTGCTCATTCCCTGTTTACGAGACATGTATCGTCCACATTTCTGTGAAAAATAACAGAGACTTTGACAGACATAAAACTGTACCAACTAACAGAGCAGCGTGTGCAATGTGTCCTTAAATGAAAGATAAGCTGGACAAGTAGATGATGAAGAAAAAATGCTGAGAGATGCGTTTGTCATCTTTATCTTAGAGGGTTCAGGCTGTGTAGAAGAAAAAAAGTAATCATACCAAATATGGAGTTTTGTGCTTGATATTTATATAAAAACTCATATTCATTTTTTGCTTGTTTTAATTCATCACTGCGCCTCATCCATGTTTTAACAATAAAAAATTCATATAAAAAGGCTTTTATTTGACCAAACTAGTATAAGACAGGTTTTTGTGTATTCATCTAGTAATAATTTAACAATCACATTTAGATTGGATGAACAACTGCAAATGCTCTTTCATTTACTTGCTTATATTCCCTTTCTGTTAGATCTGAAGATGACTACTCAGAGGAGGAAGATGATGAGGAAGAGGAAGAGTATGACGGGGAGATCCCCCAGCCCGAGCTGGAGCCCCGGAGTCGCCGGTGCCTGATTGGAGATGCAGGAATTTGTGTCATCCCAGGGGGTAATAGCAGTGAGGAGGAAGAAGAAGAGGACGATGACGAGGAGGAGGAGCGTGACTTGCATGGAGAGGACAGTGACTCGGACGGTCCTGTAGTTCATAAAGAGGAAGACTCGGATGAAGACGAGGAGGACGAGCCCCCTCCGAGTACGTACAACCACTTTTCAGGATGAACCATCCTCTCAGGCATCACTTCACATCTGGCTCATCGCCTCCCCTTTCGCCCGGACTGCCTTGCAGGTGCGCTGGCCAGCAGGGTGAGGCGGAAGGACACCCTGGCTCTGAAGCTGAGCAGCCGCCCATGCGCCCCTGACCGGGACAGGTTCGCCCAGGACAGGATGAGCAGAGAGGATCAGCCTCCAGGACAGACGGGCCTCACCTGGCAGAGCAGAGAGCAGTGGGAGGCCATCCGCACGCAGATCGGCACTGCACTCTCACGGTAAAAATCAGTTTGTCATATTCTTTTTCTTGGTTCCTCAGATCTATGTCGCACTTACCAAGTACCTGACATAATGATGAAACTGTGTAAAAATAGTGGCACTTTTTTTCCCCCTTCCATTTAGGCGCCTTAGCCAGAGACCCACTGCGGAAGAACTCGAACAAAGAAACATCCTTCAGCGTCAGTATTAACTCTTTCTTTCTTTATGCTATCACAAAAAAAAACACCATTGCGTCTAATTTTGGAAACCGCATTCTTTTACTCTGCCTCTCCTGCACATCAAACCAAGCTTTCATGCCAAAGTCTAATTTAAGCTCTGCTGTTCCTCCCTCGTCTTTGTTCTTTCTTCAGCCAAAAATCAGGCTGACAGACAAGCCGAAGTTCGGGAGATCAAGCGGCGGCTCACCAGAAAGGTGAGGACAGCGACAAGCACCCAAATGCTATGTTGACTATTTACTGGCTATTTCCCTGTAAGAAACAATAAATAAGTAAAACCCTTTCTTGTAGCTGAGTCAAAGACCCACAGTTGCAGAGCTACAGGCGAGGAAAATCTTGCGTTTCCACGAGTATGTGGAAGTCACAGATGCCCAAGACTATGACAGGAGGGCAGAGAAGCCTTGGACCAAGCTGACTCCAGCTGATAAGGTATTCACTTCACTCTGAGAACTGTCCTTACTTTATGTAAAAAATCTAGCAATCCACTATCCAGCAAATGCTCCTGCCGTGGACCGTTTTTCACATGATCTTAGTTCTAAGTGGGATTTTTGAGTGTTTCTTTTGAAGTTGACTTATAACTGTGAGTGTTGATTAATCTAGGCAGCCATTCGGAAGGAGCTCAACGATTATAAGAGCACTGAAATGGAAGTTCACGAAGAAAGCAGAATTTACACAAGGTATGCCTTTAATCCTCGCTTCAATTTACAA
>JABUIW010000019.1:9985815-10010729 GCA_013363375.1 Menidia beryllina
GTTTCAATTTAGTATGCTTACAAGACAAATAAATTGTTTTTTCTTTATAACAAGCTTATTAACTATTTATTTAACAGGGCAAATACATTTTCCAGCTTTTTCATTGTAAGTTTAATGCAAGTCCAACAAAGTTTTGGCGACTAGTTTCTAGTAACGGAATATGCGTATTAGCTTCTCCATTGGTTCTCACGGCTTTTCCGTAGAGAGAAATCTCCGCTTTTGGGCGCCTGTCTCTTTAAGGGGGCGGGAGTTCCTCCAGCTCCACAGAACGTGACGTCTCGCGTGTGCTGCACGTCTGAAGACCGGGAACAGGCGGTGCACGTTCACCTCTACGCAAACCACAAGTTTCTACAAATACCAGGTCGGTATGTGTTATATCCCTGAACCGTTCTGATAAGACAAACGACAAACAATAAGCCTGACTTTTTTTTATTTTGTGCAGGGTAGTTGATGTAAGTTCTCATCGTTTCCCATTCATTCCTAAATGCAACGCTAATACAGGTAGCTAGCTAGCAATAGCTAGTAAATAGCCGTTTACTGGCAGATATTAACACCAACAGCTAACATTTTTAGGTTGTAACAAAATCTATTTGATTCTAATTTTTTTATCGTAAATATCTTGGTGTTTGGCCGTGTACAACTCGTTGAGCAACGAATCCAACCCTAATCTCGGTGTTAGCCAGGACACATGGGTTCTGCCAGCGGCGTTAGATCACGTAGCCAAAGTTAAACAGCCGGTTAAAGCTAAGTTCGAATGCTCACGTTCAATTCTTTCAACACATGCTGTAGAGACAGTTGGTATTATTAGCATATTTGGCGAGTGTGAAATAACTAAGCTCGATTACTGTTTATTGTTATTATTGTTGTCGTACATAGCCTTACGTTGCACGTTGGCTTGGTACGTATTTGGTACGAGAACAGCTGTTTGTGGAGGGAAGTAACATGACCCGGGGCTCGTGTCTGAAATGACCCACCCCCCCAACAGTTGTTGAACCCCAGTGACTTGCTGTTAACCCAAATAAAGATAGCTTTGTTCTTGCCTTACCTTTTTAGGTTAATTCTGATCTATTAAAATCTAATGTATCAAGTTCAAAGATGTTTTTCATGTAGCCCCTTCTCATCATTAACCATCCACCTCTTTGGGTGCAACCTCTTATTTTATTATCATTATAAGCCATGGTTAATGTAGACATTAACTGCCCACTTGTTGTTTTTTCCAGTCTTTAAGTTGCTGTCATGCCTGCTAAAAAGCCACCAACCAAGAGGAAGTCTCCAGCTGTAGTGGACGATGTTAAAGACTCCAAGAAACTGAAAGGTAAAGCAACAAATTGGGATGATAGAGATAGATAGCAACTACACAGTTTTTTACCCATTCTAATACAATCACACCAGCACTTTTGTGGGTGGGGGGTGACCCCTGTTAAAATTATAAGTAGACACATTTAACAATAGAAAACAATTGCTTCTTAATACATTCTGCTGAGTCATGTCTTTGAAATTTGGTCTTATAAATCTTTTTCCAAAATGGTACCATCAAGCTTGCCTTTAATATCCTATCCCAAGTATAGAATAATCTATTTTTGTCTGCATGTGTGTGTCAGTTTCACACAGGAGTCATCATAAGGAGGCGGGCCAGGTTTTAGTTTTGGGTCAAGGTGATGTGGGACAGTTGGGTTTGGGAGAGGATATCATCGAGAGGAAGAAACCGGCTCTTGTGTCTCTCCCGGAGAAAATCGTTCAAGTGACGGCTGGAGGCATGCACACAGTGTGCCTCAGTGAAAGTGGAAATGTAAGAACATCTGTTCGACTTATTACTGTTGGGGAGGGTCAGACAATGCATGTTAGCTGTCCTCTGTGTTTAGGTCTACACCTTTGGCTGTAACGATGAGGGGGCCCTTGGCCGGGACACTTCTGAGGAGGGGTCTGAAATGACTCCTGGAAAGGTGGCGTTGGAGGAGAAGGTGGTCCAGGTGTCTGCAGGGGACAGCCATACCGCAGCTCTCACAGAGGATGGAGCAGTGTATATCTGGGGTTCCTTCAGGGTTGGTGTACAAATTTTTTTTTTCTGATGAAAACATATGAAGGAAATAATGTTTCTACACGTTAAAACGTATTTATTGGTGTTTTTGTTATCAAGTTAGCAAACAGGAAGTGGTTTGGGATGGGGGCCTGAAGCCAGCAGGGTTGTAAATGATTGCCAAAATATCTTTTTAAAACTAACTTGCGCAGCAATGATGCAAGTTAAATTAATTACCTATATTCTTTATTGATGTAAAGATTATAGAAAGTAAAATTATTAAAATCAATCTTTCCTATTAGAACTATTTCTAAATTTCATTTTCAAAAGTGTAAAATACTCAAAATTCTGTGAATGTAGTTTAAGTCAAAGTTTAATATTTAGTTAAATTCATAGCCATGTATTCTTTCTAAAAAATCCAGACATCTTCTTAACCTTCTTCGTGTCTTGTTTATTTGGCCTGCTTTTTTTCCTGTCTTAATAGTCCCCATTATAAAGAGTTGTTTTTTTGTTTTTTAGGATAACAATGGTGTCATCGGTCTTCTGGAGCCCATGAAATCATGTCCCACTCCAGTGAAATTCCCCATTACAGAGCCTGTTGTGAAAGTTGCCTCAGGCAAGCTGCAGTTTGTCTCATTGCCACAGGGTTATATGCTTCACCCAGTTAACTAATCCCTGCATTTGTTTAATTTTTATCCGCGTTTGTAGGTAACGACCATGTGGTATTGTTAACACTGGATGGAAATCTTTACACATCGGGCTCTGCTGAACAGGGCCAGCTGGGACGAGTGCCGGAGCATTTTTCCAACCGCGGAGGCAGGAAAGGTCTCGGTAGGTAACGCAGTCCTGTTCTCCCTGAAGGGAACCAATAAGCCCTATCTGCTGTGGCTTCTGTTTGCTTACGCACATCTAAATCTGTTTCAATATTCTGTTTTTTTTTCTGTGATCTCAGATCGACTGCTGGTACCCCAGACAGTGAAACTCAGAGGGAAAATTCATTTCACCGATGCCTTTTGTGGGGCATACTTCACCTTTGCTGTTTCAAAAGAAGGACATGTGTATGGATTTGGCCTCACAAACTATCACCAGCTGGGTCAGTGGAGAGTGTTTACGTTAATCAGAGAGAATGTGAATTAGCACTGTTAGGGACGCTGTTCTCTTTTCAGCTGGCTGAATTAATCACACTCTGTTCTGAGCTGATTGCATCAGACAGGATGAAGTGATTGTTTGGACCCTGAAATCTTTTGTTCTTTTCTAAATAATCTACCCAGGAACTAAAAGCACCAAGATGTGTTTTGTCCCGGTAAAGCTGACGTGCTTCAAGAACTCCACTACGGCCTGGGTGGATTTTTCTGGAGGACAGCATCACACGCTCTGTCTTGATGCTGAAGGTAAGCAGCATGTCCAGTAGGGAACCGGTGCTTTCCCATCAAACGGCCTGACCTTGTGTGTCTTCTACTCGTCGCTCAGGGCAGGTATACAGCCTGGGCAGGGCAGAGTATGGCCGGCTGGGTCTGGGCCAAGGGGCAGAGGAGAAGAGCGAGCCCACGTCTGTGATGGGAATGGAGCCGGCCAGATGGGTGTCATGTGGAGCCTCGGTCAGCTACGCAGTGACTAGAGAAGGTGAGCGTCCAAGAGAAAGCAGCAGAGAGTTGAGAGATATGAGCTACTGGGCCTTTCAGTTGCTTGTAAAGTGCAAACATTCAATCATGACTGATCATATCGACCGTTTCTGTAGCTGTAATGACTTAAGTTTCATGAGTAGAGATAGTTGCCGTTAGTAATGCGTCCTGCGCTCTCCAGGAGCGGCCTACGCGTGGGGCATGGGGACCAACCTGCAGCTGGGCACAGGAGAGGAAGACGATGAGTGGAGCCCTGTGAAGATGACCGGGAAACAGCTGGAGAACCGGGCAGTACTGATGGTGTCCAGTGGAGGGCAGCACACAGTCTTACTGGTCAAAGACAAGCAGGAGAGCTGATGCCCGTCTCTGGCTGGAGGATGGGAAGTCTTTCAGGCTTTTTCAAAGTTGGGGCCTTGTTCCGGATGCTGAGATGTGGTTAGAGACTTCCCGCACTGAGCCTAGCGAGAGGGAGATGTCAGAGTGCAGGTTGAGAATTTGGCCTCTTTTTTTTTAAGAGATCTCTTCTGTTCTTAACTTTGGGGAAATGTTCATGGAAGTTTTTGATAGATCATGATCAATGAGAGACTATTTTTTTAAATCTAGCTTTGGATGTCCCTTTGAATTTTTTCCTCCAGGTCATTTGAATGACTGCACCATAGTATTTGGGATGCTTGTGGATGTGACTGCATGTACATAAAGGAAATGAAAACTTTCCTGAGCGATAGTCTTTTAAATGTTTTCTTTAAAGCAATAATTGGATTCAGTCAGGACATTGGTTCTGTGAGTTTAACATGTGCCACTACTGTTCATTTTACTCCATAAACACAATTGCTGATTGTTCAGATATTTTGTAACACATACTATACAATTTCCCAGTCTGAAAATAAAGATGTTTAGCCCCCCTTTATTAAGCCTCATCTGTGCATTTACAGCATTAGTATTTTTAAAACTTGACTCTTAAAAGCTCAGATTTGGAACGTGAACTCCTCCTGCTGTGATCGACATAATCTTGAAGTAAATCTTATCTTCTTGCTTTAGACTTTTGATCATGTAACAGGATTGATCTTAAAAACTCAGATGTTTAGAACCCTTGTTAGGTTCAAGTTGTGGAAAGATGATTTATCAATTAACATAATGGCAGAGGGAGAAAAATAGTGCTTTTTGATTCACTGTGCAGTAGCCACCCATCGTGACCTTTCTCATAAATCAAAATCCTTCTTTTGAAACCTCTAAAAGGCATTTGCTGCATAATGAGAATGACGGCAAACATTTTAGTGAAAAGGGAACAGCTTCTCTTCAGTGCTTCAATTAGTGATTTGCTTTAAAATGTTAAAGATTGAATAAAAGTGGATCTGTTTGCTAAATGTCAATTTATTTAATGTCAAGGTTTAATGCTGGAGTTTATGTAAGCCTTTCATATTTTGGTCTATTGTTTCTTCCTATCAGATGTTCTTGCATTAGAAAGCTTGCCAGAGCTCCTTTGAGGAGATTTTCAGAGTTTCAGAGGGGGGGGGTTGTCCAGATTTTAGGAGGCTGTTTAAGGAAGCTTTAGACCCAAATAGGTTGATAAAGAACAATCACCAGTAAGTAGTCATACTGCTGTCATTTCTGATTAAATGACACCCCAATGCTTTCTTTCTGTGACCTGACAAACCAAAAAGTACACTTTGGTGGAAACCAGGCTCTTAGCACCACTGTGTTGCTACCATGGAGGGCATTGACAGCAGCATCATGCTGCAGGGATGGTCCTCCTGCCCCTGTGGCATGTGGTCTGGTCTGAATCAGACCTTTTCCTGGGTGCTTTTGATCTAATGCTGTGGGGAGAGTTTCTATATCAGCACTATGGTGTGATGGATCCCACAGAAAGGAGGGGCTTTATGAAGAAGACCTGAAGTGACCCTTGTCAGAATCTGGATCTAAACAGATTGACTCCTCCTTAGAGAGACTTGATAAAGCCTGTACCTAGGGACACTCCCCACCCAGTCAGTTTGAGCAACAATGTAAAAAAGTCCAAAAGGAAAGCTGGAACGGGCGTGTAGAATCATTTTCAAGTAGATTTGATGCTGCTGAAGTGGAGACCTTTACATTAGAATGGAGCCCCTGGGCTTTTTTTTTCACAGACATCCAGCCATGAATGCAAATCAGCTGAAACACTTAAGGATGCAAATGATATGATTATGCGCATCCAAGTGATGCGCTTTTGTTTCCTGTGGGTGGGGGTGAAATGCACAGGGGTCCTTGTCGGTCTCTTCTTTTTATCTGACCAAATGGACTGAAAATGAGGGCTTAGTAAAAAAAAAAAGCTGACATGTTCAAGTGTTTTTCCCAAGTACTTAATTGTCTGAGCAAGCCACTTACCTTTTTTGTTATTTAGCTATTTATTGTGTGCGTCCATAAGAATTAAATGACCTGGCTGACCTCATCTGTAATGTTTCATATGAGGCAGACGTTTCAAACCTGCAGCTCTCTTTTACAGCATGTAAAGAGACCGATTCAGCCAGGAATAAAAGTGGTTGCCAATTTTTAAATTATTTTTTTATTTGCAGAGGATTTTTTGTTCTTTTTTCAATTCTAAAACAATGATCCTGTAGACTACAGTTGTCCTTGCCACACAAAACCTCTTGAATGCATTTAAAGGTGAAAAAGCCAGTCGATTCCTGCTCCCCGAATCCGAAGAGTGAAATTCTTCCAAAAGAATATTTTCTCTGTGCAGACACGATGGGCCATAATGTGTCTGCAGTGAGCTGTGACGCTAGCAGGTGTCAAGGGTGGATGCTTTTATCAACGTTTCAGAATGCGGAGCTTTGAGAGTCTAATAATTCTCAAAAACCTAATATGTTTCCATCAAAAAGAGAGAGAATTAGAAGGGAATACGGCAACGACATCCTGTGATTACCTCCTTTCATTCTCAGTCAGTAAAACGGGATTTTTCGTAACGTGTGTGATTTCTAATCTTCTTTTTATTAAAATAATCACAGAGGAGAAGAAGAAGGCACCTGCTCTGCTGCACATTCCCTTTGACAACAGAGAGCCATATTAATCATCCTTTGAGATATGAGTTCCACTACACATGTTGAGCGAGTGTATGGGATGCTTTCATGAGCTGTAGAAAACCGCGCCCTGGCAAATCTTGTGTCTGTTAACTCTGCGTTGGTTTCAACTGGCAGCTTTTGAGTTACACGAGTGCTTTGATAGCATTTCATTTCGAATTCTGTAAAATGTAGCATACTTCAGTTAATAAATTCATTTCCAATGTATAAACTTATTTGTTCAGGATGGCTTTCTGCACATAGGGTCTCTGTATACTTGGTTCTGTCACCGATATGATTGTCTTTGTGTATTATATTGTATTGTTCGATAGTTTGATCTGTTTTTTATTCTGTTAAGCACTTTGATCAGCTCCAGCTGTTGTAAAGTGCTATATAAATAAACATTGATTGATTGATTGATTGATTGATTGATAAATGTTTTGAAGAGCTACCATGAAATAGTGCACCAAACCGGAAGTCTGATGCACATAGATCAGCCGGAAGCCTTCAAGTCATTGTCTTCCAACCCAGCTTGTCACTTTTGTGTGGAGATCTACCTTTTTGACATGATGTATAAGCTTCATCTATGGCCTCCCAAGATGTGTACAGGTGACCAAGTGTAGCCTCAAACAAAAATTACAAGCCAAAATCCACTGAACGGGCTTCCTGTGAGGACATGAAGACATCAAACATAACAATTTGGACTCGCCACACTGCAGCCCATAATTTGTGTTGTCCCCCTGCTGTTTTCTGCCATTCTGCATGGTATATAAACGGTTAGCGATGCATTGGGTGAGCTCTGAACCGTGTGAAGGAGTATATAGACCACTGTTGTCAAAACAGTGTGTTGTGGGTTATTTAGTTGAAAATAGACATGTTACCTTGGTGGAAGGCAAGCTTTTCTTCTTGGTTGAAGATAATGCTCAGTGTTCACCTCCTATTAATCTGTCATTTTCACCCATTTTCACCCACTCTGCCTTGACTGCTGGCAGATGGCACCCGTATCGACTCCTGTCTCAGTTCTGAGGGCTGTAGAAATCTGCTTCACAGCATTTTGCTCTCTGGGCATTTCGTCAGTATTTCAGGGAAGGTCTGATGGTCTGATCTCTCATTTGGCGAGCATCTGCCACGCGGAGCTGCAAGCCAGTACCAGTCTGCGCATAATGATCATCTCTCTCGTGTTGCATATTCAGCTTTGGTTTTCATGCCATTAACTCAGATCTGACAGGTTGTGTGCACTGTTATCCATAAATGAGGTGTTTTGTATAAAGTCTAATTTACAATATGCCAGTGTGTCCACTGTGAGCTGAGCCAAGGCATCTGCTGCATTTTTCATGCTGAGACGTTTTCAGCAATGGAAGATCGGTATCCTCTGTTGAATAAAACCGATTGATATTCAGATACCTGCAGAGCTTAAAAAACAGGTCAGGAGCCAAATCCTGACAGCATCTAATAATGGTTATCCTTGGAACATTGGAATTATAATGTCTTCTGGGAGACAAAAAAGAAACAGTTTCCCAACTATACACATCCAAGAGAGAGGTACAGAGGCTCAGCCAGTGCCTTGGCAACAGATGTAAGCTGTCGCACTCGTTTCCATCTGGAGAAGCAGGGGGGAATTCTGACTGTGTGGCTAAGCTAATGTGTAGTTGTCCACCTCATCGCATGAGCAGCAGCTGCTGTATGTGTCCCTAACTGCCCACCCCTAAATCAGCCCCACTGACCCATGATTTTTAACTGAAATTCAGTTTCCCAGACAAACCTCTGATTGCAGGTTAGCGGACACTTGTATTTACTTGCTTGTATATGAACTCTCTAAATCAGTAGGCTTTCATATTTAAAACTCTTTTGGGAAGTTTGACAAGTTCAGTTTAGGAACTTTTAGAGCATTTAGAAAAAACTGCTCCTCTGAATAATAAGGATTAATTCAGTTATGATTTGAATTATTTAGGCTGAATCACTCTCCTTTCAATCAACTGAGTGATATAACCCGAAACTAATAAGATTCTGGGAGTGATGAGCTTAGCATTGCCATCTAATCAAGGCTTTTACTCCCAGACACAACAACCCTCAGACAGAGCAGAGATTCAGCGTGAATACTTTAGTTTAAGTTGTGTGATAGAAATGGAATGATAACAGTTTGAACACATACTTCATCAACCATAATGGCAAAAAAGTCATAATTAAATAATCAAATTTCCCTCCAACCACTTGAACATCCATGGTAGTTACAATTTCTGCTTCTGTGAACTGAAACTATGAATTTCCCTGTCAATCCACAGAGATCCATGTGGTTGAGTAGATGTCATATTTCAAATCAATGTCGTCTCAGGTTTGAAATCTCAGTTACAGAGACTGGTTTCTGTTTGTGCTTTCATTTATTAGTTTGTATTTACACATGCACATTATATAGCTACATTCCATTGCTGTGAACGCCTGACCATAAGTGGACACTGAGACTCATCTCCACCGGCCTCATCAATAATCAGTGTCTATTATTCCTAATCAAACAAGGATCTCTTTCAGTTTATAAGTGTTAATAGCATAAGTTATAAGCACAACATAAACCTTATACAGAATCAACAATGTTCCCTAACATTCTATAAAATCACAAGACAGTTTCAAATTTTCTTTATGACATAGGAATATATCTTTAAGAAAAAAATCAGCTGTAATATCTGTTTTACATTTTGCAGGAGGAATATTTTAACATCAAGCACATTTTTCCCCAACACAAAAAGTTAATTGTAAAAGACAAACAAAAGCCAACTAACAACTTGAACTGTATTAAGATTTAAAGTAATTTTACAACTCAATGCAAAAACTGAATGTTTAACGTCCATTTTGTTGTTTTGGACTTCAACAGATGTCAACATCTGCCCTCAATTATTTTAGGCATCCTTATGAGCACTTAAGATGACTATGGAACATATCACTAATATCAGAAACCTTTACAATTTGATTTAGCTACAATAAATCCATCATCCTAAAATGAAAACAATGAATGACAGCACAATAAAGCTGTTCAGGAGGGCCCAAACCAGCCCTCAGGGAGCTGGAAAGCTCCACAGTGGAGATGAGTGTTTCTGTTTATAGGAGCAATTTAAGCAGCAGGAACTGGGTCTCATGCAACAATTGAGGGACTTGTGGATGGTGCTACACAGAGTAATACTGACAGATCTGCAAGTTTTACCTTTTAGGATAATACAGCTATGTTAAGGTTGTTGGTTGATAATTTGTGTTTGCGTAACAAAAACATCTGTAAGGACATCAGCATGTTTCATGTTGTAAAGGCAATGGGAAAAGGAATCATAGCAAAAGAGGGTCAATTTCCAACAGCAGTGGCAGTAAAAAAAGATCATTTTGATGGAGGCTAGGGATATTTTCCTTTTCATTCAACATTTTGAATATACATTTCAACTAGTCACATTTATCTTAACTGACTGGTCACAATTGTAGCTTTGTAGAGTAGCAGCTTGACAGCACAACAACACTGATATTGCAGTCAGAATATCACACAGAACACAATTAAAGAACCATATTTACAATTGATATAGTATATACAGTGTTTGGTTACTCATGCAAAGCTTAATTTCTGCTGCTGAAAAATTAGAGCCATCAATTTTACAACAAAAATGTTCCTCACGGCCAGAGCTCCTCCTGAAAGTGTCCAGTGATCAGACAAAAAGTGCTCATTGGCTTTATTATGTGTGGGAGGAATCCAGCTGCTTACTAATGCAATTGGTCCAAGTTATTCACCTGATAATGTGAAAGTCATTTCATCTGAAAGAGCATCATCCCTACAGTCGCCAAAAAAAGCGACTGTGCAACCAGAAGATTGGGTTTTCATTTGTAGATGTGAGATATGAGGCTTTGGAGTTTGAAGGCTATCAGTAAAATGCTCCTACAGTTTCCTCTACAAGTAATCTTCAGTCAGTATCTGCTCAAATAAAACCAATTTACGTGACATTTAGCTTCAAGCAGCATTATGAGGAGCATCTGCCCAGCAGCTCACTCATCACATCACTCGCTCCTGTCAGCCAGAGATTTCTGCATCATACTTTTTTTCACCAAGACAAACACACAATCTGCTGTATGTGGGTTTAGGTTTACATTTAGGTTTAGATTTCTGTTTAGGCCAGAGCCTGGCTATGAAAACACACCCTGGTTTCTATTTGTGCGTCTGCTCTGAACATTAAAGGAGCAGGTTGGATCTAAAACGGATGTGAGAAGCTACAAACACGTCAAAGGTGAAAATGAGCTGTAAATTGTGTTAAATGAAGAGTTTTCCACTATAATCTTGATTTCACAGAATGTGTGTTCATCATCAGTCTTTTGTGCACACCACAAGAATACTCTTTTGTCTACATTTGGTTTAGCACAGGCACACACAGGCTTGTCATTCATCACACGGAAATGAAAACCTGCTTCACAAATGCGAGTCAGAATTCTACCTCTGTCCACTCAGACTTCTGTGGTGGAGAACAGTGTGTCGGCCTCAGAATGGGGTTCATTTTGTGCCGTTCCCCTCTCTGACTGGTCCATGCTTAGTCAGGCAGGAGCTCTCCGTGCTGCTGCAGACGCACAAACGGACGCGGGCTCCTTCGTGCTGTTGCGCGCTCTGGAAAAGCTGCTTTGCTCCAAGCGGGAGCGATGGGGCAGGCAGAAGTCCCTGAAGCACCTCTTGAAGTTTTCATCGAAAAAGGCATAGAGCAGAGGGTTCAGGCTGCTGTTGATGTAGCCCAGAGCTATGCACAGATGCCAGCAAGCCACCACCAGGAGGTTCTTGTGGTCAATGGTCACCATGGTCTTGACGATGATGAAGATGTGAATCGGGGTCCAGCAGAAAATGAACGCGGCCACCACCACCAGCACCATGCGGGTGATCCTGCGCAGGTTCCTGTCTTTCTCTTTGGAGCCGGACAGGAGCCGGACGCTCTTCAGCCTCAGGATCATCAGACCATAGCAGACAGTGATGACAAGGACGGGCACCACAAAAGCCAAAATGAACACACAGATTTTTGTCACCGTGTCCCAGTACCATTCTGGCTCAGGAAATCTGATTGTGCAGGCGGTGCTTCCTGTGGAGTTAAAACAATTACAGGTTTAATTGGAGGTCTTTTTTAGAATTTAATTTAACTTAATAACCCTGCTCGGATTCTGTCATGGTGCAATTATGACATAAAATCAACACCTACCACTGAGGTGCAAAAGAAAGCCAATTCTGATAGCAGCATTGATATCAATGATGATGATGATTGCAACCATTATTTCTGCAACAATTAAACCCACCCACCTTTCTCTGTCACCTTGGTTACAGCCATAATCATAACTGGCCCTCCAACTGCAGATGCGAGTATCCAGATGCAAATGTTGATTAGCTTGGCTTTAGCGGGCGTGCGGAAGTCCAGGGCCTTCACAGGATGGCACACGGCGATGTAGCGGTCCACGCTCATCATGGTGAGCGTGAAGATGCTGGTGAACATGTTGTAGTAGTCGATGCCGATGACCACTTTACACAACAGCTCCCCGAAGGGCCACGTGCTCATCAGGTATTTGGCACTCTGAAAGGGGAGGGTGCTGGTGGCCAGAGCGTCGGCCAGAGCCAGGTTAAAGATGTAAATGTTGGTAGCTGTCTTCATCTTTGTGTACCTGGGGAGTGGAAAGAAAGAGATTCATTTGTTTAGACCCCTTACTCTCACTATAGGGGAAGAAGTGTCAGATGGGAGAAATCACAGAGACGAAAAGCTTCTGCGTTTCAGTCATGGCTTCTAGTAGTTCTACTCGGTTTCAGGGTTCAAACTGAATTTGTAGTTTGATCTAATAATTCCCTGCACTCAGCCATTTCCTGTCAGTCATAATTAATCAATTTGAATTAAATACACTTAAGATGCATTACGCCAGTACACTCAGTTCTGAGCACAAGCAAAATGAGTCAGTGAGCCGATGACACTCCAAATTTCTCAGTTATGGGTCAATTTCAGACAAAAAAATAAAATAACCCACTTTGTTTTTAGATTGAATTTTTCCTCTCCCTGACAAAATGCCAAGTGAACTGTTTTGTGATTGTTGAAACTTTACAGACAAAAGCTGATACCATTTAATATGCCGTGGTTTAGTCTACTTTGGAAAAACAGACAACAAAAAATAAGCTTTATAAACAATGAGGGGAAACAATCTTATGTATTCCAATTAACACCAGCCCATGAAAAGGTTTATTGCATGACAAGCAGTGCTTGGATCTCTCTGATTGGAACTGATTAAACGGGGAGTGAGTACAATAAATCTTATGTTCGATTTGTGTGATTACAGTGTTATTGGAGGCCAACAAATCACGTCATATTGATAGCTGCCGAATAGTTGGAGTGGTGACCAGTTAACTCATTATGCTGCAGCTTAACTGCAAATTTAATTAGTTCAGCAACAAATGAAGGAAATCATTAGAATCACGATAAAAAGGCAGGGCACGGCGTTTCTCAACAGGGTTCAGCACACGTTTGTCACACACTACAACCAAGTTCCATCAGGAGTAATTAGCTCTGCAGAGTAATTTCAGTGTTAAGCGGTAGATCACAGGGTCCTCCCTCTCCTCTGTCTCTGTTGTGTGTGGGAGGTGTGTGTGTCCTTGTGTTTGTGGGGGAGGCCGTGTTGGAAGATGGCTGTCATGCTGAAACTGTGGGCACTGACAAGAGACACAACACAAATAAACATTTTCTTACTGAAATCTTTCAAATGTACAAAGCATATCAGGTAATTCCATTTTCCAACAAGGAGAATTATTTAAATACTTTTTTAGGACACGAACCATCCTTCTCCTAACCTGTGCGTAATTGTGCTGTTTTTAGTCATCAACATGTGGCAGAAACAACAACAACAAGCAACAACAGAAACATTTAAGTCGCGTTTTGTTTCAGCGTGTTTTCTCTTCTTTTCATAAGTGATGGGTCTTCAGGATGTGACTCTCACCTGAGTACTCCGTACATTACGAGCACGTTCCCCAGCAGTCCCACCACGCAGATGAGCGAGTAGAGCGCCGTGATGCAGACGGCGATGATGAGACTTGTCGTGTTCCTGGCTGAGACCCCGCTGGTTTCGTTGCCTTTCGAGGGTACACGCAGGAGATCCTCCACAAATGTCACACCGAGAGGAGTTCCAGAGACCGATTGTCGCTCGCCAAAGTCTTCGGGAGTCAAAGTGGAGAACTCCATTACAGCAGTCGAGTGTAGATGTTAGTGCAGGGAAACCTGTTGAATTCAGAGGAAGCAGCTCAGAAGCGCAAGAAAACCAGAGACCCAATTAGTGGTGTGGGGCTCGGAGGATGATGCTGGAGCGCTCCCTCTCCTGCTCGCTGTGAATGCGCGCGTCTTTGCGCGCTCCCTGTTGCAAAACGCAACAATAAGGGGACTGCTTGTACTTACTACATTGGCAAGCTTTTATACAAATAGGTTTACAGCGTTGTTAAAAAATACCGTTGGTAAGGTGGCTTTTCACCCCCAAAAGATTTGCATCTGGATTGCTGCAAATAATCATTTATGGTTACATTTCGTTGACATTGCTTACACTACCAGTCGTCTGTCTCTTGCCAACTGCAAAAATTATAAACTTAAAGTGTGTGTGAGAACAAATAAAGAGAAGAGAAAAACTAGGGAAGCTGTTGATTTTTAAATGTCCATCAGCTGTGAGCTCTGAGATACAGTTGGGGTTGCCATGGTGATTTTAAGTGCAACATTCTTTCTGAATCGATTTTGAAAAATGCTCAAATTTTCCAATTTTTTTGTCTCAAACGACGACAGTTTAAAGAGGAACCCTGTGGACAAAGTTGAACATCTCTTACCAACGCTTGACTTTGGTGCGTAAAAGACTCACGTGCCGCCTAAAAACAGTGCCTCTTAGGATAATAGATGGTGTAGTGTACAGAAATGTGATCATCGATATTTTTAAAGTTCCCTTTCTATCCTTTGCTTCTTCGGCATCAGAAATCTCCTCTTCAATTATTTTTTATTACCCTCATTTTAACACTCATGGTGTGATTTAGAAAACATTTCGTTCATTATCATCAAATTACTTTGACATTATTCACAATCTATAACGTTTTAAGCTTGTAATAACTATAATTATATTATACTATACAGTACCATATTTTATATATGCCATGGAAAAGTACCTTAACAGATTTTGAAATGAAAAAAACACAATCATCTTGATATAATCAGTCAGTAGGGGTTTCATGGTTAGGTCTGTGTTTTCATATGGTTGCATGCTTGCAGCAGTAATGCCTCATCGCATTTGATTCCCCTCTCCCTAAAGAGCAGCCTCTTGTTCAACGCGCCAGCTCATCAAACTAATAACTTCTCCAAACATCTCTCGCTCTTGGAGCTTTACAACCCAATTAGGCATTTCCATAGCCATCCCCTCCTCTTATAGGAGCCTGTTTGCAGCATTACTTAGTACGGCCTTATACTTGTGTCAGAGGAGCTTCATTAGAGGGCTGGCTGTTCACACCAGGCTGTCAGCTCGTTGGAATTACTTCACTAAACCACAGGAGTAATGCAATTACATGTAAGTGGTGCTGATTAAATATTTAAGATGGTTTTAGCCGTCTTTGTAGCATCAGTCAAATGTTGATGTCAGTTCTAACAAATGACTGTGGTACCCTTGATGTCGTTGCCTGGCTACACATCTGTTGTCATTTATTAAGCAGCACCAACAAACATTGAGGAAAATGTACAAACCAAGTTGCAAATTTTATTTGATATATTACATATTACCGAAAGCAAATAATTTTGATGAGAAAAACACATAGCTACAATTATTTTTCAGACATGAATTTATCTTGAATCATTTCTTCACTTGTCACGATTTGGATTGTTAAATATTTTATGGCATTAAACACATCACAGCAATCAACTATCTTTGTCTTGCTGTATGTGTGGAATAACATGGACGGAAACTAAATCAGTTAAGTTCTTAATTACAGTATTGACTTCTCGGGTTAAGCAGACGTCTTTTTCTGCAATGTAATTACATGTAATTACAGACGATGTAGTGATCAGTAGACAGATTCCTCCACGCTTCTGTCCATCGTACAGCAGCAGTTTTTTTTGCTGCCTGCAAACTGACCTTTAAAAACTCCCCCCGGCTGCCACCATCAACTCAACACAAAGCAGCAGCAGGGAGAGGAGAGGAACACTGCCAGCACTGAAAACAAAAGCCCTTCAAAATCTAATCTAAATACAGATGGTTTTTGTCCCCAGAGATGAAAGGCAGTTAGCTAATTAAAATGATCGTGTGAATTTTAGGGGTGCTTATTGAAGGACTTTTGCTGAATGTTTCAACAAGTTTTGGTTGAAAGAGTCTCGTTTTCTCAGCTGGATTAGCATAACTCTTCTCACCAATATTTATGGTTTATCAGCAGGATTAATCCATATGAAGACAAGCTCTCAGAATAATGGTGTTCTGAATACAGTGTGAGCCACAAACATATTCACCGGTAAAGGGAAGGTTGATGAGCATAGATGAAATTTCTTATGACATAGACAACTATTACTGCAGTGTTTCTCGGGTTTATCAAAAACACAGGTAAAGTTTTGTTAACCACAGACAGATTGAAAATCCTCCCTGTTTTCTCAGTGGCTGCTGTCTTTTAGGAACTGACCTTCACAAAGCTGTCCCTTTAAGGAAAAACCATCATCTCAACACAAAGCAGCCAGAGTGAGAATAGGTCCAGCATGGCGAAGAAAAGCTCTGGCGCATCCTTCTTCATTGTTGTAACTGTGACACATATGTAAGAAAACAGTGTGGGATCCACCAGAATGCCAGATTTTTTATTAGCAAGTGTAATGTCTTCTACAATTTCCAACCTGCTAATTTTGGCTCTCTGACAAAAAAACATGTAAATACAAACACATTTATTTGGACACTCAACAGATTCAGATTATGAGATGAACAGAACACTTTGGTGTGCATATATGTAGAAAGTGTGCTGTCAGAAGAGAAAATACATTGCATAGTGAAAAAACCCACTGTGTTCATATCAATGGGTTGAGATTGTACTGATACCTCTCTGTCGCACTGCTGTCTTTCTTTGTCATATGATTCTTACTTTATGATTTATTACATGATTATTATTTACACTCGTTTATTTATGACTCAGCTCATTTTTCCATAGGGATGCGACATGAAAGCGACATGAAAGCACTCAAATATATTTACTTTGCTTTAGTTTTGTTTAAGATACAAAACATTGTTCTGAAATACTAGAACTCCTCACTGTGGGGAGCCCACTCCCACTGTGAGGCACTTTGCAATGGAATTCATAAATGAGAAGACAGCCGAACCGAGAACACTGTGCACTTCACTCCTGTAAGTTGTACGTGAATTCTGAGTTCTTTGTGTTATGGTGGTTTTCTTCACAACAGCACAGTGACGTCTCAAGTGACCACTGAAATGAGAGGGAAGCATACAGAGACACACAGAACCCGAGCCATTGATACCAGAGCATTGATCTGCTCATTATGAAGGGATTCAATGAGGGAGGCAGTGGAGTTGGGTGTCACAGGGATTGTCAAGCCCTTTAACGTGATTTTATCCATTCAGTTTGCAGAAGGTGTCAGTTGCAGCTGACCCACCCAACTGCCTGGACAAAACGTGGACAGCAGTTCAGCTGTTCAAACTGTTGATACAGTAGTTTTCTGGAGCCCTGCTTCTGCCAAAGGAGCTATGGTCACACGCAGTACAGGGTTTCTTGGAAGGGGCACCTATTCTGCACAGGAAAAGCGCTACAAATGGGGACGGCATTATATGTTTGAGTGCGGGGTTGATGGCAGAGGGCAGATGATGCGAGATTGTTTTAACAGGTGGAAATGTGCTGGAAAAGGGAGCAAAATGAGGCTAACATTAGGCAGCAAAAACAAAATGCTGCTGTTGTTTTTTCCTCTCCCATAAAAGGAAATTAATAATGATTTGCCGGTGCAGACAGCATGATTGCCTGCATTACTCATCAGCCCACTGGAAACCTTGGGAAACATTACGCCGCGCATCCCCCTGCAGACACAGACTGCTTTAAGCTCAGAGTAAGCTTGTCATTGTGATTTTATGTATTGAGAAGCACTGATTAGAATGCAAATTTGACTTAGTTGTGATCAAATTACATCAAGCAAAGGCAGAGTTCTGTTATCTTGCGATACTGTTAAAGCTTTTTACAAAAGACAGCAAATAGATTGTGTGATCAGCTTCTATAAACAAACAAATGCTTAATGTTTTTTCCAAAATTTCCACATTCATTTCATGTCAACTGACAGGTTAGGGGTTTTGTTTTTGTGTGGACCAGCACTAATAACATCCGTGTAAAATGTCTCCAGCTTTTGAAATTTCATCAAATGAGGGAATACATCTCGTGCCTCTGTTAGAGCACAGTCACATTTTGGGATTGATTGAATCTGGTCTCACAGCGTGATGTGAAGCTGACAGAACAAATGTAACTGGTATATTTCTTCTACCACCATTTGTGTTGTTGCTTTCCAAATGTGTATGGAACAGAAGAGATATCCACAGTGCAGAAAGTCAATTTTGTCTAAAGGTCAAAACGAGTTTGAAAAAAATCTAGCGACTTGTGAATCATTAATAAATAATGTGAACTGATTTTCCACCATCCACATTTGCTTTATAGCTATGGAGAAGGTGAGCAGAATTACAATTCTTGAGCAGAAATTATATGAAAATGTGTATTTGGAGCATGCAAAAGAAATGAACCACAGGGTTTAGTAAAATTTAATATAAAAAAAAATAATACCACCTCAAATAAACCATCACACAGCCCAAACTTTTTGCTTCTGCCAGCTTATAATAATAACATGAAATCAATATTTTTTGACTTAGTGAAGATGCATTAGTGATTTGACTGAACTGGTTCGATTTGTTGCTGTTGTATTATGCAGCTTTAAATTACAGAAAGGTGGTGGCACAAAAGAATTTCCTGTGCTCCTTTTTGGCAGAAGCAAAGGCATTAAAAACAATAATTTCAAATTGGAAGAAAGTTATTAATGTGTTATGGAGTGTGAAGGAATTTTGCTAAATTTACTAGAGTAGGTTTACGTTAGAAAGAATAAAGTTTTGAAGTCCAACCACATGTTTTTGTCCACAAAATCCATATTTGAAAGGACACCTTGTCATTGTCCATACAGAAACCCATGCTAGGCATTGCAGTGGGGCTCCTTTGCGTTTTGTTCAACAGGGTGATCTGTGCTGGATTCTCATGAAGGTTTGTATAAATCATGAGATGATTTATACAAACCTTGGACCTGCTGGGGTGGGGATATGCGACCACAAGAGACCCTGGACACTATATTTTTTTCCAGTCTACTCAGTAAACTTCATGCTTTACTCAGTGGGGTTACTCCTTACAAAAACCTGTCACTTAGCGTCAAATTTTTCCTGATTAGTGAGCAACACAGAGCCAAACACAACCCAGACAGCCCCCCAAGCTTTAGATTTATGAATGGAGAATTGAATCAAATGAATCGTGACATCTCCTCAAAGAATGTCCATGCTATGAGCACTTCTGAGTTCATACTGTGTTCTAAATCCATTTGTTTTTGTTTAATCTATCCCTCCTTTTGTATACTGTGAATTCTTCACAGAGGATCATATCTGGCCCGATAGCTGTCACTGACAGTTATCCGCTCTCGGTTGCTGTTAGATGAAATCCTTAGTGGATGTTATTTCCCTCCTTTTGTGCATTATTATTTTTCTTCACAGCAGTATCCCGCAACATCAGCCACCAGTTCTGTTCGTTGTCTGAGTTTCAGCTGACAATTAGTCATGCTACAGAGGTTTCCGTGGGTCGGGGACTTGATTAGTTCTCTGATTTCGGTCTGGCAGGGGCACCGAGCTGCGATAGGGTGACACAAAGGCAGCACGTACTAATTAAAAGAATTCTTTAGAGTGTAGCATTTTTATGTCAATAGGCACAGATAACTATATACTCCTGCGACTTCCGAGGCACGGATGAGGTAAAAGCTAATAACGTTGTATGTGTGGAAGAGCAGCAATGCCATTAATGACGACTGTGAGTATGATCAGGAAGACAACAAAAGGAAGCAGAAAGGAGGTAGAGGTCCTTCAGAATGAAATGTTGGATGATTTTTCCTTTAAAAAAAAACAGTTTCTTCAAAGCTATTTTTCATTAGTGCAATCGACTGGGAGTCATGTGGGAAAGCTGGACTTTTGTCCTTGACCCCAACAAAACCTATTCAAATGTGTTTTGCTTGTTCGAATGTTGATGACGCAGATGTACCAAAGAGAGAAGGAGAGTTAAGCTGTAACTGCCTACAGCCTGTAAAATATAAATGTACAATAAGTGAGTCTCAGCCCTCACAAAAACAGGTTAAAAGAGGCTTTTTTCCCTCATTTACCAGCTGCTATTCACAAAATATGTCCACCCACAGCAGTTCCGTGGTGGCAGCTACTGTTACAGTACGCAGGTTCTGATTCAATCCAATTAACTTCAGTGATACTTTATTAATCCCCAAAGGGGATTTCTTCCAGCTTAACAATAGCTTCGCTGATGAGTGCACACGTAGTACTGGCAGGTAACACAAATACACTCTGGATAGACAACACAGAAAGGAACACACAGCCTGTAGTTTAACAGAGATTCTCGCTTTTTATTGAAATGTCCATCAGCATCAGAAAATGTCTGGAACACCTCAGGAACAATGTCCTAAAAAGCCACCAAGTTTTGTTTTCTAACTGGTAATTCTAACAATAAAAAGTATACTAGAATCTCCCACACACGAGCAAAAATAGACTTCTTTTGATGGTGTTGGGGACAATGCCTGCAGGCAAAGATAAAAAAAATGCTGCATGAAAACAAAAACAAAATCCTTTCTGAGTTGAGATTTGGCACCTATGAGAATGGATGCAATGTTATTTGTTGAAAAAGCCTCAGAGGATTGTAGTGAACTATTAATATCTGTCAACTCCAACTAAGCTTGTACTTGGTCATTCCACTGAATTCCTTCTTTTTCAGTCATCAAACCAATGTAAATCTTTCTGTGTTGAGATCAATTGTGTACAGAAATCTTGTTGAGGAAATGTTATCATGACAACATGACAATTCTAAATTATATATGATGGGCCAGAGTTTAAATCAAGAAATATATTGCAAAATCTATTAAAAGACTTGAAGTCATTACAGAGAAACAAAATGTCCACGCTGTAGAAAACCAAAGAAGTCATACTTAACCTATAAAAACATCTAAATGAGATTGAAATTGGCCACAGTGACTAAAAGTTAGAATAAAGAGATGGGGAAAATTACCAGAATGTGACAAAGAATGCTTCAGAAAGACTCATCTGGTGATACAAAATGAGCACAAAGACTGGTATACATGGCAGACAAACAGAAAAACATGAGAGGATCACAAACAAACAGGATTAGTGGAGCAGATGTGTGATCAGACAAAATCGAGACACAAAATAACACATCATAATATTCCTTACAAAAAAATTCACAGGTAACCACAAAAATACATAAGAAACTTGCATTTCCAAGTTACTGTGTGTCCTTTGCTGTGTCGGTTGGAAAAGCAGAAGTCGCTTTGGTGACTTAGAGTCGTCCGTTCTATAGTCCATCCATGTCGTAAACAGATTTAAACTTAAAGGTTAACTGCTTTGTTACTGGCATAAATGCTCATTAAACATCCCAAACAATATTTAAATTGGTTTTGCAGCTGTGGAAATACAGAATGACAGAAAATGACAAAAAATAATTCCCCATCTTTTTTTCATTTTTGACAGCATTTTTCCCTGATTGTGCATCCTTCTGATGTCAGAGGACTGCCATTGTCCTCATTAGTGTTACTGTTACTGCACCACTTCCTCAAGGGGCACCATATATTGGCACTAATTCATAGTGAAGGTTCAAGCTGGGTGTTGGGCAGGTGTGAAATGCAACTGGAGAGAGTATAATGGGCAGCCCTGAAACACACATGCATGCACATACATCCAGAGAGATAAACAGAGGCTCCGTGCTATAATCATCAAAACCAACACTTAAAAATAATGCTCGCCTGAGAAAACAAGGAGAGCGGAAAAAGCTTTGATAACACTGCGGGGAGGCAAAGCTCACATGCATTTATGCGTGCAGGAGTGGCAGGATTGAATCCACTTTCTCTGTGAAAACTCACTAAAAGCAAACCTGCTGAAATAGTGTCAGGGGGTTTTACCACAAAACTTAACGCATATTGAAATTGTTTTCTTAATTTTGTGACCATGACTGCAGCTCTCCCTCAAGCAACACGTGTCTACATGTTCTTTTTTTTCCTAAAATGCAGATTCAGGTTGGGTTTTTGCTGATTTTCCCTTTCACCCCTGAGACATCTACTGTACAGCAGAGACATTCCCTGCATCACCGGGCTTTTTAAAAATTGGCACCGTAACACATGATTTTTTTTTGTATCTTTGAATAGGCAATCTTTTGATGCAGATAAAGCCAATCAAAAACCTCACAATACATGATGGTTGCATAATATCCTCTGGTGGAAAAACCTCAGAGGAAATTACAGAGTCATTTTTACATGCATATGATCTCAATCAGAGCTTGAACTTCAACAATTCATCACCCTGAACGTCTTCTCTGACAGGCACTTAAAGAAAAATCACCTGAAAGAAACTCCATGGACCCTTTGATAAAATACAAGAGGGAGAGTTGATTAAGGTTTTGTTACCATGTTCTAAGCAGACTTTTGTTGAAGCTAAAAACTCTCTTCTGATTCATGTGCTTCTGAATTACTCCAAAAGGTCTGTTTGGTCCTGTATGCTCACTGACAAAAGCTGATCTTTTTTTCTTCCTTTCATTTAATCCTTTAAAGGGCATTTACATTGGCTGAGGAATTTAGGTTGTAAATGTATCATATGAAAGAGAAACTTGTTTAGGAGTGGGAGAGAAGAATCCTAGTTGGTAAAAATGTAGTTGTCAAGGAAACCTTGACTAATCTCCATATGAATTCACTCTGAAAGAGATGAGCTTTTCGCTCATGTAAGCGTTTCCTCCGAGGTCTGCTGCTCTCGCTGTGCCATCTGGAGGCCGATGTCAGTGACTCTAGCTGTTTACAGTCAGGACTCAGCATGGAGAGACTGCAGAGTGGTTGAACACCACCTGAAAACTGTCTTGACATTATACTGCTTAATGTAAAAAAAATAATGTGAGAGTTCGAACTGAAGAAAAACACTTTTGAAAGAAATTGAATAGAATCAAAGACTGTGGTTTGGTTTCTCTGGAGAAATTGTGTATGTATATGACTGAAAGCATGATTGAATTACTATAACGTTTTACATCAATGTGCAAAAGTAAATAAAATAAAAAAAATCTGAATGGTTATTGATATGTTCCATTACTGAATGAGGAGTATTCTCTTGTGCCAGTGTCAGAAAAGAAAATATAATTTCTAAAAAGCACATCCCCTTAAAGTGATATCATTGGGCTGAATTTATGCCTGAGGGATTAAGGGAGTAAGGGACAAAGGAGTTTAATTGAGTTTAACTGAGAGAAGCTGCCGTTCAGGCCTTCGCTGCCCATGCAGAAGCTCTCTGCTCTTCACAGTTTATGCCTGACAATCAATTTTGTAGCCTCTAATGGTAGCTGACATTTGTGGCCGACAAAAGGCCACACTGTTATCCAGAGTGTGCCTATTCAAATTACACATCACATTCTTTCACCTTCCTTCTCATGTCTTCAGTGCCATAATGCTTTAAATATCTGGAATTGTCTCCAAAATCATTATGTATTGTGGAAGAATTTTTGGGGGGGGATCAGCTTTAAAGAAGGCCCAATAAAGGAAGTGCTTCAAGAGTGGAGCAAAGCTCAATTAAGCTGCGGTGGTGCCTGGAGACACAAGCGCTGATCAGCCCTCAGAGTGGGAAGTGCTGAATGAAGCTCCAAAGGTGTTAAACCTGGGCTGATTAGATAACACATTGATGTGGAGAAATTGGGCTGGTGCACTGCTCCTCACAAAGGCAGAAGTTAAGTCCAGTGTGCAGAAAGTCCTCTTCATAAACTAAAAACAAGCTAGTGCACACATGCTTGGTTCATACTGATATATGAATACCACTCTTCTAATCCCAAAAGTACAGTGTCAGATTTCAGTTATTTTTGTTTGTATGTTTCACATGCAGTGACATGCAGTTATAGGCATATAGAAACCTAACCACATGATGCCAAGATTGTATTTTTTTTCTTATTATGTGTTCATTTTCAAGCCATGTTGTTTCGGGGGGGGATCTGGGATTGGTTTCCATTTCACTTAAAAAAGGAAATTCACGTATGAACTGTATTAGATGAAGATTATCCGTACTTAATGAAATATTCTATGTAAATGTTTGAACAAGGTTTACATGCAGAGATTATAAGGTAACACTGCAAACATGTGCTTACATAACATTGTAAGCTTTCAACCTTCATGGTTTATATGAAACACTGAGGCTATGAAGCTGCACAGCTACAAAACAAAGCCATTATTCCATCCTTACCGACTCACAGCATGCTGGAGAGCCTTAACCAGCAGAACTGCAGTGGCCTCAGCCAGCTATCTCCTCTTCTCCAGCAACAACAGAGAGAAACAGCAGTTTCTCACATTACCAGAATCAAGCTCGAAGTCTTGTGGGCTCATCACAGCAGAGATGTGTCGTGATTGTGAAAGTGGAGCTTCAAGCTGCGTTGTGTTAATGTCACTATTCTGGAGGCAGGTTGTACAGAGGAAGATCTTCCTCTCTTTAAAACACATACTGAGAACATTTCCTTGTTTTGGAAGACAAGGACAAGGTGTCTCAAGTTGTCCATCTGTTCTCAGAGGGCGTTTTTAATTTAATTCCGAGTCCACCACAGCCATTTAAAATTAAGTACTTGCAGCTCAGGTCTCCAGCCAGCAAGAAGTGAGGCAGAAAGAAAAGCAGCACGGACTTTCTGATGGATACAAAGCTGTGTTTTTCCTCAGCTTTTTCTCTATATAAGGTGAAAAGTCTGTCGCATCTTCACCCTCCCAGAACAAAAGAAGGCTCACTGAATCATCTCCAGAGGAAGTGAGGGGGTTCAACATCTCCAGAAGAATTGCTTCAGCCCCATAAAATATGAGGATAGTTTTGATAAAGACAGTACAAAATGCATGCGACCCCATTAGGGAACAAGCCGTTATAATAATGCATGGATGGATGGATGGATGGATGGATGGATGGATGGATGGATGGATG
>JABUIW010000019.1:10010739-10065345 GCA_013363375.1 Menidia beryllina
GGATGGATGGATGGATGGATGGATGGATGGATGGATGGATGGATGGATGTCTTTGCTCCCTGTTATGACTTGAGTTATGACCAACTCGGCTTACAGAGGGCTCAAAGAATTCCCCAGACATTTTGAATGGATTTAAACAACAAAAATCCAAAATATTCTCCAAATATTGTTTGAACTTTTTCCTCTCCAAAGACTAGCTTGTAACAATGCTTTCTCACACCACCGCCCTTCTGTTAGTTCCAGGTCATTTCACCCAAAGGCAAGTAGCCATTCATATCATATCTGGAACTCCCTAAACAACATCCCTTTGGCTCCAGGCAAAGAAACTGACACCTCACAACCTAGAAGCATAATATTTTCTGTACTGGCCACATTAGTCTTTTCAGCCAGCATCCCTAAATGACAGAGGTAATGATGAAAATGATAGGAAGCCAGGTCATGGTGTCACTAGGGCACAGTGGATTTGAACTCAGAAGAATAATGATGTCATTGACAAAAATATCCTAAGAGGAGAAAACATTGAACGCTCCCGTTCTCTCCACATACCAGATCCAGTGGCAGTGGCCCAGACTGAAGCCATTGTTGATTAAAAAAGCACACGGTATATCCTGACTGCTCTTAACATCAAATAAATTTCCTCACACTACCCACAAGCAAACCGGAACTTACAACATTTGCATAAAAGAGTATGAAATTGGGGCCCAATAGAGTCCCGAGTCGCACTCTTATTCCTTAACTTTGAATATATACACGTTTATTTACCGAGCCAAAAAAAACAATAATAATAAATACACAAATAACATCAAATAACTCATTCTGCAGCCACAGCTACAATTTTACAGAAAATAAAACTGGAAAGCATGAAGTCGTTTCAAAGGGAGAAGCCAGTTAGAGATTTCCGACTCCAAATTGGAAAGTTTCACAGGGAGATAATGTTCCCTCGCAAGAGGCTGGCACGATGCCATCCACTTTTGAGAAGCATTAGAGTCTGGGGAAAGAAAAAAAAACATCTAGGGGCTTTTTCCATTGTGAGCACTTACATTATAGTCACTTTTCACAGACAGGCAGCAGAATTTCACATTGATGCTGTTCATTTCAGGATTTCAAGAAACAGATACGATTTTAAATGCCTTATCGTTGCCTTTGATGTATTCAATATATGTTTTTCTTCATTTACTCTGCCATCAAAGACAATCTTGTACTCAGATTTTTTTTAAATGAAAATCATATTAGATTTTCATTTTGTTTTATAGTTAACCACAACAGTCCAGTTGTAAATAGTACTGACCTCCGTCAATGACTGCAAAAAAAATTAATTACAATGGTTTTCAGACCTGAATAGTCTTGAGACCTGAATAGTCTTGAGGCAACCACATCCACCCACTTTTTCTTCTGGTAATCATCAGAATCATTATTTTATCATTACCACTATAAAGGAGGGAAAATAATTTTTCAGGTCCCCTTTTTTACAATTCAAGAGTTCAACGTTCTTTTAAACATAACTTCGCAACTTTAAAAAAAATGATTAGCCTTGTGATTGAAAAGTGAAAGAAATGAGAGGTTATTTATTGAGCTGTAGCCTTCCTCTTGCATGCTCTCCCTTGAAGATGATGTTATGAATATAAACATAAGCCAATAAAAAGAGGCATTTAGGTATGCATTGCTTGGTATATTACATTTCCTGACTGATGATGCGGGGACCCAGCTTGCTCACAAAGTGTCATCTATTTCAAGCTTTAGTAAGGCTCAATGAGTTATGGAGGTTACAAAATCTCAATACTCTGCACACAAAGAAGGCTGAACTACCCAGGAGGGAACTTAGCTTTGTGACAAAAATCAGCATGAGCCCTTTAAGGCACACGATTAGAATATGTCAAACAATCTACTTTGCAAGTGTTTGATTACAAGACAAAGCAGATTTAACCTGTCATGGTACAGTCATATCCGTCTTCCTCTGATGGAGCTAATGTTGTGCTTACAGAAAAATAATGAATTCTGACTCACAGTGAGGTTAATCATTTCACATACTGCCATGCAGTCTATGAAGTCAACTACTGGGCTATTCTTAGATATCCTAAAATATATATCTTAGTTAGCATAAAAATGTATGAAAGAAATAATCAATTCATACATTATTTTACATTTGATTAATATTTCTCAATATATTTCTCAATATTTTTTTCATTTTTGAACAGACAAAAAGATCTAACAACTGAGCCCTAAAACATCCACTTGTGCATGAGCAGAGTTTAAATCTAAAGAGTTTAACTTCGCAGACGTTTGGAATGTATAATGCATGTGTAATATATGTGTAATTGTAAAGTAAGTACCATATGTTGGGTACTTGGCGAGCAGACAGGAGAGTTTCTTCTCTTTTCCATTAAAATGTGATATCAGCTTCACAACAGACAGAGATTTTCTTATACTTTTAAAAACCCAAAACTGTTGTCTGTATCTCTTTACATTCAGCTGAGTAGAAGTGACCGTCAGAATAAGGCCTCTTTGGCCTTTACAGACATGGACTGATACAAGACAGCAACTATTCCATCCAAGTTCTGATGCATTGTCGCCATCTATTGTTTGTTTTCAGTATTATCATATTGCTCTCTTGAAATGAACATATAACAACTATTATTATCCTTATTAGAGTGCAGCGTTTTGTGCAGGCCAGTGGACCAGGGGTGTACTCTCATAACATGAAGCAAGGGATATGGGCCGAAAACTGACCCCTTTAAAAATAAGGTTTTAAAAAAAGCAGCCATTCTGATGATTTATGCACCTTTATTGGAATTAGATATATACAAAGTGAACAGTTGTTACATGCCATGGCATATTTAATGGATTATGAGTCTCTGCGAGACAGCACCATGATAATTATTGAAAAGCAAGTGGGTTGATTTATTGATTCAGTAATCAGAATGATATTTGCACTCAGTCGCCCAATCCACAAGGAACAAGCCTTGGCTAATAGCACATGCTTATAAATCTCAAAAGTTCAAGTAAAAATTGTTAGAACATCATTATCTTTTCAAATCACCAGCTGCAATAATTCATAAACTTCTCTCTTTTCAGTTATAGAAAAAACACAGTTCATGATGTTCAAAAAAAAGAGAAAAAAATTGGCTTCACCTTGAGGGCATCAACAGAACTGAAAGTTAGAAATAAACAGAATGATGAGTGAATTGAAAAGAATGTTTTTGAATCTTTCAAATGAACACAAGTGGGGAGTCTAGAATGAACCTACCTTCCAGCGGTTTCCACATTCATTGCACAGAACAAATGTGGTCATCGGCTCATCAGCACTACGTGTCTGCACCTGAAACACACACAGACGGTTTGCCTAGCTGAAAAGAGGCCCTTCTATGGAAGAACTGACAGACACCGACACACAAAACTGCTCCAGTTTACTCCAGAGCGGTTTCCTCTGTAATCCAAGAGTAGTGTAAAGTCAAATGAAAGAAGCCTGGTTAAAATGACCCATTTATTGACAGAGACCCACACACATATGACATAGCTCATCTTGTTTAGCATGCCCGTTACCACTCTGTAGCATGTGCAGTCATCCGTACACTGGTGTTTTTAGTTTTACTGATTTTCTGCTGTATAAGGAAAGGAGGCAACCGCTGCCTTTGGGGCCTAAGGTGGGATTGTTTGCAGGTACTCTCAGGCAGGTTCACTAAGTAGCCGTCCGTTTACCTGATTGTACGTGCAGTTCTTCTTCTTGCACTTGCCGCACTGCAGCAGGTCTGTGGTGGTACCTCCGGTTTTGGCCATCTGGTGCTCCCTGATGGCCTCCTGGGTGAGAACGTTCCTCAGCTGTTTGAGCTCATCGCTGGCCATTTCCTACACAAGAGGAGCAGAGCGTGTGAGGCCAGCCGGGGACAGCAGTGCCAAACAGCATCAGGGCAGCGGCCGGCGGTGAGCGGGTTACCTCTGCAGACATGGTGGCGATGCGGCTCAACTCAATGTTGCCTGCGAGGACATTTGTGCGGAGCCCTGGGTTCTTGGGGTCTTTCAAGTTGCTGATGCGACTCCGCACTCTGTTTTTGTATTTCATATCGGTGGCCTTTATCTCCTGGTAGATATGTGGAGTCACACGGTCAAGGAGGAATTAATCTGATTGTATGGGGGGGGGGATGCCTGAAAGGATGAACTAATTTGAAGGATATGATCTTCAATCTCTGCTGCCATGCTGTCACAGTTTGCTCCAAAGTCTTTGTAATTATCTGTGAAAAACAGACCATATTATAGTCAACCCAAAACAGATCTGAAGCGTTTCCAGCCATTTGCCTCAAATGTCCACTGCGTGGTTAGAAACTGCTGCAGTGTGAAATAAGCCTCACTGTCTGTGCGCAGGGCAGCTGCCAGCATCCCGATGCACTTGTCTCTGACAGAGTCTCCAGTGGCCAAATGAGTGGGCAGGGGACCCCCAGCAGAACTAAAGCCGGGGGACATCGGACTGGTTGGGGTGGTGGGAGTTCTGGGGGCTTCAGTTTTGCCTTTTCTGAAGAAAATCACACACAACACAGTTTTACAACCCACAGCTCTGGCATAATTAACCAACCAGAGAGGTGACTTCATTCTGTTTGCACGTCTACTGATTTCATGATTTGCAAACATTCCACTTTCCACTATTTTTTTCACAATAAAATACCTTTCAATACTGTCAGTAGAAGCCTTCCTCTGGGGAGGTCCAGGCAGAGGAGGCTTGGTTCCAACACTCTCTCTCCTTAGACACACAACCAGTGAATTATGTTATTTGTTCTTCCGGTAAGTACGTCAAAAGCACAGGTGTTTTATATCTACCTTTCACCTGTTAGCTTCTTCACTGGTGGTGGGCTGCTTTTCTTTGAATCAGTAGATTCTCGTCTAATTATTGAGACAATTTCAGTAAATTCAGTTTTCATCTGTGTTGGTGAATTTATTTGCATTTCTTTTCAGAGAATTATTGAGGTTTGAAGTGAATGCTGCTCCTACCTGTCAGGTTTAGTATCGACTGAAGGCCGCTTCACAGGCTGGCCATGCTTTGAGTCACAGGAATCCTTCCTGAAACAACACAGACAAGAAAATGAGTCCCTTTACATAATATTTTGCAAAAAGTTGTACTCTCCCAGGCTAATACTGTACTTTGGGGCCATTTCCCACAGTCCTGCACACCTGTGTTTTTCCTTTTTGACCTCCACACTTGGTGTTTTGGGAGGAGGCAGTTTAGAGTCAGAGGAATCTTTCCTGACAAAAGGAAACATTTGTGTGTGAATCTGAACCAAATCCAGCTGTTGAGCCAGCAAAACCCATAGTGAGCATTTTTCATCATGCAGTTAAAGCACAAAAATCCTCAGGTTCAGTGTGACATGCAGTTTGCAAGGCTCACGATTTGCCAACCTTTCTCTTTTAGCTTCAACTGAGTGTTTTTTAGGTGCTTTGCTTTCAGCAGAGTCTTTCCTGCAAAAGAATATAGGCTTGATGCTAACAGAACTGAACTGAAAACCGTGATTACATCATGCCTGTTGCTGAAAGGCTTCTGAAAATGTGCCCCAATAAATGTAAAACTACAGGGAACCAGTCGGCAGTCTGAGGCCACTGAGATGGCAAACTTATTTTACACGTATGAATGAGACAGAACAACCCTCGGATCCCAGACCTGTCTTTCTTCACACCCTCTGAGGACTTTTTCTGTGGAGGAGGCTTTGAGTCTGTGGATGACTTTCTGCTGGAGCAAACGACATGTGGATTGAATGCAGAGAAGGAAAGTTCAAACTAAATGACAGGTTTTCCGAGCAGTGACAACATGCACTGTGAGAATGACAACCGGTCTAATCCAGACCTGTCTCTGTCCTTTTTCCCTTCCAGCGAGGAGCGTTTTAGAGGTGGAGGGGGGTGAAGGTGAAGAGGGAGAGGAGGAAGAGGAGCGTTGGGGTCAGGAGGCTCTTTTCTAAATGGAAAGACAGCCCTCACCTAAGCTCAATCACGTCACAAAGAGGGTGAATAATAGCAAATATCAAACTGTGCTGCGGACATGCAGAGCCTGACCTTTGAGGGGGAGGATGGAGGTGGAGAGGAAGAGGAGCTATTGGAGCGTTAGGGTCTGGGGGAATTTTCCTGATGTGAAAATTAGATTTGGTTTAAATCTAAATGTAAAGTTTTCCTTTTTTTTTTTTTTTAAACTGGTTTCACAAACATGCACCAAGGCATGCCTGACCTCTCTTTCTTTATTTCTACTGCGGGTCGCTTAGTGGGTGGAGAGGTGGGTGGAGGAGCGTGAGGCCGGGGGTGTCGCGACGAAGGGTCTTTGCCGTCCTTCCTGTCCACACGACACAATGGCAGAGATGAGTGTCGCAGCAGACGCTGCAGCACAACAGACTCCTCACAGCATGCACCATGCACAGGCGCCCACGGCTAAAGAGCCGGTCGTGCAGTTAGCAGCGGCCACGCGTCACTCCGCTCTGCTCATCAGCTCACGCGAGCGCCCTGACCTGTCCTTTTTCACGTCAGGAGCGGAGCGTTTGAAGGGCAGCGGAGGCTGGGCCGGTCGGGGGGGGGGAGGGGAACCGCGAGGGATACAGAACACTGCTGTCCAGCACCGATCGCCTGAAATAAATAATCAGGTCTGAAGCCCTGCGGGGATCTGGTGAGGAGTTGGGATCACTGTGTGTGAACCACTGCATCCTCACCTTTCAAACAGCGGTTTGTGAGGACCGGGGGGTCTCTCTCTGTGGGGTTCGCCCAGCGGCCGGTCCCCATGATGCGTGCCCACTGGCCTGTCGGCTCTGTTTTCCTCCCTGCGTTTGGGCTTCTTCACATCGTCCACGTGCTTCCTCGGTTCCTCTGGGCGCTTCTCCCTTCTGAGCGGCTCCGATGGCCTCATCTTTCGGAGATCTTCTAACGATCTGTCCTTGTGTTTGCCTGGCTGCATGTCTCCCGTGTGCTTCTGTTTCTTCTCATCCATCTCCACTTTGAGATTTTGGGCAGGAGCTTGTTTGTCCCCTCTGAACTCTTGAAGGCATTTTTCATTTTGGGGGTCCTTAAGCTGCTTGTCATCCGTAGGGTCATCCGCACGCCTTTTTTTGTTTACAAGGTCATCATTCTGCTTTTCTTTTCCGTTTTTGTCCAAGTTGCTGTCAGGATTGGAGTGGAGATTTGGCTTGACGTCCAGCTTCCTGTGACTTACACGACATGGAACACACCTCTACTTAAGAGCCTAATGCAGTTTAGGAAGCAGTAAAACAGGACTGATATGAACCCTTTTTACCCCAAATCAGCTGATTCTGAAGATGGCCCTTTTTTGGTTTCAAAATTTCCCTGCAGAAGCTGCCCAGTAGTACTATCACTAAAATGAGTCTCACACTTGTTGCCCTTTGCCTTAGATTTGCATCAAATTCAGTCAAGCTGAAATTAAATATCTTTAACTTTAAGTATATAATATATATAATAATATGTATTTTTGACTCTCTGTTTTGGAAAAGTTAAAAAAAACGTTCGTTTTGCCTGAGTTATTCAAACCTCAGTCTGTCCTGATGATAAGGAGGCGTTCCAAAGCCTGTGTCTTATCAGTAAAGCTCAAGGTTGCTCTGTTTGGCTACAGCTGGAGTTGTGACTGTTTGTGAGTGTTTTTAAAGAGTTTTAGAAAACGGCGTGAGGCTTTACGGAGCTTTTAAATGACACTGTATACATAAAAGGGTTTTGTCTTTTGTTTAAAACCAAACGCTGTTAATGGTGACATCGTGTTTGGCTTGAACTCCTTCCACATCCACAGTTGATACTGTCAAACCACAATTTTGTAATCCAAAGCAAGTAAACATGGCCTGGAAATAGAGATGGAGGCAGGACATTCCTTTCGGTTTCCTCAAGTGTTTTTTTCATTAAGTGAAGCAGAAAGATTTTCAGGAGTGTGCAAACAGTACTCGACACATAAAAAGCAGAAACAAACCATGAGAATGAGACTGGTAGAGGGTTCATTGAGGGGACATAAATAAAGGCATATAACCTGATGTTTGCAAGTTCATTAAGAGGAAGCTATACAATTGGCAATTTAATGGCTTCAAATAAAAAACTTAATGGGACAGGTTTCTTCAAAAGGTATAAATCAACCCACTGATATCGTAACCTGATATAGTATCTTGTAGTTAACTCCCATTAGACAGCCACACTGAAGATAACAAGGTCTGGCGGTCAGAGAAATACTGGCCCAATGATTAAATGGTAAATACAGCCGTTCCGTGACAAAGCTGCAGTTTTTTTATGAGAAGTTTTTGTAGTTTACTGTCCGTATGAACCTGTAAATCAAACTTTTGGTCCGGTGCAGTATCAGGGTCCATTAAGCTTTCTGTGTGTGACAGGTGTCACCACTCTGCTGGTACTAACAGGGCATTATTCCATAATGTGCGGCTCTGTGTTAGGTGTCGTGTTATCCGAGCCCGTCTCGGCAACAGCTGTGAAACAACAACTGACCTGCTGTGCGTTTCAGAGGGGGGGCTGTTTGGAGCTGAGGCAGTCTTGCTGGAGTCCAAACCATTCTTTATTTCAGCTGCTTTCTCCGAGTGTGGACGGCCAGAATCTGTGAGGGTCATATTTACCAATAAAGCCTCTACTGCACAAACTATTTCACTGCTTTGTAAGCTGCAAAAATGTTAATACCCAGAAGTCTCTTCCAGTCTTTAATGAGAACCTTTGCCAGGGCAATGACTTCTTCATCTGTGCAGTGCTTCCTGATAGCATTCACAGACATGCCGATTCTCGTTTCCTGAAACAACAAGGCACAAGAGCGCGATTGCAAGCTGGGACTGTCATGCACTTATGTAACTTTCTAAGATGGTTTGGGATTTTCAAATGAATAGCAATGTTCCAACTCGTTCGCTTGAGCTCACCTGGAGAAGTTTGAGTGTCATGTTAAAGCCTTTCAGCTCTTTCAGGAGGTCCAAGGCACCATCCTGCACACACACAAATCACAACTGTTGCTTTAAGCCTTGTTTCCAATCAAAAACATGTAGCAACAGCATTTAATACAGATTTAACCACACGCAAATGAGCATTTTAAAAGACACTTGTGGTTGGTGAACAAAAACACTTTCACCTTTGTGGTAAGATGAGAATCAACATTAAGAACGGATTTATAATAGCATTCTTTTAAACAGCAAAACAGGGATTAAATAGGATTTTTGTGACAGCTCGTGTTTACTAACTATAGGTTTACTGGCGCTTAAGGCGTTGCAGTCTTTTTTACTATGCAGAAGCGCCATGAAAATTAAACAATGTCCTGTTTGCAGAGGCAAACAGTATGCGCGCGCACACACACGCGCGCGCATACGACCTATGCACACGAGCCGCGCTGTTTACCCTCTGCTGCCAACTTTGTTTGCATGTAAATATGACGGAGATCGGTACATTTGGAGACAAAAAAACAAAAAAAAACTTAGCAGCTAAACGGTCGGTGCTGGAACCCAGAGGGCTGGGCTCCATGGTGGAGGACTGGAATGCCCTGCGAGGGAAACACAAGCAAACTCGGACCCAACACCTGTTGATCGTGTGTTACAGGGCGGCCGGACTCGCGTTACACCCGTGGAAATGCTCCAAGCCTGTCGTGCAAAAGGGGAATCAAACTCATCTTCAAGTGCAACTTTGAGGAAGTTTGGTTTTTCGCAAAGGCCGTCCGCGGGCCTGCTGCGTCGCACGAGGCGTCAGCGGGACAACGCGCCACCTGTGGGTGTCAAAATATAGTCTCACCGTGTTATTTCTAGACACCATCTTGTCCAGTTTTTTGGCGATCCGGGTGAGATCCTCTTCTCGAGACATGGCTGCATTTAGACAACCGTAAACCGAGCGGCAAAGTCGTCGGAATATGGATGAAATCCCCAGTGCCCTGGAAAGTTTAGATCCGCCGCAGGTCGGGCTTTACGCACGGCGCGCTCCATTCAGCCCAGAGGCGTGTCCAGCCGCGGGTCCCAGCTGACCCACGCCACATATGACAACTATATATAGACGCTGTAGTGCACGCCAACGACGCTTCGCCGATGTTGTTGTTAAATTATTATTTTTTTCTTCACCATTTGCCTAAAGGTGAAAAACAAGTCCCTACATTTCCGTTCCTCGAACAGGAAATCAACATCTTTAACCATCTAACATTCTAGTTGATGTTTGTTATTTATCTATCTGAATCTAAATTGCTCTGATGGTTGTCTACTCAAAGGAGGTCACTGTGTAATGATTAATCCTTCCTAACTGAGTCCTCTCCACAGTGGACACTCAGGATATGTACACAGTGGTGCCAGCTGCTTTGACTAAAGAGCAGCGGACACTCCATCATGGTTGGTCATTGCATGTCTCTCACACAACCTTATCCAGTATAAACTTTTCCTTTCAAATCTTGTTTTTAAGATCAAGAGATTGACTTTTGAATGAGCTAAACTGGTCAAAGCAATCCTCTTGGAATTGTTTGCCACAAGGGGGTGCTGCACTCTTATAATTACAGTTAATCACAAGTGCCAAATCTAAAAAACCCTCCTTTCAATACCCAGTGTTACCTGTAGAGAGCCGGAACAGTCAGTACCGTCCAGTGACACTACTGGAGACAGGTTCAGCAGAGGCTGCTGGCGGAGTATTTGTGGGGTGGGGGTGTTAATGTGGGGGTCAGGGATCGGTGTTGATGCACCCCTGCGCAGATGCAATCATTTCTTGTGTTTTTTCTCGCCATGCTACTTCTAAAGAAGATCCATTGAGATTATTCAAACCGCAAATTATGCGTCTGTGTTTGACAAGGGTTAGTGGGACTGAGCTGGTGTGCACATCCCCACACAGAAAAGGGTCATCGTGGGCAGATTATTTCGTACTGGATTTGTGTCACCGGATCAGAGAACCTTTCTTTGTCCAACACTCCCTAAGATTCTGCTGGGAAAGCTCTCAGCTACCTGTCCGACCAAGACCCCTCAACTTGATGACTCAGTTTGGGCGGTCAGCTGAGGGAAGTCTGTTGATAGTCCTAAACATCTTTCATTATCGGCGGCGGAGGCTGTAACACTTCCTGTCCCTGCACATGCTTCAGGAACTGTTTCATACTTCCAATCATCTGTGCTTTGAAAATAACCAGATTCAAGTTCTAAGTTATTCCCTTAATCTCAAATTGTACTTTTCATTCTGGCTTTGCACCATCAAATGTAACGACACTTGGATCATAGTGACAAGTTCTGATCATCTCCATTTATTTTCAGCCCATCCCAGGTGGACTTGAGTCAGGTTGTAGAAGCATCAGGGGTCTGGACATTTTCATGAATGCGATCTAAAAATCTCAGAACTTTCAGTCCTGCAGCTGGGGTTAATTTGATAAACATTCTGGGAAATCACTGCAAGGGCACTTGTACTCCTGTCAATGTGTGTGTTACTTTCCACTGGAAATCCATTGCAGAGATGTAGGTTTCCTCCAAAGAAAGCATTTTTATTCAAATCAGAGAAACGTCCCCATGCTCAAATCACCTTATATTGTGGTGAGTGGGATTTCCATTTATGCATTTAGGAGACACCTCTAGCCAAAGCAACTTAAAAGAACCCTCAAGAACACATCAGTGCCCAATGTGAGGTTTGTGTACACTTAACATGTGGCCCAGAAAGTCCCAGAATCGAACCACCAACCTTCCACTTGGTAGGCAAATTCTCCCAATCCTTAACTCCACTGCTTTGTCAATTAGTAAAGTACACTGGCAAGTGTAACAGTTTTTTTATTTTAAGTTTAAACAGTAATTTGTAAGTTGTTCAGTTTGCTTCTATTCTTCTTTGTGTAGAAATAATCTCACAACAAAATGTTTTTTAGCAAAATAGTATTGGCTTGAAATGTAGTATGCAAATAAGTGCAGTGCATTAACCTTTAAACAAGCTGTGATATTCTTATGTGTAGAATAGGGATTAATAGATAACCGTGTTAATGACAGCAGGAGAAAGTACAGACAAAGAGCTTGCCTTAAGGAAAGCGTATTATCACTGCTCTTACACAACCGGCTGAGAGCACCGCCCATCTTGAATCTGCCTGTCTTGCCAGCCAACTGAGCTCGGGAAGTGGGACAGATCAATGTGAGGTAAGAGAGGAAGCAGGTTAAGAAGAAGGGCCAGTGATCAAGATCAACCAGCAACATCCTTTAGTTCAGTGGGTTAAAGCTAAATGTACAAAAACCAGACCTTTCGTGACCCCTGACCTCTTTCTCAGACGCTTGGACTAAGAATACCGTCTGATCTGGATATCTTCTTCAATCAATATTGTTCTTTTTTTTCAAACAGGGCTAATGCACAATTGTTATTTCTATTTTTTTGCAATGAAAACTAAGTGGATATGTCAAGTATCATTTTAAATAAAAAGTAAGGTATTATTCACTCTGGAATATATTGGTTTAATAAATTTTGGTTAAAAAAAATCAGCTTTTCTAAATGATTCTACCCAGTGAGAAATTGAAAAAATCTCATTTTATGTCATTCATAAAATTGAAAGTCGTGGGATTTGAACTATGCAATTGAGGAGCTGTCAATGAAGTGGTTGGAAAATATAAAGTACAATATACAATACAATACAATAACTTTTTTTGTACCTTTGTTCAGTCAGTGGTTTAGCACAAAGTGCCTGGCTGAAAGGCCAAAGCCCTGAACAAACAGGCACATAACCTATAATAAGACCACCACATCCTCTCACAGTTTTCCAAACTGGTTAAAGAAAATACAATTCATTCATGCAAGGGAATTAGGGGATTCAGGTGGCAGATTTTGGTAGATTTGGAAAAAGTTTCTGTTTCCCTTCTAAAACCCGCTAGCTGGAAACCTTCAACCATTTCCCTATGGAACTGCTTACTGTCAAAACACATCGACACGGAGTCAGCAACAAATCCACAAGCCTAAAACCAAACTGAATAATGAAATATAGCTAGGAAATATCTGTTACTTTAATGGGCTGAAATTAAGATGGAAAAATTGCGTTTTGGCTTCCCCTCAATAGCAGAAATGACTTTTCTGGTTAACCTGAATCTGGTAACCTGTTCTCTTCACAGGTCTTGGCTGGGTATTAATACAGACACCTGATTGGGGGGAAGCTTATTTTAACGTAGGCCGTATTCAGGTGACATGACACAAACATGCTTAACATTGGCTTATATTTTCTAGCCCTGTTTATAATAATTTTGTATAATTTTTGGCTTACAAATTCTTTTGCTAGCCAAGTTTCTCTTGGCGATATACTGTACCTCATACAGATCAGGGAAGAAAGAAGCATGAAAGTCTAGAACCCCAGTCAACTAAAGCAGCTGTCTCTAAAGATGATGAAGAAGGTGGCAGTTAAAAATATTCTTATTCATTTTGATGGCATCAAGCTAAACCTAGGAACAATTTCTAAATGTCCAATTTGGCTTTTTCATTGGGGTTTTCATCTGACTACTGTTATCTCTCCACAGTGAACAGTCCCTGTTTTGCCATTTAAAAAAAATGTTAATGAATATAATATATTGATATAAATTCTTTCCATTTTTAATGTCTGAAACAAATTCCTGCTTTTTGTTTGCGTTTTTTCTTTCTCAGTCCACATTCATGGCTCTCAGGCTTTGTGAGAGAGTGAGTTACATAACTCCTACTGAGTGCCTTCCCATAGGCTGCAGTGACCTACACCATAAGCCTCTGCTGCCGGGTCTGAGAGGCTATCATTAGCCTCCTGGATTTGACCACATCAACTCCGGTCCCATCTTTGTTTGTGAGTGCAGCAGAATGTTAAAGGCTCGCTGCTTTTGTCAAGCTAGGAGAAAGTGATCCCTGCACCCCTTTTGTGTTTGAATATCCAGATCCAGCAGAGAGAGTTCTTTGGTTCTTCTCTCTCCTTGCACCTCGCCCAGTGCTGTCGTCTCTGCCAGTCACAGACCAGAGACGCCAGACCTGGGAAGTTATTGCAATTTTTAGATGACATCAGATGAGAAAATGACTGATTTCATATAGCTGTCAATTTTTTTCTGGAACCGGTGTGGGATGCAGAACCTATAATAGAGCGTTCTGAAACAGAGTGGGAGAACTGTTTATCTGCAGTTGGCTGGAAGGTAATCCCAGTCTGGTGGGGCTGGTTTGTCTGTTAATAATGACCACTGTTTGGTGTCGGCACTCGCAAAAAGCAGGCTGAGAGGTTGGACCACCCAAAGACTTTAAGAATATCCTTTGTACCTTCAGCTGTGTCTTAATCTCTATTTACCGCTACACACACATACGCCAAATCTGCCATATCCAGTACTATTTTGGTGGTGCCACAGTTTTAGGCTACCTTTAACCAAAATAAGTGGTGGTTCTGCTGTTAGACACAATCCAACCAAAATAGCTAAATGACAAACTAAGCTAAAACTGAATTATGCACCAAGCACGACACGTTTAAACCCATTCAATAAAAGTACAATTATTGTTTGTTACCCATTCTGCAGATTTTGAAGAGGTGAAGCAGAGAAAAGGATTCAGACCATAGCTGCATAGTGAATAGCAAAAGACACATTTAAATGCAGGAAAATCAGGAAAGGGATAAGTGGAATATATACTATAACTTATCCACAACTGTCAATTACCAACTGGCACTGCTGGACAGACAATGAGTCATTTGTATAGTGTGTCTGCAAAAAGATCCTGTGGTTCTTCCCAAGGCTGCGATTTTGAGCTCTTTTCGTTTGTGCTCAAGCTTCACTTTTATGCTGACAAACAAGTTTGTGATACCTTTGGCTTGCAAAGATTTTGGAAAGGAAATCAATCCCTCAACATAAAGGCGAGCAGCTGGAAAAGGTGCAGCCGTTGCTTCCCTCAAAGTCATGCTAAATAAACTAAATAAACTTTTAAATGTGTCCATTTGCAAACATCGAATTGCTTAAACCCCTTCAGGTCAGACTTAGCTAACTGACAGCACAGAGCTCCAATGCTAACAAGATGAATTGTGTTAGTGTGCAAATCCCCTCTTAGTCTGATTTCCTTTTCAACTGCTCACTAATCCAACAAGTGCACCATAGCTCAAAACCTGATAAATATCCTGCACCTTACTCCTCCTGCATTGGCCACCCCAGATGCACTTTCTTTCTCATTTTGCTGATGAACATCAGTGATTTATGAGAGGCAGGGAAAGGAGAAATAAACTGTACTAGGCATCCTAAAATACCACTGCATGATTTTTGGATTAGCTATAAAAATATGTGAAGACTTCAGTTTAGATCAGAACAACCTGGCTGGTCTGATTTACAGAATTTAACCAGAGTCAGGTACAAAAGGCATATTTTGCAAACTTGTAATTTTCACAGAAACAAAAGTGAAAATATTCCCACTACCTTTTTTGTCTTAATACTGCATATATCATGAAACAACAGTTTACCCAGTGATCTTTGACCTTCCAACCGAGTCTGACAGTCAAAAGCTCACTTACACAAAGATACCAACATGATGGAACCATGAAGGAAGTCTCTTTTAGAGATGTGGCGATGTTTGCGTTGGTAACGTGAGCGGCTGAGATACACAGTGAGTGCCAACATTGAGTCCACTGATGTTTGTCAGTGACTTCATTTTCAAATTCCGTGATTCGTTCACTGTTTCCTCACTGTTTTACACATTGAAAAAGACTTGCAAGAGGTAAAATTGTCATCTTGTCTCACATCTTGTTGGACTTTAGTTTAAGGTGTGGCATTGGAGTTGAACTTGACTTGCTGCTGCCTTCTCCCACCTTTTGCCCCGTTACCACACAAACCTGTCATGTTTCATGAGGTGAAAACAGTGCACTTATGTCTGAGAGATTTTTTCTTTGACCTTTTTTCATCAGTTTAATGGAAAGTTTGTGGTAGTCTGTGAGTGTGTGGCTTCCCATCATATTTGGCACTGTTTAATTGCTTTGCTGTTCATTTAAAAAATAGGACTCCACCCCATTTAATTCCCTAAGATAAACTGAGTATAGCAAAGCTTTGAAAACAGCTGAGTTATGTGTGGATGAGCTTTGTCAAAGCTACCTGAACAACTGTTGGATGTGCAAACAAATCCTTAAGTGTGGTACAGTATTAGGCATTAAACATTAACTTTTCTGATTTATGTAAAAAATGACCTTGTTTGATATGGCAGCTGTGGGTTCTGGGCAAAAACAAAACGGAAATACGCTTTCTACTTTGACCATTCCCGTTACATTCCCTTGCTCGGATGTTTAATGTGGGAGGAACTAAGACAGTGAAATCAGGAAAAGATACTAAAGCAAGAAAGAAAATCACTTTGCGATAAAAGAAATATTCATAGACAACGGCCTTGGGCATCCAAATTTCTTTCAGCTGTGGCTGTTTGAACTTTGTGCTTCAGCTTGACATTTCAGCAGCCCAGAGGAAAAGAAGTCACGTCCCCGAGGGCCAAAGAAAAAGCATAGACCCCTCCAGAGCAAAATCTGACATGGCAGTGCGTGGGTGATGTCACAACCGAAAGGTCTCTTGTGATGATGTCAGGATATGTGCCGAGCCCATGTGTGCGTTCAAGAGAGTGAATGGATCCTGTGTGAGTTTGCATCTTTATCTTCTGGGGGAGGTGGAAAGGCTGATATGTCTATTTGTGTCTGTTTTGGTTCAATGACAGCATACAAGTGGAGTCTGTCTTTGTGGGGTCCAGGGAGCTGAAGGGTCCCAGGGTAGAGGAGGCGTCTCCGCCTCGCTCAGGATGCACTTAATCATCTGCTCAGGCTTCCTGTGTTTGGATCACACGATAACACTTTGCTGCTCTTCATTGTGTATGTATGCTGTCAGAAAATTGAGGTGACATCTTTTTGGCTTTGCTTTGATTTTTACAGCTGGAATGCTGCTTGATTTAGTGGTCCTGTAAAAGTTGACTTGCTGTTCTGTCAGGAAAAAACAAAAGGATTATGAAGATGAGGAGGCACAAAGTCATCCATTCTAGTCATTATTGTGTCAGTTACCACAGAGCTGTGGAAACCAGGTTATGGTGTTACATCACTTGGCTGACTGCCAGAGGTCAAAGTTGGTCACCACAGTATGTTTCAGCAGGGATTTGCAGCTCCAACCTCAGTTAGAGTTGATCATGTAAAGGTACCACATGATTGGAATATATTCAGGCCCTTGAAATGTTACATTTATTTCTGTATTTGAATATTACTTAAACTAAAGTCCTTATAGAAATCGCTTTTACACACTATTGCCATTCCATTAGTTAAAAGAAGCATTTGGAGAACATCAATGCAAACCAATCATCAGAACTCTCCAGGGTTGCCCTACTGTATTCAGCCTTTAACTGGCTATCACACCTTCCTTTAATTTAAACAGTAACTGAATATATGGATACATGCACACCTTTCTACAAACTCTTTTGTATTCTAATTAGGAAAATAGATTACTTACTCATAAATGACTAAGTCTGTCTTCTGAGAAAGGACCACAGCCTCTGGCACCCATTGTGCCTATATGTCCAATTCTGCTAACTTCATGCCATAGAAATGTCGAAGTTTTTGTCGGATGTGGTCTGACAGGAGTGGAAAAAGAAGGCTTTTCAAATCCGCTGGTTCTGCCTCTGAATTCCTGGCAAATAACTTCAAAATATGGTCTCCAAAGCACATATAGGTCTGACCAAAGTCAACACTGCCTTTTTATTGTAAAACCTTGTCAGATGTGTATTTCAAATAAAAGTCTGTGACAAGTCTCCATTCCCATCAGTCAAAGAAAAATTGTTTTGGAAGTATTTTTCATGCAGTTCTCTGGCCGATTGCACAGCTTTAAACAATAAACTTTTGACCATTTGGTTGACCAACAAATGATTTCATAAGAAAAGAAGCTGCTCACTTTTCTGAAACGGCAAGAATAAAATGATCAGCCAGTGGATGTGTCTGGAACACACAATGGTAATTACATGCTCATAACTTACTTTTTCTGGAAAATATGGGTTTATACTTGGAACTTCAAGTCAAGTAATGAACTGGAAAATCCTGTGTGTTAATTCTATAAACTGGAATAGATTTATGAAGGAAAGCTTTACTGAATGCTAGAAGAAGTACATTTCCCAAAGGTGTACATGTGATTTGTTTCTGTTACGTCATATTAAAATCAGTTAAGAATGTTCCTGTCCTTCTTAAAAACTAATTACAAAGTTCTTTTCTACACATTAAATTGTTGGTCTGGAGTGCTTATGGAGGTATTGAGGTAAATTCACACCTAAAAGTGTGAAAGAAGATGCAACACTACATTTCTTTACCATTTCACTGATTTAATGTCTCAAATGTGAGTTAAAACACAAATGACAAGTTTGGTTGAGGCTTCAGTCACATCTTTGACAGTTGTCTTATGCCTGATGTTGAAAGACTATACAGATCAGCATGGTTTTGGAGTAAAGCCCCTCACTGTTTCAGAAGTGAAAACTGTCAAAACAAATCACTGATTTATGTGTTTTGACAAAGCTTAGTTTTCCATCTGGTCTCAGCTGCAGACACAGAAGAAATGCAGTTTGATGAAAAAATATAAGAAATGTTGGTTTAGAGAGGGGAAGATGCCATCGTCAGTGGTTCCCCAATAACTGGCGCGACATGAAGCCATGGAGCATTTAATGATTTTGCTCAGATCGATGTCAGCAGAAAGCTACTTGAAGTTGTTCTAACCAGAACGAGCGGGCTCACTGAACTGGTAGCCAGTAGGCCCAGTCCCCAGCAGCAGGAGGCAGTTTGTGGGGGCTGAGCGGCCGCACGGCGGTGGCGGTGAGGGATGAAAAGCTGCTCTCAGACATGTGGAAAACTCAAAATGTGGAACAATGATTTTACTGGACCCAGAGTAAACAAACCCACATTAGATTGGACCAAGGCTCCTCATGCATGAGTCATCCATCTCATGAAACCCCCACTTAGAGATATTCAACACTCCTCTAGTGTTGATGAAGACCACAGCCAAGCCCTTTTCTCAACATCACACTTCCTGTCCAGTTCCAGGAATGCAGGAAGGCGGACACAAGTGAAAGGAGCCTTATTGATGGGCTCCACAGGATGTCTTACTGGTATGATGGTAAGCATGTGGTAACATCACTCGAGCCCACTTCTGAACAGGGCTTCAGAGTTTTTTCGCTACATTTTTTTCTGAGGACGTTGGTCTATTACTCGATCCTCCAGAACAGACGTAAAGCTGCTCAAGCTGCAGCCTCAAACTTTCCCCTGAGACCATTTACTCTTTTTTGTGCATGTCTTGTTTATCCTCCAACTGGAAAATGCCCTATATTCAGTCAGAAACAGCTGCAAAACTGTGAAGCAGAAAATGAAGAACACTGGAGTCTGAGAAAAAGTCATGTTTAAAAATCCTTCAAATGTTGAATTCGCATTTATTTCCCTTATGCCCCAAAACTGAAAATCCTGCCATGTTTTAAGAACTTTCGATGTCAAATGCATATGATACTCTATTCTTTAGAAGAAGAGTAAATCCTACGAATAATGTATTGGTGTGTAATAATTACTGATATAAACTTACTGTGCTTTTTAGATAAAGGGAACTAACTGATCGACCTGTTCTCACTCCTACTCTAGTATATATACTGACAAGTCATGAGCCAAATGCATCGGTTTTAAAAACAGGGTATACCCCCAACCGAGGTGCAGGGCTACCTGAGCTGACACCACAACAGTTTGGGTTCAATTAAGCCTTCCCATCTGTCATTAAGACAGACATGCAATGGAGAGAATGCAAACTTGTAGGGATTCAAACCAGGAACCTGTCAGGTGACAGAACTAACCAATATACTACCATGAAGCAATTTTGACTGCAAATACAGATTTCATCTTGAATATTTTCTTATTGTTTCGTTTTACCCTTTACCATTTTTACCCTCCATATTTTAAGCACTAAAACCTATTTTTAGGTTTTAATTGGGTCTTAGAGTCAACGTGAATTATCTGACGTGCTCATCATGTTTGTCTGTATGCACATGTAACAACAAAAATGAGCATTGATTTGATCTTTCTTAAGGCTTGGAGGATGTTGGGCTGCAGCGTTTTTGTAAAACCATTTTTGCCGTCGAATTTGTGAATATGAATCTTTTCAATACCAGCTGACGGCGCTATTTATAGCCACAGATGTGGAACAGGTATCTGGCAGCAATCACAGGCATGTCTTGAGGTTTAAATCTGAAAAGGCATTGTGTTGCTGCCACAGTGAGGAGATTTGTAGATGAGTATGCATGAATTCTGTAGATTTTCTAAGCACAATGGAGATTTGCAAAATAATCATAGTGCATATTGGGATAATTGATCAAATCCCGATGATAAACTGAGTTGACAGTCCCCGTCAGACATCACAGTGTTTGAATGGGGACAGAGAGGAGGCGGATTGCTGCCCTCCACAGTGGGTAAACTCCACACACTGCAGCCATTCAGCTGGCGCAGCTCACTGGATAAAGTTGGGATTGTTTGTCAGCGAGCTGTAATGCCAGGAATGCGCAGTGCAGTGTGCAAGTGTCTGTCACACTCTTGCCTCTCCGGCAGCTACTTTGACATCTGTGGTGACACCACTGAAATCTGAAGTGAAGTAACAGCGTCTATTTCTTCTCCTCCAAACCGCCCCACCCTTTGCCCAGTGGCAACTGTGCGCTCTATTTTCTGCTCCGGCATTTACCAGCATGTTCCATCTGCCCGTCATGACATCACTTTCTAAATGAGCGCGCACACAGACACGCACAGGAACCCGCATGCATGCCTGATGATTCCCAGCTTTTGTCAAGCAAGTGTCAAGCTGCATCCGATTCCCACCGAGATGCTCTGAACTACACTGTTAGCTGAACATGCCAAAATGACTATTCATCCAGATTTCAATGTTTTCAACACTATGTAATGAAAACTGCATTGTCCAGTGTTAACAGTGTCCATACTTACGGGTCAGACTAAATATTTGGACCTCTGATGCTCATAATGCCTTTTCAAAGCTGAGTGTGTGCTATCAAAATGTCTCAAACCAGATTTTTTCAGAGATGTTTCACTCCAGAGTACCAACTTCTGATGCTAAAAGTACTTTCAAATCAACAGCCAGAGAGCACATTTCGGAAGTTGCTGTGCCTCATCTCTTGAGAAGAATTTGTGATGAACTTGTAGACATTCCTCAGCACAGTTCCCCGGCAACACACACACAGCGAGGCACACATCCCCACCGTCTAAAGCTGCAGTGTCAGCCTGCTCCAGTCTTGCACTTTAGCTAAGACATGTGTTCCCCTTCTGCACCCTTAGGATGATGTCACATCCACAGTCATGTGCTCCCCCAATAACAGCTTAATTTAAAACATCCCCTTTTCCTGAGTCAGGCCATTGTGATGAGGAGCCTTAGAAAAGTAAGTTTGAAAGGTTTGTGTTGTATCTGAAACATCAAAGAGAGCAAAAATAGACAAAAATTTAAAGAAAAAAAATTCAAAGAGAAACTCCCCTCATATAGTGGGTTAGTGGAAACATTATAATCTCTCCCTTGGATGAATAAACCCTTTCTGGAGAGAGGTAATAGCACACGCACACCAAGCTGGGTGAGTTTGATTTGTGTTGTGGCAAGAAATTGTAAAATCTCTGTCATTACTGAGCGTCTGTCCTGTCATCACACGGACTTCACACAGACATATGCTCAGAACCTCAGCCCACACACGCTCCAAATGAAAGCCCGAATTAAATTCTCAAAGATCTCATACTGTTTTCCCTGGCTTCAGCCGTCCACTCCTGTCATCTGGGTATGGCAGCTGATCAGCCCTGTCACTCAAACTACTGCTATCAGCCCTGTTCATTTCTCTTTCATTTGGGTTCCATCTTTGAAGAAATGTGATAATATGATCAGTGTTTCACCAAGTGAAACACAAGCTGTTCTGCAGCTCGACTGATATGAAGTCTTGACAGGAAAGTCACAAGCACGCTCTCTGGGCAACCGTTTCTTCCCATCTGTTTAACACTCACAGCTGAAAACACAAACACAGCCATAAAAGCAAACAAAGACAGCGATCATGACAGTTCAGAATAGATTAAAGAAGGAGGATCCACTGAAATACCCTTTGCAGACTAAATTGTTAAATTACACCCCAATTAACTGATCAGCTCCTAAACTTCAACAGTTTAACTCTTTGTTTAACCAACTTGTTGCTAAACACGGAGTGGAAGAAAAAATACTATGATGCAGGAATAAAAATGCATGAAACTCATTGATATTGTCACCATTTTAATTACTCTTTGAAATTTATTTTCTGGGCGGCACGGTTGTGTGGTGGTTACCACCATCACCTCACAGCAAGAGGGTTCTGGGTTCGAGTCCCAGGGGAACCAGTACCTTTCTGTGTGGAGTCTGCATGTTCTCCCTGTGTCTGCGTGGGTTCTCTCCGGGTTCTACGGCTTCCTCCCACCATCCAAAAACCTGCATGTTAGGTTGATTGGACATGACAAATTCCCCGTAGGAGTGTGTGTGCGTGGTTGTTTGTCCTTGTGTGTCTCTGTGTGGCCCTGCGATGGACTGGCGGACCATCCATTGACTACTGGGATAGGATCCTATGACCCCATCAGGGAATAAGCAGTTACCATGATGGATGAATTTATTTTCTACCAACCAAAGGCAAGATTTTAAAAAATTGGACATAAATTACGTAACGTATAGGGTATATAGGGTTAGGCTTATTTTATTTTGTGACAGCAGTTCTGAGTTGACTTCAGACATTTTATTGTCTCTATAAATAAAAGCAACGATTAACTTGTCATGCTGTAGAAATTTAATTTAAAAATGCTGAGAAAAGTCATTGTCTTTAGAAAAGCCTTCATTCCTCAGACTGAAAAGAATCCTCAGCTCAGTTTGAGAACTGCATAAATGCAGTGCAGAGTTGTTCATTTAGATAAAACAATAAATATGATAATGTGAAGAAATAACTGCTCTGAGTGAATCCATGTAGCAGTGCAAAGAAACAATAATGTATTTCACATCAAGGTGACAGAGCACTGACATAAAAAACTCAATTTAACCGACAGCTGCTGACCGTGAACTGCAGAAGAACTGGAATGAAGCCCACCTTCCAACCAACTCCATACAAAGCGTGTAGTTGGAAATTAATTTCAGACACCTTGAGTTTAACTTTGTTTTGAGTTTTTTGGCTGAATATAAAAGAACAAATATCAAAACACAATCATGAACTATTCGCTTTAGTGCTCACATCCTAATAAATGGTTTTCATTTAATAACTGCCAGTAAGCACAAATAGAATTACGTAGGCTCTCCATGAGAACATCTGAATAAGAAATTAAAGGATCTTTGCACAGTTCTTTGAAGGCAGTTGAGGTCAAAAGCCCCTCAACTGTTTAATCTGACCAGATGTTCTGGAGAATGTGTCAAAAGAAAAAGAATTTGATGCTAGGATCTTATAGGGATTATTGTACTTTACAGGGACTCTGATCAGCATTTTTTCTCAAACTGGCGTCACTGGGTTCAATGTGAAGACGCCGGGAATGTATGAGGGTCCAATTTGGCAAAAAAAGAACATTTTCACAGAAGAAGAGAAGATGCAGTTTTTTGGCCAAACAGGAGTAGTGGGGCTTGTTAGTGCCACTTTTCTGTAGCATTCCCAGTTTCCTTCTTTTAATAAACTCACTTCTTGTGTCTCTGAAGATTTTCAATTGTGACTCAGACAAAATGACATGGATATAGTATCAGTCAAGCAAACAAGGCTTGGTTTCGAATAGTAGCATGGATGGGAGAACAGGCCAGGCTTTGTTAAAAAGCTCTAGTGTCACAGAGGAGAGAGAGAAGCCATTGTGCTTTAGAAAAGCCTCCTTATGGTTCGTGTCCTCAGATTGAAATGGATCCTCAGCTCCAGTTTAACAAATGCAACTCACTCCAGTCAGTATATACATTTCATTGGACCAGTTACTGGAAATGAACCAGCTGATTGTTGTTGGCTTATCAAGTTTGGGACAAACAATCTTGTATCTATCACACCCCTTCTGGAAAAAGGAGGGGAGGAAAAAAAAAAGGAGTCAACGTAGGAGTCAGTTTTCAGACCAGATTTCTCACATTTAATGAAAGCCATGTGACAGTTTACAACTCGACTGAGCAAAAGTTGAAGCAGCTCAGATAATGAGCACTTTAAACAAACTGCAGCCCTTGGAACCTGAAATGTCCACAATAATTATCAAAGTCAGCATGAAATAACAACGATGCAAAAAACTTGGGGATTTCCCCATATAATCTCACAAAATTGAATATTTCTGTTCCTGAAAAGAGACAGAGTCATCTAGAAAACAGTTCTGACTTGACAGATACTTTTAGAACATCATGTAGGCACCAAGATTCATAACAACATTCCCTTTCTGAACAGCAAATATTTCTTTGGTCCAGTATGTAATTAGAAAAAAAAAGTATGAAAATAACAACACCTTAAATGTTTTTTTCTTCAAAAAACTTTTTTTTCTGAAATATATAAAGACTTCATTTTTGTGGTACATAAATAAGATATTATAGCTACATCTCAGAAATGACCAGCAATCTTACAGATGTCTTGCAAGACACAAAAAGTGAGAAGAATGAATGTGTCGGCTCAATCAGATGTACAGCAGTACAGGATTGTTTTAATTAAGTCACATTTGGCAAACATGAGTTTCTTCTGGGTTTTTCAGTCCACCTGGAGCTGGACTCTCTCTCAGCTACACGGCAGCCACGTCTGATAGGAATGGCTGCACTGCGTGATCTGGGGCGGCTGCACGTGCGCGATGTAATAGTTACTGAAGTTGATGTCCTGCACGTAGGGGGCGGGCTGGTAGTAGCACGTGACGTTTGTCACGGTGGGGATGGCGTTCTGCTCGGCCAGCACCTTCAGGGCCAGCATGGAGATGAGGCTGAGCGTCTGGCGCCGCTCGTGGCCCATCAGACACACCGTGCTCTCGTTCACCACCTGGTGCAGCGTCATCAGGCACTCGTAGCGTTTGTGCTCCATCCCCGCAAAGTGGTTCTGCAGGTAGGCCTCCAGCTTCCTCTGCTGCTCGCCTATGTCGGAGAAGTCAATGAAGAAGCGGGAGCACATGTAGCGCTGCATCTGCTTCATGTCTGCCTCCGAGGAGGGGGTGAACCCCCGCACCAGCAGGTGGCAGTACTTCAATAGGCCGCCCCCCCGGATTTCCTCGGGGCTTCTTGTCGCTATGGTCCTCTGGCACAGGTGGTCCATCGCCTCCCTGAAGTCCCCGTACACGCTCTCACCAATCACTGTGGGGTGAAAGCTCTCGGACATGGGGGTCTCCGAGCAACGGTCAAATAAAAGCAGAGAGTCGAGACAAATCTGGAAGGAGTCCACACTGAATTCAAACTGCCGTCTTAAAGAGTCCACAAACTTAAGCTCCACATTCTTGCCCATGTTGTTGGACAGGGAGATGAGACTCCAGCGGTCCGTGTCGTTACAGACCTTCACCAGTTTCTGTACATAGGCCTCTTTTAGAGTTAGTGCTGTGATGCGCTCCTTCGAGACCCCGACCGGCAAGAAGTCCAACAAGCAGTCCAGGACGACGTCTTTCACCAGGCGAAAGGCCTGGTCATCCTTCAGCGACACGCCAAAAATCAGGTCGAGGTCCTTATAGCCCAGTCCATTCTCCTCCAGGAGCACGTGACTGGCAGCCGAGCCGTTCAGCCTCACATCCTTGACACACACACCTCTGTCCTCCAGCCTCGCTCGCACCACCTGGGCAAAGAAACAGAGGCACACAACACAGTTATTGATAAGCAGATGGAAAAGTTCTGCCAAAATCCAAGTTGAGTATTAAAAAAAAACATTTAAAAAAATAGGATGCTCCTCTTCCCTTTACAAAGAAGAAAAAGGTATGGCTAAAAAGACGTGTGAGTAAATTCCACATGGGCCAAGTGGAAATCAATAGTTTGCAAAGGCAAGATCAATACCACCACTCACAAAAGTCCATTTCATCACCATCAGTCTCCACTGAATTCAAACATAATCAGTACAAAAGCGAGCAGCGAGGGGAAAGTCACCAGGTCACTATTTGGCCTGGGTCAAATCGTCTTGTCAAAGTCACACTGACAAGACTTATAACTCTGGCAGTTAACCAAAAATACAGGGAACAATCATCGCCGTGCAGGACCTGTGACATCAAGCAACAATAACCAGTGACCTATGAGTAAATACAGGCGTCACACCAGGGTCAGAATCCATGCGAGGAGATGGGATTCCTCTATATTTTTCGCTGGTGTGGCAGGGACATGTGACACCTAGTATAACTGCTTGAATCTTACTAATATTGGTAATAAACCAGCAGACTTCAGACTCTCAGATCAGAAACGCTGATCTAACGCTCTGATTATCTGCAGTTGGAAAAAGTAGATAGATTTAGATCAATCTAGTAGATAGATTTTTTTTGAGCCCTCAAAAAAAGACACTAAAGACCAATCTATCTTCCATGCCAAAAGTGAGATGGCAATGATCACACTCCATGCGGATGAGTTTTTTTTAGGACGCCGGAAGTGACTTAACCAATTTGTAGAAATTACCGGCACAGCTGTTCTTGTACATTAGAAGCTCTCGCATTTGTCATGGTTAGAGCACACAGAGCAGATGGGCTTGCTGTTAAATTTTAGAGATGTGGGACATTGTCAATAAATGTCTTACTGGCTGCATTTGTCATGTATCCGTTTGTCGGACTGTATTTTCTAAAAAAGGGGCAAACTATTACTGCAGACAACTGAAAGAGTAACGCCGGCTGCACAAATGAGCCGTCACACACTCACAGACAATCCTAAATCCCCCTACTGACACCGACCTGTCAGATTAGCGTCTGTTAACTCTCTCTCCCATGGTGATCAGATAACATAACGGCTCTATTTATACATACTAGGTCAGGCTGTAGACAAACATCTGAAGGCAAGGCAACCTCTATCGCAGGAGGGGCTGGAGAACAAAACCAGTGCAGCAGTAAATTGGACGTGAGAGGGCTGTAATCTTCCAACCATAAAATAGCATCTTCTAAGTTCAAACTCCAATCAGAAGCTATGATAGTGGTTGTTTTATTTTAACACTTTTGTTGGAGCTATGACATGTGGGAGCACACAGGCCAGACTCCATGATCGGGCCTAGAGCTAACGCCTCCCTCCAGACCGCTCCATGCTTAGACACAGGCCAGTGGTTAGGCCCTCCGACGCTGCCTGTGGAAGCTCAGGTATTCCTCTGCTGGCTTGACGTCAGATCCATGTAGAGACACGACTCGAGATTCCACTCTAGTCGGGCTCCCTCCTTTAAGAGTCTGCAGTTGTTATCTTAACCTGGAGTTGCACTGCCGTAACTCCTCGGACTCGTGATGCTGGAGTGGATGCTGGCGGCGGGTTATTCCGTCTCCCCCCTCGCCGAGGGACAAAGGTCCACACTCTCAACGGTGACTCATGTGATGCACAGCAGAAGAGAAGCAAGTGCATCGCCGCCAAAGTTTTGTCGCACAAGTCGCGCGGGCACAGGCCTCAGCGATCAGAAATAAATCTATGTAACAGAAAGCCTGCTTTAGCAAAACAAAATTACCCAGGGATTCCACAAATCCAGAGGCAACATACGAGTCCCCACACTTGGAAATCAAACCCCCAATTTAAGCCTCCCATGTGCTCAATGGAGCATTCATCTTTCCACAACCGCAAACATGAAGCCCGTTGAGCTCATCTTGGATATGACAGGGTGTAAATGGGATGGAAAAGAGGACCCTGCAACGGCCACACGTTCATATTGAAATTCTAACCCTGCATTTTCTCTGCACTTTAAAGCAAGCCAGCTATCAAGGGACCCTGTGGGGGAGTTGAAAGGGGATCCAGCCACAGCGCATAAGAGGAGGGACTGGCATGTGGATCTTATGGAATATGAAACTCCAGCTCAGGGAGCTGCGCAGGCAGAGACGGACACTTTTAGAGACTAACCAGATCTTATGCAAGATTATATTGAACCCCCAAGACTACTGCCATAAAACATCTATCTGTATATACCCAAGACACCGACCTGCCTTAAAAGGGAAACAGAAAAATCAGAAATATGACGAATGTCCTGACAATATTGGCTATTACAGAGGAAAAGTACGAAAAAGAAACGGCTCATGTAGAAAAACCAACAGGTCTTTGTGGCGTTTGAAGGACCTCAAAAGAGTAAAACGATTTTAAAAACGATCAAAATGTACGCAGTTCATATCCAACTGTAGTGTACAATATGTTCTGTTCACAAACTTCCTCTATGAATGGGTTTACCAGACTTAAATTCCAACAATGATCAAATGGAGGCACCGTGCGTGCGTGTAAGTACCTGGACAATCTGACGTGGTTGCACGGACAAAGTGGGGAAGTTTCCACGGCCGTGGATCGGAACCGCTTCTCCCAGGATCGAGTCCAAGCGCTGCACCTGATCCCAAGACAACACGCAGAACCGCCGACTCTGATCCGGAGCAGCGGACATGGCGAAGTTAACCTTCCTCCCAAAAGAAGACGCTAAAAAGAGAAGAAGCTGGAGCGGCTCTTTCTCTCAGCTCAGCCGTCCTCTTACTTTCAGCACAAAACAGATATTCCTCCAAGTGTCAGCGGCTGGAACGAGTCCAGTCAGGGTTGAGATGTGATGAGGGAGAGAGAGAAAGAGAGGCAGGAAAAAAAAAGTTCTGCTCTGCTTTAAGTGAGGAGGTCTGATTGGGAACAGCCGTTTCCTCCCGAGTGAGCCGCTAGAATCCGGTCAGTCTGCAAAGCTCTGATTCATAAGGAAGGTCCAGAGGGCTTAAAACCTCCTCATTAGCATGGGCCGCCCTGCCATTGGCTGCTCGCTTTGGTCATTGATCAAGAGAGGCCCGCCTGCAGGAGGCACCCTTCAAGTGACGCACTTGACCGTTTCCACTCCTCTGTTCCCCTCCAGCTGCCTGCCCAGCCGACAGGGTTTTCCCTCAGTCCAGCCCTCTGACCAAAGGATCCTGTGTGCCATGACATGACCTCAGCACAGATAGAAATCGGCCCCGTGTGTCTACGTCTGCTCAAGACCGATAGGCGGTGACTGATTACAGGGATGAAACTTGTGCTGAAAACGCATCCTGGGCTTGTCGTGATGAGGAAATGTCCGTGGTGCAAATGTTTGCAGAGTGTGGGGGAAGTTTTTCATCTTTTCTTGCGACTCCCCGGTTTGCTGCATTTTCAGTATCATAGAGATCTAAAGATAACTCCTCAAGCAAAGACAGATATTCAGTCAGACACAGGGAGATATGTTAGAGGTCTGCAAGGAAACTGGACCATACAAGTTGTTTGGGCGTTTCTTGGACATAAAGCTCCCATTTAAACACTTTCTTGTGAACCAGATAAATGGCAATGGCAGGAAAGTTTGGACCAAAACTGGCACGTGGCAAATTCATGGATAGATTGTGAGAGGCTAACTGGTTTATGCCACTGAGGACCAAAACATCCAGGCAGACAAAGAAGCAAAACCGTTTGTGGTTGTTCTGTCTGCCCAACTTTGTAGATTGCAGATATTTCCCACCATCAGTGTAGTTTTGGTACTTTTGTGCCTCCTTGTAACAGTTTGTATTTTAATCATGCCTTTTTCATGATTTACTGTGGTTATGTTTTGCATACTTTGTCCCATATTTACATCTAGTCTATCGTTCTATCGTTTTTAATCATTTCAGAAAACGGGTGTAATAATCTGTACTGTTGCTTTACATTGAGGAGGTCCTTTACTGGCTTTTTTCTTTCTATATTCCAGAAAGAGAGTGTGACGATTCCCAGAATGCAAACATGCATCTTAGATCAACTGGCAAAACCAAATTTACACAAGGCATTTGCGTGAATTCATGGGTGAGTGTAGAGGCCAACACTTTGTTTCATCAGGGCTCTTTCTGTCTGTATAAGGTCAGACTATAACTGACGTGCACATCTTTTGGGATCTCCTTTGGGATCAGCTGAGTCTTTGTGTGTCTCATTATGATCATTTTTCATTTTTTGTGGTTGATTTGTCGGTGTGGTTGAAATTTAATCAGTAAGCTGTAAACATCACAGATACCTGTGGGTATTCTTATTAATATATGCAGCAGATTAAGCCGCCTGATGGCCAAACGTGACACCATAAAACTCCCAGAAAATCAATCATCTATTTTGCTGAAGTCAAGAAGCTGTTTGTCAGTGTTTGAACTGTGATAACAGACTATCGGAACTGTGAACTGTTGTTTGCTGATGACTTGTTAAATATGCTTTGTCTTTCCTTCCAGAAGTTTGAAATAGATACTTGTTCCTTTTGAGGAGTGTCTTTATCCAATGGAAAATAATAACTTGCGAGCGTGGAAACACTGTGCTTCCCATTTCCATTGTCAGACATCACACAGCTGATATTGCTTTTCGCTCTTCCTGTGATTGTGTTTTTTCAGGTACAGATACAGTCCTCGGGTATGAACAGAACTCTGTCAGCCTTACTGCCAGATGACCTATGCATTGGACAGTCTGACAAGGACTATACACACATCTTTTTGCTTACTTTGATGAATTTCTCCACTTTGTTCACACTGGCTTTAGTCACACTACCATTGCCTTAAAACTAAGCTGCCCTGAATGCAGCCGATGTGTTTAAAAACACTAAATGCCCCTTAATGAGGGACCTCAACACAACCATAGACATTACTCACGATAGCAGACGTTACATCTTTAGTGATGAGATGGCCTTTGGATTGCTTCAATATATACTTTGTCAGTGAAAAATACAGCTGAACAGTTTTGTTATTTCCTCTTTTAAGATTTATCCTCATTTATAAAACACTCACACTGATCATAACTGTCCACACAGCAGGTTGTGAACCTGTAAAATGTTTACAAGAGAGTAAAGTCCATTTCATGATTGGGGGTTTACTTGAAGTGATAAAAACACACACATCCTTCCCAAAGCGAAGTGTGCGAGCGCATGTTTTGCTTCACACACATAGGTCATGTAACCCGTAAGTGGAGGTTGGCGATGTTTCACAAACCTCTATGAGGTCTAGAATTGATCATTCCGTGAGTTTTGGTCTCTATAAAGGATCACTTTGGGTGCTGTGATGTCAACACAATTCTGTTTCTGTGGCAACAGCATCCACGGTTGTTGGGCAGCCAGGCAGCGGCGTCTCCAGCTGAGGGTCCAGCCAGGTACACATGAGCGATATCTGCGTCATGCGACTATAAATAACCAAGCCTGTGGCAGCTGTGCGTCCTCGGAGCGGCGTGTAACCTGAATGTGAAACACTTGGGGACGTGAGAAAAAAAGGACGTCAGATAAATGTCAGTCCACTTGACATTCTCAGGTTCCCCCACAGCCCCGTGTCAGAGGGACGCGTTGGGCTGTGGTGGCAAGACGTTTATGTGCCGGAATAAATCAGTTAGTGCACTTAAGACATAATGTCTGACCATCAACACCAGCTGTGTTGCTTCGCTTCCTGTTTCAGGTTTTGTTAATTGAAGTCAGTCTCACACACCTGCTGGAGCCTCCCTTCATCCCTGAGTTGACATTCTCCTGACGCTATAACAACTAAGACTGTGAGTGTTTAAGGTGGGGTAAAGCAGGCAATATTTAAACACACCTTGAACAAATGCTGCATTAGGCCTTCTTGTGTTCTAGTCCTAACCATGAACAAACATAATGAAGCTATCTGATGAATGACACTAAAATGTTCGTGGGTAAAATCAATTGGTGGGCGGGTGGGGAGGGGGGGTTGCTTCTCCCTCTGATAGTATTTTTTTTAAACTGTCATATATCTGTATTTGTCTTTGCCTTGTCTGCAGGGAGAAGAGGAACTATTACTGGATGTCATAGTATGCTGTAAAAGCATGAATGGAAACGAATGTTGCCAAACAAAAAAGCACTTAGGTGTCACAGTGATGAACTGTGTGCAGACAGAATATGTCTGTAACACCAGATAAAGGTTGTGACGACGCTTTTCTCACTCTTCTGCTGGTGCTCCCAAAATCTCTGTCAATTGTTTTTCTCAAGAAGACTTCTGTCATTTGACCCAATACTCGGTCAGATATGTTACACAAGACGAGCAAAGTCTTCACTATAATTACAGTCTGCTGTTGCCACAGATTAAAGAGTTGGGCAGCTGCTGATCTCACTGAATTAGGAGATTTAGACCGTTGATGTATGAATTATTTCATTTGGTTCCTTTTCGTTTTTCCTGGCAAAGACGGAGCAGACATCCTGCCCATGTAACCAGGTTGGGCTCAGCGGTCAGCGTGGGCACTGGGGCCTTCCTGCAATGGAGGGAAAATGTGATAAGAGAGCATTTGCTTTCCCATATTGCTCCATCTAACAAATCTATGGAATGGCAGAGCAATATTGCGCAGGCAGCAGGGCCACTGACGTAAGACTCCCTCCGCTGCCTGCTTGATTGATTACCGTAGTGCTATGGAGAGCAGATAAGTGAGCTGTTGGGAAAAACACACACAGCAAAACACTCTGGAGATTCGAGTGGCACCGTCCAGGCGTTACACTCCTCTATCGTCAGTTTCGTCACCTACACCTGTACTGGCTGACAACAGAAGGAATAAAAGTCTGAAAATGCCAGCAAACTGTTTTATGGACTCTCCTGTGAAACTACTGGTGCCTTGTTCTTTGTTTAACCTGAGATAAGCATATTGCCTTTTGTTTGACAAATGGAAAGGATAGTCACAAATGTCACATTTATGAGGATTTGTTTTGCTGTTGGGTAACAGACCTAAAACATTCTTAGTGTATCATGCAGTTCCAACATTAACGAGGTGGGATAAAGGTTTGTTGCATAGTTGGAGTGCTTTGAAGCTCAATGGTAAAATATAGTCTCAGACTATGTATTATGTAAGGCTCGTCTCGCTTTCCTCTCTGAGTGGGTGGGGGAGAACGTACTTTTGCTTAGGCTGAGTTGAATATTCATCGAAATCTAAATAAAGATCTATATGAGGACAAATGAAAATAAGTACTTTTGAATGATCTTTTTTTTAACTTATGGAAGGTGAAATGGAGATACAGACTTTGTGTCTCGCACATACTTTTTTTCTTCTTCTTCTATACATGTTTTCTGTATTTTCCTCTGAAAGCCCTGGCCTGGCCAAACACGTGGATACGTCTGCACACGTGATTCCTTCCTACCTATAGAGAAGCCTATGTTTAAGACAGGACCATATAGGCCTGGTAACAAAACACCCTCGCTTCCCTCTGCATGTCTGGAACTTAAATCAAGTTGGCCCTGAACACACCCCTACAGACACATCTTGCAAGCGTCCTTTTAAATAAAGTCGTTGCTTCTCTTCCCTGCGTTTGTATTGTAGATAACTGGTTTTATTCTCCCAGGACCAAATTCAACAAACCATCGTGCAAGGGAAGAAAAGAGTCAACAGCTGCCTGCAATATGCAGATCCTGTAGAGCTGACATATCTAACCGAAAAAGGCATATGAAATAAACCTGTTCTGTAATTTTCTGAACTGTTATGTCTGGTGTGGAGGTTTTATATTAAAAGCTAGCAGGGAAAAGGACTGGCTGCTTTCTCTCGCTGGGAAATTTACCAGAAGTGAGGGGGAAGCCCTATTTAGCAACAGGCTCTGATTTCCTTCCCAGAAGTGCTCCTTGGAACCCCCATCCAGTAGCTGATAGAGGGACAGCACGTGAAAGGAAATAATGGAGGAAAAAAAGCTACTGAAGAGAAATCGTGTGAGCCCGCTTGACAACTTTGGAGTTAGAAGAAGCAGAGCTTTGGGATCAACTCCTCCAGATAAGGCAGATGTTCAAATCCAGCGTGATTAAAGTGACTGACATCATGTCTGAGAGCAGCACAGCCAATTTTATATTCCACATCTATCAGGTAAAAACGTCTGTCAATAAGAGGGAACAATAGTGATCATGTCAGCAGCAGCTCCTTCAGCTCACCATCTTCTATTCAAAGGGCCAGCCGGATGTTCCCAAAGTTTCAAAACTTTTTATGATTGGGCGGATAAAACACTAGACTGCAAGATATTTATGAATAGGAACAAAAACCAGCTTGGTTTGATTGCAATAATTCTAGACTTGTGAGGGTTTCGGCTGAAAGGTTCAAATTTATGAAGTGCTGGAAGTGGAAGCAAGCTGGAAGCAGTTATGCTGCACACATGGCCGAAAGCTGCTCTGAGTTAATGGTGGAGGTTAGGGCAGCAGGCACAGGGCTCCATTTTTACACCAACAAAACACTTCACCACCACAGCCCAAACACATTTCACTGTAAAATCAAAATCCAACTGCCCTACTGACTGTAGATTAGCTCTGCCACAGTTATTCTTTCCAACTTTTTTCTCATTACATAACTTTTATTTTGGTTACAGATATGATAAACATGATAAGCAATGTGAAGCAAACACTCTCCTTAAAGCTGTACAGGCCTCCGCTGTGAGATGAGCATGCCGGGAATACGCCTGGTCATGTCCTTACAGTGACTCAGCACCCACTATCTGCTCTTCCCTCTTCTTTCTCCACCTCACTTTATTGTTGTTGCTGCATAAACCTTGGCCATCACATCAAGTTCACTGGCCTTTATGACTTATTACACAACTACCATCTGTAAGCAGCTCCAGGACCGTACTTCTCCACTGTGGCTGTAACTCCATTCTTTAATCAAATATCTTAGGCTTCATGTTCTACACTGTAATATAGAGGCTCATATATTAATTTGTTAACATATAACATAAAAAGTTTTGATGCAACAGAAAAAGCAAGTTGTAAGGGGCCAAATTGTATAACAGGTGACAGAAAGTCACCTGTTCATTTTCTTAAAAATAGGTACAGGCAGTCTTTGTTGTTTTGTTTTTTGGTGTTGTAAGACCAGACCACAGCTTCAAAAAACCCAAAAGAAAGCAGAAAAACAAGCTGTGTAACCATTCACTGAAAATATAAATCAACCAAAATACAGTTTCTTTTTCCTGGCAGAGAAGATTAGGGGATAATAGGTTGCAAATCATGGGTAATAATTTGTCAACAAAGATGTATTAATTATTTAATATCATGTAATTATCACAATGAGAACCAGGTTATACTAAGACAAAGTAGAATTCACAAAGTCTGTGGGGAAGTGGGGACTATCATATATTTTTAGTTTCCTCTCCAATTCAGTTAGAGTCACAAGGGACAATGCAGCGCTCGATATGGACACCGTCCTCCAGAGCTGCAGCTGCTGGCTTCTCAAGCCAGGCCCTCACTGTTTGTTTTGTGTTTCCTTACTTACGCAGGTGCCCAAACCGAAACCACTGGAGGCAGACGACTGCCCTCCTACAATCTGTTTCTGCTGCTCAGAGAGGGAAGTTTCATTCCTCCATTGCTGCCAAGTGCTTTCTTAAAGTTTTTTTTTAATTCCGTGTAAGGCAATCTAAAATGATTAAATGGTTTCATGTTACGCGATGTGGGCGAATCACCAAAACAGGCTTAAAAAACAAAAGAGTAAAACACGGGTGCATCTGTTGGCAGGTGATTGTTAAGGAGAAAAAGTAGCACTTGCAAGCAACATCAGTATTTTCCACAGGCCGACTGAGACCATATCAAGCACGCCTGATGATAATGCCTTCTGCGATAAGCTCTGATCCTGTGGTACCGTGGTACGCTAATCCAACTCCACGGCACATATTCAGGTTTCCATGGCGAGCGCCTTCCACTTCACCACACACAGCCTGCCTGTTTCCAGCACAAGGACGGCTCACAGCTATCATCTTCAGGCCTCTAGGTTCATCTGTTCACAGTCACTCGTGGTTCTCTTTATTTTTTGTGAAAAAAGAGGTTAGAGAATGGTCATTTGACACCCTAAGAAGAGTTTTGCGAGCAAACAGCTGTACGTATATCAGTAGCTGCTAACATAAAAAGTAATAAATAAAGCGTGCCTATCTCCCTCGACATTTCAACATGAGATAAGCTGTACAGTCACAGATATAACCTCGCTCTGCATGACCCTTGTCTTTTCTTTAAACAAGGCACCCAGGTGAAGCTGACACAAGCCACTGTGTCCAAACAGTCAGATTACCAGGTCAACCCATGTTACACCCAGGCAAATTCTCAGTAAAGCAAAACTCAAATATGAGGATCACTTGCCAAATCATAGAAACACCCATCAGAGCATTTAACACAAGGAAAAATGTTGTTCTTTTTGTGCCAGAAAATAAGTATAGAAAATGAATGAATGGATGAATTAGATGTGACACACGAGCTTTGTGAGGAAGCTTTTTAAGCAGAAAAGTGGCAAGAAAATCGAGCTGATCGAATCCAGGTCGAAGTATTCTCTTTTTTCACGTTTCACCAGAAGTGGCAACAAACAGGGCTGGCTGTTTGCTCATGCCAGCTGGTTTGTTCTGCTCAGGGTTAATCACGCTGCCCAGGAGAGGAGCACTTTTAGCTCAGTGCTGATGCTGACTGCAGCTCTGACTGTGAGTCACCGGTTCAGTCCAGAGGTGCTTCACTTCTGTCCTGTTCGGACCAGCGAGCGATGAGAAAAAGACTTGTGAGAGCGTGACACACGGCTGCACACATGACAGCACCGCCAAACAGGGCTCAGCCAGGAGGAACCAGGCACAGTGAGTCACAAAATGTGTGGCAGCCTGAGGTAAACTGGTGCTGGGTCATTTCTTTGACAGGCTGGGATGTATTAGGTGTAAAAGAGAGGGCCGACTTTCCCTGACGTTTGGTTCCAGTGTCATGCCTCCTAAGAAAAGGCATCGATCTGACTAAAATTGAAGTTTTTATAAACATAAATCCCACTGAAGCAGATTCTGAGTAGCTCAGACCCAAAACATGAATTCAACTCCAGGGATTTTTGAGTCATGCTTAAATAATAAGCTTTAAGATGCAAAAGTGAGTCAAATAAGGACAATCAACCTGAAAACTGGCTGGAAAGCATGGCTCTATACCACAGCAGCTGGTGTTAAAGGGTGTGATCCACACCAGGGTGTGAATGAGGACCTGCAGCTTATAAGTGTTGAAGTATTAATTACACCAATACAGTGAACAAATAAACCTTCTGCAACACAGAAAAAAGCCGTGCATTTACTGGCTTTGTTGGACACATTGTTCGAAAGCATCTACAGATTTTTTACACCCTCTCACAGCAAATTATGTAAGGAACGGATGCAGATGTAAGACAACACAGCGGCTAATCTCTCAGATATTGAAGTAAAACTTTGACCATCTTTGTGCTATGCTTGCTTAAAAGACACCATTCTGATGACTGATCCTTCAGCTCTGAAGTCAAACAAGGTAATGTTTATATTAGAGAAACCAAAAAAATCTGTTAAGGTTATCCTTTTTCATAGGAAATATGCTCTTACGTCTGTTCCCAGATGTTTTCTATCTAAATCCAGCTTGAATTTAAGGGTGAATGAGTGTTTTCACACAACTTTTTCTTTCTTGTGCGTCCATCCTATCTCTTCTGTCAGCTACTCAAAGCAAAAACTAGATTGAGGATAATTTTTTTCCTGCTCTCATAACAAAGAAAGCAACTGTGACATGTAAACATCCTTTCAAAACTTTAACAAAAAAACAACAACAAAGAATCGGGGGCAGCGGGATCATTTGTAGAGGACCTTAAAGCAAACGTCCTTCTTTTTTATGTGCGAAGCTGAGACAGCTGAGTGCAGTCAGCCTGAGCTGCCATGATCTGTTTGTATACTTTGGCCTTTTGGCTGTTTTTCTACAGGCATTTATCTTAATTAATAGCAGGCTTCGAAAATGTACCAACACTTCGCATGAAATAAATATCTTGTCATAAGAATTGCCAAAAAAATAATTGATGGCTGTTTTGGGTATAGCATTTCCTAGTTTTACATGATCCTGTTGAATCAGACCTGGTTGGAGCGTAAAAGGTCAAAAGAAGTAGATTTTATTTTCAGTTATTTAGGGTCTACTAACGTATCACACACATGAACACATGACCTGGTGTTTAATGAGCCACTACTGGTCTCCTGATCAAACCAACAACCATCTTTCAGTGTAGGTTCCTGTCAGCTGCACACATTTTAGCACTGGACGCAGGCCTCTCTGAGCACATGTGGTCATCATGCAGCTCCTCACTGTTTCCATCAGGGAGCTGTCAGGAGGCGTGAACCCGTCTTACACCACATAGTAATCCAGCACCGTCTCCTTAAAGTGAGTAAAGGTTAAGACAGTTCAGTCCTCCGTTTTAAACCGTATGATTTTCAGCTCTAACAATGTGAGAAAAAAAAAGAGGATCAACCTACAGAGGGGGGAGAAAAAAAGCCAAAGTCCACAAAACTTCATATTTATTGACCAAATATTACAGTTCCACTGTTCCACTACAAAATTCAAACAAGTCTCTTCATACAAGCACTGCTTGTAATTGTCTACTCAACCCTGTGGGTTTTGCTGCTGACTACTACATGAGAGACCCACTGGCTACGGCAGAGCGGTTCTACACAAACTCACAAGCTATATACAGCTTCAAAGCTCAGTTACAAAAGAATAAATAACATAAAAAGGCATTTGTCCTATGCACTGTGCACTAAATATTCACAGGCTGCCACCTAGTGGCAGAAATCAATATCTGTCATTTACTCTCACAAAAACAAACATTGTTAAGCATCACTTCTGAGAATTTCCGTGCTTTAAGAGCAGTAAAAGGTCAAAAAGGTGAGGGAAAGCTCTGCAGCATCTCTGGAGAACCTCTCTCTGAGCCCACCCTGTTCGCATAATGTGCCTTCAGGCAAAAGACTCACAATTTCTCTAAAAAGGGTCCCAGCAGATTATATAAAAAGTAAAAAAATGTGTTACTGACAAATACTGAAAACCAAGTGTTGGAAAGAAATGAAGTAAACGTGGCTTGAATATTTTTTCTGAGGTTCAAGACATGAGATGCAGAATAAATGGGGCGTTATGGAACATGTAAATACTTGACCCTAAATGCTACACATTTAATTTTGTTCCGAAGACAAACTCCGTCCACCCTTAATACCCATTTAAAATAGTTTCCTGACATGACCCTTGATAAAAAGAGAAGACATTGACTACTCTAAGGATCTCTGACATGCAGAAGTGGTTACGCAAACCAAGCAGCACAAAGCCTTCACATAACAAAACTAGAATGAAAAAGCAAGTAAGGACCCTCCTTCAGAATCCTAACTTGCAGTGAAACTAGACCGCCCTACTGACACTGGTGATGCAGAGGGCGAGAGGTGAAATGCCAGGAAGTAAGGCTAACTCGAGTCGATAAACTAAAAATGGCTTACTATCCAGAGAATGCCCGTCCGGTAAAAATTAAACTTTTGTCTCTTTACGATCACAGTCATAATCCAAGTGCTCCCCGATTCAAACATTGGTTTGCATAATATATTAGCATGAACTTAAACATTGAGGTTCTGCAGGAGGTGTGGAGGCATATTTAGTGTCTTACAGAAAGGTGTTCAAACAACCTTTGTGCTTAGAAATGTTACTAAGATTCCCCTTTGTTCAGAAGGCCAAACTCAACAGGATACTGGTGGTGAAACTGACAACTGCGGCAATGACATCTTAAGGAACCAAACTTCCACATGCATGGTGACCGTCGCTCCTCGTAGCAGCGGCCGGTCGGCCAGTTGGTCACTGGCTCCGCTCACTGCAGTGGGATGAAGCCGATGTCGGGGGCCTGGGCCAGAGTCAGGGTGGAGCGGCTGAGCGATGGCGACGGAGAAGCCAGGCGGAAGGCCGGATTGACCGAGTGCAGCGAGTCCCTCTCGTTGCTTCTGCCGAACGGGGGACAGGGAGCCGGCGGGGGCTGGCGTGCGCAGCCAGCGGGAGGGGACGGCGCCACGGCGGGCACTGCGGCGCTGGCAAGATCCTGGTTCAGTGGGATGGTCTTTGGGGTCCCGGGAGGGCACAAGCAGCGAAGGTCGGAGGAGTGGACCACCCTGTCCAGCACATCCTTTGTGCTTTGAGAGCACTGAAGAGGAGGAAGTGGAGAGGAAAGAAGAAAAGAGGAGAAATCTGAGCATGCTGCTTCAGGAGGAAGTGAAATTATAACAAGTAAGACAGCGTGTATCAAATACTCTGTGAAATGTGATTCAGAGGGTTAGTTTGGAATTCCTAATCACAGTAAAAACCAATGAGAGCCCTGAAGACAGCACTGCCAAATAATGCTGATGAAAAAGCAGAGAGGAGGCGAGTTAGATGCAGATGGTGAGATCAGGCAAACACACGGACAGACAGTTAGATGTGCTGACAAGCTGCTCCCTCCTGGGTTTCGGACCCAAACAGTTCACCTGTTTCAGGTTGTGTCAACATGCCCACACGATAACCCCAACATTGATACATTGCAGGTCCAAAAAGATCCGCCCTTCAACACTAAAGCGGGTGAGCACCATGGTTAGAGTGAGTGATCGTGAGGCATGCACAGTCACACCAACACGCAGCAGTGATCCACGCCATCAGCACCAACCAATCACCAGCTCTGAGCAAGCTCATTCAGAGCTGATGCTAGTAGAAAAATACAAAAACAACCCAGAGTATAAAGACGGAAGGAGAGGCGGTGAATGGCGAGCAAAGAGATGCTGCGGCTGGTTTAAAGTTCAGCCCAACCCTTACCATCAACTGTCTACAAGCAGCTGTGCCCTTCAGGCTGTGCAGGACAATGAAAAATCCTGACAGTTCTCCTCCTAGCAGAGTGGAATGGATACAGTACAACACTGAAGGTCAGGTCTTTCATGTAGTATTGAAGTTGTAAAACTAATAATACTTAATTATGCATTCATCATTCTGTTCAATAGCACATTCCTGAGGGAAGAGAAAAAACAGAACACGGGTAACTACTTGGACCAAAAGATATCAGTTTTGCAGTCAGTCCTATTAAGAACTAAGAACAACTCAACCCAAAAGTTTTAAAAACAAAAAAAATGTTTTATATAAATGTTTAAATAAGTGAACCTGTGTATGCATGTAAAAATAAAGTTTGTTCCACAGAATATAACAGGTTTTTGATATGCTAACAACCTGAAGACAAACGTATTGAAGGCTGTTTCCGATAAAGTGTAGATGATCCAACAGATTTCCACTAGTTAAGCACTTTGTGCAAACCCCCAGCACAGCATTCAGACTAACTCAGTAGTTTGGCAACAGGGAGCGGGATGCAATGAAACAGTGAATTCAGAAAAGTCTGAGCAAACAAACAAAAGCACAACAATTGAGGGGTTTACTTTTCCACAAAAATAAGACCACCATCTTTCAAAAAGTCACTCAATGCTGACCCTAAAATACAGTTGCCTCTCTGGAAGAAAATCTCCAACCTTTTGGTTGAATTTAGTTTAATTTCATCACTCTTAATGTCATCATTTTAATTTGTATTGTGCATTTTCAAATTACAGTTTCTGTGGGAAAATAACTTGTTCTCAGCTTGGACGGGAAACAGTGCATTCCCTTCTCTTTACTTCCAAAAATACATAGAAAGCATTGGGAAAACATTAATGGCATTTTAATGGAGCCAACTCTAGTTGGGAGGCTGACGTTGGAGGTCTGGAGGATGTAGGAGGACACAGGGACACACTGAGTGGGCTAAGAGATGCACATGAGCTACGGGGCAGACTTGGAAAGGAGCACAAAAGTTTTACCCTACCATGTTTACGTCGTTCTTGGCCGTGAAGGGAGGCAGTTCTACCTCTGAGACAGAAGCAGCGGGGACCCCCTCATCGGGAGGAAGGAAACCTCTTCTATCAATCAGACTAGAGAGCACAACAGAGGATTCTGTGACAAAGCACTGAAATGATGCTACATCTCTCTGCAAATGAAGAGAGCTGAGACGTCATGGAAAGAAAATTCTTCCCGAGGATATTCCTACTTACCTCGGAGGCATGGGGCCACATAATGTCACGCAGCAGTTAGTTATTATGTTGTTGTAACTGTATGGGTTCCCAGACTCCTCCACTCCTCTTTTGCTTGACCACGACCCTTTAATCTGTCGATCAACAGGGTAGAGTTTATGATTCACAAGAATCTTAACGCTTCCTGTGCATCATTCATGAATTCAGCTTTGTCATTATGAACCATAATTTCTTACGTCTTCATTCGTGGTGAGATTGGAGGCCACTAAGTAGGTGTGGAAGCCTGAGAGGCCCAGAATAGACCAAATGGAGAAGAAACAAATCACCAACTCCACCACAGTGCGCAAATGATGAGTCAAGGTCAAAAGTCACTGAAGAGCTGCAGAATCCTATTCTATGAAAGAGCAAAGCGAAGGTCAACTTGCACAAATAAACTCACAAAGACAGCAATCCTATGAATTCAAACACAGCTGACAGCAGAGTGGTTGTAGGGACAGATAAATGGTGAACCAGGATCGGACACACTTTGTTCGACCTTAAAACCTTTGATATTGGCTTTCGGCTACAGTATATGGTGAAATGAGCCGTCATCAACATGTCATTTTGTTTTAGCATCTTGATTGCATTATTCCAACCAATTCTAAAAACTCTCTTAAAACTAAAGTAATGAAAAAAGAAACTGGACTCAGTCCATTTCTGTGCCTCTTTCTACAGGTTCAGTGTGATCTGTGCTTGTGTTGTTGACTTTCAAATGTGGGCTTTGATCAATGAGCAGTAGGAAATGCCTCACCCACAGGTTTGTCAATGTCTTAGCACAAAAACAGCAAAGAAATCTCTGATTCATAAAAGGATATCTTGCAGGGCTCTCCTGAATGGCTTGAACAAGGGTTTTACCCGCTTGAGAACCTGGAGAGACAAGATTAATAAGAAAACTGTTATCTTGAAGAAGTCCTTGAGAATGTGAGCGGAACGCTCACTTCTGTCCTCTCTACTGAAAACACTTACGCAGGGTGATGTGTGTGATGACGCAGCCAAATATAAAAGACGTCAGGAAAGACAGAGAGATGATGAAGCTGTAGAAGAAGCGGTAATTGCGCCTTCCCACACAGTTCCCCACCCATGGGCAGTGGTGATCAAATCGCTCTGATAGCAGGAAACAACAAAACACAAAGACCAGAGATTAGAAACATGTTATTGGTAGTTAGAACAGGAATGAAACTAGAAGAAGAAGAAGTCACTGTGGATTTATAATTAATTCCTTCTCCAGCTTTACCATAAGCTGGCAAAGTTTTGGTTTATTTTTGTCTTAAGACAACAATAAAAGGTGCACTACAGAAAAATGAACCATTTTTATTTGTTTGCTTCATAGTTTATATTTGATTAATCAGGTAATTCTAAGTTTTGGCATAATTATCCTGGAACCTGATTTATTTTAAGTTTAAAACAAATTAAAAAAAGGAAAAACAAAACATGTGAAATAAGATTTAAGCAAACCAGAGGTAACTCATGTCTGCAAACGCGACTCAGAAGTGAAAGATATTCCCCAGTGGGGTTGTTATGTCAAAAATAAAATCACACAATCTATGAGGTACGTCGCAACCAGACACTGTTAAGACCAAACCCAGAGCAAGCTGGGGGTTATAGAAAACTGCAGTGCTTACATTCCATATGAGTAAAATAGTAGTAAACCATTAGAAAAAAAGGGGAACTTCAGGAAAAAGGAAACCTCTGGTAAAACTGTTGAGTCAAATTAAACTTATTGATTGCTTAAGAGGTGACCTCCCAAAACCTTACCGACACAGTTGTCACACAGACTGCAGTGGGAGGTCCGAGGAGGGCGGAACATCTTACAAGTAAAGCAGTACTTGAGCTTTACCACCTGCTGGTTGATGAGGATCTCCCTGGTACGTGGAGGGGGGCGATATGTTGATGATCCTGAGGTATCTTAAAATAGATCAGGGGTAGTCACTCACTGCCACTTTCACCTTTAGATTCAAAACATTGCATGTAAAAAGCCCGCCTGTCACACAGTACTGTGTATAACACAGAGGTTCGACCTAGGTGCAGAGTTCCCGCACCTCGGACATGACGGAGTAATCTGCTTAGGCCTTGCTCTGTGGTTCAACAGCAAACATGTCTTCCATATGGCAAAGCCCTTATATCCATCTGTCCCACAGCCAGATCCCGATTCCAGCATGTGTCTTACCTATCTGCCTTTCTATGTCTGCAGCTTCGTCTGGGGTGGCCCTGGGTAGAATGCCTGGATCTGTAAAGCTGGTTCTCAGCAGGGAGGTGAGCACAAACACACAAAGCACCCCACCTATCACAGGTATGAAGACGGTCAGGTGCTCCACTAGAAATGGACAACTGCAAGAGAAACCACCCTTAATCATCACTTCTATTAAAATAAAATCTGAAGAAACAAATGAACAAAAAAACACTTTTACAACTTCCACATTCAAGCCCAAATGACCCCCTCCCCCCCAATATTCCAAAAACGGGAAGTTACTCACTCGAATGCAAAGAAAAGGCCACAAGTGACAACAATAAGGCCCAGTGTCAGAGGAAGGACACCGCTCTGTCTGGCTAGGATGAGCCGTCCGTCGCAGAAGAACCGGTTCTTTCCCGGGAAAACCTCCCACTTTCTCCGCGGACGCTGCGCCTTCTTCTCGGTGTGGCTCTGAGCCGACAGCGGCGACACCGACAGCGCCAGCGGGTCGATCTGCTGGTACTCGCAGTTCTTCATCGTGTAAACGACGTCGACGCAGTCTGGAGGCAGCCAAAGGCACTGGCGAACCAGTCTCTATGCCCCACGCTCTGGAGAGACTATTCTCTCAAAATTCACTCGGTGGACATTTATATTTCAGCGGTTCTGCTAGCGTTCAGTCGCCCATACTGAAGCTAACTTCAGCTAGCTAATGTACCAACAAAGGCATTCTTCTCCGTAGGTCACTTTTACGAGTTGTGTCCATTCACGGGCTGGTTTGGTGTTAACTACCATGTTTGGTAGTTGAATTAAATCCGTACACAAACGTCGGGACACATTTAAATAAATAAAGTTGGCTTCTATAAATGATTCAACACAAACTAAGGACCAGCGACTCCGGCTTATTGCACCAATTCCCTAATTGACGTCTCCCGTTCTGTCGCTGGCAGCTAACGTACGTCACGACGTAACGGTAACGTAGCCACGAGGTTTCCGCTAACTTGTGAAGGCTAAAACGGACGCCCATAGCGAACAGATGGTTAATAAATCTGGAGTGGATTGCAGAGGTGATTTTTGTCGGACTGAACTAATTCATTAGACTGTGTCGTGCCAAAGTCGTCCCCCCTCCTTCAGCTGTATCCAATGACGCGGGAGCGCGCACTCGTCAAATAACTGGCTTTAAAAAGTTTACGGCTGCCTGACTGTCCAGGTCATAAGCAATGATTTTAATTTTTTCTTCAGTGCAGGTAGTCTGTTCGAGATTAGAATGTGAACAAACTACACTCTCGTTCATATGAAGAAGCTTTGATTGTTTTTATTGAATAAAAGCTAAGCAGAGAAACATGATGTGATCGATGCTGTTGTTGTGTTGTAAAATGAGCATGATTCTTGATTGAGAAGGAGATAACCTGCAATCAGACTGGAAATGATGAAGGGGAGCACCAACATGTGCAGGATCCTCATCAGCACTGATTGATTCGACTATTCTTGATCTGCGCGCAAAAGGCGAGCGTCTCACCAGGGGACCCCAAAGCTGACCATCTGAGGAGAATGACAATCTCCTGTCTATTTATTACACCCCTTATGTGCTTGGAATTTTTAACGTAGGATGCAAAATGAATAAACTGTGGTGTTTTTTGGGCATTGGACTCGGTCACCAGTATTTTGTTATTCTGGTCTGAATGTGGGAGGAAGCCGTTTGCAAGAGCTGCCCAGAGCCAATGCACGAAGGCTGAATGCTAGTGGAGATGACAAGACACAGATCTAATGAAAAATTCAGTTGCCCTGAAATAATCTGGCTTTGCCTGTGTCGAGAGGTTGCAACAATTCCAAAATGGAAAGTCGGTGCTGTGCAAAAAAAATCGTAATGGTTTGCCAGAAATGGGTAATATGTTCATGTTCATGTAAACAAAGAAAGTTTGCTGCTGTGACACGTTAATGCCAGATTTATTGCAGGTGCAGAAAGGCTTTCACTGGTACTTAAGAAGGTTACAACATTACTGTTTCTGCAGCATTTTTGCATTACGCTTGTTTGTGTTTAGATTTTAAAATTATATGGTGTGTGTGGGTGGTTTATTGAATAAACATACCTATTATGGAAATGCTGCTCAATAAATAAATAATTGTGTCACTGGGAGGAACGAACTAGTTGGCCAGTAATCTGTAAATTACACTATTGAATAGAATTCTTGTAGCTGCATGTTTCTGGTTAGATTTTTTATATATTGTACTGTCATTTGACACGGACAGCTGACTGTCCAGCACAGACTTACAGCAAAAATGCAATGTGATGTCTCAAACAACAGCTACTTCAAAATGAAAATAAAAATTGAGGAAATAAAGTAGAGTTTCTTTTATTTTTCATTCTCATTCTAAAAAAGCTGCATACAGCAACCTGGAATAATTATCATAAACATGCAGAGCAGCTGACCAGATTCAACCCTTCAGAAAAATGGAAACATGTTTTTTTTGTTTTTCTTTACAGTACAGCCATGCAACAACAATTGAGTTTCACTCAAACAACTACAAACATTAAGATGTGCAAATGATATACAATGTCTGATGAAGAAATATGCAGCCAAAATATTTTGTCACTACAAACTATGCAGGTCTAGGGGAATGTGAGGAGCAGCATTTTTTATTTTGCACAACTGGGTTTTCTTTTTCAAAATAAATAAGACACCAATAAAAACATTCTAAATATGTTTGCATTTTTTGTCATGGAAACTTAATGTTTAACCACTTAATTTATTATTTGAAAACACTAAATATCTCTGCCGATGAGGAGTTACAAGAACTCCCATTACTCCATCACTGATATGTGGCATGAAATCCTTAATGTTTTAATTCATGTCCATGGCAAAAAGTTGCAATGTAGTGCAAGACCCAGTATCCAGTATGAGATAAAATACCCCAGTATGCTCTGTGTAGTGGGAGAACAGGATTTAAAGTGGGGCAGTAGTGCAATGATGGGGTTTTGAGGAGTGTGCGTGCAGCCATTTCTGGAGTGGGTGTGTAGCTGCACACTGGGATTCGACGTTTTCCTCCTGTGAAGAAGAGGCTCATTGAGGAGGAGCAGATGAGCGCTGATCCAGAAGGGAACCGGAGAGGAGGAGGCCATGAACCTGGTGAGAACCTGCAAGTGGAAATACAAAGAGGCAGCATAAAAAACACACTAAATGACCAGACAATCCACTATAAAATGGCTGGATGTTTTTCTTACCTGCACATGCATGCAGAGCGTTCCAAACACCAGGAGTACAGCAGCATGTACAACATACACAAACACTCTGGGGTTGAAGAAGCCTGGCATGGGTTTGTCAAGCCCTTTGTCTGCACCCGATTCCCAAAGTCCGAGTCTCAAACAAAGTTCCGGATTAGTTTGGAAATATGCATAAGCAGCCATTATGCCCAGTGTAGCCATAGGCAGCGCCAGAAGGAAGTTTGGTATCTGCTTAAGCTCAAAGTAACGGAGGAAGCCAACATCCCAATACACATCCTGGATGTGAGAGTAAAGTAGGGGGAGAGGTTTCATGCACCAGAGGGGGGGCGGACCGTTTTCATCTGGAACGCGGTAGCCCTTCCTCTCAGCCAGTGACAGAAGAGCAGGGTGAACCTGTTCCAAAGAGGTGGAAGGGGTGCAAAACGTCCTATAGCCATAGTACTGGAACGCACAGAAGGGGAGGGCGATGACTGCAGTCCCTAACAGGGAGGTGAGCAGCAGGGAGACAATGGCCCATAGGTAGTGCAGGACTTTACTGTGGCCTGTTGTGGTTGTACGATAGACCCGAATCTGGGTAATGGCGTGCAGTGATGGGAGATACAGCAGGAAGCCTATGTTAACAAGTCCATTCGAGCGAGCGGCAGTTGCTATGCTGAAAGCCAGACAGGCTCTGAGGGTGAAGCCTTTCTCCAGGAGGAACAGCCCACCAAAAGTGAGTGCAGCAAACAAGCTCTCCGAGTATCCAGCAGTCATGAAAACATTGGCCGGCGTGAAGCAGTACAGCAGGCTGGAGAGAAGAGCGAGCCGTCTGTCCTGCAACACTATTCTGCTGAGGGCATGCAGGGCAACAACGCTCAGCAGGAAGAGGGCACTGTTCCCCAGAGCAACAGCCACCAGCAACCGCCCCCGCACACTCAGCCAGCCACTGAGGGGCCACAGCAGCGTCTCTGCCAGGCCGCGCAGGATCACAGGGAACAGGGGGAAAAACGCGAAGTTGTGCTCATAGAGGTATCCTCTCTCTGCGATGAACAAGAAATGCTCCGCATCCCAGTGCGAGAGGCCACCGAACAGCCACTCCACCAGGGAATCCAAATACAGGGGTTCCTCTGTCCGAGGGGGCCTGAATGCATCAGCATCGTGATCAGGGATGGCAGCATTGAGGACAGCCTGGAAACGAACATTTTTTAATTGTCATTTAAAATGTCACCACAGTTCTAAAGTATGAGAATCATGAAGGCAGTCTGTGGTACTCTGCACAGCACAGTGATGGACAAACACGAGAGGTACAGGCTTTATATACAGATGTGTACAACTAATGCTCATAGACGACATGGACTACATTACAGCAGCTTGTAAACCCACCTGCAGAAACAGGGAGAGGCACCTGGTTACCGTAGCAAACTCCAGAACTGATTTCACATCCATGGTCATTGATGAGTCGGACCAGATGTGGACAAGCCGGCTTTGACAGCCATGAGCTCTGCCGCAGCTACCCGGTACTCACTGCTGGATGGGACATTTGAACAAAAAACATAACTAGCTGGGTTAAAAAAACAAATAATTATTTGACACTCTTAAAATTATTATCCGAATAACAAGAAGGGGAAAGAGACATTTTGTTTTACCATGACGGGAGTTTGTCTTTGGGTAGCTTTTGTTTGTCGCTGGGGTACAATCATTGTCCTCACATCCTCGTCTTGAATCAGGAAACCTTCGTTCAAACAGCTCTTTCACTTCCGGTTCGTAAACAGCCCCCTCTAATCAAAAGCTTAGGACGTCAAATATCAGACATTGTTTCTTATGTCTTATATTCTGTTTCTGTATTTTCTTTTATTATCAATAATCCTATGTTGACTTCAATACATCGACCGTTTTCCGGTGTGGAGGCTATTAGCGGCCATTCTACGATGTCATATATTTGATAGTTCGTCTCCAGCTGGGGGCGCTGCCCACCGTCCTTTAACAATTAAAATGGTGCATGCTGGTCTTGCAAAATGGTTTGTACATTCGTTACATATATCTTAAGACTCGGCTTTAATGTGGAAGTATTTGCAATAAATATGATACATGTGAGGTGCAGCCTTAGTTCGCACCGTCCCCTCAAAGCATGAAGGTCCCTGGTTTGAATCCCGGCTGAGTCCGTCTGTTTATGCGTGGGCTCTCGATGTTCCAGGTTGCACCATTAAAAAATATTCACGTGCGGTTATTTTGAGTATAAAATTGACCCTGTGTGGTCTTGTTTCTGTGTTGCACTGTGCGTGACTGGTTTTACCATCCGAAATAAGCTCCACTACCCTTATGCTGACCTGGAATATACTAGTAAAGAAAATGGATAGATTAATTGTTTTATCTTTGATTTTGGACTCTTATGTAAATAATACATATATGTTACTTATATGATTAGCAATCTAAACAGTTAAAAGTCTGTGTTCTTTTGTCAAGCTGTACGTTGTAGAACCTCAGCGTCAGCCAAAGAACCCACAGATGAAACTGGGAAATTCAGTTATAGAAATAATGCAGAGCCTTGTCGGGAATGATTGTCAGAGATGCTTTAAACCTTACTTTGTGTGAATACACACAATTCTTTCTACAGGAGCGCTTGTTCCAAAAGAACGAAACCATCCAACAGCTTACGAAGATTTGATGTACATTTATTCTTACCACGTGGAACATATAGTATAAAGATTTCATACTGAATAAATGATATTCCTTGAGCCAAAAAAAGGGAAAGGGAGGAATTTACATGATGTCTTAGCTACAGTCTGAAATACAAATATGCAGAATCCATGACCAGAGAAAATTTGTCAAATGTGTACTTCATCTAGTTTATTCTTGTTGTACCAGGAAATAACAAGTTGGAGCCGTGTCTGTCATACTACGGAGCTGTGGAGAAACCGGGAGTGGGTGCAATCGTTGGGGACTGGAGGTCACGGACCAAACTGACGTCGACCTCCGTCCCGCCCCAATAACAAGTGTGAGAAAAGTGACACAGACAGAGACAGACACAAAGAAAGGAAGTATAATGTACAACATTATATATACACCACAGCAAAGCTGTATTTGAAGTTGAAAACCAGTCCTAAGAGGTGATTTCTTTTCATACGGGTATTCATACAATCAAGGGATAAGAGGAGGTAAGGGTGTTGTAGGTTCTCGATACTTTGGGGAAGAAAGCCATTTTCTGTTCAGGACCAAACTAAAATGACCTCATACCTCTAGAGTGGCATCATCAGCCTCTGTGTGAAACGTGTGGTACAGAATGCTTACACTCAAGAGCAGTACGGTACAGAAAATGTCCTACAATCTACTGCACACTGCACAGGCCTCCCCGGTGAAGGTGTTTATTGACAGCGCTGTCTACTGTCGGGCTGACTGGTGAGGATCCAACTACAACAACTATAACCAGCAGGTCACTTGTCAGTCTGATTCACCTCTGAACATCAACCAGTTACAGACTCACTGTGCCCTCGTGGGGAGAGCTAGGGCACACTGCGTCTCCCAAACTCACTGTAAACGAGACAGCAACTTTGGTTACAGTTTTTGTTTTTCAGCTATTTATTTATTCATTTATTTATCTTTATTAAAAATTACTTTCCCACCCCAAGTGCAGAACAGTCTCCCGACTGTGGTGCTCTGCTCTGTGTCATCCAGTTGGCGTTCACGTTGCAAGTAGTGTCACTTTGTCGGCATCTCTCTGGTTTGCAATCCACCATAGCTCTGCATTGACCCTCCTCAAGCAACGCTGGCCTGTGGAGGGCTGACAATGTAATCTGAAGGATATTTCATAAATTAAAAGACAGTCACTTGAACTTTCCTTGCCCTGCTTTATACACACACAAGCCAGGTTTACCAGGGAGGAGGGGATCGTGGATAAAACCCCCCCCGAAAAAGTGGAGTCACAGCTCTCTACAGCCGTCATGACTGGCCGATCAAAAAGAGTACGTCACAGATAACATGAGAAACCAGCGAGTTCATTAGGGGAGACACTGAAAGGTCGAGGAGTCGGGACTCGTGTAGTGTGAACTCTGAGTGGTTCTCCTCCACCTTTGCTAAGGCGTGCAGAGCCCGGGCGGCTCGCCGCATCATGTCCGGGCTTGTGGGCTCAAAGTGCATCCCCTGTAGGTGCAGCAGGGAGCCCTGGCTCTGTTGAAGCTGTGTGGCAGCAAGACTGTCCTCCAAGAAACCCAGCAAATTGCCCACACTGCCCTTCTGGACAGCGACTGCCCGGGCCGCCATTGTGTCGCCCTGGGCCAGATTGGCCAGTAAGACCACGGCCATCTCCCTGCAGACGGCAACCTTCCTGTCTCCAATCAACCGCACCAGGTTCCCGTACAGTTTCTCCAACCGACTGAATGGCGGAGTGGCCAAGATGAGGTCCACATTGTTATCTTGGATGCTTAGTTTGCTTAGCGTTTCTAGAACCAGTCTCTGAGGTGACAAAGCACTATGGGGGCCAAGGGTGGGGAAGGGGTCCTGGGCCTCTGCTGAGGGGCAGACAGCCCAATGAAGAAGACCGTCCAGCAAGGGCAAGCAGATACTCTCAGGGTAGATGGAGAGGTCCAGCTGGCCTGAAATGTTTGCCAAGGTGACCAACGTGTTCTCCCTCAGGAGCTCCAAGCAGTCCCACCACCACTCGTCCCTTTGGCCCATTCCCTCGTCTGAATCCTCGTCTTTCTCGTAGGTGAGTGGCGCCTGTTTGCGCTCGGGATGCCGGTGGTGCAGGAGGATCAGACGGCCGAGTAAAAGCAGCAGCCCTGGATGTTTGGACATCTCGTGGTCATTGCCTGGTACAAAGGAGAGGCTGCGGACGACGTTGGAGACGCAGACGCAGCGGCGTGCTAATGAATCCTGCCAGTCGGCGAGTGCAATGAGGGGGCCTTCGTCTTTACTGTGAGGCTCATCTTCGAGGACGGTGCCCATCTGCTGTGCCTTTTGGGTCAAAATACTTCCCAGGGGAAGAATGGGTCTATTATTTTCCTGGTAACTTTTAGAAGCTTTCTCAACCACCTTAGAGGCAGCGTCCATCTTCCTCTCGTCCTCACTGCTGACGGCAGAGTCTGCCTTCTCTGAGGCGGCTGATTTCTCCGTCAAGGATGCCTGTTTCTGGCTTTCTTCCTCGTCTTGATGGTTCTGCTTTTCCTCCTCAGTGGGCAAAAAATGTTCCCGGATGTCTTCTTCAAGGACTCGGCGCTTCAGTAAAACTTGGGGCACGGGTATTCGCTCTCGTGGTTCCAAGAAGTCCTTGCATGGCTCAAAGTGGGTCAGGATGTGCTCTGTTGAGTCGCCTCCTCCAGCACTCCAGTGAAGCAAGCCACTGTCAAACTCCTGCACTTTGCTGTGGTTATTTGTCTGGGCAGCGACAAACGGGTCCTTCTTTCGTACCACCCTCAGAGGAAACTTGTCGAACTTGCTGGCCTGTTTGGGTCTCTCATGGGCAGGTAGGGACTGCAACGAGCCAGTCTGCTCAAACAAAGAACTCTTGGTTTTCCTCTCCTCGTCGGCCTTCTCGTCTTGACCTCGAGAGCACTGCTCTTGCTCTTCCTCCTCTTTCACGCGAGCTGGCCCCTCTGTTACTCGCTCCTCCTCACCATCCTCCTCTTCGTCTTGCTCCATATCCTCAACCCGACGTTCCTCCTCTTCCACGTTGTCCGAATCTCGTTTCAAAGCATCAGGATCAAGCAGCGTCCTCTGGCCAGGGTCCCCAACTTCGTACTCCCGCAGAATGCCAAAGATGTCAATGAGGCATCGTCTGAAATACTCAACCACCAGCTCCAGAAAGCCAGGCAACTAAATAAAGAACACAGAGAAAATATGAGACATGATAGGCTCTGGGAAGGCTATCGAGTGTCATTAAGAGATCGATAACAAGTCTCACCGTGTTGAGATCAAAGGTAGAAATACTGTTGTCATCGTACAGGAGAATATTGATGGTATCTAAAGCCCATGTACTTTCAGCCAATAAACCAGATTTTAACGACATCATGACTCTCCAGGCTTCTGGGGTTCCTAAAAAACAGGGAATGAAAAAAACATTTAAAATGGTTGGAGAGACATGTCTGTGCAATACCTTAAACGACCCGACTTTAAGCACTGCTGTGGCTGAGTGGTGTCAAGCTGTGTTGCTTACCGATATCTTTCATTGTGAGTCTCCGTCTTGGTTTCAGCACAGGATGTGACGCTTCCACTGAGCCTGGGGGAAAAGGCATGTCTCGCCTTATTAGAGGCGACTGCACCGGAGGGGGCACAATATGGGACGCAGGCACTGGCGGGCCAGCCTTCTGCATCTTCATTACTCCGTGCATATAGGGGGACTTGCTGGGAGATGTCCGGCTCTCCATCGGCCGGGGCATGGAAGCTGGGCTGGACACTTGTGGAATGTGGTTCTGCACTCCCTGAGGGGGCTGATAGTTGGACTGCACTGAACGAGGCATGGGTTGGCCAGGTCCAGCTGGACCATAGGGAGGCTGCCGAGGGCCCATCTGCCCCCCCCACTGACCGTCGTGATTCATGCGCTGTTCTGATGACATCATATCCTCCGATCGGTTCATACCGGGATAGCCAGGCCCCTGGGGCGGGCCCCCAGGGCCACCCTGTCGGTTAGGGTAGTTCTGATAGTTGATATCTCGAGGTCCCTGCCACATCCCTCCCTGTGGACCGTCAGGACCCGACTGCATCATCTGAGGAGGCATGTTAGGCTGGGCGTTGGGCCCTGTCGCTCCCTGCATCCGCTCCCGTCCAAAGCCAAATGGGAACTGATTGCCGGGGCCCGGCGGGCGGCGGTCAGGCCCTGGGTAAGGCCCGCTGCCCCCGTACTGATTGTAGGACTCCTGCTGCCCTGAGGACGGTGCAGGGGTGCCTCCTTGCTGTTGCTGCTGCGGTGTTTGCTGGCCAACAGGAAAAGACCCGGTGTACTCTGCCTCATGACGTTTAGATGGCGGGTACCCTCCTTCTACGGGACGCTTATAACTCTGAAGAGAAGGATATTAGGAGAGACCTCTGTTACACCACTCCAGGAGAGCGTACTAAAAAATTTATACTCAGAACTCGTCATTTCTGCTGTCATCCAAAAGGAATGTGAAAGATCACTGTTGAACCCAGTGTGCTGAAAGAGGCTGGAGCTGGTGTCGTGCGGATTGATTATTTACCGGCTGTGGGTACATTCCAGGCTGCTGATTTGGGTAAGAACCAGTAGGGGGCGTTCCCTGTCCAGGATACTGATTACCATAGGAATCATGCCTGCAAAGATTAATGCTTCGTCAGTTTGAACATGGAAATTCAACGGTAACACATACAGTTTATGTAAAATGTTTTAAATGAGAGCCCACCACCTTTTTCTCTAACTGCTTAAAACATCAGTTACATCATGCCACATATTAAACAAACCGAATTTGGTTCAAACAACCCGATTTTAATCAAACCTCAAACTTATGGGGGGAAAAAAGTCAAACACCTTTATTAAATATTC
>JABUIW010000019.1:10065355-10084728 GCA_013363375.1 Menidia beryllina
CTCAAACTTATGGGGGGAAAAAAGTCAAACACCTTTATTAAATATTCAGGTTTTCGGCATGCTGCACTGCTCAGTATTAGTGATATATTTCACCGCTAGCCATTTTAAATCAAACTCACACATTCAAAATTAATAGTACCATTCGATCAATGCGACCGCCTGCGTCGCAGGCCGGTGCATTGACCAAGCCAACAGGCTGACAGGTTCAATCATATTTCGACCACTACAGTATTTTTGTATACACTCAAAAATGTTTACTTTATAAGTCAATGATCAGTATCCACTGGCAGCCACTTAAAAAAAAAACAGGCCTGCCAATCAGTTGTTGTGTGAACTGACCGTGGCTGCTGTGGTGGGAAGCGATTTGGCGAATACATCCCCGCATCGGCATTGGCAGGCATCATAGGGTTTGGCTGGGGAGCAGCGGATCCCAAGTTGCCCTCTGGACCCAGTCCTTGCTCGGACCTGACAAAACGAAAGGCAGTTGTTTTTTTTAGCATCAATAAAAACAACATTACAAAAGACATATTCACCATAGGGTGTCATGTATTCTGACAGTGTGAACATCAGCGCTATGAAATGAAAATATTAATTTTTGTGACAGCTTTGAAATATTTTCTTTATAGTTTGTTTCCCAAATTAAATATTCTACCATGAATTTTAACAGTATACACAATTACTTAACCTTCAAATATCACATTCAATGTAACAACTCTACCTAAAAGTTAGACCCACTCCTATTTAACGGAACAGTTATGTTTAGTTTTGGTCAAACGAGACATGAAAAAGAAGGACGGACAGAAAAGCCTTTCTGACTTCTGTTGATTGTTTCTTACCTCCTGTCATAGCCTGGTCCATAAGGATACTGCTGTCGGGGCCCCATTGGCATGGTGCCCATGGCCCCAGGCGGTCCCCTATTGAATGGGGGCTGTTGTGGTGGCTGCTGCTGCTGGTCACCCACTACGCTGTTGGGGCCCTGGTTAGCAGGCAGGAACTGCTCCCCGACTGGAAACAAGTTCAGAATGTAAATCCACTGCGATAAACTGGGACGCTGACTTTAACATGAACTAAATGACAGCACGAATACATTTGGTGCTCCCACCTTTCCGCATGTTACCAAAGGGGTCCTTGTTGGGCTCATAGGGTCCCATTCTACCTTGCATGTCTTGTGTGTTCATGCCGGGCTGATAGGTGGAGTTGGGAGTCATGTTCTTCCTGGGGAAAGTCGGGTCACTGCCATCAGAGAAGGGGTCTTGCAGGTTAACGCTGCTCCTAGGTCGGTGAATAGGAGGCAGAATTAAGCCGGCTCGAATCAGGATCATTTTCATAAGGAGAACCACACGAGGGAGATCGCATGTCGGTTACCTTGACCCGGGTGGCATAGGGGGCATCTGGGTGTGAGGAGTAGAGGCTGGTGTGGGAGGTTTTAGGTCTCCCCCCTCAGCCATGGAGCTGCTAGTGGACTGGGGTGTCTGAGGGCCCTGCAGAGAGCCTGACCCAGCTGTGGAGCAGAGGGACGCTTCAGTTTGAAATAAGAGAGGAGCAGACAGACATGGTGCATATTTTAATGATCTGCCCCAAAAATAAAGGGAAAAAAGCCTTGTTCGGCTTTCCTTAAGTGAGTAGATGTGGGTCACTGAAGTGCACGTTTGATTTGAGATGAAGAGGACGGCTCTAACCTGGAGACGGAGGCTGGACCTTAGCAGCTTGGTTCTTTTTGTTGTCAGAAAAGATCTCAGGAGGAGGGTCTTCACCGCGCTCGATTTTGCACTCAAAGGCATACAAACACTGGATGTACTGCTTTTTCAGAGAGCTGGCTGCACTGCTGGATGTACCCACGTTTAAGGCAGTAGCCAGATCCCGCCATTTCTTACTCTTGTTTACCTGCAACACAGTCAAAATGAGATTTTAAAAATAAAATAAAGACATCAAGAGTGAAGCCAACTTTACACATCGGCAAAGACTGTAGTTTAGAAATGGTTTATTAACCTGCGTCATTCCTCCAATCTCTTTAACCGACATATAGAGCCGGAATAGGTCAAGGGGTTTGCGTCCTACAGCCGGCAGGTTGGTCATGGCCATTGCTTTCTCTTCAATGAAAGCCAAGTACCGGTCCACCCATATCTTCCTCTCCGGCTCTGGTCCAAGCTCATACAAGCGTGTGATGTTTTCACTGGTTGTTGTGGAAGAGTTGGACTTCTGTTTTGTTTGACAGAGTGACAAGAAACCAGTTACATTTTTTAAAATTCCCCCCAAAGATCTTCAGAGACATCTTTATTAAATCTAGCAGACTTTTTACCTTAGATTTGGACTCTGGTTTGGGTGTTCCACTTCCATCTACTTTGTTGTTCATCTTATTATTCATCTCTGGACTGGGAGCCATACCTACAGCATGACGACACAGAGTGAAATTAGCTTTTTGGTGAAATTTTTAAATGACCAAGCCAAAGGAAGTTATCTCTGTGTAACTAACCACTTGAGTTATTAGCCATGTTTGGCCCCATGGGATAAGGTGATCCACCCGGAGTATTCATCATTCCAGGCATGTTATTCATCGGTGGGCCATAAGGTGGACCCGAACCCATCATGCTTTGAGACATGTTGGGATAACCAGGCATTCTGGAAAAAGGAAAAAATTAAAGTCAGTACAACCATTTAACAGCCGAGCAAACATGTTTGATGTACATTAAAGTATCCACATGAAGACGGGATGCAGAACCGACCTGTTGTGCATGGAATTGGAGGTGGGGTGGTGCATGGCTGTTGGATCCTGTGGCTTTCTGTTCATTCCCGGAGGGGGACACATTCCTGAGCCTACCTGGGGTGGCATGTTGCCCATATTAGGGGGCATGTTTGGACCCATACTGGGGCCCATATTGGGAGCCATGCTAGGCCCATAAGGACGAGTCCCCATCTGGTTAGGCGGCATCCTTCCTGGAGGCATGCCAGCATATGGCGGCCCTCCACCCTGTCCAGCCATGGGGTTCATGGACCCCATTCCCGACCCAGGGTAGTTTGTGTTGGACATGTTGCCATAGCCAGGTTGTCGGGGATAACCTACAGGGGAACACCAAGAAGACAAAAAAAAAAAAAAAAAAAGATTTATTGTTGGTTAACAAACAGTGGCTAAAGAACTGAAGTCACTGCAACGCATCAACGTTTGTTTGTAATTAAAAGCAGCTGTTTGATGCAAATCACTCAATTCCTTAACAGACGTGACAGACTGATTTTTTCCCCCCGAAAACAGTCTGCTAGCAGATAGAGCTATGCAGTCAGTGCAACAAGCCTTTGTCACAGTTTCAGCTCCACTGACAGGAGGCTAGGCTACGTCAGCTGACTCTCTGCTTCACTGCTATAAATAGCTGCAACAGAGTCAGAGGGAGGGACCAGCCACAGCATGGTATTCCTATGAGGCAAGGAGATATATTCCATAGGTTGGACCAAAGGAATACGTACAGGAGTAGATTTCACTAACAGACTATGGATGAAGGAGAAAACTTTTAGAATTAATTCGGTGGACCTTATAAATCACTGCTGGAAGCCTTTTATTACAAGAGAATTGCAAAGCAGAGAGAAAAAGCCTTAAAGTGAAGTCAAAGTCAGCCAGGAACCATTTCAAAATACAAACCTTGAGGCCCATATTGTCCTCCCTGCTGCCCATAGCCTCCCATGGAATTGTTCTGCTGGTACGGGGCCATCCCAGGATGCATCTGTCCCCCAGAGGACTGACGAGGTGACAGAGCTGAGGCTGACTGAGGCGAGCCATAGGGAGGCATCTGAGGGTTTCTCTGCATGAACCCTGACACAAATGGAGGAGAAAATGGATGCGTTGAGACTCTGATGTATTAATCCCCCATAGTCACGCCAGGTTAAGTCTGCGGCATACCTCTGTCCTGGGCCATAGGTGACTGGCTCATTGCAGGGTGCAGGCTCCCATCTGACTGCACACTGGATGGCCTGGGAGGCATCTGGGTTCCTAAATGAAAAAATTTAACTATGATCAGTTTGAGGTCAATGAGTGACTTGTGAAACCTGCGCAAAGGCCCACCAAACTAGTGTCATAAACCCGTAAACTCAGATTTTAAACTACAAGAAAACTGCCCTTTCAGCAGAAGATTTTGATAACGTCCTTCTAGTGTCAGTTTCTCACACATTTACTCATAGAAAATGTCTTTCAGGGCCATGGAGTGGAGCCAAAGTGTTTTTTAAAAGCACTTCACTGTAAGAAATGCTTTTAACACAAACAAGGCAAAATGGGAATCCTCGAGTTCTCGCTTTCTGCCTTCTGCACAGCATGCACAAAACAACCATCTCAGTTATGTGCAAGATACTGTTCAAAATATTTATTTACTGCAACAAAAGGTTGTTAGATTAGCATTTTTGTCAAGATCAAAATGACCTAGCTCTTCCTGACCCAAAAGGATACCCCAACATATTAAAAGAAAAACCAAGAGCAGGTCATGTTTTAAGAAAAAAAAGCAGCTAGTGGAGTTTTCTGGATAAATGTGATTATTCACAACCTTTTCCGTTTCCAAATTTAGCTGAACATGTGCGGGCCTGACTCTTTTGACATCCAATCCAATTACTGCTCTGTAGAACTCCTCTAGCAGGTCAAAATGCTACAGAATGAAAATGAGCATCCTGGAGTCAAGTACCCATCCCACCCGCTGTTAGTGGATATTAAGATAATAATCAAGTGTTTACAACTTTCCATTAAGTGAATATTGATTTAATTATTTGGTTCTAGCTTCTGAAGCACAAGTGACTTGGAAAAACAGAAAGAACAAAAAGAACCATTAAACAGCCATCGTTATTTGACATCACTGTTTTTAGATAACAAGCATCAGAGGTTCACTCCAAATCAAAGGCCTCCCTGTGAGGTCTGGGCTTACCTGGCATGTTTGCGGGGGACAGTGGCCCAGTACGGGGTGTGCTGGCGCTGGCGGGGGAGCCGGCTGGAGAGGGCGAGGGCCCTCGAATGCCGGGCAGATGGGGAGACGTATGTGGAGAAAAGGGCGACTGAGCTGGGTTACTCTGCTCGCCTTGGCTGCTGGACACACCCGACGTACTCACGCCAGGACTCAGGGCCCCCTCCGTACCTGTCGGCAGGTCGTCGATAGACCCCGATAGATCCTGAAAGACACAAATGAGCAATCAACAAGAGGCAGACTGGGGACAAAAAGACTGCGTTGTATTTTCATTTATAGATACTTCTGCTTTGATTTAATACTGGCTGTAGTATAAGCATGCACACACATCCCCTGGAGGTCTTTGTCCTTATTTATCTTTTTCATAGAGTAATGAGTGTGCATTTGAGCCATGGGTTGCCATGGTTACCATGGTTTGTGGGAGGCAAGTAGCAGAGTCAGCATGTAGCAGCAGCCTTGCCATGTGCTTTCAATACAAATTATTTCTATTTCATCCCAGAGAGCCTTTTAAAACCAGTAATCTCGCTATGGTGGAAGTTGTGTATATTCATATAGAGTCAACCCGCTGTTTAGACTGTTTCATTGATTTCATCCATCTTCATTTTGTATCCACTTTAATTTTGATAAATTACAACAGGTCAGTGTGCATTCTTTAGGTCACAAAAAGCTAGGTGAGAAATACAAATGCACCTCGAAGTTGAGCACATGAGTATCATCAAACTCAAACGTCAAACTCCAGGTACTCGCATGCATTCGTCTTACACCAACAAAAAAAATAATTAGATCAATATCTGTAGCCAGCAAATATGCTTGCCCAAGAACTTTGTAATTCACTTTGTTTTTTCATCCTTAAGAAAATAAAAAGCGATATAGATCATACATTATGCTGTTCTAAACCACACAAATTGCATAAATCTGCTTGCAGCCATAAAATTCTCCTCCACCTAACTGGAGACCTCCTTTCCACACAGTGGCATACCACAGCATCAGCCACATAGCTGTGCTTCCAACTGACATGCAAGTGCAGCAATGGAGAAGAAGGTCATAGCAACCACACTGACAAACTTTCTCAAACATGTACCACACATTCATGGTCAAGAGACTAAATGATATTGGTCTCGCCTCATACAGACATACTGACCTGAAATCAGCATTGAGAATGCAAGAAAGTTACAATACAGATGTAAAAACTGTAACCAATTAAGGAGAAAAGCAAAAACGCTGCCTGTGTAACAGCTGTGATTAAACAATCACTACTGACCGGAAGGCTAGAGGGGCGGCCTTGGCTGTCCTCTTGGCCAGATTTAGTTTGGGTGGATGGAGGCGCGCTGGACTGAAAGGAGTCCTGGGAAACCTCCTTAAAAACAAGAAGCCACAAGCTTACCCATAACGTATCAACAGAGCAGAAAAAAATCAAACAGAAATCTGCTGTTCGCTGAGGAGTACCTGCTGCTGGGGGGGGAGGAAAGCGCTGATAAGGTGACTGCTGTGCTTGCTGCTGCTGAGCATTCTGCTGGTATGCTCCTGGCTGCCCCTGCGGGTGTGGGCCGTGCCCCTGTGGCTGCTGGGGATGAGACTGGGCCTGCTGCTGCGCCGGCGGTTGCTGCGGGCCCTGCGCGGGTCCAGGGTAGGGCGATTGGCCTTGTGATCCGGGGGTGGTCTGGGAACTTGGCTGCTGCGAGGTCTGATTGGGAGGTCCCTGCTGCTGGGCGTAGGGAGACTGGCCAGACTGGGAGGCTGGCGATTGAGAGTAAGGTGGCTGAGACTGTTGGGGCCCTTGTGATGGGCCGGGCAGTGGCCCCTGGGACTGCGGGGGCATGTGAGGCTGCTGATAGGGTGGCCCTCCCTGGGTGTGTGGAGCAGAACTTGGAGGGTGAGGCTGTCCCGGATAAGGTGACTGCCCGCTGGATTGTCCGGGTGTGGGCTGGGAATAAGGAGTTTGCTGCTGACTTGGGTGAGGAGTTTGGCCTGGTTGGTTGTAATACGGTGTCTGGCCCTGAGAGCCATAACCTCCTGGTCCCTGCTGCCCATAAGAGCCCATCTAAACAAATAAGACATAACAACTTCAGAAAGACTGTAAACACTCATCAAAGACATCCTTTTTTTTTTTAAATACCTGTGGCCCATAAGGCATGGCACCCATGCCCCCTGGGGTACGTCCTGGCATTCCAACTGGGTATCGCTGGGGACCCGGAGGGCCATAACCCTGGCCAGGGTACCCTGGCCCCGGTTGAGGACCTGTAGGAGGCCCCTGCTGAGACTGTTGACTGTATGGACTACCTGCCCCATATGGCTGACCTCTCATTTTTCCCATTGGATCCATGGGACCAGGTGGCTAGATATGGCAAGAAAATCAGAGAAAGAAAACAGTTAGGAAATCAGAACATACGAGCAGTCTTCCTCAACCATATGTAATTATGCCATTAAAGCATGTTCTTCAAATCCCTGAAATATCTGGCTGCAGTGTGTTACCATTAAAAAGCATAAAAACAAATTCAGTCAATGGGGAAGCTGTGCTTTTTTTTCTTCCCACCTTATTTCCCACGATCGTTACCCTGCTATTTTTTTCACCTTACTTTGCCATAGTTTTCGGAAGTCAACAGAGCTATATATATCTACTTTCAAATGGAGGGCAGTCTGCCCAATCTTAAACATATCCCAGCTGTGCTCCTGTTTTGAGCCTGGCCCAAGTAGCTTTTTTTCCTCTCCCCAGAGAAGGGAGTTTGGCTTTGGATGAATGACACCAGAAATGAGGGAAGTACTTTAACAATATCCAAAGAGAGAGAAAAACTGTACAAGAATGCATATGCTTCTGCCCAGCAAACAAGTCCTAAATCCATCATTTTTAACTCGAAGTTGTTTTGCTGTGTAAAAAAAGGTCAGGTGTCCCCTCACAATTTCAACAAAAAAACCATGTACACAAACTGAATAGCCTCCCAAACATTACTTCAATCACCCACATGTGCACTTTTCAGAGATGTACAACCTTTACAAACGTCTACACAATATGTCTTATGTGGCACACTGCAGATCCAAGATAATGAGGCGAAATAAATAAGAGCAGCACATGGCTAATCTGCATAAGACAGAGAGAAAAACTCCCTTGGTGGGTGAGAGATGGTGGACTGCTTCCTGATTGGCTTGGTGGGAGGATTGGGGGAATTCTTTGCAGGCACACAGTCAAACTTGTGTGGCATACCAGACAGCAGCAACACATCCTCCCAGGCAGAGATCAAGATTGCCTTTTGCTGTTGTGTCATGGGATGGAATATGAAACTCGAGCAGTTGTAGTTTAACTTGGCAAAGGATAAATTGTCAAGGATAGATAACATGAGTCAAAAGATTCTGTCAATAGCTATTAGGATGTGAGCACTTAATGAGTGTAGTGATGTTCTCATATAGTTTTATTTAATTCCTACATGATGATCCAATTATAAGTACTGATGCAGAGTTCTAGTGGAGCAATTAAAACCTTGCCGCACCTTTACTTCAGAGGCAATAATAGTGGCTTTCGAAGACACACTAAACCACACTTTATCCGTGTCCCAGCAGCTCTTGGTGTGTTTTTAAAGTAAAAAAGGGGAGCTGAGAGGAGAGAGGCTGCAGTGCTCCTGTTGACCCTGATGAGCTAATGCCGCACGTCCTTATCAGCAACTGTTGCCTTGCATCTCATGTAATTATAAATGGCCAAGAGCAGCGGATGAGGAGCCAATCAGATTTCAGCTAGCATGTCAACCCAAGACCAACTATCTCCTGCCTTTGACAGTCGGATTTTACCTCCACAATTTAAATCCCACTGCAAACTGTAATCCGCAGGCTGCACTCACATTAGGCAGCGTTGGCTGTTTACAGACAGCATGCACGGACACACCAGGATTCTTTAAGCACAAGCGAGCTCATTTATCAAAATATTGCTCAAATCTAACCGTTTGTGATTCGTCCCTGCGTCTGACGAGTCAAATGAGCTATTTAAATAGGACCTTAATGGGCAATTTCACTAACCGTGAAGGACTCATTCGGCACGCAACACATTCCTTCCGTCATGGCCGCAAAATTACAGCTTACCAGGCAACAAAACGGTATAAACAAAAGAGTATAAGCAACTATCACGGTATACGGTGCGAGGGTACGTTACATAGTCGTATAAAAAAACTTGTTTACAACAAATGGACTTGTAAAGTCAGCAACAAGAGGGAGTACGGAGGCTATCGGTGAAAAAACTAACCGTTGCTCTTCAGTGAGCAATTTCGCCCCCTTTTCAAAGTCAGGCCTTCTTCGCTTCCTGAACATCATTTCACCAACTCACACCGTATATAATTATCTCTCCCTTATGACTGTGTGCCTTTCTAAATGTATTAAAAACAACTCTTGTTTAATGGTGTGGTGTAAAGAGAAAAAATACACACGACAGGCAGCCATTTTAGAGTCTTTGCGAACTAGTATCAGACAATGGCTGGCCTGCTACGTTGAGAACTAGCTCAGAGGAGGGAAGCAGACGTGCTAAAGCCCTCACTGCAGTAAAAAGCTCATTTTACCTGGTTTCTAGCTAGCGGCTGCCCAGCACTCCCGGGGCTCATGGGCGACGGGTGATGGCTTCTTTGTTGCCAACCCGGATTGCTCCCTCCGTACTGACCGCTACTTCCCATATCTGCTGGTCCCTTACTAGCTCCCTCTTGGCTACTGTAATCGCTCGATGGGTAGTTTGGATAACCCCGCGTTGAGCTGGGGGACGTTAGAAGCTTGTTGAGGGTCGGCGTGGACGTTGGTTGGGGATTCCCAATGTTATATCTCTGGTTACTGTAAGATCCAGCCATCGCCGACGGTCCTCCTGGCGGCGGCTGCTGCTTAGCTGGCTGCCCCCCAGCTGTCGGCGCCTGAGCGCTGCGAGGGGAGTTCATGGCGTACGCCTGGCCGGGATAGGGAGTCCTGTTCGGGAACGGGTTGTAGTTGTTAAACTGGTGGTTTGAAAAGCCATGCTCGTGTGAATTCGGTTGATACGGATCCATCATGTTGCTCGACTGCACAACCGGACCCGCAGCAGCTGCCATGCCAGGGCTTTGTTGTCCGCCATGTTGATGAAAAGGGGCCCGACCGTAGGGCTGACCGTATCCGTACGAAGGTGGAGGAAAAGCGGGGCCGTGGTGATGAACCAAACCCGGGTGGTTATTTCCCTCCGGTCCGACAGAGTCATTCTGGGTATTATTGTTAGCCCTGGGCGGGTTCCCATTCCCGTTCTTCATCTCAGGTTCCCCTCCTCCCCCTGCATTTCCACCGTCGGCCCCGTCCTGCAGATCCACCCGGCCCGGCGATCCGCTGTCCAGACCCGGCTGCTTTTTATCCGACTGCTTCTCTCCGGGGACAGGCTCTTCCTTGGGGTCTCGATCCGGCTTTTTGAGTTCGGAAGGCGGGCTAGTGTTAAGAGTGGCGGCGCTGGCGACCTGAGCGGCCATGATATACCCCCCCACCTCTCTCTCCCTCTCTCGGCGAGTCAGTCACAATCAAAAACTAGCATTGAATATAAATAATTCTTTAGAACCATTAATCCTTGTGTCGATTCATTCCCCACCCCTTATTCCGGACCGAATCCGGCTGCCATCCCACTGGTTCCGGCTCCGTAAATGGGTTAGAAAGATGATGGAGGCTCCATACAATGCGTAAAGAAGCGACAGAAATTGTTGTGGGAGTTGTGTTACTGAGCCCGGGCAGAGGCAGGGAGCTAACCCAACCAACACGAGGCTCCGCTACATACAGCCATTTTACCGAGCCGCGCGGGAGCCTGCAAAACACGGAGCCTCTCCACCTCACGCGGACGGGGGGCTTTTTTTCCTCTCTTTTTTTTTTGTCTGGAACCCTCACGTTGTGTCTGTTTTATACCCTATAGGTCGAACGTTTTCTGCACACGGAAGGTCCTAATGTGTGTTCGAGTGAGAGAAAAAAAAGAAGCGTTCACCAAAGAAAGTGCAAGACGGTTCATTCCATGTGCACCGTTTCAGTTGTGAAATGATAAACTGTGCACTTAGATGCGTATGCATGAAGCTAAAGAGCAGGAATGCACATCATTGGATTTAGACATTATAAGACAGCAGACCTCTGAGCACATGTGCACAAGTTGTTCTGAAAACTCACATTACAGCAGACTGTGCTGTTGCCATTTTCTCCCTCAGAGTAACCATTTTGCTTTCTTAATGTGTTTAATAGAAGGCAGCTCATCTTTTCCTAATTCTTGAAGATGTTTCACCTCTCAGCCAAACGGCTCCTACCACATTTAAATCCGAACCCCCTCTCTGTAAGGACTTGTCATTATCTGGATGAATGAATGTCGACATTACATTACCCCTTTACCTTAAATTCAAGGCCATGTTGCACCATTTCCACCGATCTGTGACCACTTGATGTTTATGTAGCGTTTTATTTCTCTGTCAGCCTATTTTTTAAAGCTAAATTGTGGTAAATGTGGGTGTTATAGCCCTCCCTGTTTGGTTGGCCACATTTAGGCCCTCTTGCTTCTCTTTCTAGCCATCCTCTGACTCTTTCGTGTTGTTGGGTGTCACACTTTGGTTACTTTGTGTCTCTCTGAGGCTTTTTTGTGTAGCATTACCTGTAATTTTACATCACTTTGCATCAGGTTTGTTGCCCTTTTGCCAATCCATGTGTTTTTCATGTCATTTTACGTTAAGTCTCATGTTAATTTGGTCCTAAGTATTTTCATTTTATCTCTTAATTTGTGACACAAGCTGGCCATGAGCCTAAAATACGAAACAGTCTATATTTACCTCATTGATTTTTACCCATTAAGATGATAAGGAGTAATGCAAGCAATAAAGCTATCAATGATTCTTTACCAGAACACTGAAAACTCCTTAAAATAATAACACAATTTGTCTGACGAAAGTGTTTATCTCTTTATCCTACTTGACATTTTTCAGTACATAGATTTTTGGGGTCATTTCTCACCAGCCTTTCTGAGAGGCATTTAAGCAAGGGAGGCGAGCACAGGTTTTTCCACAGCAGAAGGAGGAAGCCTTGCAACAAACGAGACTAGCAATGCACATTCCCTCTTCTTCCCTCCCCTGCCTGCCTGCCTGCCTGCCTGCTCTGCTCTCCTCTACCACCCCCTCTCCTCTCTGTCTGTATCTCACTCCAGCAGAAACACTCTGTGCTGAGTGTGGGGGGATGGGCGCGCAGGCTCCTGCTCTCTCTCAAGCTCACCAACGCTGAACTACACTAAACAGAAAAAAGCAAGACCTTATCTCCCAGAGAGAGGACGCCCGAACACTTTGAAAGTCTGACAACATTTAGAAATATGTTGCATTTGGGTTCCTTTCTCCGCTGACAAATGAAGCGGCCCTTTTTTTTTTTTTTTTTAGCTCACAGGGTGTGTGCACTGCATTGAGCAGGGGTGGGATGGTAATGAAGTGTGTATGTGTGCGTGTGAGTGTGTGTCTGCTGGGGGAGTTTTTTTTTCCGAGAGCATTGATTAAAACCGGAAAAGGTGAAATCTTCACGAGGCATTTAATTGTTCAATTTGGGAATCGATTAAAATTCAGAATTTGCCATGTAAGTAGGACAAGCCTGCCTTTCGGTTTCTCTTCTCACTTTCGACAGAAACGCGCGCGCACACACACGAGCTGTCTCTCGTTCTCCCCCCCCTTCTCACACACAAACACACGCACCTACCTCTAGGGGGCTTAAAGGCAAAAGGCAGGAAGTAGCACCGAGGAGGCATACTTGATCACATGTACAAACATCGAAGCAGAATTGAACATTGGGCCTGACACACCCCCCTAATGCACCCCGGAGCTCTGCGGGCCGGAGGCCGTCCACATGCCCCCCGCAGCCCACCTCACCCCACACGGGGATACTGTGATTTCCCACATCTACGCGAGCTCGCAAAGTGGATCACGCTTTATTTTCGTTGAACTGCAACACAGCAGAAGTGCACGCACGCGCACACGCACGTAGGGTGATTCGTTTGTAACACTGTTGAGATTTGGAGTTTTGACAGTATTATTCAAAGGCCAAATGGACACGCAGAGTGGGGATTTGAAACGAGAGAGGGACCACTGGTTAGCAGCAAACGTTGGGAGTTTCTGGAGCTTTCAGAAAGGCAGAAGATCTTCCATCCCAAAGACCAGACACAGGGCCAGTTGTGCAGAAACACAGATTTAATGTGGCTTCCTCTCCCCGCCTGACTTAATTTTTCTGCTCCGGCTGCTGGAAAGAATCGGAGCAGACTTCGGCGGATCCGGGAGGAGGCTTTTTCGGGAGCATGTGCCATCTGCTGGTCAGCACAGACCCGTCCTCCAGCACCAGGCCTGACACAAGTCAGTCCGTTTTTTTTTAGTTTCTGTATTGTGGTTGTGATGTGTCCCCGATGTCTTTGATTCACATCATGCCTGCCAAGTGTGATTAAGCTTATTTGAACTAAATAAGCCCTAATAGCTCTCCATTCATCTGATGATCCGTTATTTTACTTTAAAAGTCCCCTGAAAGTCTTGACTGTAATTCAGTGAGCTATTGAAGAAACAACACACTTTCAGAGCACAAATATAATCCAAAATAAGAAGCATTTACTGCGATCACTTTATTGTTTGGGATGAGAATGACTTTTTATAATGTCTTGTCTTTAAAACTTTAAGCTCAAACATGAAAATAAGGCATTCTTGATAGCTTTTCAGTATCAGCATTGCTGTAAATATGAAGCTTTATTTTTCCATACAAACATAAGATTAGACAACACAACATTAACATGGCAAAGGAATAGTCTAGGGCAATGTGTTTTTTATGAGGTCACCTACAGCACAGCACCCAGTTCTAGTTCCAGTCCTTCCACTCCTGTTCTCTACAGTCAAAGATTTCAGACCAATCAGACAGATGTTGCCAGGCCTCTCCTGGTGTCCGGGAGCTGAAGAGGCGTCCTCTTTCTGGCCTGTTATTTGAGCTTTTGATTTTAGAGCTCCATCATTTCCTCCTCCACGCTTTTTCCACTGGTTTCGACATATCTTTCTTCCACCCCAAGAGTACTAAAGGGTCAGAAATTCAGGAAAACGTGACAAAAAAAGACTTCACATGTTCTGTGTGATGTTTGGGTTATTGACGACATCGTCCATTTAAGGGTACTAGAAAGTCTCAAAGTGCCTTCTGGTCTGATCTTAAACCAGATGAGTCACAGTGAGTCACCACAGTGATCAGGAAAGGATACGAGCTGAACTGGAAGTCTGCCCCCACAGCTGCTGACATCAGGGCCTGCAGATTCCTCTCCTCCAGGTCTCCAAAGCAATAGCCGTTGGCCTTGTCCACTGCTCGTAAGACCTGAATCATGCTCTCTTTGTCCTGGAGAGAGAGAGAGAGCAAAGAGCAGCATGTGATCTGGGGAATTCCCTGGAGACATTCAAAGAAACTAGCCCTGAGTCTCTCACTGGAACCTTGGCAATATACTGTTTGAAAACATTTTCATATCGGTTTCTGAGTTATGATAACAGCACTCAATGTCGTCTTTACTGAGACTCCGTTAGTTTTGCTTTATCGAGATTTACAGCATTAAACAGACATTCTGAGTTTCTGATACCTTAAGAATGTGCTATGAGCTTCCGCAGCCTTCTATTTTTCTCAGCAAACTTTGGCTTGGTGAGATAAGCAGCAGATGCACTCAAAGCCAGAAAGTGTCACTGACACAAGCTGTGGCATTTTCTCTCTCTCAGGGTCAAAGGTGTTTAAGATCTTTAGAGGCCACTTTTAAAAGTATATGAGTTAAACAACAGGCAACGGGCATCGGGATGCTCTCTGTGATGTTAGAAAATGAGGAGCTGTTCTGCATATTTAATAATTTCCAAAAACTGAATATGGCTTTATCAGAAGTATCCTTAGATCAGTTCTGCTCAGGTTGAATATTCTGTGTAGATTTATCTATTTTACAAGCCCTGTACACCAACGTAATGAAAGGAATTCTTAGTCCGCTCAAAATGTCTCCAAGATGATTTGGATTGTTCAACAAAACATAGATCTCAGAAAACTCGCAAATATAACAAAGACAAATAACTGATTCTTTCACCTACCAGATTTGTCTCCAATCAAAGCTCAAAATGAATGAAACAAGTTTGCTGTAAAGCAAGTTTTGCTTATGAAGATGTTATACCAGTAATGAACTGAACAATTGATTTAAAACTTTTACACAAACAGGAACCCTTAAGGCCCAATGCATCCCTAAATATCAGTTCCTGTGGTAGTACAGCTGCAGAATACAAAATAGGAAGCAACAGAGGTCAGTTCTTTGTAGCACAGAGTAGATATCAGAGCAGTAAAAGGCAGTAATACCTGTACGTTAAGAGGAACAAAAGACACCAGGCTGTAATCTTGGATAACTTCGGCCAACTTTTCATTCAAACTGCGGAATTTTTTAAAGAAGGGGTCTGCTGCCAAGTGATCCAGAAGATAGGTCAGGTCCATGACTTCCGTGTAGAAGTCTAGGTTGAAGGCTGCACGAGAACAACACAGGTCAGCGACGTGGCCGAAGAATCGAACTGAGGTCAAGCTCAGAGTCCCCGACTTACCCAGTTTGCCGTACTGCTCGATCAAGTCCATCTTGGAGAGGATGTTGACGTGGGGAAGCTCCACGTGCAGCATGGTGGACAAAGAGGTGCACAGCACAGAGATGAACTTGGCGGGGTCAGCGCAGTAGTGGGAGTCCACCAGGTGCACAGCTGTCAGCTGAGAGGGAAAACAATCACACCTACAGTGAACCTGATTACCTTAGTTTGGTGTTTATTGATTAGGGTTTAGGGGGTCATGTCTGCGGGCTCACTCACTCTGAAATTCCACTTGGCCAGCTGGGAGAAAATGCTCTTTACTGAACTCTGGTGGGTGTACAGCTCAACCTGGCCTGGACAGTCAAACAAGAAGTAACAGTCGCTGTATTTTTTCAGCTTCTTCTCCAACCAGTCCAGGTTTGCTTCCGCATACTCCATGCAGTAGAGAAGCCCGCCGTTGGGCCCCAGCTTTAAACCGTCCATGACATCGTCCAGAGTGACCAGCTCCGAGATGTCCACCGCACACGGGTACGGTATTCCCTCGTTGGCCGGGTCCATATTCACCACCACCACCTTGCGTCCCAGGCTGGTCAGGAACTCCTGCATTCCTCGGCAGTAAGTGGTTTTACCTGAACCTGGAGGTCCGATAACCACCTGGCCGAAGCGAACAGAGGGCTTTGCCCCCGTCTGAGTGGACATGGCTTTGTGAGTGACGGTGATGGGGACTGGGCTTTAGGTTGGATGGGTCAGGATGTCAGAGGGGCTACATTCACACTCCCGCCATCCTACTGTGTGTTATCTGGCTTTGTCTCTAACAGCGGTATGGAAGAGCATCCAGTTCAGCCTCAAGAAATTGACAGTAAATTAAAAATATTTTTAAAAAATATCTAAATATTAAACTCTTGCCGTCCCAACACACTCGTGTAAGTTGGACAACTTAGTAAATGAGTAGCAATTGAACTCTACAGCGTTGAAGGAGAAACTCAATTAGACTTATATTACCTGCCCTGTCACCGTAATGTGAAACCATTTATAAAATAACAAAATACTGACGAAATATTGCCGCTCTACTCCAAAATGTTAGCATGCGCAGCGCGGTTTCTAACAAACGTGCTAAAGCTACAGATGCACTTCCGGGTTATGCAACCTGCCTGTCAAGATAAAATAAAATGTTTACGTTTAATGAACCACATCACGTTTTCAACTTGTGATTAAGCGATATTACCTAATATGCAGCAGCTTAAGCGTTAAATCATTATGTATATTTGTAGAATTCTTGCAGAAGTTTTAATCATTTGTACAAGAAACGTGATTTTTTTTAAACAGTGAGGGTATGTGTTGATATAAAATACAATTACAAGCACAAGGAGTTGGGTACAAAAACATTTTTAATATAAAAGTCACACCTTTAACATACATTTCAGTTCTGACGCAAAATAAAAGTCATCTTTGTGGTCCAATGCTGCCACCTGGTTGCCACCCTCTGTACTTCACACTGGTGTTTGGCTGACGTCTGAGTAAGGTGTCACCTCTGTCTATGTCTTTGGGTTCATCGTACACTGTAGTTATAAGCCAGTCTTTTCTGGCCTTTTTTACAGGATGTAACAGCAGTTTTTCTCCATGATACCTGCAGAGAGTAAAAACCATCAGCCTCATGCCCATTCCCCCCACAATAGGACTCAAAACTGTGTTCTTTTTAAATAATCAGATGGTTGTGTCACTATGTTCACACTGACCCAAACCCTCTTTTGCAGCGGGGATGTTGACCCTCATTCTCAAGTGCCTCAGAAATCCCAATCTGGCTGTTTCCCAGTCCTTCACCATCCCTCCAGCCCTGCTTCTCCATCAAACGCCGGCCAAAACCCTAATCACAGAAAAAAATGACAAAAGTTCTACAAAACCAGTACATAAGCCAACAACTACCAAAACACTCAAACAACCATCATACCTTAGTGAATTTTTCAAAGCTACCAATAGACTGATTGTGTCCTGATCCATCTTCAACACCTTCCCTCAACCTTGTTTCATATCGCATTCTGACATAATCTCGGGCATCCATGTCGCCTCCATCTGTGAAAGGAGGGATGGGGTAAGATAAAATCTGACTTTCTGAGAATAACTGGGATTAAAGCTTCAGATACCTTTATCGTAGTAAACACTCATGTCAACATCCCAGTCATCTGCAGTTTGTTCATCAAAATCTACAAAAAAGCATATGGAAACATAATTATTTAATAAGCAAGCTGATAGTAATGATATTTTCTTACAAAAATTGTATATACATATATATACTGTATATATCATACCTCCTTCTTCTTCCTGCCAGAGCTGAGCATCGGTGTAGAAAACCAGACCTGAACCTCCTTTTTCCCACTTTAGTTCAATCTCCTCTTCGTACAGTCTCTCTTTACTTCGCTCCTGGCTCGTTACATCATCATGCAAAGCTTCGTGGCGTTCCCACTCCTCACAGCGGTCGTCATCCTGCAAGCAACCACAGGAAAAGTTATTAAAACCACACTAAATGCCTCACCGTTTCCCCCTAGTACACCAAACGAATGCACATTTTTGACAGAAAGGTAGAGATTTATCTTACATCATCAGCATCTGACTGTGCATCCTCCTCTTCCTCTTTTTTCTGCGTCTCATCAGCTTCTGCCGTTTCTGTGTGATCAGCCTGCTGCCTTGACCTTGAGGGTGGAGCCACAAATATGCCAGGTCCTGATATTTCATGCCCTGCAGCTGTTAGCACAGTCTCTTCTGTGGCTGCCAGGGTCCACGTGTTGCGGTACTGGAAGGGGACGTTTCCATAACGACGGCTGGAGCTGGTTTTTGGAAAAGTTAGGCCCAACTTTCGAATGAGGCGTGGAGGCAGGCGGCAGGATTGGATGAGCTGTAGGAAGACCTTCACTGGTGTGCCCACATTCCCCTTCTGCATCAAAATAGGGGGATTCAGTTCTGGTAAGCTTTTGAGGTCAGCCTCTGTGAAACGCTCTGTTAAGGAAACGCGGTGCCGCTGCTCATATTTAGTTTTATAGGGAAAAGAGCTTTCATCTGAAAGTATAAGAGAGAAAAAAAACACAATGATTTAAATGGCTATCACCTCATCCAATCACATGACAAACATAAGCAACATCTGTTAAATTACAAAAACACTCCTACAGTAGTATTATACATATAATGAGTCTTAACTTGTGTTTTTGTCTGTTATAGGCTCTTTATGCAAGACACAACAAGGAAAAAATATATAGTCACAAGCTGTTTTACTGGTAGGCAGAGTAATACCACCATTCACCAGACAAAAAGTGTGTACAGTGTGAACTAACCCTCGTCTTGTGAAGCCTTTATCCTCCTGATAACGCAGCGTCTGGCCAGCCAGTTTCCTTTCGAGTCGATCCAATTATTCCCCGCATACATTTTGATGAACCTGTCGGCGTCTTTTGCGTGAACTGACACGATACAGCAGCACGACCTCGCCGCCTGCTTCGACAAGGAGCCGCTCACTGTTGACTCTTCGGGGTCGGTGGATTTGGAGCCGCCGTCCTCTCCGTCTCCACACACGGTGGCTTCTGGCCCCGCAGACTCCCTGAGGACCTCCGGTCGATGTCGGTAGTGGAAACATTGAAAACCGTCACTTTCAATGAACTGACTGAAGTAATTTCTAAGGTCGGCTGAGCGGAAGATAACCGGTATATTACTAATTGCAACATACACAGCACAGCTAGCTTCGCTGTCCGCCATGATTGTTTATCCTCACCAACGTCAGACGTCATCGGAACGAAATTAACCGAAACGTCACATCCGCTTCCTGACCATCACAAGGGACGTACGTGGTCACTAATTTCTTTCTTTCTTTCTTTCTTTCTTTCTTTCTTTCTTTCTTTCTTTCTTTCTTTCTTTCTTTCTTTCTTTCTTTCTTTCT
>JABUIW010000019.1:10084738-10123437 GCA_013363375.1 Menidia beryllina
TTTTAAGACAGCCTTTCAAATATGCACATTACAGTCGTGCTTCTCTTTTTCATGTAGGGCAATGATACACATACCCAGGCAGAGTTCATTAACCCAGAGGCTAACTTCAGCCGTGGCCTTCACCTCACCTTTTATCTTTGTATTTTGCTAGTAATAGGCAGTAAAACTCAACGTCTGGACCCTGACATCATTGTACACACATCACACACATTATTGTGCCTCAGTCATAGTCATTATGGTTTATAAAAATGTCTTCTTATCATCAACAGTGTGAAATTTCTCTCTGTAATGGTTAATACACAAATCAGTAGAAACCGCTAAGCAAAAATGATATTTGTATCAATAAATGTAATCATCTATCAGAAAGTGGATATGTCCCAGATGTGCATATACAGTCAGCCTGACATTACTGATTAAACTGGCACTCATAATACTCAGTGAGAAGGAAAAAAGTCATTATGGACGGGATGACAAAAAACAACTGGAACTGACTAAAATAATTTTTCAGCTTTGAAAAGGAGACATGTTGATAGTTTTATTGAATTTTTGGTCCTTGAAGTAGTCTCATATGTAAAGGCTACTACAAGAGCAGCTGATTTTTGTCCCTGAAAATTGACTGTCATATTTCAAAGTTATTTTTAGAACATTGAAATGCAACAAACCACACAAATAATAAAATGGACAGAATTACTTGTTAAAACAAAACACGGGGCATTTTCTGAAGCAGTGTTTTTACATCAACAACAGAATCAATAATCCAAAACTACAGTCTGTGAAAACAACAAAAAAAACTGTCCAATCCTCTCACTAACTTTGTTAGTTGAGGAAGGACCAAAATAAGGGTACAGAGAACATTTTATTTTTTAACGTGCTGGTTAGAATCAGACAAAGTAGTCTTGCCTAGTTTGATTCTTCTTTTATGTGTCTTGTGTATTCAGTCACTATCAAAATGTCAAGGTACACTGTTCCATTGTTGTCCCACGTTCTGAGAGTTTGGATTCCTATGAGATCCCTATGTCAATGACCTTTTTAATACTGAGCCAGGAAAAGATCCACTGGGTTAGCTGCACGCAAAGTCAAACCCCTGACATGATGTCCATGACCATCACGCATGTGGCTACACTGTCGGTTCAGTGACCCAGTGGGAAAAACGCAAGAAGAGAAGGTAAAGTCAATAGAGGCTCTGCTGGAAGCTTTGGAAGAACAGCAGACTGGCTTTTAGGTCACGTTAGATTCAGTGATGTAATCCTTCATAAGATAACTCAATAGAGGATTCATGTTATAGTCACATTTAAATGGCTGCTTAATTATTTTCAAGTTTGTAACTTAGACATTCTATATATGCAGAGGCTCTTCAGATATTAGGCATTATGTCATGTCTAACCTGAGAGTGAACTGTTGGATTTGATTGATCCCAGGAACCTGCCGTTGTTCCATTTATGGAATGAAGGACATTTTACCTTTACTGTCCTGGCAGAGATAAGTGTCTGTCCTCTGTGCATGTCTCTGCCTGCTCCTAACCTCTATAAACACAGGCCTTATCACAGGCATTTACAGCTGTCATCATGCTTCATGAAGAATGAGGGCTGCTGAGTGCATTGTAGGCCACTGTGCTGAGAGACTCACCTTTCTGTAGGATAATGAATTAGAATTTGTTTCCAAGTCTCGTGTAATTGATCCTCCGTGGAGACTGTTCTTCTGTGACTGGACGGTACAGAAATGACCCACATCGGGAGGGAAGAAATGGACCGTAAAACATTTTCCATACAATTCTTTCCAGAGATGAGTAAAGAGGATGATGGGGTAAAGCAAACATTCGGTGACTGGTGCTGCCAGTTGTGTCTGGCTTCTAATCTCTTTATTGCAGTCATCTACTTTGTGCCTGACCTTGACTCCACACTTGGACGATTCACTTCTCCCATTCTGTGACTCTTAAAAGCTATTTGGCAGCTGTCTCACCTGACATAAATCCTGTACTACATTATATATCATATATTCAGTGGCTTCATGTTATAATTAATTTTTCTTTTTCATATTGTTATGTCCAAGCCAAATGAAGTCATCAGTCTGCCGTTTTGTTTATTTGTGGCAGTTATAAAGTCATTTACTTATCAGTCTCAAACCTTGGTGCCAGGCACTGAGAGGATAGAAGATAACAAATTGGGATGGTGGAACATTGTACAAACTTTTACAAACACCATAAACTGGATTTCCATCATTTTGCTGGCCAATTTTGATGTAGTTTCAGAGCAAAAACAACCATCAAATCACAGTTCTCCACTGAGGGCGAACACTGAAGGCTATCAGTCTCATTCTGCAGCTCGGAAAGCCGCTGATGTTGTCAGCATCACCTGTGATGCGCTCCTTTCCTGAGGAGGGTGCCTTGAAAGCTGCTCCACAAGCAGAAAATTCAACGGCTCCTTTGGTAAATTTGGCCTCCACCTTGTTTTGGTGGGCCATCAGTTGTTGTGTTTACAGTTGTATTGTGACAGTATCTTCTGCAAACCAAAGCCGGCTTTTCCTAAACCAACCTGTGTTTACAAAAAGAAACATTGGGTTGTTTATTTTCTTTTCTGGTCTGAAGAACATAAACTAGACCAGAATTAGCATCATAAGGTGGCCGCAAAGTCACCAGGTTCAGTGTTTGACTTTACCAAAAATGAATAAAGGTCAGTAACTCGGACTTCGAAGAGAGAGGAATGCACAAACAGACACAAGTTGACTTGGCCCCAATGAGAGAGCAAAATCTGGTGAGTTTATCGGGATTTGTATAATTTTTATCTTTTAAAAAAACAAGTCAAGTCAAGCAAGAAAATCCCTTCGTTTATTTTTTTTCATAAAACTTTCAAAAATGTGTCTAAAAGAAGCTGCATGTGACTTAGTCGGAAGTCACAAGCTCGGAAGCAAGGAATGGTACAGGGACACTATCTGGAAAACAATTTTGGGGGTGTAATGTGTGCATTCAGAAACATTTCACACATTTGCTTTGGACTGGGAGACCCATTTCTGTTCACAACAACATTAAATCAGTACAAGGCTTATTCTTACTTTGAATATCATAAAATGATGATGTGATGTGCATTTTTATGATAATCGTAACACTTATTTCTCCCTCACAGGTTCAGCTTTGTATTCATATTTTTAGCAGCTTGCTGACGTGTTATTACACCTGCAAGATTAATCGTCATGATCTAAATCTAATTTTATCTTTAAGGGAGGGCAGGATGAAATCTGACTTCATCCAGCCCCCCTTAACTCTGCTAAGAAATAAACGGTATTGCAAATGGATAGATGCTTCTGGATTAGCCCTATTCATTCCCCAGCATTAGTCATGAAGACTTCACTGAGGGGTCGTTGGCCTTAATGTGCCCTGGCCTCATTCCAGCTCTACAGGTGTGAGCTGGCAGGTGCTGGGACACAGTGTGGGGCTGATTACCTTTGCAGTCCTTGGTAGCTTGGTACTGCCTGGGTTAATGACACCGACTCCAAGATAAGGCCCATCCCTTCAGATACCCATGCCTTACTCCAGCAGCTACTTTTCATTGAGAAAAGTTTATCAGCTTTCCAGGGTTATTCCAGCAGTCACCTGGCAGAACACACAGTTGTTTTTTTTACACAGAGTGTATTGACATTTCAAGGTCCACTTAGCAGGGGGGGTTGGCCCTATAAATAGAGGGAGAGAAGGGGAAGGAGTACTACTCAGCCTCATAAAGAGGACACGCGTTTAACAAGAGACAATCCTACTCGGAAAAGATGGACAACAGATGTAGCTGTTTGTCTAAGGGTGATAGGCTTTTAAACCCTATCCTCTACAACATCCTTTGCCAAATGGATAGCAGCCGACCAAGCCAAGAGCACCTCAGCTACAACTCGGTGCCTCACAGATGCAACTGTGAGGTGCGACGGACAGTGTGCCTGAAAAGGCCAACGGAGACCTGCCAGGAGGCTTCGGCTGTTCTGGTCAAAACGGTCACTTTCATGAAGAACTTGCCCGCTTTTAAGCAGTTGCCACCGAGCGACCAGTTTTCTCTTCTGAGAAGCTGCTGGGCGCCACTCTTCATCCTGGGCCTGGCTCAGGAGCGCGTGGACTTTGAGGTAGCCGACGTTCCCGCCGACAGCATGCTGAAGAAGATTCTCACCAACCGCCAGCAGAGCCCCGAGACGGAGCGGGAGCAGCCCACCATGGCGGGAGTCAGCAAGCTCAAGTCCTGTCTCAAAAAGTTCTGGAGTTTGGATTTGAGCCCTAAGGAGTACGCATACCTGAAAGGGACTACAATATTTAACCCGGGTATGTATGAACGGGATCGAATGGGAAATGAAGTGTGTGGAAATGCGTTCTGCAGGCATGTGACCCCGTTTTCCCCTTTTTTCTGTCGACAGATGTACCAGATTTAAAGGCGGGCTTGTTTGTGGAAGGCCTGCAGCAGGAAGCCCAGCATGCCCTGAGCAAGGTAGTCCAGCTCCTGCACCCCGGACATCAGGAGCACTTTGCCCGAATCCTGCTCACCGCCTCCATGCTGCAGGGCATCACACCCAGCCTCATCACTGAACTGTTCTTCCGGCCCGTGATAGGCCAGGCCAACCTGCTGGAGCTGCTGGTCGACATGCTCTTTGGCAGATAGAGGTGGACCTCGTGTCAAACTGTCACGGGAAATGATGAGTCCTTTGAGTGACGATGCCTTTGCAGCTCTCATGATACATTGGGATGTTCAACAATGTTGGTGTAAAGCCAACCGAAACCTGTTTGTTGAGCATGGGAATGGGGTTTTTCTTACATTTACACTGAAACTGAGGTCACTTTAGCAGATTTCCTCCACTGAGCCAGGAAGATGCTGTGCTTTGCTCTCATTATACTTGATATTACATGAAAGAACATTTTTTGCTTTTTATTGATGTAAATAACAGTTGTTTTCATTTACAGAAAACATCAAATAAATATATTTTTGTACATGGAAGTAATGGAGAAGTTGAGTCTCTGTCTCAGTTTTGTAACCACCCTCACTCCTAAAGTTCATTTGGCGGATCCATAATTTCTGACTTGTTGTGATCCTGCGCGGTTGACCAAATTCTTTCCAAAATTCCAAAATAACCCAATACCCTCAAATGCAGATCTTGAAACAGACAATATGACTACCATGAAATATGTGGGAGGATGCAACAATTAAGCAGCAGTATGTCACAGTTTGTGAGGGATATTTGTTCATTATCATCCTGACCAGGCTTGAATAGTACAGTCAGATATTACAAAAGTGTCATGTGAGTCTGATTAGAAGCTTCTTTTGTCAGACTGAGGACTTAGATTTTGATATAATAAGGAATTTGGAAAAATTCCAGTCATGTTTTATCAATGTACTTTTGCAATGATGTTTTGTCTCCCTCTCATGGAAAAGTAGTGGAAGTCAGGCATTTACCAAACAGATTTAGTTTCATGTTGGATTTAATTGGATTGGATCAATTGGATTTAAAAGAAAACTTAACTATATGAAGCAACCAGAAAGTTAGTCTTTCACTATATATCAGATGGGGGAAAAATACACAAATGTTAATACTGGTTACCACTTTTTATGCTATCATTTACATGAAACAAGCCCTCCTCATTCATCCACTGCTGGTATGTTAGTTGTGAAACAGAGTGCCTGAAGTACACCTTCTACAGGTAAAACAGGAATATGGTGGTGGGGGCAGAGAGATCCAGGGTTTCACAGGAAACCAACAAACAGAAAGGTGTCCGAGAGGCTCCCAATCAGGCACAGGAGACATCGCTGTTGATGTTGTTGCTCCGCTGAGCTGCGATTTCGCTTCCCACTAGTCAGTAAATATCTTTTCATGTTCTTCCAGGGGGAATAAAATCATCTCAAGAATGTTGAGGCGCCATTTATTTCCATCTGATTTTGTTGCAAATCACAGCTCACCACAAGACCAACGTAAATATCAGAACTCTACCTGTTAATAACAAGTAAGAACCAGGTGAACCTAAAAGTCTGCAGATCCATATTGTGCAGGCTGAACAAACAAACCTGTCACTTCAAGGAGCGACATTTAAATCTGAGATGTTCGATAAGATTAGATGCAAGAGATATGTAGCTCAGTTTGCCTGACCTAAAGTAACCAGGCTACTGAAATCAGGCTGGTTTTCTGCATGGCTTTCTTCCCTTAGCAATAAATAACAAAGACAAAACCCGGGATTTTATTTCCTTTCTGTTAGAACCAGCCAAACAAGTTTTTCCTTTTGCTGAGGGCGGAAAAAGCCTGCCTGCTTCAACACTGACCTCGGGGAGATGAGCCTGACAACAATACCAGTGATAAAAGGAACCTGGTGAATACGTTTGACATGTGAGAATTACATTTGAAAAAGTGTTGAGGTTACGCAAATTTCTGTAAGAATTTTGTCTTGAGTAGGTTTACATAAAGTTGAACTGAGAGCTCTGCAACTACAGAGCAGCATGCTTTAGAATCCCACCTCAAAATAAATGAAAGGCTAAAACAAGCAGAGATGTTTATTTTGTTAAAAATAGAACTTATCGTATGGCAAAAAAGACATAATGGCACAGAGTAACATTTGTTTAAGAGTATTTACATTAAAAATATGGCTTAAAGTGTAGTCTTAAGGTAAAAAAACAACTTAATGCATCTTAGAATACGAAACAAATGGGCAATAGGGTCATACATACACAACATGCACAGTAACTTTAACCAAAAACAAGGACAGGAGTGAGGACGGTTTGTTTTACCATCAGCCTCTGACCCCCAAAAAGCTGAGTTCTCTAGTTTTCATTTTAGCATATTCACTTTTCATTTTCTCAAAAAACTAAAACACTGCAGACAGTTGAATAAAAACTAACATCCCTGGGTGGACAAAAATCTTGACCGCGAAAAAGAGAAGTATAACCATCCAGGTGAGAAGGTGCTCCACTGTAACAGCATAAACGACAACAGAGGGGTGAAACGGGGGACTGTGGAGACAGGATTTGCCAGCATGGGCAGGCTGGTCTCTCTGTGGGATCTTCAGATGAGCAGGGGAGCGCCTGAGGAGTCCGTTTCAGTGTCGTGGTGGTAGGCCGAGTAGGCCATGGCAGAGCTGGAGGAGTGTGCTGGAAAAGGAGAGAGAAAAAAAACAAACAGATTTGCCACAGTGACAGCTAAACCAAACACAGCAAAGCAGACGTTACTCTGGGTTGACAAAAGGTGGGGATACGCAAACAGCTGGGATTCAGCCAGGCTGCCGACCCTTTCCCAGCCATCGGTGTCAGAGTTGTAGAAACACGATGTGGTGTACCCTCATTCAAAGGCATGTAACAGGACACCCTGTCCTAACAGCGTCCTCACACAACAGCAGAGGAAGGGAAGGGGAGGGGGGGTGGGTGGGGGGGGCTGCTTCTCCGTAATCCATCTGTAATCCAAGTTGTTTGCTAAAATGACAGAATAAATCACAGGAGGCATTTGGGGGCATGTATTTAATGTGACTCCATCTGCTGCTTTGTAAGGGGTTTTAGAATGAACTCTGAGCCGGAGGGCGGGGGGGCGGTGGGGGGGCAGTCGGACAGGCAGGTATTGGGTGGCATGGGAGGGGAGGAGGCCTCTAATGAAGCGGGACTGTAATGTACAGAGAAAAGGCTCGGAATGCAGGGCTTTTACAGTTTGAGGGGAGGTATGTTGGTGGAAAGCAGAGAAGGAGGTGAGAAAATGCCTCCAGCTGCTGTGGGCACAATGGGTCTCTGGGCCTCAGCACCGGGACGCCAACTCACACACTGGAGCCATCATTACAAATCCAGACTTCCTCTAACATATCATTCAGTACCACGACGTCTTAATGCCTCGTTTGAGTGTTTAGCTCAAAGGATGGCACAAAGGGGACTGTGCGCCTCCAAAGTGCCATCTCCCGGCCGTACTCACTTTTCCCGCTGCAGTGCCTCATTTTCCTCGCCAGCTCGTCTGACGGCGTCTGCTCGGACACCTTCACCTCTGGAACTGCAGGGGGGCGGGCGACAGGACAAAAAACAACAACAAGTGAACGCAGGCAAAGCGGGAACCTCACCAGACGTTTCCAGGCTCCAGTTATGGAGCTGGTCATCCCCGGTGTTTGGCTGGTGTTTTTGTTGACAGCGGGGAACGTGCGTCAGCTTGCCTAAGATTAACTGATTTCCATTAGGCCGCTGCCTCCAAAACGCGACTGAGAGGCAAACAAAGGCAGCAGCATTCCAGCAGACGCTGTGAGTCATTAGGGGAAGACCTAATGACACCAGCGCCGCAGCCAGATGGAGCTGCAAATTGGCACCCGACGCTATCATTAGAGCAGAGGGCGCCGCTTATCAACGCTAATCAAAAGAGCCGAGCGGTGTTCTTACAGTCGCTGCTCATGAAGGTGTGGGTCATGGTCTCGTTGCCGCTGTCAGGGAGGGTCCCGTCGCTCCGGCCGTTGGGGCGCTGCCCCGCTGACGGATGGCTCTTGTTCTTCTTGCCCTTGCGGGTGCTGATGCGGATGACCCCGTGCACCAGCTTGCACTCGGCCTCCTGCTCCTCCAGGTTGTAGTCCTGGGCGATGCTGTAGATGAGCTCGCTGATCTCGTTGGTCTTGCGGGAGAACGAGGAGTCGGAGGTGCACTTGGCCAGCTGGTCGATCTGGTGCAGGGCGTACAGCTCCAGCAGCTTCTTGGTGATCAGGGAGTCAATGTCCGTGCTGTCGCAGGGGTCGTCCAGGTCGTAGTAGTCGTTGGACAGCAGGCTTGTGTTGCTGACCGGACGCTGGGTTTCTCCCTTGACCGGCGCGCGGCTCCGCTTGGGGGCATTCACCGGGTACCTCACGGTCTGCCCGCCGATGCGCACGTCCGGGTAGCGGAAACTCTCAGTCATTTGAAGCTTAGTGGGCTTACTAGTTTCCAAGGGGATGTCACAGGTGGGGTTGGTCAGAGCCATGCCGTTCGGAGGGTGAGGGTCGGCGCCCGCTTTGGGGGTGTGGTCCGTGGAGCTCTCATTGACCGGCAGGCACGGCTCCCGGCTCCCGTAGAAGCCGCAGGTCAGCACGCAGCAGAGGAGCGCCTTGCAGCCGCTCCAGCCCATGGAGGCGCAGGAGCCGCAGGTGGGCCTGCCGGCCGGCGGGCCGTCCGCCGACCCCGGAATGAATCCTATAGTCTCCGAGCCCCGGGCGGCGCCGTTCCGGGGGTGACTCCTGCCGCGGCCGTACTTGTTTTCCGAGTGTCGGGAGTGGTCGGTGTGGTGCTCGCGCAGGTGCTGGCCATGGGGGTCCTTGTAGGAGTCTTGGCTGGCCGTGGTCTCCCTGGATACGGAGCGGCTATGTCGGTACTGGTCCCCCCTGGAGCCGGAGGTGTGGCGTTTGTGGTGGCGGGACGTCTGCGGGGCCCCTGCGCTGTGGCCAGGCATGGCTCAAGGTGCCCGGGACCTGGTGCAGTGGAGGAATGTTCACAAAGACTCACAACACTGAACGCGCCAGGGCAAGTCAAACCAACACAAAGTGTTCCCTAAAAAGCTCTGGCCTCAAATTCTCGGAGTGTAAACACTACTAAGTGGCCTGAACACTGATTTGGCTGAGTTTGACCGGGCCCTCCCTTCGGGCTACAGTGCGCGTGCAGTGTTAACAGTAGCCACCGTTCAACATTTAACCGCTTTTCATTTTACTTGCAAAAACGCCCACTTACCGCATAAGAAGAAGGAGACGCGGGTGTGTTTGCGCCCTGATAACGTGCCCCGCGAGCGCACAGCGGAAGTCTCGCGGAGGCAAAACGCGAGCGCCTCGAACTGGGAAGAGAAGGACGGATTTCGACAGCCCGCCGAATTTTTTATTTTTTTGGTTTTCCAGGTGTTTCCTCGTCCACCGGAGCTCGAAGCCCGTCAGCTGGAGGAGGAAGAGGAGGAGGAGGAAGGCGGCGGCGGTCCGGCGCCTGGACCGAGCCACAGCGCGAGGCTCATTCGCTTGTCGCCCCCCGCGAGCGAGACGGCCTCTTCCTGTTACCGAGAGCTCCGCCGGTGCTCGGCTATCACCTGCGGCTACAGCTAGTCCCGGAGCCGGACGCCTCCCACAGGTGGGCGGTGACGTCACGCGCGCAGGTAAAAAATGAGGGCGGGGAGGGAATTTTGGAGAAGTGAGGCATCCAAGTTTTAAACTTGCGGCCAACAGGTTTGTTTTTCCAATAGCGCAATGGCCACTTTGCATGTGACATTCTGGGATACTGACGGACGCAACTCAGGCTGGAAACATCACACACACAAACACACACACACACGCGTGTGTGCGCGCGCGCGGGGGGGGGGGGGTTCACAGCTGTGCAGCCAGCAGGTGTTGCCAAACAGTATATTTCATTCCGCCCTATTTTCACCGCGCGGAGACACTTAATCACACAAATAGAGAAACAGCTGTTAACCCGTGCAGCGCACGCGGCAACAGAGCACAGTACAAAAAACGTTAGGTCGACAAATGCTTTATTTAGGTTTAATGCACATTTTTGTAATAACAGCCGTATTATATGCTCCTTTAAATACATTAAGGATAATACAGAGCTTACTTTAAGGACTAACAAGCACATTACTAGCTATAAACCTATTTTTCCCTATTGCTTCCACTGATGCCTGTTTTATATGATTAAAACCTAAATGACATCTTACTGAGTGACTACATCAATGAGCATTCTAATGTTTCTGAGCTGCCATCTGGTATTCCTAGCTACATGTCTTCATATTTACATGGATGTCAGAAAGTAAAAAGAGGTAAGTTCTTTACTGCTTTTGTTAAGTTTTTTTTTTTTAAAAAGGTAGAAACATAAAACTAAATTTACAGAATATCATTCCTGTGCCTCAACATAAAGGCACTTTTTTTTTAAAGGTTAGATTTACAGGTTGTAACTGCAGTTTATAGAGAAAAGAAGGCTCCGACTGTATTCAGCGTAAATTCCCTGACACAACCTAATCAAACCCACACCTTTTTTTCCTCTGCTCTGATCATAGGTTCAGAGGGGTGGAGGTTGTCACCTGCTTGGCTTGTGTCTCTGTGGGAGCTTGGAGGATGCAGGTATCATTTGGCAGCTGTTGTGACAGCGCTAATCCTACCTGCCTTTGCGCCCTGCCGCCCCCTGCTGAGATGTGCCCCAGCCGGGGGTCGGAGTCAATCTCGTAGCGGTAGTGATACCCTTCAAGGACATCCCGACACGCATCTCTAGTGTCTGTGATCCACCTCTTCATACCGTTGCGATTCAAGTAGAGCACCAGCAGAAAGACCATCCCCACCAAGCCCAGCACCAACCCCAGGAAGACGTAGGAGGTCTGCAGGGTGAGGTCGGTCACCTCCGCCAGGCTTGGAGCCACGCAGCCGATGGCCTGGATGGTCAACCCTCGCAGACCGAGGCCGTTTAATCCCGCCGGCGAGGCACATCTGACCGCGTCCACGTCTACCTGAGCTTGCGATTGATTCAACCAAGAGACGAAGTCGTGGATCTCGCAAGAGCAGGCGTAGGGGTTGCCGCCCAGGCGGACCCTGGCGCCGCCCAGCCTCCGCAGCTCCTGCAGAGCGTCCGCCCCAAACGTCTGGAAGCCGTTGTGCCTGAGGTCCAGCATCTCCAGTCGGTCCAAGCCGGAGAAGGTCCCGCCGTAGACCGCCATCAAGGAGTTGTTATGGAGGAGCAGCTGCTGCAGACTGGGAACGTGGGAGAACATGCCGGGCGGCAGCAGGGCGAGGCGGTTCCCGGAGAGGTCCAGGCGGAGGAGTCCCCACAGCCCGCCCCAGCGCAGGGCCGTGGTGAGGTCGGTCAGGGCCGTGGCGTTGTGCAGCGAAGAACTCAGGTTAAGCTCCTGAAGGGGGCTGCCGGGGATGCTGAGAGCCTCCGGATGGACGAGGGCCAGCTGGTTCCCACTGAGGTCCAGGAAGCGAAGGTTGAGGAGGGAAGAGAAGGTGCGGGATGCCAACTCTGTGATCCTAAAGGAGAAACTCAGGCATTTCAAATACTTTCCATGCTTGAAAAGATGTAAAGCATCTCACAAATAAGAGCCACACTCACAGATATATGCATTTACTTGTTTATTATGTAGAGGTGTCCAAACAGGGGTTAACGGACATGACTGAAAAACACTGACATTCTCACCTGTTATTGCTGAAAATAATGTTTGTGACATTCCCCAGCTCTGAGAAGGAATCGGGTCCAATTGTGTGTATGTTATTTCCCGTGATGATGACGGTCCGGGTATATCCTGGAATATCTGGCGGCACTTGGAGCAGAGCCTTGGAAACACATTTCACTGTGCGGGTGAGGGCGAAGCACTCGCAGCCAAAAGGACACTCCAAGCACTGGCAAGGTGCAAAAATAAGAACTCCCAAAAACACCAGAGCTGAAAAATTGCACATGTCTCAACAGCGGCCGTTGTGGAAATTCAAAGAGAAAAAATGTTCAGCAAGGAGAGTCAGAGCCGAGGAAAAGGCGACCTTTTGTTCTCACGCACTACCACTGCAGAGGGGGGGAAAGAGCGCTCGTCCCAGCGTCGGTCCCTCCTCATCTGCTCCTCTGTGGCAATAAGGGTTCCTGTAAACTGATGGTCGTTCATATCACACAGAATCTGCTCGATGAAAAAGGTGCGTGGTTCCCTTAAAGGCACAGAGGACGATTAGGACGTCCACAGCCTGCCCATTCACAGCCCTCTGCCAGGGGAGGATACCAAAAAACAAAAACTTGCAAAAATAAACAAAATCAATTACAAAATTAGGTATTTTGGACTGAGAAAAACACAAAGACAGTAAATTATGCTTATTTAGGGTAATTAATAAACAAAACAATAATTCCATAAAATCATTCCATAAAGAGATCTGAGAGCATTCGGTTTCTATCTTGAGGGAAGAGTATAAATGAAAGTAATAATAAAAACAGTGAACACATCATTTTCAAGTGCAAAAGGGATTAGAGGGAGCGTCACGTCAGCTTTTCACATGTGGGTCCTTCATCATTCTATCTTTGGAGCGGCTCGTATCTCTCAGACAAATAATTGATGAGTGCTCTCAGCATTAAGATTTTGTGAATCATCTTTGTGGCGATTCATCACTGAAATCAGCATTAGCCGGACTGGAAGCGCATTCATCACCGACGCTCATGAAAAATGCAGCTCCGCGACTCGGGACGGATTTCTCTGGTGCGGTGCAACATATTTGGAGAACATCTTCACCTCAAGAGCCACCAGGAGAGAGAAACACGGACCCCGCCGCGCCGACGGGGGAAAGACATGGAAATAGACCAGACTAATACAGAGAGAAATCAGCTAAGAATAAAATAACAACAAACAAACAAGAATTCAGTCCAAATAAAGCAAGTGGGAGCTTTTGCCCTTGACTGCCTGCCCACAGACTAAACCGCTACATCACAACGCAGAACAGACCCTCTCATTTAGAGTTTTGTTTTTACCATGACCGAAAATCCTGAATGAAAAAAACTAAACCAAAACACGTTTACATGGTGGGCGGACAAAGCGCAGGCCGGGCCGCGTCCCCGCACAGCTGGCCGCGCTACTGTAGGTGGAACGTCAGCAGGAAGGTGGCGAGGACCCCGAAGAGCATGACGAAGGGCAGCCAGGTCTTGATGAACGCGGCCCAGCTGGGGGACAGAAAGAGGGTGTCAGTGAGGGCGTACTGAGGGGGGTTTTGCTGGACGTTTCTGGTCAGCTAGGGCCGGGCAGTCACACGTTCCGGCCATTCCGGCTCCACGCGGCTCTCCCCCCCTGTCCGCTCCGGCCCCGGGAGCCCCAGCCGAGAGGTGACCTCCAGCGGTGGCACGGGGGGGGGGGGGCTCTGTCAGTGATGGATTACACCCCTCCCCATCTGCGTAACGGACTCGTGCGCGGTGGGAGCGAACGCACACTGTGACGCCAGCGTTCTCTATGTGGGTCAGCGGAGAATAATGAGTGGGGTTCTCTGAGCCGTTTGTCCCCCCCCGCGGCCACAGTCCTGCTGCAGAGCACCTCACCGCGGCCCGCCCACCCGCCCGCCAGGTGTGGAGGAAAACAGGAGTTTGTGTGGGACTGGTGTGTGAAAAGGGATTCCTCCACTGTCACAGTGACCGCTTCTGTTCCCCTGAGTGCTCAGGGACGGAGGGTGTTGCCACAAAAATACCAGGACAATGATGTGAAATTCAAAGCTATGTGTTCAAGTCCTGCTTAGAATTAGGGACGCACTGGTGATAGGTCATGTGACAGCACCATGAGAACAGAGGATTCCAGCTAACAGGACTTTTAACAAGACTTGAACGACCAAAATAAACAAATCAAAGAGGTAAATTTAATGTAGAGCATTGTTTTGTTTTTTTATGACTGTGTCTTTATAAAAGGAAGAACAATTTTTTTCCAGCTTCAATTTAAATCAAACCCATGCCACCTCCATCAGTGGGGTGTCCATTTATCCCAAAATGCGCCCAAATTAACAAACATATTACTCCAATCGTCTCTTTTTAACATCCCTCCCTTCTCCAGACGTCCCGCCACTGGGACACGGTTCTGACTCAGGTTCAGGATTAGCTGAGAGGAATTCTTTGATTCTTTATAATATTTTCATGAAATAATGATCAATTTATCAATATTTGACGTGGTATCTATTTTCTGCTTGAAAGAAATGTCCCCAAAACAGCACAACGTATTCACGGCTCAGGCAAAAAGAAAAACGAGCACGGTGAATTTCTGTAAATGAGTATTAAGTCTTTACCTCACATGTTTCCCATGAATGAGAGACAGCAGGCACAGGTTGACCATGTTCCAAGATGTGCTGTTGTCATACCGCATGAGGTTGAGGGCCATGGCCACGTGGGAGTGGCAGTTATCCATGCACAGGTTGTGCTTTGACGGAACAGGAAAAAAAAAAACCTCATTAGTAATGATTAGTGAGTTGTTTTTAAGATGAAAAGGCTTCGCTGCAGTCTTACCGGCCTGCATTTGTATTCCTCAGATGCATCGTGAACTGCCTTGTCCCACGTTGCCGGCCCGTTACCACAGACTTTGTCCACATCCAGCCTCCAGTATCTACACATTACAGGAAAGTGGGTCCGGTTAATTTGACACACACATGAGACAACAATTGAATCTGCAACTATAAACCTACTTAGTCGGATGGCCGAACCCCATGTTGTCCTCCTGGAAAGAAAACATCATCATCATTTTAAAATCACCCACAATAAATGTGAACGCAAGTTAAATTATGTTTGACTAAACTGTAAAACGGAATGTCTTTTTTTGTGCTTTTGTTTAATTTATTCACACATCATTCAGGAAATGCATGATGTATATAACAAGTATCAGATGAATGAATGGGTTACTACAGGCAAGCCCTTGAAAACTCTCTCTCACTGGATATTGGCCACATAATTATATTGATATGGACAACATAAAGATATATAATAGACACCCAGTAAACAATAGACAATCTCAGTATTCTGGTTACCCTGGATTTGCTACGAAAAGCGATAACAGTGACATAAACAGATGGAACAGCGTACAGGTATCCATGCAGTTATTAAACACCACATTAGGGATGAGTCCCTTTCTAAAAATACACCAAATATCTGCAAGTTGATGCAATTCAGAAATGACACGTTCGGTCCGGGTAGGATGTCTGTGAAGCAGCAGCTAAACTCACCGAAACAAAGTAGGATCCTGCAAAATCTCGTATGACTCCAGAAGAGGTGCATATGCCCATGTGACCGATGAAGGGAAGCACCCACCTGCGGGACGGACAAGTCAATTCATGTTCGTTTGGCTGTCTGACAAACACAAATCAGTGCGTTTAGCACACGAAAGAGGAATGAAAAATGATCTAACGGCCGAGCAGTTGTAACCTGCCGCCACGGCTGTTAGCTGTGACATTTGATGCTAATGCTAACCACAACAAGGATAAGGATTTCTTCTCTTACGATAGAATAGGAATGGGTGTCCAGACAATGCAGTACGGGTAGCGGCTGCATTTTCTGTCGTTTTTTAGGAAATCACCGTGGTAGTTAATCATTATGTCGGTTTCATCCACCTCCGCCATCACAGCCTGCAATAACGGGGGATGAGGACCGTGACGCACAGGCGGCGCCGGTCAGCGTAGACACGGTGCAGCATTCCTGCAAACGGTCTGTTCCTGAACGCATCACCGCATTAGGTTGTGTTGTTTGTGTTTACTTTGTCGTGTGGAACGGGGACTCTTGTATATATTTTTTAAACGCAAATTAATTTATCAACAAAGTGGCGAAAATTTGATGGTTTTTCCCCATCCTACTTTGTACATTTTTTGGTCATTTCGTTTCTATTGCAATATTTAATTAATGGCAAAACATGTACATTAATAGAAGAAATACATCACTAGAACACATTCAGCAACCAAATTGAGTTTTTTTGCCCTCCAACCCTGTGATGTAATTTTTTAAGTGAAATTTGACAGAGACAGAGTCAGTCAGCATTAGCTCTAATATGCCCACAACCCTGGAAGCTGGGTCACCTCATTACCACAGTATATGGGCCATGAGATGCTCCCCCCAGATTAGTCTTGCTTGTGGTTTGTGGAAGCTCACCTCTGTTGTGCGATCGTCAGCAGAAGCAGGGAGGAGAGCAGACACTGATAAATGAGCATACCTCAGACTCGCCCACAGTACATCTTCCTAACCCAGATAGTGGGGTGTCTTTGTTTTTAGAATAAAAGAAGCAAACAAACCACCATCAATGGAAGAATAAAAAAAGAGTAATAACAAGGAGGTGTTCAATAATTTTATTTTTTGTTTTGTTGCAACAAATGTTATTCCTCAAAGAAAAACAAATTAATGAGCAAAGTAAGAGGCAGGGAAGTCTAGTGATGCATGTTGCTGAGGACCCATTTGTTAACATTATACTGAGGGAGGGAGAAGAGAAACACAATGAGCTGCTCTCTGAGCACCAGATGGAGTGTGGCTGTGCCCTTTTTTCTCCACCCCTCACAGCTACAGTTAGAGGAGGCTCATAAAAGCTGAACACCTGACTGCAGATGAGCACTACTGTTAGAGCCATGCAGCCAGCAACCTTATCACCACCAAATACTTTGCGCCTGGTTGTCATACAACACAAATCAGCAAGTGCGTCCCACTGAAACACCCAACAAAAGTTTGACACCGACGCTTCATCTCAAATGGTTCTGCATGTGTAATGGGACTAAAAGGGGAAAAAAATAGGTATTAGCTAATGATGTTCTTTAACAAATACGTCATCAGTGCTTCGCTGATATGTCAATTATCTAAAGTCCGAACAGCTGTTAACTAAAAGTAGCCAAAGTAATTTAAACGAAACAAAGAAACCAACAGTAATCCTTGGCTGGGAAAGGATAAATGGCAACCTTTGGCAGAAGAAACCCCTCGTTTTCCTGACACTTGTAAACCTTAACAAAGCTTCTAAGTACATTTCATTGAAGCAAAAACTTCCACAATTCAAAAGTTACAAATAATTTTAGGCTTCCAAAAATCCAAATGAGAATAGGACTGAGTCGAATTTAGTGGGAATTCCATGTGCGGGCTGTCTGAGATGTGTGGGCACTGTAACGCGCTGCTCCATCCGTGGAGCAGACGGAAGGTGCAGCACAGCCCCGCTTTTGGCCTGTGATCTGCTCCTCCACCGAGACACCGGCTGTGTGGCCGCGTCGACCCCACGCCGCCTCTGCTGTCCAACGTAAACCTCAGGAGTGGTTGAGTGCTTAACTCCTCCTTCTTTGTGAGAAGCTGGGAGTGACATGGAAGGTGTCCTCCTCGAAGGCGGCCCCCTGTCACGACAGGCTGGTAGAACGGGCCGAGGTGGTGTTGGGGCTTTGTACGGGTGAGAGGGGTGTTTGTCTCTACCCTCCATGAGTTCCTCAAAGTGGCCTCCACAGTTCCTGCCGTAGGACATGGAGGGTGATGCATAGTGCAGAGATGTGACATGACATTCACTCAATGTTCTGTCAGAGAGAGGGGCGGGGTTAGCTTTCAAGCAGGAGCTGGACAGTGCTTTGCTTCCTAAATCCATTCTACAGAATGGAAAACTGTGCATTTAGCTTGGCCTACACTGCACTTGTCCCTCTGAGCCATCTTCCTCGTCTGAACCATCTGGACCCACACCATGCAGGCCAGTGATACGGTAGCCCATGTTGAACAGCATAACCTCCAGTGGATCAGCGTTCATACGCCGCTGATTAGCTTGAGCAGCTCCCTCCATGTCCTCTACCACCCGCCCATTCTCACTGTCCGTCTGGAAAGCAAATCAAAAAGGTAATTCAAACACCTAGTAAAGATCTAATTCATGGGGATCTGTATTTTCTTTTCCATTCTATGTAAAAAGAGACAGAGGCAGTCTTTGTTTACCTCTGGTCTGGGGTTCCATAACCGGACCACAGGATCGATACCACTGGTAGCCAGGAAGCAGTAGCTGGGATGGGGCTGTAGGCAGTTAACTATGGATTCATCCCCCTGCAGAATTCTCACCAGATTAGTTGTCTCTTTTTCCCAGATGAAGAATGAGCCATCATCTGAGCCGCTCACTATGTACTGGCCTTTGCTGGAGAGAAAAGAAAACCATTCAGATGACCCATGCTGCTCTGACAGGAGTGTGCTGTGTCTGTTAAAATGGTTCAATGTGCTCCTTCTTTAACTCCCTTTTAGCACTTGGGCTTAAAAATGTTGTTTACATTATGTTATGGATCAGATGTGATGGTGATCATGGCTGTACAGCAGATCAACTCATTTTTTTCATAGCTCCTCTAAAGATCCATAATGTAGAGGAACATCCTGACAGAACCCGTTTGTCAGTCCCAGAACAGTTTGGCCTTAGAGCCAAACAGCTGAGATTAAGATCATCATCATAAGGTTGAAAAAGTGTTTCAGATCTGACTCATGAGTTCTGAGAAAAGGTGTTGGTAGGTTTGCCATTCCATTCTTAGAATCTATTTGGATTCCTGTGATACATCTGATCTATCAATGTGGACATTAATATTATGTTTTCTATTAAATCAATTTGAAGCAAGCATGTAAAATGTTTATGCTACAAGGAAATAACTTTAACCGCCCAGTTAGAAAATAAGCTTTCTGAGGGGGAAGTTGTCAGATGAGGTTGTTTCATTTAATACGTGGAAGTGTTGATTTACTTTTCCTACTGACAGTGAACATTTCACCAACATGGTCAGAGAGACATAAAAGCTTATAATTGCTTGGAATTAGTAGAAGTGCAATGAGATATCTTACACCATGACTAAGTGGAAGATCAGATCACATTGTGTCACATGGCTGATGGCTGCCCCCTGGTGAGACCTGAGCAGACTGCAAGAGAGATTCACTGACCTTCCAAAGAAGTTAGCCTCTTTGATATCTGTGGTGGTGTTGCAATGACCACAGTATCTGTGCTTGTAATCAAAGCTGCGCTCTCTTAACACCAACTCATCCTCAGGAATGGATTCTTTCCGGCTGAAAGAGTGGAACCGAATGGAGCTGTTGGACTTCTTGTCTTCTGCTGCAGACAAGGAAAATATTATTCTTAACCAGTCTTACACACATTCTTACTCTAGAAGCACAAAAATACAATTCTTTCTCCTGCTGTAATCCAGCAGCTTGCCCACCTGATTCCGACTTGGAGAAAAGAGCAGCCTTGATGTCTTTGTCTAAGGCGTTGCAGGCACTGCTGTGCGCCTGCTCGGGAAACTTTCCTTTAAAATCGTCCAGACACTCGAGCGCCTCAGCCACATACTTCAGCTCAAACAGACACCGTGCCAGCCTGAAATGCGCCTTTAGATGGCTGGGGTTTAGTGTGAGAGCCTTCAAGCAATCCCTGAGTGCATCATAATGGTCTCCATCCCTGGAAATTGCACACCCAAACATGACCAGTGAGTAACTGATTCTGAAGCGTCCAGAGTAAGAGGAATCCTTTCTGTGTATTAACACCTACCACTTGCGTTTCATATAAGCTGCAGCCCGGTTGCCGTATAGCATGGCGTTGCAGCTGGCCTCATGAATGCCTAAACTATACAGCTGGATGGCCTGTGTCCACTGCTGGCAGGCGAATGCATCATTAGCTTGTTGCTTTATCTTCTCCACGTGAGCGGGAAGCTCAGGGCAACTACAGTTATGAAGCAACAGGAAGATGACATTTTCCAAATAAATTCACATGACCCGGAAGGTAAGTTTGATGTGGGAAAAAATAAGTCACGACAGGTACCTAGAATGCAGTGTACTTCCAGCAAAATGAATGTGGCTGGACGGCAGGTGAAGCCCATTGGAAACACCGTTTGTTGTCTTTCCATTCGGCAAATCTCCTGAAACACAAGTTTAAATGAGTCAGGACAGACTGGATCAGGATTCCACCCTTTACGCACTCTACGGAGTAAATCTAAAATGTAGTTTTGTGAAACAAAATGTATTGGTGCTCGACTTGCCTTTTTTTGGAAGCAGGAAGGTGTATGGCCTCTGTTTGAATGTCAAGTCAAATAGATACACCTGTAAGACCCATGAAAATGAAAAAAAAAAGTCAGACTTCCCCAGTGAGTCAAAGATGCAAACAAAAGAGAACTCTCATCATTGGGGTTTCTTTTAGGACACGTTACCTGTTCCCCGCCCATGTTAACAAGCAGTTCGGTGCCATCTGGACTAAAGGTGACATATGTGGCCACCAGCACCCTGAGCCGGTTGTTATAGTCGGAGAGTTTCACTGGCAGGTGCCCTGAAGCATTCACAGTGAAATGTTACTAAAGCGCACCACCTTCCACAACTCAATTAATCAGTTAATTCTCAGTCAATGTGTTTAATCCCAGACACCTAGGGTGTACAAACCTGCTACGTAGTACTGCCCAGCGCCATCTGGGATAGGCTTCTGCCTTTCACAGAATGTGTGCACAGCTGCTGATGTGCTCTGACTCAAAGATTTCCTTTGAAAGGAAAAAACACAGACTTTAATACTTCCACTTGTGAAAATCATATCCCATTCAAGCTGATGTTGAATAATGGCACCAAAGCTCCTGTTAACCTGTGGTTATGAATCATCCTGATGTCATAGAGACGGACAAAAGGCCCGTTGGCGCCCACAGCCAGGTAGTTGTTGTCCCGTGGGTTGACTGCTAGACACTTGGCTTCAACAAGCTGACCACAGAACTCTGTCAGGTCGATCAGCACCTCAGAGTGTTTGCTGCTCTCCCGCAGGTCATACTGTCTGTGGTAAAGGAGGAGAAAGTTTGCATCAAACACAGCTGCTACTAATCCCTTTGGCTTCATCTGGGATCTAACCTGATGATGCCATCCTCAGCAGCACTCCAGAACGTGTTAGGCCACATGGGGGCTGTGGCGATGCGCTTGACTCTGTTGGTGTGATCAGAAAACATGTGGATGGTTTCCTTCACTGTCAGGTCATGCACGTGGACCTTTGTGTCGGCAGCGCCCGTTACCAAGATTCTGTCCCCAGAATGAGGGAGGAACTGTGTGAACACAGCAGAATAAACTTAAAATGATCCAGTTGATGGTTACAGCATTGTATGGCATTCTATTCTGAAACAATGTAATAGCACACAGCTCTAATAACTTTAGTGGCCCCTAAACATGCAATATGCCCAGCTTGCCTCCTTACCTTTACAGAAAATATATTTGCTGCATGACCTGTGTGCATAGTTGTAAGCTTCTTGTGTCTTAATGGATCCCAGATGATGGCATGTTGATCATCTGAGCCTGAGGCCAGCAGACTTGACACAGAAAGAGTCACAAGGAAAAGTCAAGCAAACTTTGTTTATATTTAAGGCCTGGAAGGCCCAGTCTGGAATGACCAATAATAATGTTGCATATAACACATCTCATGCATGTTTTTCAACTATGTCAATAGTTTTCTTAGCAACAATAAGTACAGATGTGATCACAAAGAATTTTATTTTAAGACTTACTCTCCCTGGTCATTCCATTCTAAACAGTTCACACAGCCAGTATGGCCCTGTTGAAACAGAAAATGGTGCAGAAAAAGACCTTACATTTCCGTTTTATCCACAAACATCTAGATTTTCATGAAAAAAAAAGGGCTTTGTTTTTATGAATGACCTGCAGCTCGGCCTCCAGACCAAGTCTTTTGATGAGGGGGTCGGTCACATGATGGAACCTTTGGAAGCCAGATGCCCTATTGTCCTGGGAACATGAATCAACATCTCCATCAGTTCACGAGAAAGAATGTAAATGTCTCTGTAGATCAACTTCTGGAATGTGAAACACATCTAACATGGGGCACAACGAGCTTGCGCCCCATGCATTAGTTTACTTACCCTGATCTGCCTATTCAGGATATCCTTGGTGATGTTGACAGTAGTCATGACCTCACCACAAAACAAAAATGAAGTTGTGGGCTGGAGGGTTCCGGGGGTCAGAGCTCAGATGACATTTATTCCTCTTTGCGGAGACTAAGCTGTAAAGATGTTGATGAAAACTGTTAAGCATCCAGACCCGAAGGCACTGTTTTTTGTCATTGTATTGTGTTGACATCAGGGACTTGGAACAACGTGTTCCTCAGTTGACACACAAACATTTCAGATAACGGCAGCTGGTCTGCAGACTTTGGTCACCCCATGCCACAGACAGTGTTTGCCTCCGTTACCGAACACTAAAAAAGCCGAGTTTATTAGCTGACTCGGCGCTGTTAGCAATGCAGCTCTGTCAGTAACACAACCGTCTACCTGCCACAACAAAAAACTGCCGCTGCGCTAAAGTCTCGATAACTTACCTGGAACGTTAGCCACCGACAAACCGGGCCTTTGACAGACCTGCCGTTCACCAAGTAGCTGGTGCTAGCGTATCGGCGTTACCTTGCTAGCTAAACAAAACGTCCACTTCGTGTAACGTGAACATTTGTGTCGCTTTAATTGAAATTTACGACAACCCAAAAAACATCACCGTCTTCGTTTAAGTGAAAACGACTCTGTCAAGAAATGTCCATTTAAGAAAAGTAACAAATTACACTCTATGAGAGTTTGTTGACAGCTTTCACGCTAATACCTCTCTAACTTGAACACAAGCCTCCTCCCACTGGAGATAATCACACATTTGGTTCCGCCTGCTGATACGCACTAAAACACTTCCGGTCCGCGAACGTTTCAGAATATGAGTATTCTCTCGGATACTCGGTGCCGCAGAGAGCGAAGTGGAAATAAATAAATAAAGACAAAGAGACGGTCACCTTCAACACAACTCACAACGAGAACAAAGACCAATATAACACGCAACAATGAAAGGGAAGAGAATGTCTTCAGCACTGTGTCAGAGCTTTTGTTAACAAAGGATGCTGTGCACAACAATATGCATCCGTTTTATTAATGGCGCGATTTTACATACGTCTGAAAGAAACCCAAAGTTGGAAAGCTGCTGCAGTTGTAATAATTAAATACCCTACTGGTATTGTAAACTCTTAACCTGCTGTCCAACTAGGAACATTTAGAAAATTGTATAACAGCTAATTATTAATGTTTTTACTTTCATCCATATCATTGAAGATGTCTTGTGAACTGTTTACAGCCTTTTATGCGTTGTAATATTTATTTAGACAAAATATCAGGATACTAGCCTTTAAAAAACAACTCCTGGCTGATACATATTCCTATAAATAGGCCTACAGTGACAGTGTGTCAAAAACTGTACTGAAGAGTATGTCATTTATTATCCCTCATGTCCACACGTCCCACAACAAACCCAATTTATTGTACTCAAATTTATTTTTTTCCCAAAACTGTCTGAATTCGATAATTTTGTTATTGTTTTGCTAAATATCAGTCCACAAACCACGGGCTCATTATATAAATACATATATTATATGATAAACATGTTTAAAGCCGCCGAAAAATATTGACGGTTATTCTTGCCTTCTCGACACGTCTTACTGGGGTTAGTTCGTTTTGTTCTACTCCAGTGTTAAGTGGTCACATGACAAAGTCAACGTTAGACTGTTTTGTGGCGTTATTGGCTGTTTTAAACTGTGAGTCGTTAAATTCTGCCCCATAATAGCTTACATAGTACATTGCAAATCTAACCACATCGTGCACAAATATTACGAAGACGGGGAATATTCAAACGAGTTCACAAACAGCACTAGCTCTCAGAGTCTAGTTGGGGGCGCTGTAATATTAAACAAGCGACCATTGTGTCTTTGGTGGGTTGTCTGCCATCGGAGGAGATCAGTTTGCTAGCGGAACAACAGCAGCAGCAGTAGTGGATGGTACAGATTCCGCATCAGTTACTGATCTAAGACCGGGATTTATTTCTTCAGTTGGCGTTTATATGAAAAAATAAGGTAAAGTTTGTGCTTTATTTGCACCGAAAGATTGCCTATTAGCGCGAATTCAAGCCCAAAGGCTAAGTGGTATACGTTAGGTTGACACCAACTCCTGTCGCTGAGTAAACCACAACGCTGGGTTAGCTTTTAGCTAGCTTGTTCGACGGATTTGTCATGGATTAGCTAATATGGTTAACGGTGTTGCGCATCACATAGTAAGAATAGTAATGAAGTTAAAGCTTTCAAGCAACCTTGACCTGCTTTGTAAAAACTGCCTCGTTTCGCTGTGATTTAATCTGTTTAAACAAATTAATTTGAGCGGTTTCTGGTGGTTCACTCAGCTCTCATCCAGTGGTTAACGAGACATTTCCGTCAATAAATTGGTTAAAGATGGGGACTAGTTTGAATAGACAATCAAATTCTTCCTCTACGCACCATTTGCCACGGTTGCTTGCCACAAATATTGTACAAATACCAGTTGAGGATCTAAGTATTTAAGATCGTATTCATGTTAGACATGTGGTCATGCTGTTATTTTTGTTGTTCCTCGGATAACTCCGTGGCAGACACGTTTAATAGGTAGTTAATGGTAGGAACAGCTGTTGAGCCCTGTGACTTAACTCCGCAGTTCATAATGTTCAGTACGCGATGGTTTGTTTATTGTCACACACATGTGCCACCCTCTTTTAAATCTTGGTCTTTTCACTGCAGTGGTAGGAGTTGTTCCACATTTGCTTTATGATGAGCTATTGACTACTCTTTTACTGTGCAAGTTTGTACAGTCATTTATTTTCTTCTTATTTCTAACAGGAGACATTTGTATCGTATGGAATGAAAACCTCACAGAGATATATTGACTCCAAACCAGCTGGTAAGTTGACACTTGGCTGTCAGAATGTTTAAATGTTGTGTCAGCTCCTCATATATTGACATCATGCTCTGGTGACACTGTGTCTTTTTGCAAACATACATCAGCTCGGTTTGCTGACATGGAGTGGCAGACACCAGCTGTGTCAGAGAAGTTCCAAAGTCGTTTTGGCCGCCGGCCTGGAACATCAGACAGTGGGGACACTGGTCTTGGCACTTCAGCATCTGGCAGCACAGAAGGTGATGACTTTTGCTTGTTCCTCCTCTGCCTGTGGCATGTGTTATGTAACAATATTTTGATGAGTCTGATTTATAGTTGCCCTTGCAGGCGTTTCATAAATGATTTCTGCTTCAGAATTGTTTATCAATAAGCGCTGTGCTCTTACAGCTGAATGGGAGTTGACGCCCTCACACTGGGTCCGAACACCTTTAGAGTGTTGAAGTCGGAAAGACTTTTTGCCTGTTTGTCATGTTGGTCCTTAGTCTATTTATGGAACGGTAAAATGCTCGTGATCCACTGCGGAGATTTACAGAGGTAAACGAAAGATCAAGTGAAACCTGGCCCAGGGCAGTGCCTCACTGCTGCGGAGCGCAGGCTTACTGGGAAGATGAGTTGTTGGGATACCTCTGTTAAAGAGCTAAATGGGGGCTAGAGCTTCTCTTCGGCATTAAATGACAAATTCTTTTTTTTCTTTTTTTACCAACATGGTGTTATGAATGGGAAGTGGGGATGATACATGTGTCTGCGCTCTGTGTTTGTACATGTACAAGCTCAGTCTTGGAAAAAGTAATGGGCTGGTGCTGGGTGGTGTGAAATGGATAGCCTCCTGGGATGGGTGGTCCTTTTTTCCACAGGAAACAGGAACAAAAAGCAACATGTTGATGAGCAGCAATGCACAAAAAACTGATTTGGGCCTTATTTAGGCCTTATGCCATAGTCCCTGTCCGATGTCCCATCCTTGATTTGAAAATGCACAGAACAACTGGGACATTTAGTCTAAGCAACTGATTCTATCTATTCTTAATGAATTCAATGTTGTTACATAAGCCTAAACTCAGGGTCTGAAAGGCAACGTTCCTACAAAGATGGACCTGTATTCAAGTTCATGTCATCCTCTTCTTGGATATGTTAACTGTATAATTTGAAAGATTTTTTTTACTACCCCTCAACTCTCCATACTGTGTTCTTTAATAGTATCGTTTGATAATACTTGCTTATTCTCGTTTTATCAGTTTGTACACGGTGGTGTGGTGGTTAGCGCTAGCTAAAAGGCTGGAGCTGGGGCCACTCTGTGTGTTTCCCTGCAGCTTCCTGCAGCCTTTTAAAAACATGCATGGAGGTAAACAGGTGATTGTAACTTTACCCTGGGATGGGGTGTGAGTGTGCATGGTCAGTTGCCTCGTTTGCTTCTGTGTGACCCTTTGATGGACAGTCGACCTGCCCAGATGTATCCTGCCTCTCGTTCAATGGCAGCTTGGATATGCTCCAGCCCCCTGTGAACGTGAATTGGATTAAGCAGGTGTAGAAAATGGATGGAAAATTTTAGATGCACCAGTTTTGTTTTGTTTTGTTCATGTGTTTGTAGAACAATTACTTTTTTTCCACTGAATTTTGTGGCACACATAGCAAAAGTCCTCTGATTTGTTGTTGTAATGCTCAGTTTAAAGTTGTTTTTTCTTTTATTTATTAAAATATCAGGAAGAAATCCAAAAACTTGATAACGCTACTGCAGAGGATGGATTTGTTTGTTTTCTCCAGTTTAATACGGTGATAGTGTACACAAAGTTAGACATGGTGGCTCATAGATTTACCCCAGTGAAAACACATACAGCTGTTGCCTAGCAAAATGACAGTTAGTCCTGAGTTCAGTTAACACTGCAACTGTAACAACATTTGTTTTTGTTTGTTCACCTTGCTCAACCAAACTGAACTGGTTGGCTGTATTCTGTTCTTCACTTTCCAAAGGCAGGAATGTCTGCTGAGCAAACATCTAGGTAATGTTCTTGTTACAGAGTGGTTTAGACTTGTTTGAGCCAGTCATGAATTAGGGCAGCCTGAAGGCTTTGTATTTTTATTTGAAGATCTGTATTCTGAAAAAGTTTTTTTTTTGTGTGTTTGGCATGCCTGTATCTCTATTTTAGAAGGTGAAGTTTTCCAGTCTGATGATGTGGGGGGGAGTTAACTGGACAGGGAAAAAATATCCCACTGAGGCTCTGACTTTGGATGTACACGTGTGATGCCTGTTACAGTGGGAGGAGGCAAGGTGCTTAAATAAGCGGCACCCACAGATTGCCCTGTAACTTGAGAGGCGGGCTATATATACCCCTAACCTTTCCTGTGTGTGTCTGTTTGTATGCATTTGCTCAGAGCTCGGTACAGGCTGGTTTAAGACAATACAGTTTTTGCTCGACTGTCAGTTTTAGCCTAACGGTCATCTCCGTGTTGCCTGGAAATGCTGGGAAAAGTTTTTTTTTGTTTTGATTTAAAGCAGCTAAGTCTAAACTGGGCCCGGTTCAGCTTATGAAGAAAAAAAATGCCACAGCTAATTGCTTGTTTGTTACCTTCAAGTGACTCCCCGTCTTCCTGTCCTCAGCAGGTCTCTCAGGTTTGTACTGTTGTCCAAAACAGTTGTGAAACTTGAAATTGAGTTGATGCTTGTAGAGATGTTTGGTGTTAGATGGGATCACTGTTGTCCACGAGGTTTGTGTTAACATGCTGTGATCCCTGAGTCTCAGATGAGTACAGATAATATTTTTGTGTATGTTGAGTGGAGTGGGTTCAGTGTGTACTCTGTTGTGTAATCTGACAGTACTAATCTCTGCATGCCCTTAGCGTATTGATTATGAGAGATTATCTGAAGTGGCTGCTACCTCTTCAGTTCTATTGCAACAAAATGTAAACGTTTGTTCCTTTATTTGCACCTGAGGTAGTATCAGCTTTATTAAGCACATGATGTATTTGTTTATGTAATACAGAACATTTTTTTCTTGCTGGAGCTCAGGTCTATTATAAGCTTATTCCCTGAGTTGAGTCAATCAGAGCCTGTTAATTCTTTCACTGGTGACACCTGATCAAAGTAGGCCACCCATAAGCCCTGCTGCCTTACTTCACTGTCTGAAAATAGAGAAAATGGCCTGAAGTATTGCTCTAGATACCATGCACTGATTTTAAATGGGCATGTTTGAATATTACATTATGTAAGTCACAGTGAAGTTTCTACTGAAATTCCTTTTTTTTTTTCTCTTTCAAGATTTCTGCAGTTCCAGCAGCAGCCCATCTTTCCAGCCCATCCGCAGTCAGATCCCCATCCCCACTGCACATGTCATGCCATCCACAGCTGGCGCCCCGGCCTCTAAACCACAGTTATTTGGCCAGGAGGACTCCTTGTCCTCAGCTGAGGGTCACAGGTCTTCCTCAGGATCAAGAACCCCTAGTGGCTCCACTTCAAAGTCTTCCTCTCTTTCCAAATCATTATCTTCACCAAACTTGGATGCTCAGGCCGGTGTAGGAGTCGATCATGTGGGACGCAAGCCAGACTGCCTGAGCCGCTACCGCAGCCTCGTCAACGGGCTGGACCACTCGCTGTTTCCCACCGACCACACACGAGTGGATGAGGCCCAGAGGTTTGACACTCCCGCTGTGGAACCTACTCTAAATCAGTCAGCCCTGTTGAGCGGATTATGTCCTGATGTCAGACTCCAGTTACAGACAACTGGGATCAGAGACACCCAGGACTGCGTGTCCGAGGCCTACAGAGGAAGTATGGACCACAGCTATAAGGTTCTGCCTGAAGCCAGACTCGGCCTCTCTGGCGCGGCAGAGGTCTCTAATCAGAGGGCTGCTCAGCCTGGTGCAGCTGGATCTGCTGGAGTTTATGCAAACTCTCTCAGTCTGCAGACACAGGCCCTGCTGAGGGAGCACACAAGCCCAAAGGGTTATGATCCTCTGCGGCAGGACAGATGTAGTGAGCTTTCTAGCTGGCAGCAAAAGCAGCAACTGGAAAGTTTGCGTCTACAAGTGGAACAAATGCAGGCAAGTACCCACTCTAAAAAGAATTCTACTGAATTTTTGATAAATAGATTGTGTCATACTTTTGTCTGTTTGAATGATATTATCAAGGCCGCCCCCTCTTGTTACCGGCAAGCTGATGAAACAGCCACATTTTTAGAAGCTAGATTAGATAAAAATCTTTTCTTTGTTTAAAATTCAATGTAGATTTTAAAATTTGGCAGAAATATTCAGTGCAAATACTTCATATAGGTATACACTAAAAAAAAGACCACAAAACAAAGCTTATTGACACTTTTTAGAGATATTTTTAAAGTTGAGACATCTGACTAATTGTGATTTTTTTTTTCAAGGTGAAACTTATTAAATCCAACCATTAATCATTTTCTACCTCATTTTTGCGTGTAAAGTTGAAAAGCATGTGGGAAAGCTGGCTGTAATGGAGAAATGAATGTGTTCTTGTTACTGTTTTCGTTAGTGTTCTGGAGGGCTGCTTTGAAAAGGGCTGATATATGTATAGCATAGGACAACTTTAGAAGAATAGTTTTCAGAGTTCATCACAGTAGTTTGTTGATTATTTATTTATTGATTGATTGATTGTTTGATTGATTTCAAACCTAAGTTTAAATCTAAAATGCACCTGAGCCAAATAATGAGCAAAGATTCTCAGCTGTAGCTGAAAGTTCTGCTATGACCGTAAAACTTAACTGCTCTTCTCCACTGCCTTTTTGTCACAACCATTTGTGTTTGTAAGCTTGATATGACGCCTCATCTGCTGCTACAGCAACAGGAGGCTACAAGCTCCCAACCTCATCTACTCCCCCTTGCAGCCTGTTGCCTTCGTATCCACTACACAGCTCTTTCTGCCAGTCGCGCTGCACAAAATACCACTGCCAGAGACAGTTAGACTACTGAGCATTTAGACGTGCGCCGCTCCTGTGAAACGCAGAGAAATGAAAGAATTCCCTGCTTGCTGCAGGGTGTTCAGGTCTGACAACACCTGTACCTTCAAATTCACGTTCATCAAACCTGTCTGTGCACATTACACTGAGAATCTATGGAGGTCTGTTCATCTGTCAAGGGAAGATTCTTTATGTATTCTTCCAGAATATCACGCAGCTTCCCGAATGCTCTACATTATCCGGTTTTATCACTGGGAAAAATGTCAGATTTGTAGAAATCTGTGCAGAACGCTTAGCCAGCACTGAATCCCAAGCCCGTATGGTGTTGCTGTATCTGTCAGTGACGTTGATATTTATTAGGCCTCTCTTTTTTTTTTTAAATTCCAGTTAATGAATGCAGGAGTGGGTCAGTACCCACCTCTATACCCTACCCCTCATCACTCAGAATCAGGCAAGTGGGACGCTCTGGTCAAGGCCAGCGAGAGTCTGCTGAAGGAGAAGGAGCTCATCATTGAGAGGCAAGTGTTTTTTACCAGTTTTACCCCTCATGCCGGGATGTTCTGAGGAGGGAACCTGTCTCACCACCCTGCTTGACGGTCCGGCCTTCTGTGTTGTTTTCTTTTGCTGGACGTAATGCAGGCAAAAGCAGCACATGGCCCAGTTGGAGCAGCGTCTGAGGGAGAGTGAGCTTCAGGTTCATGGAGCCCTCCTGGGCCGAGGGACGTCCTTCGGGGATATGTGTATGCTGCGTCTCCAGGTTAGTGGAAACACGGTCTGTGTGTCGCTGTTTGCCACCCTCATGAAAAACCTCAGCTGCATCTTTTAACTTCATACACTGGTGTTGCAGGAGGCTCAGAGGGAGAACGCATTCCTGAGGGCACAGTTTACCGAGCGCACTGACTGCGTTGCCTTGGAGAAAGCAGAGGCAGAACGCAGGCTGGGGGCGGTTGAGGCTGAAACACGGCGACTAACTGAGAGCATGAAGGAAGCCTGCGAGAGGCACGTAGAGGAGATGAAGAAACAGGAAGAAAGGGTTTGTGCTTACCTAACGCCTCTTCCTAACCCAACTGTTGCAAGCAGGGAAACCACATTATGTAAAAAAAAAAAGAGATGCAGAAAACTGAAAATGAGTACAGAGATCAGATCATCTGTTCTGCTTCAGGTTAAGGACTGAACACAGGGTTTAAACTTTAAGGCCAAATCTGAGATGCAGATAAAAATCAGGATGAAGCTGAGTTCATGAATATATCTGACAGGATGTGCTGTCTGTTTTAACACCCTGACTTCCCCATTTTCAACAAAAAAAGGGAAAGAATGCTAAATTCAACTGAAGCAGTTTCTCCAAGCTCAGCACTCGATGTTGAAACCGTTTGTCACATTGTCATCATTCCCGTGCGCCACGCCTGCATGTGTGTGCAGATCCGCAGCCGTGACAAACACATCAACAACCTGAAGAAGAAGTTTCAGAAGGAGGCGGAGCTGAAGAGGGAGAACCAGCAGCGGATCGAGACTCTGGAGCGCTACCTAGCAGACCTGCCTACGTTGGAGGACTACCAGAGCCAAAACAAACAGGTTAGAAAAGGGCCGCTGTTCTCTGACGTGTGCAAATCATGAAAGCTGGACAAACACATACAGATATGATGTTTCAATCAGCTCCTGGAGGCTGAACAACAGGCAGCTCAGCTACAAGAGAAAGTCCGAGAACTGGAAGCCATCCTGGACACCACTCACTCCCAGCTACGGGAGAAAGATGCTCAGCTGGAGGAGCAGAAGCGCAGAGAGAGAGACCTGCTGACAACTATTACCGAGTAAGGACGCTGTGCTTTCTCATCTCTGCCTGCAAAAATGGAGACCATAACAAAGCTGCATCCTGAGGTTTTATGTTTTTGTCCTCATCAGTATGCAGCAGCGGGTGCAGCAGGGCCTTGAGGATGGAGCCAGACTTCCATGTCTGGATATTGAGAAACTTAGAGGAGAGAACAACTCCTTAAAAGAAGAGCAGCAGAGACTCAAAAAGGTGAGTTATTGTGTGTTTAGGGAAATAAGGGAAAAGCTTTTCAATAGGTTTTCCTCTCAGCACATTATATGATAGTATTATCTGTACCATTAATGTTTTCCAGCTCTAGGAGTGAAAAGGCTATGCGTGTGAGAAGGCTAGGGCAAAGTAAATGCCCAAAGACAAAGTTTTTAGACGTTTTTCTGTTTGCAGGTCATAGAGAAGCAGCATCGGATGATGGAACAGCTGGGCTCCCAGATTCAGGTCTCCCTCTCTTCTCAGTGAAGCTTTGTGATAACTGCGGGTTTGTCTCATGGTTTGTTTACATTTCTGGGTCTTTGCGCATCCGCAGGCTTTAGAGGAGCAAATATCTCAGGAAGAAGGCAGCTCACAAGCTCTCAGAGAGGAGGTACTGGCCAAAGAGCAGAGTGTGTTGGAGCTGCACGCCGCCATGAAGGAGGTGAGATGAGCCTATTCAGAACTGAAACCATTCTGTTCCACAGTTAGACCTGGGCAGAGCCAGAGTTCAGCCCAACTGCTTTTTTTTGCGTAACACTTGTGCTGATTCCGGTTGTAGCTGTCGGCCCAGAACCAGGAACTGATGGAGCAGAATCTGACCCTGCAGGAGCAGATGAGTGACGCGGAGCAGAGGAGCGCTGAGCAGGCCTCCTCTGTACTACAGCCTGCTGGAGCTCTTCTCACGCAGAGTCTGCACTCAGAGATCGCTTCCTGCCTCAGTGATCTGCGCTCCCTGTGCAGCATCCTGACTCAGCGAGCACAGGGCCAAAACCCCAACCTCTCCCTGCTGCTCGGGCTCACCGGTAAGCACACTGCATGGTCAGATAGTATAAATTGTACCCAAATGTTCAATAGAAAGCATTCAGGGTTTGGTGCGATGTGAGAAAAACAGCTGCTTCTTAATCCTCCAGCCCCTCCAGCTGTGGCCGAGCAGGACGAGGACTGGATGAATCCTGATGTGCTGCAAAAGAAGCTGCTTGAAGCCCAACAGCTTCGACGGGACGTGGAGGGACTCCGCAATGTGATACTGGACCGTTATGCACAGGACATGGGTGAAAACTGCATTACTCAGTAGCCCTGCCATCCAGGGGATGTCTTTCATGCAGAGTAAATGACTGTCAGAAAGAGGACTGGAGTTCTAACTTTTCTTCTATTGAGGACAAACGAAAGCCCAAAAGGTTTAGCTTGTGCTTTTTTTCTGGACTGACTGAACATAGTCTGAAGCCTGCCTGTAGCTCAGAGCCTTCCCTTCCCCCTGGTGAGTTCATCTATTTCAGTCCAAGGGCTAACAGAAAATAACTTACCTCTAATACTTGATCCTTTGAGCATTGTGTGTGTGTTTTTTTTATAATGACAACATGATATTGTCCGTTACCAAACAGTCTTATACTTAGTTCCACACTAGTGGATAACTCTTTGTGTAGAAGTCCCACAGATATAATGTATTTAAATCCTGTTTTCCCTGTTTGGGGGAATAATCCTAAAGTGGTTGACAATCAACTGAAAATACTTTAACCTGTGCTTTTAAACAATTTAGCAAAGAAAATGTTACTAATGCGCCATTATTTCAAATGGTGAAACTGTAATGTTACACTCTGCTGTGATGTATAGGACGTAACAACTGAAAGGTATGACACCAAATCAGCTTTTCACACCAACAGGCCTACAACAGATTTATTACCAAAGAAACTCCGGGCGAAGCAGTGAGGTGTTTGTGGACGCAGGCAGCGCTCTGTCTGCTGCAGCCGTTGTTTTGATTGAACACCAGCGTGTGCCTTTGTCACGTATGCAAATAGAGCTCAGACCAACCAGAAGGGCTGTCAGCATCTTCCAAACAGGACCTTTCTGTCAGAGTATCAACCAGTAGCATAGTCATTACATTCCCTGACTTTGAATGTAGAAAACCTTGGGCCTTATGATGGCAAAGATCAAAATGGCCCTAAATGTTTTTGTTTCTGGTAGATTATTGAATTAAAGTGGAAAAGTCTGGGTGAGCGTGTAGAATTTACAGATTTATTTTTTATTTAAGATGATAACTGACCCGTGTTAAGCAGAGTTGTTAACTGATAACTGTATGACTTAGAAACAGTATTAATCCTCAGTATTATTTATTTGTTTTTGGCGTGCTTCGACAACTGGGTGTGAGAACTCTGGATCTACCGAACATGTTGCTGTTATAATGTGCTAATGTGTTCTGACAACCTTGGCGTCCATGATGTGTAAAGGTCCCATGAAGTGGCTTTTAGATTGTAATTTTTTCTCTGTGGTTTGTTGTGATCGGATGTTGGAGGAGGGCCGATTGTCCTCAGGTGTTTTAATCCCATGGGATGATGATTGGACGGGCTGGCTGGACCTGCCCTCAATCAGTCATGGTTTACTGGAGGAAATATGTTTTTATTTTTCTTATTCGTCCAGAGTACAGGATAAGCCATTTGGAGGAAAAAATGTCACTTTACAGGAAAAGAAAGGGATTATAACACAAAAATATGCAACAGTGGATTTTTTGTTTTTGTTCATGTACAGAGCAACTCTCCCAGGGACACACAAGCCATTCTTCATTTCATGGGACCTTTAAACTTCAGTAGCACAAAATTTCCCTTTGGAAAGTCAGGCTCCACATGCCTTAACATCTCAAGTGTTTTTGCAAAAGGGAAAAAAAGACCTTTCTATTTTCATACTTTTGTTCTTGTTTGTATTTGCCAATTTTAGAAATAAAGATTTTCAACATTTGGTTGTGGTTTGATCTGCTGCAGATTCGTCAGGTCGAGAAATGACAAACCCCCAGAAACCACTGGTAATTAAGGCATAAGGGGCTGTTTTTTGACCAGATGATCCATCTATTCATAGCTCGGTTTTAGCCTCTGGTGTCCTGTGGGATAAGACCTGTGCTGAATCGGTGCTGTGCTTCAAACGGATCAGACTCCTGAAGCGGATGGACCCTGATGGCCTTGATCTGCTGACCTCTCAGAATAGTTCATCGTAGTAGTGGAATAGAATGCATAATGTCTTACTTTATGTGGCATGGTTAACTGGTATTGTGTCCTTCCTTCCACGATGGAGCAAAAAAACAGACTCTCCCATTTCATAAACTTTAGTACCTTTATTGTCTTCTGCCAGTGAGTGGCTGTGCTCGCCCTTTCGCAGCAGCAGCAGGGTGGCGTTTGTGGAGAGTCCGCAGGATCCCAGTGTCTGGCTGTCGTCGTCGAAGCTCTGCTGTGGGAAGGCGCTGATGATGTGGTAGCCGGGCCGGCCGGCCCCTCTGTGGGGCAGAGGAGCCACGCGGTTACAAAAGGGAAGTGCTGAGCTCCTTCTCAGAGCACTGGGGGGTTTGGGGGGGCTCCCACCTGTGTCTGTCCAGGTGGCCCCGCAGCTGACCGACTGTCTCTGAGAGGTACATCCTCACGATGTAAGCCTCGCTCCCGTCCTCCGACCTCAGCTTGAGCGTGACGACGGCCTTCTCGGGCCGGCGCGTGTCACAGACCGGCGTGTTGCTCCTGCGTACGCGGCAAATGAAAAGCTGACTTCTTTAACCAAACCGCACTGGGCGACCTGCCCTATTTCTCAGATTAGTGCATACAGTAATCTCCACAATCTCTACATTCAGTCATCGTGTCCAAACCAGGATTTAATCAGGCCGTGCACACAGTACGCGGCTGATAAATCCAGTCATTTCTGCTGAGATTCTGTGTTTCTGGTGGTCAAGATTTCTCAAAAAATGGAAATAATCTGCGTCACGTGCCGTTACATATAAGAGTTGTTTTAAAAACTGAGACTTTGGTGTCAGAGGAACACAAGTGTGTATCTACTGCCCCTAAGCTGAGGCTGCTCTCTCTCAGTTGGACTCTTGTGTTTTATCCACCTGTCCATCGCTGCTTGTGCCGGGGTGTGTATGAGGATGGGGGGGCTGCTGCTCTGGGCGTCCTGTGAACCCTGCTGACGGCAGAAGTGGACGTGAACACAAATGTTGGCTCTTGCTCCTGTAACGGCCTCCTCCTGCTGCTCACCCCCAGCATCGCTCTCAGCGGCTCCCTGACCTCCACCACCCGGCCGGCCCTGACCACAGACCTCGGCAGCTTGTTGAGGAACCGATCCAGCGTCAGCTTCCTCCCTTCAGATTAAGGGAAAACCAGAAAATGGCGATGAGGGCAGGATTCCTTTATATTTCTGTGAGTGACAGGAGCAGAACAGACCTGGAATCCGATGGAAGGCTGCATTTGTTGTTTCCCCTTCCTCCCCGCCGACGGCCTGGCCTTCACCGGGGAAGGCGCCCGGCGGGAGCCTGGTGGTGAATTCCTCGTGCCTCAGGTCGTGAACCTGAACAAAGATCTTCTTAGAAAGTTGTCTGCACATCTGCAGACGCAGAGGACAGAGAGTGGACGTACCTGGAAGGGCACGCCATCTGGAAATCTTTGCTGAAGCTCGGATGGGAAATACCCGTCCATTAAGTCTTGCATGCACCGCTGGGTGCTGTCCTCCTGGAAGGAGCGGAAAGGCCCGTCAAACATGACCACGCCGTTGCTGTACAGCCTCAGCTGAACGGGCTCCTTTTTGGCCAGCTTTGCACCCGTCGCTGTGGACTGCACGAAAGACTCCCCCTCCCCAGCCAGGACGTTCAGCTCCCGGATCCTCTGCACCACCAGGTCAAAGTTCATGTGGAAGCTCCTGTGGGCAGACGTGCCTGCAGGGGAAACACACCCAGCATGAGGGAGGGGGGGGGTAAACGGGGAAGATCTGAGGGCCTGCAAAGGCCAAACCACCTGGCTGCCCCGGATGGGGGTCACATGTCTGCTCAGTATCGGCTGGATCACTCATCTCTCCCTCCCCTACCCATATCAGACCATAGTCGTTTAGGAAGTCCTGCAAGGTAGAGGACAGCGCGATAAACCATGTTCAAATAAAAAAAGAACACAGACAGATCCCCTCACTCATCTCACCTCCATTTCATGCACCTGACTTTGCAGTTGTTTGCACCTTCGTTCCAGATCGTCTCTGCCACTCTGAGAGCCTGCACCTCCTGAGTCCACACACACAAAAACACACACACACACACACACACACAGGGCCGGACAAAGAATGACGTTCATCATTCAAAGCGCATCAAATGAAGGCCCGTGTGCCGTTACCTGACTCTTCCTGAGTCTTCAGCCTTCGTTCTAGAACGGAAATCTTTCTTTCCTTCAGAAGAACGCAAAAAACACAAAAAAGTGAGAGGGCGGCGCCTTTGTTTGGCCGGCTCTGTGCGTCAGCCTGACAACGTGTGTGTGTGTGTGTGTGTGGATCTCCACCTTGTGCTTTATCTCCTGCTGTTGGTGCTTGACTGTTTGCTCCAGCACCGTCACTCGCTGCATCATGGAAGACATGAGCTCAAAGTCGCTTGGAGGAGCTCCTGAAAACAGCAGCCCGGTTTGGACACCCCTCCACATTTCCTCTGCACTGTAAGTAAATGTGGTTGGAATCGTACCGGGCTTTGGTGGGCCTTTGGACTTTGGGGCGCTGGCGTCCTCAGGATTTTGGGAGGAGGGCGGCGGATTGCAAACAGAAGAGTCATCAGCTACTAGTCCTGCCTGAAATTCTGAAATAACGATAAAAGATGACCCAAACAGACAATCCTGATGTATAATAAACTTGTTTAGAATATGACAGATAGTGTTAGATGTCTCATTTTGGGTATGATGGGTTCTTCACAGGTTTTCTTTCTATTTCTATAGGCAAAATTATAAGTTTAAAATGACCCACTGCAGCAGTGAAATGTTGGTTACACATGAAAGATTAATAGGAAACCATATTGTCTGACTTTAGTACTCTGTGGATCTTCCCCCCTGGTGGTGATGTGCAGCCTACCCTGCAGCAGATTCCTCCTGAAAGGCACCTTTGGTTTATGACTGTGGGCCAGAAAAAAATCAATGTATTGGTCGCCTGCTTTTTATGTTTGTACAAAAAGTTGTGCAGCTCTGCATGGCTACACGTGTCCCCTGCACCTACCCCTGCTCCTTCCGAGGGCCCCAGAGGGGCGCGCGCCGCGTCTTCTTCAGCATGGATAAAGGAGAGCTCATTTTGCTGTTCGCGAAGTGGATCAAACTTTGCTGCTGCTCGAGTTCGGGCCCCTTCACGCGGATTCCCCTCTGTGGGGTCGGTTTGTTTGGAGGCCGTTGTCATTGGCAACAGGAAGCAGGAGGAGAACCCGCAGATGTTCCTGTTCATCCCACAGGGGGGCGCTGTCTGCTTTTCTTTTCGAAATGAATCTACGAAAAACTGTAGAGTAAGTGTGCTTCCAATTTGACTCTATAATATTAAATCATGTTAATGTCAAACAGGTGCGTGTCAAATGGACACTTATAATATCTAGTTATTATTTGTTTTTTTATTTTTCAAGATCTAACCACGTTTTTTAAGCAGAAATAACACGTCAGACACCAGAGTTAAACGACTTCTATCCTTTATATCTTTTTATTAATGAACCTACTCGGTGCTGAGGATCACCGCTAGTGGGCCCGGTGCAGCCACACACACACACACACACACACACACACACACACACACACACACACACACACACACACACACACACACACACACACACAAAAACACACACACACACACACACACACACAGAAAAACACACACACACACACAGTAAAACACACACACACACACAGTAAAACACACACACACACACACACAG
>JABUIW010000019.1:10123537-10150635 GCA_013363375.1 Menidia beryllina
GTGAGGAGGCCCTGCCAAGCCCGGCCAAACCAGGCCATCCTCGTCCCCGGCGCGACTAGCATGGTGCGGGCCATGGCGGCACCCTCCGCGCGCTTCGACGACGTCTGGCCGAGCCCGGGAGGGGGGCCGCGGCCGCAGGGGGAGCCGGATCATGACGGTCCCCCCGAGCTACGCCACGGCGCCGGCGGTGGCTGCTGCAGCCTCCCCCCGGGGGCGTCCGGCGGCCGCAGCCCCGCTGAGGACCCGGCGGCGGACGGCCTGGAGGAGAAGATATCTGCGTGCTTCGGATGTTTTCACACGAAGGCGGACTGCGGCGCTCCGGTGAGCGCGATCGCCGAGGACACGCTGCTGGAGAAGGATGAGTGAGTGTTTGTGTTTGTTTGCCCGGGATGCTGCCGCCACAGGTCGCCTTCAGCCATCAGACAAAGCCCGACTGTGTACACGGTTTCATCTGAATGAGGCGAAGAGCTGCTCCCATCCATCTGCGACACCACAAACATCTGATCAGTTTATGGGGAATGTGTGCATTCTGCGTCAGTTCAGCTTATGGTTAAATTTAGGCTGCGCGTGGATGGTGGTGTCACTTAAAGCTGGTTAAAGCTCTTTTAGATCTGAGAACTGAGGAGTCCTCTCTTGTTGCTGTATCCCTTCAGCGTTCCCAGTCAAAAGACACTGGAAGGAGAAGTTACAGATTCAAATAGACATCCCTGTTTGTCAAAGACAACAACAACAAACCCCGAAACACAACCATTTTCTCCAGGAGACATCCGGTTACAGCTTTGTGATTAACTTTCAAACATGTCATCAGAGGTATTTTCAACCTGACAAGCTGGTTAGGGATTATAGGGATCGGAACCGTTTAATCTCATTGTTTTGTTTGTTGCTGTGCGGTCTAAAGTGTCTCCAGTCTGCTATGATCGTCCCTGACTGTGATGTAGGCTGGTTTTCTGGTTATTGATATTATTATAAGGATGCCTCAGCCATCCAGTTAAAGTGAATGATCTAAGATGTAGTAAACTCTGGGTCAGTTATCATGCTTCCCAGCCTTGCTAACAGCAGAGTCCTCCTGCCCCCCCTCCCTGCAGGATCTGGAACGCTCTGACCAGTAACTACGGCCGCGTGGCGCCGGTGGACTGGAGCCGCTCCCGAACGCGCTCGCTCTACATCTCCACCTTCAACCTGGAGGAGAAAGCAGTGAGCGACCCCCGCCCCTCCTCCTGCCCGCCCCACCTCTGCCCCACTTTTCTGTCGTTTATCTCGCAAATCTGACATTTTCATTGTGCCAGGGTTTAGCGAGGTGATTAAACCCCCCCCTTCCCTCTGCTCCTGACCAGGCAGAGGCAGATGTTGCGGAGGGGCTGTCGGACGAGGAGGAGCTGAGGGAGCAGCTGGACATGCACTCCATCATCGTCCCCTGCCTGGCGGCCGAGCCCCTGGTCACAGCCGAGCAGGTACGGTACGGCCCCCCCCCCCCCCGGGAGCAGGCCGAGGCTGCCCCCCCGCTCACATCTCTCCCTGTGTCTCCTGAGCAGGTGATCGAGGAGATCGAGGAAATGATGCAGGACCCGTCCGACACGGAGGCGGAGCGCCGGCCGTCGCGCTCGGACCTGCCCGTGCTGGACGTCCAGCGGTCCAGCCCCGGCTTCCAGGAGAGTGAGTGCCCGGCTCGGCCTAGGGGGACGGACTCTCCTCCTCCGGCAGTGGCACAGGATTGTTGTGTTGTTGTGTGTCTGGTCCAGGGATGGCGGCCATGAGCGCTGCGGAGCTAACGGAGCGCCTGGAGGAGGCAGAGAGCCACGTCAGGAGCCTGTCGGAGGAGTTGGTGCAGCAGCTGGCGGTCAGGGACGAGCTGGAGTTCGAGAAGGAGGTGAAGAACAGCTTCATCTCCGCGCTCATCGACGTGCAGAACCGTCAGAAAGAGCACAGGGAGTCGCTGAAGAAGAAGAAGAAGCTGAAAGGCGGAGGTGGGACGTCGCAGGGCCTGGCGGAGAAAACCCCGGGATCGGTCAGTACGTTGGGTTTGAGGAGCCGAGTCTGTCCGACACTCTGGGGATGGATATCACCTCTCTGAATAAAAAAAACTCCTTTACCTGTATGCTTTAATCTTTTCCTCATGTTGTATTTTTTTGCCTTCTTTCTACTCATTTCTCTTCACCTCTATTCCGGCTTCCCTCAGCGCTTCAGCATGGAGGGGCTCTCATCTGTTATTCAAAGCAGCTTCCGGCAAACCTTTAGGAGTGGCTGCAGTGAAAGACAGGTTGCTCTCCAGTTTTCACTTTCTGAACTTTCATCACTTGAGCTGAAATGTTCCTCCCCTCCCGCATCACAAATGTCAACTTATTTTTGATTCTGATCTGATATTGTGCATTCACTTCTCCAACTTCGCTGTGTAATTTTTTTCTTTTTTCCTTTTTTCTCTGGGCTGCTCCCTCGTGGTTGACAGTATTTGACGACAGTCATTCCTTATGAGAAAAAAGGCCACCCTCCCTCTGTTGAGGACCTACAGATCCTGACCAAAAGTAAGCGTTGTCATCTCTGCAGATTAGTTCCAGCTGCTCTGTCCACTCTGACTTATCGATTCACTTTCCAGTTCTACAAGCTATGAGAGATGACAGCGACAAGGTGCCCAGTCTTCTAACAGACTACATCCTGAACGGTGAGATTCTCCACTCTATGTTTCCATATGGTCATGCTTCTTTCAAAGACCATCAGTTGTGGTGGTTTTGCTTGTGGAAATCAGTTTGTCTGAAATTTTACGAAAGGGAGTGTTTCAGAATCCTTTCTTCCAGTCAATCGTGATGATAGCTGCTTAATTCTGAGTCACCATAGTCAATGCGGTTGTAAAACAGAAGCGGCTTACACTTAACCAGCACAGTGACCCCGCCGTGGTCAAAGACAAGGCTCCTCTTGCAGACAGGGACTCAGAAAACCGCATTAAACGACCACCGCAGAAACAGTGTCCTCCATTTGAGTTTTGTCTTTTCAGTGTCTCTTTATTTCACCTTCATCCCTTTTTTTTGTCTTTCTCTGCCTCTTATGTTCTGCTCTGCATAATTCACTGCTGCCTTAGCTCTGGTGTGAGCACGGATCGGGAGGTTTGTGACACATTCACACACAAAGCGCGTTGTTGTGTTGACTCTCACGCCGTGAGAGCGCCCCCTCGCTGCCACTGAGCGTAGTGCAGTCTGATCCCTCCTCTCCCCTCCTCTGGTGCGCAGTCAGCAGCTGCAACGTGTTTGGTGACGATAAAAGTGTTTCTGAGTTGGAGTCCAACCCCTAGAGCTCGTTTCATACCTCACTTTGAGACTCCTCCATATTGATTTAAGTTATGGAGCTCTACATGGGCCGCTTTTGAAGGAATTCAACCATGCGGTCGCCCAACCTGCATCTGTAAAGGTTTTGTTTTTGGTTGGCTTTAAGGGATATGTGGAAATTTAGATTTTTCCTTTTGTTTTTCCTCTTCATTCTCCCCCAGCTTGAGCTGTTTTTACACTCTTATCCTTTTTTAAATGTTAGTATCTCTGTTTTTTCCAGTGTTTTGCCCGACTTAGGCCAGGCAGATGGACACTGACGCTCTCCAGAGGCTGCCGGTAGTTTACCATGACAACAAGATAAAGCGGATCCATGATTTTCGCAAGCACACTTAAGTTATTTGTGAATGTTCTTACCTCGATGCGTGTCTTTTTTCTTTTAATCTGATTTAAATGTTTGGATTGACCAGTCTGTATTTTGTGTGGGACATTGTGGTTTGCAAACCTAGCGTATTCCTGTACATTTTGACCTTTTTGATGTGTATTTTATTCTTTGCACTGCCAGTGTGCTCTAAAAGGTTTGAATTCAGGACAAAACATACTCAGAGATCTCTGCCGGGCTTTTGCATCAATCTGAAGTGCTTAACTGTACGCCAAGAAACAAAAGCACAAGGCAAACTAAGAACTGTATCAGTTATTTTTATAAGCACCGCATTCATGGCGCTTGAGAAGAAAAATTAGCAGAAAACTGAAAAGAGATTCCCTGAATGATGAGTGTAAAGCAGCACATTAAAGATCGGAGGTGGAAGAAATGTAATAAAGGGTGGGAAATAATGCAGATAAACTGTATTCTCAGCAGTCTATGTAGCTATAGATAAATTGCACAATCCACTCAGTATTTTACATCATCATTTCAGTTTTATGGGAGATAACTTGTTGATGGTTGAGATTTGAACTAACTATGCATTTGGGTGGGAGCTGAGTCTGACCCAAGCACTGTCTGCTCTTTAGTGAGCTGGAGCTCAGAACCCGAGCACAGTGCGTCGACGTGCCTGCTGTGCACAGGACAGCAAACACCTCCACTGGGCATTTATACTCCGTGTAGTACTTCAAACAAGCTGCCTTTGCCTGAACTTTTATATATTTTGAAAGTAACTTATTTTCGATGAATGTCACGTCACTGAGTGACGAACAGAGACTGTTGGTGTTTATTTATTTTGTAAATACCATATTTGAGCATTAAAAAAATCCTTTCCCTGCATGTTTGCTTGGTTTTATTACATATGTATGAAAAAACTGTGTTTCTATTCCCCACCCTTGCTATATGATTCTTGCTGATTTTCATCCTACCAGCAAGAAACATAAAGTAGACATTGAGTTTATGTCAAACTCAAACTGCCCCACCTCTCAACTGCTACCAGTACTAAAGTTCATGAGTACATCCACAGAAAACACCCGCTGTAAATGACAAAGGGAGGTACAGCCCTGTCCAACATGACTAAAGATAATTATTCTAAAATATTATATACCAACTGCATCCTTTTGCAGCAGAATCACTCAAGAACATTTTAAACTTAAAAACAAAACCTGTTCACACTAATAATATAGAACCAAGGTAAGTCCAAAACTGAAACTCCAGTGTAGCCACCAGCAATCAGAAACACACACAAAAATCAAACATGGGCTACAATCTAAATGAAATCACCCTGTAGAATTGAATCCTATGCTTGAATATGGTTTATAAAGTGACCTGTGACGTTTGATCTCTGTGCATCAGGCTGCATACAGAAATAAATCCCCTGATGATCTGGATAGTTTGATTGAGACACCCCACAAAGATTAAAAGAGAAAAAAACAGAAAACTAAGTAAACAACTGGAAATCAGAGGAAACATTGCTGGGGCTGTAGTCAGAAAGTAAAGAATGGACAAAGTTCCACTAATCACAGCTGCAAAGCTTGTCATCTTAAAACAACACAGAGCAGAGGACAGAATGTTTCTCACACAAACATGTTTTAGGTGTTCAGTAGATGTGAGATCTGCCAAAGCCGCTGCAGTCACAGATGGCACCATGCCTGTTCCAGCATATTTAAAATCCTGGCAAATGGACAATACAATCAAGTAAAATCAGGTGAGTATGATTTAAAGATTATTAGTCTCCAGAGGAGGAATAGTCCAGCTGGATTCTGATCCAAAGCACCCTGCGAGGTAACCTGACTTGAATTCAATTCTAACAAGTCAAAAACGCTCTTAAAAGTAATCAAAGGCCAAACCATCCGCATTAAAGAGGTAGAACTGTTCCTGAATCTCTCTTCAGAGACTTGTGTTGACTTGCATTCTCTCCTGCAAGGCAGGACTGAAGCAGTCATGGAAAATACAGGTAGATATATAAATGATTCACATGGCAGATTGTACTGTCTGGTTTTTAATTCTGCATAATACCTCTTGGTTTGAATTGGAATTACTAGTCTTTGCAGGATTGTTAAGTTCGGAATCCTTAGATATTTGGGGCGTAGTCATGTCTGCTGTTAGGAGCATTTGCCCATAGAGGCCTGAAAGGTTCAGCTCTGATAAAGCACTATGAATTTGGTGGCCATTCATTGGATTCTAGATGTGGGTTTGTTCCAGATCGATGCTAAGATAAACCCTAGCTTGGCGGTCTGCGTTTTCACTGCACACTGTGGTCAGCAAAAACGGTTTTACAGAATATTGGTAAAAAAATAACAAAAACACTTCTGATCGTATCTCCTTATTATGTAAAACTCTGCCACGTGTTCGCCGCACCCCATCCTGATCTCACTGAGGAGATCCAGATGTCCAGGAGAGAACCCAAAACAAGCCAACTTTGGCGCCCTCAGTCGAAACACAACAGGAAACTAAGAAAACAAAAAGGTGAAGTTCCTGATTCTTCTCTGAAGTTATTGTTGTAAAAGTGCTGAATCCAATGCAGATGTTAAAGAAAATCTCAAAATGCTGATAGTTCACAAAAGATTCAGCACATAGCAACAGTGAGCTGGTCATGTTGGGCCTCCCGTCATCTATTAGTAAATCTACACACACATGGAACTCTATTCATGCTTCTCTGATCACTGCAAAAACAAAGCCTGTTTATCACCCTGCTCTCTCTCCAGTGTTTCGAAAGAAACCCAAACAGCTGCAAGAACATCTGTAAAACATTTGCTCTCTCTGAGATAAGTTTCCTCTGCTCTCTTAGCGTGTAAAACACAGAAGTCTGTGTCTGGCCAGCAGTCAGAACTGAGAGGAGCTTTTTGTGGTGCTGCAGCAAAACTGATTCTTCACAAGGAACTGGAAGTGCTCTACATGTATGATGGCAGTTAGAGGGTTTTGGGTGGTATTTGGCCTTCTCCTGCTTTCGCAGTGCTCCCTCCAACAGAAGAAAAGAAATAACAAGAAAGGTAGGACTTGAATTAAGAACAACATTTCAACATTTATGTTGTAATTACTGTTCAACTGTCAGGCGCCTCACGTTAAGCTGAGTGAACAAATCCTGTCCTTTGGAATAGACTCCACAACAACTGCTGCTATCGAGGACCTCCAGAAACAGATCAATGACATTGTTCAAGAGCTGAATGTGCTGAAAGAGCAGCAAGCTTTGCAGACAGGTATGCTTCTAGTTGCTGTCTCCTAAATCTCAAACAGTTTTGGAAATGGATGTCCCTGTCCTCTTTTGTGTAGGGGTGTGCGTTTGGGTGCATGGTTGTCATATTTTAATCAACAGCTCTCCAGAGATGACTTGACTTTGCAAAAGGAAAGAAATAAACTGGTGTGACATTTACCCCCCAGTTTGCCTCAAAGGCACAAAGATCCTCGGTAAGTGCTTCCTGGCCAATCCGGTGAAGAAAACCTTCCACGAGGCCAACGATGACTGCATCGCCAAAGGCGGCAGCCTGAGCACCCCTCTGACGGGAGACGAGAACGACCAGCTCTACAGCTATGTGCGACAGAGCGTGGGACCCGAGGACCACATCTGGCTCGGCATCAACGACATGGTGACCGACGGCCACTGGGTGGACCAGTCGGGCTCCAGCGTGCGCTTCAAGAACTGGGAGACAGAGATCACCCTGCAGCCCGACGGGGGCAGCAGCCAGAACTGCGCCGTCCTCTCCACCACGGCCAATGGGAAGTGGTTCGATGAGAACTGCAGAGCTGAAAAAGCCTCGGTGTGTGAGTTTAACATAGTCTGAGAGCCACGCTGCCGCTCGTTTAATCTCACGGTGCAGATGTGAGACTGGACATACTATCTGGTACTACTTAAAAGAACATGCGGCAGCCCTCCTCAGCACACATATTCTTTCACATGTCAGTCCAGAATCACACACTACTTGTCATAGTATAAGCTAACCTCCCTGGAGCAAGATCTTTTGTATTTCAATCATTCAATATTTTGTGTATTTTTAATAATATTACATCTTATCTGTTACTAAGTGTAATAAGACATCATGCACAAGGTCAATCTGCTTGTATTCCATTATATGCTGGTAATAAACGTGCACTTCCCAATTTGTCAGTCTCAATTTCTTTTTCTCTAACACAATAAGAATCATCTGCAGCAGGAAAGAAATGATTGCATAAGAACTCATAAAAACAGGACATGGCTGTTACAACTGAAAGTAAATCTCAGTTTATGTTTGCTGTCTTTTCTATTGGGTCCAGTGGGCTTCAAACATCAACGGTTTATCTCATTATAAGACTCAAGTGGTTGTTGAATGGCTCCTCCAAAACTATGAAATCATACAACTTAAATAATTAAAAACCCTTTTTAGAAGAATGATTTTGATTAAATTGATCAAAAATAAATATCCCTTTTGGCCCCTTTTTGTGCCTGTTGTCCATCTGTGGAAAATGCGAGAACGAACCTCTACAAGTTATTGTTTTAGTTAGCAGTTCTCCCTTTTAAGAATGAAGCCATCAAACAAACAGTCCACTTGGCCCTCAGGGACCTGGGGGTGTTGTTTGGTCCAGTCTTAAAGTCAACAAGATCTTTAATGAGAGGCCATTTTCCTCTTTACATTGCAAAAAAAAAATGTTATGTACATTTAGAGGAACTGAAAAAGTGAACAAACACCAGAGACTGCAGCGAAATAAGAAAAACCTGTACAAAGTTTAACTGTTTGACATTTCCAATGCCGTTTCTTTTAGTTTCCTCTCTGGAAATATCAGTGTGCGGCACTCCCAACCTAGTAAAACCTTTCAGTTATGACCTCTCATCTCCTGCATGCCATCTCAACAGAAATATTGGGACTCTATCTTGGCTCTGGCAATATTTTATTCACGCATCACATCAGTATGTCAGGACATTATCCATCAGCTTATAGACATACTTCACATCCAGAACATTCAATGACTTAAAATGATCTAAAAACACTTATTTGGGTCTTCAGAATTGCAGGAACTTCAACCCTAATCCTTTTCTGCTTTTTCTATGTGAGTCACTCCCGACCAGATAAGAACAAATCATGTCCCTAGCGTCATGTAAGTCAATAAATTTCATTCTCTCTCTCTCTTTTTACTCACCCCCAATAATTTAAGTCCTCTTTTTTTTTTAAAAACTGACTGCATCTTGAAACAAACTGGGATTTGCATCTTGTCTGGGTTCCATGCAGAATCAGGGACTTGGTTCTCAATACCACATTAAAAGGTGACAAACACCACATTTGCTTTAAAATATGGCTTTTCATATAGTCATTTATGCTGTAACTTTGCTCACAAACCTCAAATGAGAAGGAGTCCTTTCACACTGTGGAGCTTCAGTTTCTACTCTTCTTTTGTAACAAAAATGTTTTAATTTAACGAAACTAAACAGAAGTAACTTGAGTTCATTGGTCCAAGTAAGGCCGACTCCTGCTTTGATTATGGATCTACAGGGAAGCTGGAGCAAAAGAGAAGTTACTGACTTCATCCTCTGAAGAAATACAATTTTTTCCCCCAGCCAAAACTGGTGCTGTCTTTATGCTGTTTAAATCTCATCAGAAGGGAATGATTGAGCGAAGCGCCTTCATCCAGGATCCAGCTCAGCAACAGCTGCCGGCTGGTTACAGCATGAGCTGTTTTGTGGGCCTCGTTTTCTTACAAAAGCTGCACTCAAAAAAAAAAAAAGAAGTTCCTGGTAAGGCTGAGCAGCAAGCAATCACACAGAGGCCAGGGGATGGAAATCACAAAGTTCAAGTCGGTCGAGAGAAAAACAAAAAGCTGTATCCAATCATTTGCTCAGTTCCCTCCTTCTGGCTCCTGCCGACGCCCTGGATCTGGAGAGCGCTCCTCCTCGATTTGGTTCTCTTTCTGGTATATATCATTGTACACCAGAGCTTGGTTGTGGCTTGGAGGCCTGTTGGGAAGCGGGGGACCTTCCGAGGAGAATCGATGTGGCTGATGAGCCCCCACGTTGTCAACACTGTTGTTTTTAGTGACCAGAGGCTTTTGTGAGTCTGTGTACTGTGTGAAGGAGCGGTATGTGTCAAACTCTCCATAAGTGCCAATCTCTGCCCCTTTTTTCAGCAGGTGCGTGTAGACCAGCGTGTCCTCAATGGTGTCGTACACATGAGCCTCGCTATCTTCGCTGGTTTTTGGGAATCCGTTCGGCTCAGGGCGCATGTTGGTACCGCCTGGGTTGTAGATTGACATCTGATGATTGAGCTGCTTTTTCTTCTTCCTATATGACACAACGAATATAAAAGAAGGCAGTTTTAAGGCCATATATTGATTAATCTACATAAATTTGTAAAAGAATCCATTATAAAAGAGACAGGAACAGTCAAATATTTGCTTTAAACTCCAATGTCCAATTTAAGTCATTTTGATTCCTTTTGGCTTCTAAAAGCATGGACAAAATAAAAGAGGAATTGTCTAATAGTGCAACATTAAGTGTCTGCGATATCTAAAAGAATGGTTGTTCGTCTTAAGCAAAAGTCTATGAGAGCGTTGGAGCATAGGCGAAATGACATGGAAATGCAGAAAAGGAAAAATAAACAGAGCATAGCGAATGAACCACAGTCTGTTAATCAAACTGAGAGGAACAAGCTTGGTTAAACATTGGTTGAGAACATCCAAGCTACTCAGAGTTAAGATGGATGACCTGAGAGGGAACACCATTTATGTTCTGCTAGCAGTTGCAAAACAAAGACTGAGACTTTAGTCATTGTAACACCTTCATGAGGGGAAAGATACCGGTTTACCTGGAAGTGACCCCGAGGGATCAGTAACGTCCTACCTAGCTATCTAATCTGTTTGCTTAAGGATCATATGTTGACTTCTCTTCGAGAGCATAATCTCATCCAAACTAAAACACTGCACACTGACTGGGCCACATTGTGTGGATTGAATGCATACACGACGCTGAAAGAATGGGAAATTGATTCTGATCTTCTCAGTGGAGTCAAGGTGCCTAGTAACCAAGTAACTCTGGTCACTCGACTTGCTGACAAGACACGTTAACTGCTATTTCCGGCAGGTTCTGGACCTCATAGTGGTCCACGGGTGCTCTTAGGTCTCCTCCAAAAAGACTCACCTAACGACCGTGCAGACAATGGCCAACACAACGGCAAAAATAACCAGCAGGGCAGCCACCACACTCACGATGGTTATCAGCAGAACATCTAGAACGACAGAAACCAAGAAATCCCACTTTCACACTTTCTGCCTACAAGGTTTGTGTCAAAGCTGATGTGGAACGGCCGGTAATGCGGCCGAACGCCCTCTTACTCTTCCTCTTCTGCAGGGTGATCTTGGTGATGACGCTGAAGTCCCCTATTTCGGGTATACAGTTGGACATGTTGAGGAAGAAGTTCTCTGGAACCGTGAGCTCGCTCTCTGCCTTCTCATCCTCTCTGCGGCTGTAGTCTTCCTCAGTCCGGCTGACCCTCTGCACCCGGATGTTGGTGTGGCCAATGCTGCACTTGGGCTGGCTGAGGTTGGCAAACATTAGGTGGGCCTCCATCTTCGGTGGAACGGAGACAATCCAGGAGACGGTGGAGGACGGCTTCATGCCAACCGGCCAACCAGGAGAGGCCACAAGGACAGGGGTGTCTTTCGATGGAAATATTGTGAATATGTATCTTTCTAAAAAACAAAAAAATAATCGAATTTGTCACAGTAAAATGAACAATCTTGTTAATTTATTTTAAAATTAGCTGGAATCTGTCTCTTACCTGGTATTTCCCTTTCAAAGCTTGCGGTCAGGACGTGCTTTAAATACGTCCTTAGTGCTCTTAGCCCCATTCTGGACCGCCATGTGATGGTCACATTGGTGTGGATGAGGACCTTTTGCATTGCTCCCTTTGGGCAGAAGAATCCAATAAAATCTCCATGTTCTTCATCCATTTGAATAAGGATGCTGTCATTGCAAGGCTGACCGGGTAGGGCCTGTTTCAGGGCCCCAGAGGGAGACACAAGTTTTACAGTTCCATGCCTGGAAGGACGGAGAGTCCAGGTGACGGAGCTCAGAGAGGTGGGGAGGCAGGATGGCAGCAGAGGCACCAACAGATCCACTGGAGTCTTTGGACAGTCTCTCAGATGACTGCAATCTGATGAAGATCAAGACACATTCAAGAATAAGACTGATAATTGTGTTTGTTCAAGTGAGTAAAATGAAATTAGCAACAATAGCGTTCAGGTTTACAAAGATTTAAGATTCTGCATCAGTGGAATTTTAGAAGCTCAAGTAGAAAGCTGCTGGAAATGTTCTTTTCCATTACCGGGGACATCCATAAAATCTATGCAACTTCCCACATTGTAGCTCATTGGATAGGTCCCAGTAGTTAAGCCCTTAAAGTGAATTAAGCTTTTTGGATCAGAGGGCAAATGTCAATAAGAAATTTAAAAAGACTAATTTATAAAAGCATTTTCATCTTAATCATAATCTCTTGTGTAATTGAAGAGGGTAATAATCGTAACCAGAGCTTATTATTCCTGGTCTCCAGGACTGTAATCAGTATTTACCTATGACCCTCATGGCTGTGACCTGGACATCATCGGGAAGGCAGTCCTGAAAGGACAGCTCGCCCTTTGATGTGACTGTGATGCTCTTGATTGTCTCAGAGTTCATTTTCATCTCACAGCTGGAGTTCGGTCTCACATTATTGATGTGGAGAGAAAGGCCAGTCTTGCCAAGATCCACATTACACAACACTGAGGAGAGAGCAACACAATTACATAGGGGCTTACAATTCCATGTCTCTGTTTATTTCACTGGAAAGCGCATACGTGCACACACACACACACACACACACACCCCCCAAGGCATACATGACGTTATTCCTTGATCATCACAGGAAGTGCTTCCTGGGAATTCTGTCGCCACTGACTCAGAGATTAGGCAAACTGAGAACTCCCCAATGCTCTCAGGCCCCACTGCCCAGACATCGCTCATACCCACCTACTCGGTTTAAAGACAAGAAACTTTCTGTCATGGCCCCTGAGTGATGAAACTGAAAACTATTTATGACGGTTAAGATACAGTTTAGGGAGAGAGACATTATTTACATATGTGCCTGTTGGAACACATGCCAGTACTTTTCCAGCAGCTGGAGCTAAAAAAAAAAAAAAAACAGCAGAATATGTTCGTGACTTTAATTTCTCTTAAATGTTCGGCAACACAAACTCAATCTATCTAAACTGTTTTCAGAAGTGAACTGGAAAACTTGCAATATTGGACGGTTGTGACCACTTGCGGGCAGAAATAACAGTCAAATCAAAACACAATCATGCTAAAACACAAAAATGAGGCAACCACACCGTCCTGTCTCAATATATTCAGCAGACAAAGCAGTTTCACCATGCCCTCACAGCTGTGTTGCACCCTTCTTGTTATGCACGTGAAAACTCAACTTTGCCCCCAAACTGACTATATGCATCTTTTCAGAGCACTCACACATTATTTTTCCCTTAAAATTGCAGTTTTCTATAATCTAACCAACACAAACAGCATGGTGATATTTAAAGAGCCCAGAAAATCGAAACATCTGTGGAGGGATCTTGTCAGTTCAATCTACAAGGGCAGAGATAAACAGTCATGTTTGCTTCATGATTAAGTCTCAACAGTCATGATTTGGCTGGCCTGATATGTCACACCTCGTGTAATCCAGACTAAGACGTAGAAAACAGATTTGATGACCACTGCTTAATTCGACATTCAGAACCAGTTGCAGACTAAAAAAAAAGATTTGTCAAAGCAACGCCATGCTGTTTCGAAATGACAAGGACTTCTAAACGAACAGCGGTACACTATGATGGTTGGGCATCACTTTATGGCAAAAATACACAATTTTAAAACAGCTGTGTCAGAACACAGACTTTCTTTCAGATTCATGTTAGTGGGTCAATTTCAGAAAAGGGAACAAACCTGGTGAGCTTATTCTCGAAGCAGACACCTTGAAGTTCAGTGAGAGTCCTGGAGAGTGAGCACGTCTTCTGTCCATCTCGCAGTTCCTCAGTGTCAGTAAGAAACTCCCCTTAACCTCCTTCGGCTGGGGGTCGTTCAGACCCAGAACCGATGCTCCTCTCCCTTTGCTCTTGTACTCCACTGCCGTCTTCTTCTTCAAACACTGTGGCTGAGTGACGTTCAGAAAGCCAACGTCAGCCTCATATTGGTCTGGGACCTGAATGTACCACTCCATCACGTCGTCATCAGGAAAACTCTCTGGGTAGTTCGGTGAGAGCAGCTCTGATGAGGATGTGCCTCTCGGTAATTCCAGAGAAATTCTAGCAAGAGCTAAGAGAGGAAAGGATAAATTAAACAGAGTTCTGACAGAGAAGAGGACTAACTGAGAGAGAAGCATTGGAACTAACTTACACTTGATTTCTTCCCCCACTGACACATGAAATTGGCTTTTCTTCAGCTCCTGGCCTGCTGGCACATCTAAAGAAAAGATGCCCCTATCCAGGACTTGAGCACTTCTGATAGTACCCCCTCTGCAGAATTTCCCAACAACGGTGCTCCCTGAAGTCTCCAGGGCCTGCAGAGTGTAGGTGTGTTTGTCTGGACATCGGTCAAACGGACTGATCTGTTTCAGCCCCGTGTCTGTGAAGTCTAACTTGAATGCTTTTGGGGCAGCAGCCGTTATGTTCCAGGTGAACTTTCGAGGAAAACCCTGCAGAGGCAGGGAACCGGCGTCAGTCTGGACGACGTGACCACTGCATGACTTTGTGGAGCATTCTGAGAATGGAAGAATATTACTTTGCGTAAATAAACAAAACCATTCGTTCTACGACCCCATCAACGTAAGATGAATACATTCAGAAAAAAGTTATCCCTCTTCTCAGAAACCAATATTTTTGGGAGTATTTTATGTTACAGATTAGCTCATCTGGGAACTGATGGAGGGGAATGATGCCCCACTCTTGTCTGATATACGAGGCAAAAACATCTAGAAATCCAGCCTCTATTTAAGCTCTTATGATTATCACAACCAGGATGCCTGAGAATCTACGCCAACATCCCCATTCATATTCATGGTTCTTACCTATATTGCGCACAATTTCCACACTGAATACATCTTGCGGTCTAGAGCACTGAAACTCCAGCGAGACAGCAGTTTTCTCTTCTAACAAACGCCAGGTCGAGCACTGCTCCGGGGGTTCTCCGGCTCTGCACACTCTGCAGCCTTTGGCCTGCGTGCTGCTGATGTTGAAGGTTGTGCCACGGTCAGGAGTGATGGTCAGCCTCTGAACTCCTGAGACCAAATCAGAGGGGGTGAAAATGTACCCACACAAAGATTACCTCACCTACATGAGGCCACATGTAAACAGTGAGTTAAGATGATCTCCCTCCTATGACTAAGCAGACTTGCAGTGACCGGGCAGGCAAAAGAAAACACACATATCAGCACATACTGTGTGGCTTCGTTTCGGCACATATCACGGTTAAACCTCTACCTTTTTCTAGCAGACACAACCTGACGTTGTGACCAACAACAACAGGAAAAAGCTCATTCAGCTACACACAATAACAAGAGCAGAGCTCAATTTCTGGACTGATCCGGCCCTTTTGGCTTGAATCACTCAAACACGATCTTTACAGTCATGTAACACGCAAATAGATGCATAAATTTATAAATAAAAGAATGGAAAAAATAACCCATCAATAGCTGAATAGATAAGCTCAATAAACTCCCTTGAGTGAATGTTTGTTAAGTCCCACAGGTCTCCTCCTGATGTTGTTTTGATGTAGAATCAGAGATATGAGATGAGCAGATCTCCCATTTCAGAGCGAATCCGTGAGGCTGGTTGATCATTAACTCACCTGATACGGTGGAAACGACGGCAAACAGAAGGAAAATCTGTAGAGAGCGTCCGTCTGATCTGTAGGGGGACATGCTTCAACTCTGTAAATCTGCTCCTGAGGGAAACGGTAGGAATTCAGCTGATTTCTCATAACTCAGAATCCAGGGGTGCGATTATCCTGCGCCACATCGTCTTCGCCTTTTTCCACAGAGCTCAGCGCGCAGCAGTCGAGACGCGACTCTTCTAGTTCCTACTTGAGTCAGGCGCCAGGGGAGTGTGGAAACAGGTAACGTCAGGGCGTGGCCCGGGTGGCCATTTTGGCAGGTAAAGAGTTCAGAACTTCGTTATGACGCAAAAACAGTCACGTCTCTTGTAACCTCATCTGGAGCACGTCTACCTGGCCGGTTAAAAAGACAGCGTTTTTGCTTTCAAAAGAAGAATTCTAATTCAGATTTTCCTCTTTATTCAACTAAAATGCGTCCTTGTGTATGAGTCATAACTCCTCTGCATATCATAAGAAAAACGCTTCTCAATATGAATTGAATGTGAAATATTTTCTTTCTCGGAAAATGTTCTCAATTATCCCGTTCCTGTAATTTGCATGTCGTTTGAGAAGATTTCCAAAAACTAACAGACTGTTTCCAGTCATAATCAATTTTTTTTTTAAAACAGTTGTGGTCCTGTATGGAGCACCCTGACTGATTGAAACACAGAGAAGTAAAAGACTCCACCATATAGCTTGTACAATATACACAAAGTGTGTTTGAAGTTCTAAGAGAAAAGTAGAATAGTTTCATCTTTAGAAAGGTATGGGGTAAAAAAAAAGGTGTTGGGGTTTCTAACTAGGAATTACACACACAAAACAACAATTGATATGGGTTTTATTGTTATAATTGAGTTCAATCCTAAAGTTTAAGCAGATCCATCGGTACACTCAGATATAAATCTTATCATTAGTAAAATCAGAGTCCCAGTGACTCCACAGGCACGTTCCTTCAGATTTCAATAAAGGGGAGACATCTGAAAATGTGGAAGGATGTCTTCCCGTATTGCTTTCGATTAATATTGGAATTTTCAGGCTTGAATATGAGACATTATTGGACAATCAGCTTAAAGATAAACCCCCTGCTGCCCTGGCCTGACCGCAGCTGCAAATCCAGGGCCAGGGTTATTGTTTATTTGTTTGCGGAGTGCATGGGCAGTCATTTACAGAGAACCTAAGAACCACTCACCCTCTAATGTTGTTGCTACACAATTTGCAAAGCAGAAAGTGTGAAGACATTCAACCTAATATACTACTTAACTTAACGGAGCTGCAAAGGGCTAAAATTCCTCTCAAATTGACTATAAGTACATCAATACTTTAGCTCTTTAAAAGGATATGCATGATGTAATAGAAAGAAATGTAATGTTGAGAAGCCTTGCTTTATAAAAATGTGTTCAATACACCCAGCTCAGGAGTTAAGAGTTAGTGTTTAGTGTTACTTAGTTTAGTTCTATTTTCTGCTTATTTACCATCAAAGTATATACTGGTACAACTCTAAACTAAACTAAATATTAGTTAAATATGTGTGGGGTCCAGGTATTTTAACTGCTACGGATATGAAGAGTGAAGAGCAATGAGAGAATAAGTGAGACATAACATGACCAGCGAAAGCCTACATAAGTGATTCCACTTTTATTTAAACTGTTGGAACATTAATACAAATAAACACGTGTCATGTACTTGAGTTTATAAATCTAACAATATAAGAATTGAAACTGTATATATCTTGATCATAGCCAACACGTATTTATCAGGATTTATTGGAAAAGAAGCCTCTACATTTACTTTAGACGGAACATGATTATAAGTTGGATAACCACACACTTTCCTCTGTCAGTGCAAAAGTCCTACACATGGGAAATATAAGGCAAAGAACTCTCTAGAAAGATTAAAAACTATACAAACACTGTTTAAAGAGAAAGGTTTGCACAGTTTACATTGACGTATTCTACAGGAAGGCCTACAAGGGTATACAAAACACATTGTTGTTGGTCCCAGTATAGATTACTATTGGCTAGTACAATATACCTTGATACTTTACCTCGGTTGTCCTTATGCAAGGAGGTGTAAAGGTAAAAGAACAACCAGCGCTTCCTCAGAACCACCGCAGTCATTCGTTGGTCCATGTGCACAGCTGGATGGCTACAATTATAGTATAGGCAGCACAGGCTATGATTAGAATAAAGATCTGACAGTTATCTCGGTCTCCTCTGCTCCATCCCGTTAGGCAGAAATCCTGCAATGATCGGGACTGGCCATATGAGAGCAGCAACACTCCACACGATGATAACCAGAGTCATGAAGCAAGCCACAAGTGTAGACTCGATGGGCTTTCTGTTCAGCCTCCAACTTTTGTCCCCCTTCAGCTCGTCGAGGCTGAAATCCACGCAGCAGAAAGTGACCTGATCCCCGCTCTGCTGGCCCCTCAGTTTCCCCTGACCGAACCTCCGGTACCGGGACATCCCGCACCCCACGCACAGTCTCAACTCCTGCTGACCTCCCGTGACCCCGAGGTGCTCGATGACCACGGGCGAGATGGCCCGGTTGAAGGAGGCGGAGAAGAAAGCCCTGCCGTGGTTGTTGGTGGTGTAGATGAGCACGTCGCACTGGAAGCCGAAGCTGCTGTCCCAGCGGGCCACCAGCGAGGTGGGCAGGAGTCTGTGGACGCTCACGTTGCATTGGAACTGAGTGGGACCGGTCGTCTGCAGGGGCGAGGCGTCGGGCGAGGCTTCACTCTCGTCCACGGACCTCTTGGAGAAGCGCACGTCCACCTCCAGGTTGGCCAGGAACCTGTTGGAGGAGTTGATGGGCGGCAGGAGGAGGTCTTCGTCGCTCCAGCCCTGGCATGGCGGGAGGAGAGCGGCCACGGCGGTCAGAGCCAGCAGCAGAGTTGGAGAGTTGTTCAGCATGGCACCGGGCGCGTCTCCCCTGCTCGCATGGTGCTGTGGCGATGCGCAGACGGCGAGCAACACGCGCAATGTTTGGAAAGGCCGGGGATTAAAAAAAACAACAAAAAAAATACTCAGATCCCCACAGAAAAATTCAGTTCCAATAGAAACGTCCTTAATCTGTCACACGGACACATCCCCCCTCCTCCTTCATCCGGTGAAGAGATTTTCCTTCTGTCTTCAACAAATGCGCCCCGGGTTTTTTGCTGAACAAGAGCAGCAGCCTGCGCTCTCAGCTTCGCGTCCTGCTCCGTCACTTCAGGTGTGAGCACTGAGCACCAAAACACAGGGGAGTGGTGTGAGGAGAGAACCCTCAGTGCGCAGAGACGCACGCACAGCGCTCAGCGCAGGCACAGCCACAACACAAGTCCAGACTTCGCAGACGGAAGACTTTATTTCCCCCAGTTTGGACGACAAAGAGCAGAAGCAGACCGCTTTAAAACAGGTCTGTTCACAAATCTGTCGCTGAAAAGCCCACTGAAAGATCAAACTTTGCATCGTATGTTCTATGCTTTCTGCAACTTTAATGAACAGTTTTGATATAAGGTGCATTCATCTGCTCAGTTGTTTTCTTTAAGATTTAATATACCCAAATTGCCTTACAAACAATAGACTTGTTTCTTATTTGATTCCCAGATGAAATTCTACCCCTTTGCCATCAGGGCTGTGCTGTGTTGAGTTCAGCTGATCTAAATGAGGCAAAAACAAATTGGGTACAATTCCAACTCTTTTAAAAGTTAATATTTCATGTGACCACATATATTCTTCTACACAGCCTGAAAGCCCTTCAATAAGCTTTTGTTTTTGTAGTCTTCCGGAATAGTCCAGATTTCTAAAGGGCATTTCAAAGCTTTGCTTTGGATGTTGGCAGCCTTTTGTTGATGATCCCACACTGCTTCAGTAATCTTGAGGTCTGGGCTCTGGTGAGGATTCACCCCTCCACAAAACCTGTTGCCCCTTTTCACTCCAGTTCTGTGGTCATTTGGTATATGTCATCCTTTCCCCCCTGTTTCCCTTATTTAAGAAGGGCTTCTTGATGGTTGACAAAAAATGCAGGATAATGTTCTGGCTGTCATACGGTTCAACAGGGCATATCAGTTTCATGTTTTATGTTGGTTTGTAAAGTTTTCTGAAAGTCATGAGAACATTTTCCTAGCCTTCTCATAACGTTCTGGGCTATAGTCGTGTTGTGGCTGGAGGATTCTCCCCAAATCCTTGCTTTGAGTGTCATAAAGTGATGGGAGAATCTATTATGTAAATTTGGAAGTTGTCTCCTTGGGAAGAGAGACAATATCAAAGGCATGTTTATTGAGCTTTACTGACCGGCATTAAAATAATTTTGCAAATAAAAGCCTTGAAATCATTTGCTATCTCAGTGTCAGTGTGTGGTGCGAAACTAAATCCATAATTTTCCACTACTGAATACCAAAAGCAGATAGGCAAGACACATTAAACTTCTGGATAAACTTGATTAACCTCAGTTATACCAATCTGTTCCAGCCATATATAAAACAAATAAAAACAAAAAGCAAAAACATTGGATTAGTCATGCTCTAGTGGCCATATATTGGAATATGAAGGATACAGTTTAATGCAGGAGGTGGGGAGGGGTGCTGCAGTGCTCGATATGACACATATTTGGTTATATAGAAATATTCCCATGGGACTTAGCATAACAGGATTCCTGCTGAGTGCCGCAACAAGGTCACATCAGTTACTGGGACATTTCATTTGAGTGATTGTGTTCAAAGATAAGAAGTTAATCTCCATGCCATCCTGAAACGATTAACTTCTGAACCCTTATTTAGTCAGAAAAAACTCACAAACCTCAGCTGCATCCACTATGCAAGCAGGCCAACTGGAGCACCGGGGGTTTGGACTGCCCCGCTCAAAAGCCCCCTCATCCGCGTTGGCAGAGAACACCACAGCTATCTAACTTGCGATTTGGCACATCATTTGTCACAAACTCTCGAAATGAAGTATGTGTAGTAAGAGATACGCAAAGTACTGTAAAATTAGTCTTATTTTGACAGCGTAAGAGCAATTTGTAATATTTTTTTATGCCATTCAGTAATAAAGTATCTGCGAGATTCTGTGGTATCACAGATACTCACTGCTTTCTCTCCAATTGTGCAAGGCCACATTTCATACACAATATTCCCACGTAAAAAGGCCGCCAGTTGTCATCTGTCTCTCCTTTTCTTTAATCATAATCATAACTTATGCACTTTACAAGACTTGTTACTATAGTTACCTACAGGATAGCGTAATGATTTAAGAGAACTGAAAAGTCAGTGCCTGTGGGCTGGATCTTCATCTCTTTTCTGTTGTATGTTTACATGGCAAAGCCTGTAGTTCAATGGATTAAGAACAAAAATGGTCACTGAGCTTGCCATGAATTAAACTGACATCACCTTTTTCTTTCTACTTTTGTTTTCTATGTAAATGCATTTAGCTGTTATCTGTAAAAGATGTAGAGCCAACAGTCCATAATCTCCTCCCATGTGTGTCCATCTGCTATTAGCTCCATGAGCCTCCTGTATGTTGATGTCTGTGTCCCTTGAGCAAACTATCCTCTCAGGGAAAGTCAGAAACATTCATAAACATGTGGCTCTCCTGTGCCGCAGTACCAGGGGGGTTTGTACACAGAGCACCTCACCGTCTGCTCTATCTGATACTGGAGAGAACACAGCCATCTCTCCCACTTCTGTGCTACCCCCAATTGTGTTTGTGTTTCAGATCCAGCACCTTTTTTGCGAAGAGCAAATCTGACTACAATGGGGACACAGCTGCACTTGGTCTCAACTGAACAGAGCTGACATAGCAGTTTAAATATTAGGATTTGCAGCTGAACACCTGGCCGATTTTTAGCAGGAAAGGTTTTAGATGGATTTAGCTCAATTCACGATGAGCACAAGGTAGAATACACACCTCTATGTAGCGAGGATTGAATGCTTTCATCCATATACTATATGTGTTATATCTCTACAATCGAAAGTCCAAAAACGTTGGTCAGGTGTATGAATATAAATGAGAACTGAATGCAATGATTTCCAGATTTCATTAATGAGGGATTTTTTCACAGTTATACAAAGAAAACATTTCAGATGTTGAATAGGAGATTTTTCACTACTTCATGAAAGATATTCTGTAATCTTAAATTTGGTGCAAAATGTCCCAGAATGGTTTTGAATATGCCACGTTTATCAGTTTGAATGATCCCCTTTTGTTTTAACTATTCTGCAAACATCTCAGATCTCAACATCTCAAACAGTAAATTCAAACTTCGGGAGAAATGCTATGGTTCTCCTTGTTTAGGATTCCAACAGCTGAACTGTGTAGTTTGTCATTGATCAGTTGAACAATGCTGAAACAAGTTAAGCTATCTTAAAAAGATATGTGCGAGAGTTATATCGGAACATCACTGACTTGTAAGTTGACCTGGTTAGTTATTTTTCTTAGCTTCTTCTTTTTTAAATCCCATTTCCAGCACTTGCTGGCCTCTACCAACATTTCCAAAAAGCTGCACTGTCATTGATTGAATGTGAGCTCATATTTTTTATATTTTCCTGATTTGTTGTGGCTTAGATGCTTTTCTTGCAATTTAAACATTAGCGGTTACAATCCTCGAACATTGCTACAATACAACATATTTCAGTGGAACAACATGACAAATCATGTCTTTAATAATGATTCATAATTTATTAATGATTAACAATGATTAAAAGGATAGGTTTTAGGTCACCAGTTTACTTCAATCACCCAAATCTGCATGTTTTTCCATGCCTTCTGTTTGCCACATTTCAAATTGCATCAACTCAGAAATGAGTTGATGCAATTTGATGCTCAACTCAAAGTGATGCTTTTAAACATCATATACACTTCCTTACAACTAATATATAATGCATCAGAAACAATAATAAGCTATTGACAGAATGAGGTCATTGACCAGAAGCTAAATGTGATGAATTATGCTGTTTCATCTTTGCAGCCTGGGAAATATTAATGCTACTTGGGCAAATCCTTTTCTCCAGTATTATTTCAATGGTATAATTTGTTGCCGTGGCCTGCCTCTTTGTATTTGATGTAAGCTCCAGCAGAAGGTAAAGATGCTTTGGCCTCAATTTGCACCTGAATGTGCTTGTCTGCTCGTCTCTGCTTAATTGTGGCAGCATATTCAGCGCTACACTTTTGCTTTAAAACAATCACCCAGTTGTTTGGATCTCTTTCTGCTCACTCAGAAGTCTCTCTGGAGCTCAGAAACACTCCCACACGTCTCCAAATGCAGGTCCCTCTGCATCAGATATGCTCTTGACAATGTTCTGTTGAGAAGAGCAAGAAAATGTAAATGACTTTTGTGTTCATTAATTATGCTATAAAAATGTAAATGACTTGGGAGACGAAAATGCAAATGGATAAGATAAAAGTCCACTGCTGAAGGAAAATGTATGAAAGATTCATTTTATCAAAACGTGGCTCTTTATTCAGGAAACCAAAAGCAGGATCTGCAGCAGCTCCTTACTGGTCTCCATCAGCTCTGTGCTGGCTCAGACAAGTCAGTCTGACCCCCCCGCCTCAAACACACAACCGACTTAATTAGAAGCTGAGGAATGGGCTTGTGCATCCACAAAGCAGCAGCATTAAATGTCTTTCTTAACATTTGAGCTCGGCGAATCCCCTGTCTGTCTCCAGAGGACATGTCATACCCCCAAACACTGCCAGAACATATCACCACGGCAACAACGACGGTGGATTCCTTGTGAGCCCACTAATGAAGAAATGCCCAGTTTGTTTGCTTGTTATAGTGATAATGAAACTAATAACAACACTGTCCACCAGTGAAATGAATAAAAATGCTGTGTTTTGGGTATGATCCACAGGGTAGCAGCGGTGATGTTTTCGTATCAGTGAGGAAATCTGATTGTGTCAGGGGGTAAAAGCTCACAGTTTGCAAAAAGCATGAGAAAAACCATCAGGAGTAGAATAAAATGAGATGTGTGTAAGTGCAGGCTTTTGGCCTAATTGACAAAATATCAAGAAAAAGCCTTTTTATATATGACTTAGAATGTCTACTGCAGTGTCCTTGAATTTAAAAAGGCTATTTCACACACAAGGTTTGTTATAAAGAGGTGGACATCCACTCTGCAAAGGAGGTCTGCTGGTCACTGACATAAGAGCTGTGTTACATAAGGTCTTTTGGAGCTTAGAACTCAACCTGATTGAAATGCTGTGGTGGGACCTTAAGGAAGCTGTGCATAATCAAGTGTTCCAAACCTCAACGAACTGGAGTATAAACTCAAGGAGGAGAGAGGACCAAAAATTCCCCCATAAAACTCATTACTTATTATCTCCTCTTCAGAGTGTGATATTACATTAATGGCTCATCAGTGATGCATTCACATCAATCCCCGTTGAGTTAAACGAAAGTCTAATTGACTGCTGAGGTGATGAATTCATATAAATGAACCCCAAAGTGCACGAGCAAAATGTCAATCTGAAAAATAATTATGGCACCAAACCCAGCAGCCATCGATGCGTTAATGTACGTCTTAATGTGTGCGAGCGTATATGTGTGTTGTTTTTTGCCTGCTTTCAATGAAAACATCAAGACTCAAGCATAGAATCTGTGAAATAAAAAGATTCTTGGACATGATTGAATTCCCATTTTAATAGTTGCAAACTTTGTGAAGATAGAAGAAAATCATGTTTACAGCAGTACAATAGAAAGAGCCAGCTCAACGAGTGCTTAACTACTGCCTACAAAGAATGGGGGATGCTGATCCAGAACAGATCCAGTTAGGTAGAAACATGTCACAGTTCACATTGGCTACAGAAAGATGAAGTGGAGTTTGTGCAAACATGAAATCTCTCATCCAGATCGGAGCATGTCATGTGTCTGTGTAAAAGATGGATCAGGATAGATTCACAGATGCCTCCGGAGCGGATTGTGTGAGATCTTGTTCCAGCTGCAAAGTTCCCTCATCTCGATCTGTGCCACCGTGTTTCTCCCACAGGCCCCGGTCCTGCATGAGCACAGATAAGTGAAGGACACATGAGGTTGTCAATGTGAAATAGGCCCGGGAAATAACATCACACTTATCAGGCTCCTTGAACCGCAGTCAGCGGCATGCAGAGACCCATCAGCCTTCTTGTCCCCGGTCTCTGGGAGCTGAGATGGTGTGAGATTGCTTCTCCCTGGCTCCGCTGGCCCACCTCTCATTCAGGCAGATGTGGATTGTAACTCACACTCTGGGTCCTGAAAGGTCACCTTGGACAGGTAGAGACCAGTCAGCCCTCCTCGGCTTTCTAACTAACAAATTGCTGTTCCGGTAACTCCGCGTGGTCGTTTGTCATGTGGTTCTCTGCTGGTGAAATGCAATCGTCCTCAGAAACAAGGAGAGAGGGGATGATTACCATGGGCTGTTTGTCATGGTGAGAGCAAGGAGGCGGATGCGAGTCGAAAAAGTGGATGATTGGTTGCTTTCAAGAGTGATTTGTTTGAAAAACAACGGGAAGCCTGCTTGAAGCCCGGACACAGACACAATGTTGAGTTCCAAAAAAGCCCCAGCTATCATCCAACAAAACCAACTGATTAAAAAAACTTTTCCATTTTTCTAAATATTAAGAATAAAAGATAAGGCAACGGACCACTGAGACAAAGCTGGCAACCAGAAAGCTGATGAGAATTTCACAGAAGTGATTCCACATTTTCTATCAGATTTCCAGGAATAAACCATCTTTGTTCGCTCTAACACTCCCTGAGGACAGAGGCTCCATCTGCTCCTCTCATAAGATGTCTGTCATTTTTCTTTACTCTTCATCTGCTAAGAGGACAATCATAAAAAATACCAGGTATAGTTGTGACAAAATTTAACAGAAAACATCTAGTTTATTACCTCAAGTCTATGTCAACATGTATTCCACTCTCTGCTTGTAATTCAGGAGGAAAAATGTAATATCATTCAACATTACAAATAACCCTATCTTTGAATTGCAGCTTTGAATGTTACAGTATGCAGACAGTAAATTTTAAGAAAATGTAGGAACAACATGCAATGATGTTTTTCAACCTGATTTAACCTGATTTTCTGTAATGTCATTTCCTGTGGTGTATTAGAGACGCTCATCTAAATGCAAAGGGCGAACCGGAACTGGAACGAAACCTTTTTTCAGAAACCCATACTGGTGTCCTTATTTTTTGGGCATTAAAATGAGTGGTGGTGAAGCATAACCTAATCTAGCTCTTTGAATGGCCCCTTTCATAGCTATGTGGTTATATAAGTGACCACAAGAAGGAAATGACACAGCAAGAACTTTAGATGAAAACAGTAAGTGTAATGAATTTTGATTCCAACTAAACTGGAACTTTACAAGGTTATTAATTATGCAGTGTCTTATTAGCACATTAGCACAAGTCAATTTTTGTCAATTTTTGTCTTTATTATCTTTTTCCTTATTTGATCTTCCTCAAAATTCCTGAAGATTTTGCAATATTCTGTGCAAAGAGTCAGTCATAATGAACTACAGTAAAGTGTGTCTGAGATGTTTGTCAGAAATGTGTGTGCATGCCAATCAAATTACAGTGTCATCTCTGTACCTTTAGATCTAGCTTTGCAATCCCTATCATCACAAAAAAACTGTCCACATTTTTTATTGTCCAGAGCATTGACAGAAGTTCTAGTTTTGAATTATATGTGGTGCAGTCTTCAAAATCCCCTGCAGCCTGACGTAAAATAGTAAAGAGGGGAAGAGGTGAGCAACAGATGATTAACCTCTGTATCTCCGGATGTATCTTTGGCTGCAGAAAGTTAGCCTCTCCAATGTGAGAGAAACCCATTACCCTCTCATTTTTCCGCTACAGCCACATCCTGTGGTGCCCTGGGCAAAGACGCTTGTTTCGCTCTGATATATGATAGGGAGTCAGAGCGAAGCCCCAGGTTTGGCTGCCTGACGCCAGACACAGGAACTCTCCTTATCCCCCTGCTAATCATATCCTCTCGTCCTTCTTTTCCTTCCTCAATGAGTCTGACTTCACGGCTCCTGCCAGCACGGCAGATCAAAGGTGAGAGCCATGGGGGGTGCTATCAGGAAAACAGACTGATGAGATGCAGGCTCCTCGTCATCTTCATCCTTGGTGCCTCTGTGCTCTGCGATGAAGATCTGAGTTTAAGTCAGCAGTCACTTAATGCTGGATTTTGGCATAAAAGTAATTATCTTCTTTTCTTCTATGTCAACCTTAGAAGGCCTCCCTCCAAAAGTGTACGGTTACTGTCAGTAATTCTGTGAAATATAAGTAGTGGTTCCCAGGCTTTCTCATGCATGGATGGCTTACTTTTGGCATGAGTTCAGTATTGTGGTCTGAGGGAGGATATGCGTAACAAATTAGATGATAGTGGACATTCAAAATTATAAATAAGGTTTTTAAACAACTCACACTCAAGATTTTTTTGCTCTTATCATCCGTAACAGGGAAACATGTGCAGATGATAATAATTATTATTATTCAAATCTTTTTATTGTTTTATACATGTAAGAACAACAATAAAGCAAACAAAAACAAAATGACAACAGGTGCTAACATCACATATTTAGTGGGGGGGGGAGGGGGGGGGGGGGGG
>JABUIW010000019.1:10150735-10163217 GCA_013363375.1 Menidia beryllina
ATATGCTCAGAAGTCTGTCTCAAAATGCAAAAGAAATGGCTGCCAGGTGATATTGTATTGTTGGATTGAGTCATTTATTGTATGTTTCAGATGTTCAAGCTTCAGATGGAGCATAACATCTTCCATCCACTGCTTATGAGATGGAGGAGCAGCTCTCTTCCAATTAAATAATATAAGGCGTCTTGCAAGCAGTGTAACAAATGCTATAGCATTGGCCTGCTGCGTTGTTATTGGTGTAGTCGGAGGGACAACCCCAAATAAGGCAGTTAGAGCACTGTGATCAATATTCCTCTTGCATATAATATAATCGTCCTAAAAAACTGACTCCCAAAAGGGGAGGAGCCTGGGGCAAAGCCAGAACATATGACTGAGATCAGCAGGGTTGTGTCCACACCTAACACAAGATGAATCTACACCAGGATACATTCTAGCTAATTTGTTAGGGGACAAGTGCAATCTGTGCAGAACCTTAAATTGTAGCAGGCTATGTCTAATGCAAATTGAAGAAGAATGGATTATTGAGATTGCGGCCTGCCAGGCTGCAGATGATATTAATAAACAATGAGGACAACAGCAAGGTTTTCAGCCTGTGAAATATCACTCATATCTTGTCACACTTTACACCTCCCCCCTCAGTTACATCATCATATGGAATTTTTCATTGCTGGAACATAAGCCCTTTGTCATGTGAGCAGCTTAAATAATTAAGCAGCGAGTATAGTTTTTGGGCCGGGTTTCTAGTTTGAGTCAGAATAATTTGCAAAGCAATAAAAAGAGAAAGATGATGATTTGTAATATTGTGAGAAATAGATGGGAATGACCAAATAGTGCATGATGAAATCATTTAAAAAATAAAGTGAAACTGTGCTTAATTTATGCTGAAAAAGAACATGAAGAAAAGAGAAAAAACACAAACATAACTGAAAAAAGAATGGAAGCCAGGACCAATTTTAATTATTTCCTCAGCACAGCAAACACAATCCTGCTCTTTTTTCTCACTGTCCATATTTATATACTTTCTAATGTCATCTCATAGATTAGGAAGTTGGGGATGGACAATAATAACAACACAAAGATTTTTGGGTTAATGTAACATATTTAAACGTAAGAATAAATCTTAAAAGAGTTTAAAGCACTTCAAAAGAGTGTCCCTACTAGTATAGTTTGAATAGAAACATCTATACAAACTGTTTTCTGGAGTGTGACAAATGATTAGTTAACAGGAGCAAAATATTTTTCAAGGGCTACTAAAAACAACATTCTTTTCATTGTTATTTATTTAATGTCCAAATTTAATTGGTAACATATTGTTTACAGTAGCAGTATTGATTTGTGGGTTTCATAAAAGTAATTTAACATTGTGTTTTTGGTTTGTGCTTATTCCCATGCTACCGCTTCCTAAAATTCCTAAAATTCACTTCTATTGTTTTGGTATTGTCAAGACCTAAAGGCTCAGAAAACCACCTCTGATTGTGGCCTAAAAACAGGGTTTTAAAGAAGGCTCTTAACAATGAATGATATTTATTCTGTCAGTTTAGAAATCTCAGCTGCTGAATTCAATTTCCGGTCTCTGCAGGCTATGCTGTGAAAATAGACGGATGAAAAGTAATATCAAAGGTCAAAGATTGTATGGTTGCTAAGATAACACAGGGAAATTTCGCTCGGAATCAACTGTAAAAGTCTGGTAATATCGCGTGCACGTACTGGTAAGATAAGCGCGCACGCACAGGAAGTGATTGAGTTAAATAAAATAAAAAGGCTTTGTAACGGTTTTGTTTCTGCCGTTGCGCAATGTGTTAATAAAGGTTATTGAAATCCAAGATGGCTGCGCCCTATGCAGTGGCATGAAGCTGAGGTTCAGATAAATTATAAAATGTTAGAGGACCTTACGTGATGTATTTAGACTCGACTACTTGTTTTATGTTTGTCTGACCATAACGCGGTGACAGAGGACCGGGAAATACAACAGTAAGTAGCTCCAGAGACCATGCTATTCCTTGAAGAGTCGCCAGTTCACCCTTCACTGACAAGAGACAAGTGTAGCTAACAAACACGACCGAAACACATCCACGGGCAGTTAAAGGGGTGCTCGAATTGTGTGCTGTGTTGTTCTTGTGGGTTAAAGGGGAGCAGAAAACATGTTTCATGGGAATGAAATGAATGCCATTGGGCATAAGGAGCCGGAAATATGCCGCATGAGAGCTTCGTGAGGGTCAAGAATTCAAAGCATGACATGTGAGCATCACAGCGTGCTAGCCTGAACAGAATAGAAATCCCCTTTATTGTCATCATACAGTGTATAAACTAAAATTGAATATATTTTCAGGGAGAGGGAGAGACTGTTGCTTCTCTATTGTACTGCTGTCATTTAGAAAAGTCTCCTCCTTCAAAAACTGAACAGCAGCTTGGGGAAACTCAGAAGGTGAAGTCTGATAATGTAGCTTCAGTGTACCACTTTAACAACAAGGTGAACCAGTTAGCCACGAATAATGGCGTCCCGTGCTCTAATATATAAATGTGTTGAGAAAAGGGCACCAAAAGCCTGTATTACATATAAATGTACCCTCATATCTACATATTCATCCCCTTTGGCAGTGAAGGAAACTCATCCTCAGAGGGTCTCATTTTATCAAAATTTAGCTGTTTCATGCTTATTGCCACTGAAAGTCAAACAGTTGTTAAACTAGTTGAGAACTTAATATTATTGGCTTGAATGAATATGAAGCTATATGGGGGGTTTGTTTAAACAAGGGATAGGAAATAGCTCATCACACACTCACATTCACTCCCAGGGGCAGTTTAATTCAGTTGACCTAGCATGCATGTTTTTGGATGGTGGGAACCCATGCAGACACTGGCAGAACATGAACAACGCCACACAGAAAGGCCCCCGGGGTTCAAACCAGGAACCCTCTTGCTTTTAGGCGACAGCGCTAACCACCAAACCACCATCCTGCTAGAATTATTTTTTCATTTTCATCAGTATAAGCTGATCTGAGATTTATAAATCAATCTCACAAGTAAAAAAGTCAGATGATTACTGAGGCTTTTTTGATAAGTAAGTAAAGTTTTTACAGCCTAGAGGACTCTAAATTATTATAATTATTTCCAGTAATATAGCATTTGACAGCATAGATCTGCCACTTTTATGTGATGTAGAATGAATGAACATGAGCTCAAACCTGAGAAAACACTTATGCGGTCTGACATGTTTTGACCGGCTCCTAAACGTACACAGGTCTGTGGTCCTGGACCCTGACCTTCGGTGAAACCTTGCCTCCCGCTCGTGCAGCGGACGTATCAGCGCCAGAAGTTTTCAGTCCCTCTCCGTAGGAGCCTCCCAAATGCAGTCGCCATAGAAACGCTGTCTCGGTCTCTCGTCTCAGCCCACTCACTCACGCCGTCAGGGATGTGCCCAAGCTGGAGTGCTCGGCTCCACCAGCCGCAGCCTGAGGGAGCAGCGCTGTTTGCTGCCATGCTTAGCCTATACTCGAGAGAATGTAGTGGGAGGTGGGGGAAAAAACATCCCAACGAGCAGGTGGGTGGAAGTGGAGAGGCTTTTTCTCTTTATATTTGCCTGGTTTACATAACTGAGTAATCCCCCAGACTCCCCCCAGCAGGTCAGATTCCATCTCCATGATGAGGAGAATTGCACTTTCTTGCATTTGAATGCTATGATTTTTTCTTAATATTTTCTTAAAAATGTCTCAAATTCTTTATCCGTGTCCGAACCTTTGTTAAATTGAGAGTTATTGATGTCTTTTTGCTTTTGAACTTCTTCTCTTTAAAGTACTTTCATCACTTTGTAGAATATAGAATCGGCAGCCCACCACAGCTTAAGATAAGCAGTAGCAGTTCTTATTTATTTACCTAATTTACATGCTTATCTCGGTTCGTTGTCAGGCAGCGAGGATTGTCATTTCCTCCAGTCTGCTGCTCCAAAGGTCTCTCGCTGCCTGAGATCCACATGCATCAGAGCAGTGAGATTAGTCTCTTGATGGGTCAGGCTAGCAGCAGTTGTACTCCTTTGCCAAGGAAGCAGACAGTACTGATAAGTCAGGTTACCATGGAAACTGTGTTTATGCACATTTCTTAGTGTGTGTGTGTGTTTTGTTGTGCAAATGATAAATTTAGGTCAAATGTTTGTTTGTTTAAAAAAAAAAAATGTATGCATGCAACTGCCTGTCTGACCTACATGAGGCCAGAAACAAGTTTGATATGTTTCTGTGTTCCTGAAAGAGAGAGAAACCTTTTTTGTAGTAATCCAAAACAAACAATAATGACCTCTTGAATGTTGTTAGATGCAGGACAGCTCAAATTTAAATTTAGAATCCAGAATAATCCTGCTTTCCATGTCTATAATCCAGTATTTCATGATTTTCAGATAACATTTTGAGGAAAGCAGGAACATCCATCCAGGTTATGTTCAGAGGCAGCTGGACTCCCTCGCCTCCTTTAATTTGGTTAAAAAATTCTAAAACCACAGGGTAGCTTCAACGGACAGAGATCTGTTCTCTCCAAATGTCATCCAGGCATCAGAGCAGACAGGCAATTTGATGAGAACAGTCTTCAAGGACTCACAGAGCCATGGTCACATCACACTGAATAAACCTCTCATTTCACAAAAAACATGCTGTTGTGTGAACGTGGTGTGAAATGCATCAATTGCGAAACAGCAGCAGTGAGAAATAATGTCAGATGAAGCGCTGCAGGAGAGAGCTGTCAGCCTATTCAAAAGCATGGGCATACAAAAAAAAAACAGCTGTTCAAGGAAATACCTTTGGTAGAAAATACTTTTTAGTACTTTTAGTTAGAGCTGTGAGTTAAAATGACCCCTATGTTAATGATAGACTGATGTAAAGTATAGGGTTATGTCACATTTCTCTATCAGCCAATTAACTATCCAAAACTCGCAGCATATTACATTCAGATTGACACAAAAAAGAAGAAAGAAAGACATGCTCTCATTTTGAGTTTATGGGACCTGGTGGATTTTAGAAAATATTCTGCTCAGCTTCACTTCAAACATTTTATGATGTTTCTTCTTTTTTCCAGTCTCCTGCCTAACAGTGAAATTATACCAGTTTCAAAGTAGTTTATTGAAGGCGACATGCCTCCATAGAAGAAATTCCTGAATGTCACCAGTGGTCCACCTTGTATGTGTTTTGTGTATTTCAGGAGGCACAGTCATGTTGGTGTCCATGAGGAGGCTGAGTCTGTTTCCACTCTGTACCGCGGGGTCTTGTCGAAGCGCAGCTGATCGCCTGAGCACAGGGCTCCGCCTTTTGTCCCCCAGCATCCGCACCCTGTTCAGTGAGACAGGGGTTTGGGAAAAAGACTATCGAAGTGACACCAGACGCAGAGTGGAAGAATGGTGGCACCCACGGATTATGGAGCAGTGGAGGAGGGACGCGCTGCAAGAGGTAAGAGTGGCTCTATGGTTTAAAGCATATCAGCACCCACTCACTTATTTGAGATGTGTTTTTTATACATTTTGGTGTGCAAATTGCACAATTCCATTGAAACTTTTATCAAAAATGTATTGTTCTTTTCAGAAACCCTAACTGTGGCACTCAAACTACCGGCTTACACTTTGATGGGGAAGTTTCTGGTTATTTTATTCCAATACATACAGGAGTAATGTGCATCCAACCTACAACATGCAGTGCATTAACATTATATTATGAAAAAGAACAAATTCAGAATCCAATATTTGACTAATGCATCCCATTAGTGATTATAAACAATCATCATAGTTATAGTGATATTGTTTTTGTAATGGGTGTTTGGAGACATCAATAAATGCATCATAAAAAGGTTTTTATCAAGATGTCTTGACTATTGGGTCTCCTTTGATGAAGCTCTTAAGGGGAAGTGTGGCATATCTGAACAAACTAATGAGAAAGCTCCTTTTTTCAGACTTTAATGGCCTTACTGGAGATGGGGTTGCTCGTTCTAAGAGAAATGTGGCATTGTACTTAAAGGATCATGTTCACTGTTCCTGTGAGCAGACAGCATCATCTTTGGTGAATTTTCCAGAGCCCATTATTTCCATTATTACAGAATGTCTCGACTTTGCCTATATGTTTATTTGCATTTTATTTCTACGGTTTGAATTTTCCCAGACACATGGAGCTTTTTTTCATGAAAGGTTAGACTTAATGACCTCCTACATTTATGTATCAAATAATAGACGAGACCAACAGGAGTCAGATGTCAGTAAACATGGTCCACCTGGTGTTCTCTCTGACCTTTTATACCTTCATGGAGACATCTGTCTGTGGCTGCCAACTCGCAACACTGGCGCATCTCAGAGCAACCAACAAGTCAGACTGGTCCACCAATGTGTGCCCCCCCCCTGCAAGTCAGACTATTTGCTGTGGAAAAAGGTTGATTCCTGGTTCCAGTGTTCTCCAACTGAAAATGAGAATCTGGATGAATTGTATGAACACTTTTCTATTCTAACAGGTGCTGGAGCTGTGTAGATCATCTCAGATCCAGAGCTCGGGCTGATTATGTATCCTAATGGCCCGAGTGTGTGTCTGCCTGAGTTAGGCTGGCGGTGATTAAGTGCATTTATGACAGGACGCTGGTTTTAATTAATTTATTGAAAAATTCATGACTCAGGTTTCCGATAATCTTATATAGCTGTAACTGGTACTTACGCTGTTGCCTTGGTAACAGTATTTTGACTGTAAACCGTCCATTATCTGCGCTACTAGCATTTAGATTTTGACACTATAATCAGCCGATGCTTGAGAGTCACTCAGTAGCGGACCAGAACAAGCCAGCGCTGAGTTATTACTCCTGTCCTGACCTCATCAGTTTAACACAGTCTCTTTTACTCAAAGCCTCATCCAAATGTTGCCAATTTGGATTTAAATCAGGCACTATGATGCTTTCCAACCTGTCTGTCTATTTTTTTTAAAACCTGGATAAATAACTAGAGTTTCCTTGCTTTCTACAGAATTCAGACAGGAAGAAATTTTATGTCCTCTCTATGTTCCCATACCCATCGGGGCGGCTGCACATGGGTCACGTTCGAGTGTACACCATCAGTGACACCATCGGCCACTTCCAGAGAATGAGGGGTCATCAGGTATGTCTGCTTTTGGTCCTACGATTTTTCACCGTTCCCTTTGTCTTCCCCTTAAACAAACCAGGCACACCGGCAGCTGTGGCTGAGTCATATGTCAGGTTGTGATTAGTTGGGAATGAGAGGACAATGGGCTTGTTGAGCAGAGGTCTGTTGACAGATGAGAGGTGATGGTTTTGAAACACAGGGATGTGACACTACCCTGAGAGCTGAGAACAACAATCCCAAACTGCCCAGAGTATAAATATTAGTCAATTATTGTGCTTAAACTGCAATACTGTCTAAGATTCTCACTTCAAAGTTGCTGGAATCAGAGTATATTCTACACAAGGGTTAATAAATGTTGTATTTCCTCAGTCTAACACAAAGCTTTGTATGCAAAAAGAGAATCCTCTCTTTCTTAAGAAAACAAGGCCCAACACCTCCCCCACACACAGTACCATTTCTACAAAGTACCCTTGACTTGTATGGAGGATAAAATAAAATTTTCAAATACTGCAAAGCTCTGAGGAATGATCCATTTTGAAAAAAGATCAGATATATGCCCTCTCTTAGTTTTTTAAAGGCACACGCTTTCATTCTGACTTTTCGCTCCCTAACCAGGTTATAGGCTTTATTTTTCTTTGGCAATGATGTGTTGTTCCTATTTGTCAAAGTTGGCACACATCCACCTGCAAGTAAGAAATACCAACCAGCACACAGGTACTGTTGATGTTGGGGTTTCGTTGTGGTCTGGTTCATATGGAACAAGCAACAAGAGCTTTAGAGATGCATGGATTTGAAAATTAATCAACAAGTGTGTACATGAAACAAGGACAGTGTGATTGACTCACAAATGATTATGAATTTCAATCCTCTCAAAACCACGTGCACATAAATTAAACTGATGGCCATTTGAGCCGCTGGTGGATGTGGGACTCTCTCCTTCTCATTTGCACATGAAAACATCGTTTGCGCCACAGCTAAACAGAGAGCCGAACGAGCAAAGTTTTACTGCATGTGGGACTGGCGCACTCATCAGTGGGGCAGAGCAATTTCATTCTGCTTAACGCATCACAAATTAAACAAAGATTGCCGAATGGATTGGGGGCACGTTGCCGTGGCAACCACTGCGTCTCCATACACAGACATGACAATAGTTGTAGCTTTGGCACACATGGGACCATGCATTAACTTCCATGTTAAACTGCTAGAATAAATAGATAATAAGTAGTGGACCCACTTATATAATTCTATAATTTTGGAATCATAACCCTTTTTTTTACCAAGACTATTCCAAATAGTCCAAATAAGACCAAATAATCGAATTTCCACGCACAGCTGTTCCGAAAGCAATAATAAGCTGTAGTTTTCTATTAGATGGCTTAAGTTCTGGTTTGATATTCCATTATTCTAAACCAGAGGGTGCAATGAGATTCACTATATGAAAGTATAGATGATACTCTACAAGCACTGTACTCTAAAAATCACTGACTGGCCTCACCATCTGCGCTTTTAGAGTCCCCAAAATGTCAGCGGTTCCTCCACATTACCACTTCCTTTGGTTAATTTTAGCTGTGTAGTTGTAGTTGTAGTTGAAAAGCCTAAAATTCAGCCTCTTAATTAATTAAAATAATTACTTAAATGCTGTTCAAGTGGAAAATTGATCCATGTCCCTCAGAAAATACATTCACTACTCAAGCAAATACTACACAATCCATTTCCCTTTTGCTATAGTAAGACTTATGCAAAAGTCCTGAAAAACAAAGAGGGTTGCATTGAAGAGCATGACTACTGGATCCTAAAAATATACATGCTTTTCAATAGCTTTGCTCAGTTTGAACAGTTTGATCTGTGAACTAAGATATTTTAGTTATACCCGCCTCCTATTGAATGTCTTCAAATAAACTTGTGTTTTCCTCTTTGTTATAAGCTGCCAGTTGGCGAAACTGTGAGGTTTCAAACGTGCAGTGGTAATTTTAAACCTCCCCATGAGGTCTCCTTTTCTGGGCAGAAGTAGGTGTAAATAAAGTAGAATCCATACTTGTGATCTTTAGCCCTGTGGTGTGTTATTGACTGGGCGCAGATCAAAGTGTTGGTGTCTGTAGCTCTCTCAGTGCTCTGTTTGAATCCAGTAAACAGTTGTTGTTGATGAAGCTGTGGCCGGTGTTTGTCAGGTGGATCATTCTCCAGCAGTTTTTCACTCAGTACCTGTCCACACAGTCATTCATATGTGTCTTTACCCGGGAGACAAATCGCTGCGTGACAAGCATCTTCCCACCTCTGTGTCCTATCCCTGGTGGATTGTTCGCTAAATGATGTGCATCTTCCACCTAGCGTTTAGAGAAAATCCCTGTTTATCCTGTATGGGTTCTCCCCAAACAGAAACATGGTTTCACATGAGTGGTAAGTGCTTCCTCCACTGAACTGTTCTCTCCCAGCATCTGTCTGACAGTAAGTCTTGTTCCACGGGAACAAGAAAATTGGTTATTTGGTCGATGGTTACATCCTTGAGCTTTTTAAAAAAACGTTTTTTTTTGTCTTTTGTGGGATCTTTTTTTGTCTGCATTATACATTACTCTTTTTATTTTCAATTTCTTAGTGTATCAGATATGTTAAATATGTACAAAGTGCGGACCATAGGCAGGTTACCTCATCTCCTGAAGTCTTTTACTGGAAAGCAGCACTACTTAAGTATGATCCGACTTTGATGTGTTTATTTCTCTGATAAATAGAGCTTACCATGAAAAAGGTTCACAATGGTCAGTGTTCAGGGTTCCCTCACACTCATGATGCAACCCGCCGGTGCCTTTTTCACTAATACCCCCCAATATCTGAACATTTTGAACAGGGAGCTGAAACACTCTGCCTTTTACTGGAGAGGATACAGTAACTCTTGTGTCAAAAAATAATTAAAAAACTTGATTCTATTATTGTGACTCTTTAAGAATATCCAGAGGTTAAGCTACACTTCACCATAGCAGCTGCTGTATATTTACAGTATTGAAGGAGTTGTTTCGTGTTGGTTGTCAACTCGGGTGAAACTATTTTATTTGAATCTTGAAATTCTTAAAATCTGAACATTTTTAACTTCTACTTATGTTAATCTAAATGGAAGTAGTATCTTAAACAGATACCAGCAGTTTGGTTAGATTCAGCTCAGTTTCAGAAGAGGTTCGTTGAAGGTGCCACACATGGACTGAGGCTGCTCTCTGGAGTGGTATAGGTGGACACTCTTCCTAAGCAGCCACTCCACATTCATAGAATCAGTTTCTCCGCTCTCCTGTCTTCCTTTTGATGAACTGAGCTGTAGGTGCATGTGTCCATCTGTGAATGGCCCTGACCTGTCTGATATTACAGTGAACAGACACTCATGTAATCAGGCTCTGCTGACTCCCACCTCCATCCTCCGGCGCTTTATGTCACTCATGATCTGAAATCCATGAAATTAGTTTGCCTCAGAGTCTGACTGAGTGAGACCCCTTATGTGGACATAACGATAAGTGGTGCTATTATATGTGGGGGTATAATGTGCCTCTGCCACCCTATTTGAACTTCACTTACAGTTTCCCACAGAAAATACTCTCACTTAAACTATTTACATTGGACAAACAACATGACATATCAATTTGGTGAAATGCACAATTTTCTGCTTTTTTGTTCCCAGAGGGTATCTCCGACGGGTGCTCTGTTTTCTGTGTGCTTGTGTTTTCCCCGAACAGAGCAAGCTGAGCCTCTTGTTTTAACACCGTCCAGCACTCAGCTTCACAAATAAGGCCCATGCAGTTACCAAGGATACCAGTCCGTCAGAAACATCAGACCCGTTAGGGTCCGCGCAGTGATCCTCTCCAGACCTCCACTCATTGTCCCTCTGCCTCTCCTCCACTTTACTCACTCCTTCCACTCGTGCTTTCATACACTTTCGCTCTCAGTGAGCAGTAAAACCGCCGAAGAGTTTAAGAGATGACTGAGATGAGACATTGTCTTGAGTGTTCTTGAACAGAAAGAAGGTTGATAAAACGGTTGTGGATACAAAGCACAGTTGGATGAAGAGAAGACAAATACTTTGAAAAAATGAAAAATGATGTAGTGTAGAAAGTTGTCATGAGTATCATGTTGACTAGATTGCAGCCATTACCTCCTCATCTTCCATTTTCACTTGCTATAATTTTATGTTGGACCTAAAGTTGGTCTACATGCGAAGACATTTTCATCTCAGCAGGGAACCGTCATATCACTTTTTCGGCTCCTTGTTTATTACACATTAATCATTTCTGCCATCCTCGCTTAAAAATCAGTGTGTGTTCCTTTTTGTCATAGCAACACAGCTGTTGCCTGATTTAACATTTATGAGAAAATGACCAATGACACGGCGCTGGTGACTGAATCGACAGGTGCTGAATCCGATGGGCTGGGACGCATTTGGACTCCCCGCTGAGAATGCAGCAATAGAAAGAGGTCTTGATCCGGAGGAGTGGACAAAGAGGTATGTGAAATCATATCTAATTATGTAATTTTTTCCCCCTGCTATTGTCCATACAAACATCATTTTCACTCTTCTTCCGTTCAGTAACATACAGTCCATGAGGGAGCAGCTAGACAGTCTGGGATTGTGCTTCAACTGGGACCGGGTAAGCAGGAACTGATGAAAGGAGAGTATCACACAGAGTAAAACAGATTATAGTCTCATTTGCTCTTCCCATGAGTGTGCACTGCACCTTACCCAGCAGACCTAACTGTAGCCTTTCCTCACAGGAAGTTACCACTTGCCTTCCGGACTACTACAAATGGACACAGTATTTGTTTATTAAGCTCTTTGAAGCCGGTTTGGCGTATCAGAAGGAGGTAAGAATTGTCTTTGGCTTCCTTTTGAAAGGAATTGTATTATTGACTCACATGTGGGATTTCTGACAGTAAAAGAAATGATATATGCAGCTTATCCATCACTGTTTGAGGCAAATAAATGAATTGAAAGGAAGAAAGCCGTGTGAAAGCGCTTTGATTTATGTATAATCAAATGTGACAGCCTTGAAGTAAGTTTTTGGACGGCATATTAAATCCAAAAGTTTTTCCTAAGCCTTGCAGTTTCATTTGAACTGTGTTGGTGCTTATCGACATTTGTGTGCGTGTGTGTGTATGTTGTTTAGGCTGTGGTGAACTGGGACCCAGTTGATCAAACGGTACTGGCAGATGAGCAGGTGGATGAAAATGGCCGATCCTGGAGGTCTGGCGCTCTGGTGGAGCAGAAACTGCTGACGCAATGGTTCATCAAGACTACAAATTATGCCAAGGTACAGCAGTTTTGTGCGTGTGTGCATGCATACATACAAACATGCATATAGATAGATGCATTTATGTACGTATATATATATATATATATATATATATATATATATATATATATATA
>JABUIW010000019.1:10163617-10205672 GCA_013363375.1 Menidia beryllina
CTGCAAACTTTGGGTTAGCCTGCCTTGCTGATTAGCCTTAACCTTTCAGCACAGGGGTAAGCAGACCGACTGCAGGGCGAAATGACCCCTTTTGGACCGAAAATACATTGGGACAGACCTTTCATGTATGTGATGTGCTTCACATTTCGAAGTGATTTCAGGCGTGTGGGTGTGCAAGTGCTGTTTACAGGAGTGTCAAATGTGATTGCTTCATGCATGCAAACAGAAATGTATAATTTCACAGTGTTCTCCTCAACAACATAACTTGAAGTGGAAAGCCCCCGGCCATCTGTCATTATTTTTGCTATTGTTCTTCCAGAGCCAGACTTGTTTGTTGTTTTCTGTGTCTCCAGGATATCTAAAGATCTATCGAAGTTTTTCTTTGGGATTCCACTGGAATTACACTTTTTGTTTGACCTATTGACTGATGAATCTTTCACACGTGAAAAAAGATCCTAATTTAAGAGATTAACTGGTGTTGTCCACACACAGGACACCGTTGCAAAGAATCAATTTTAAATTGTATCTAGGGGCTCTTTATTGCTACCAGCCTGTCAAAGACACATGATTTGTCCCCACTTCTTTAGTTGGATTTACTGAAAAAGTACTAGAATAGCTTTGTTTGACAGACATGAAATGGTATTCTTGCAGCAAAAAGATGAGTCCTACAAAGCTATTAGTTGAAAACTCGACATCTCAGCATGGCGTGCAGGACATGTGGAGAACAAAAGAAGAAATGGCAAGTCTAAAAGCTGTGTACAACAGATGAAGAATATCTAAAGGTGATCTCCTTAAGAACAGATATAAGGCCTGTGACCTTGAGTCGTGGGTTTCCCTTTGAATTGGAGTTGGTGGTTAAAATTGCTTTGATTTTTGGTATATGCATTATAATTGCAATATGAGGGTTTGCTCTCCTCTTTATTTCCTTTTACTTTAAAAAATGCCTTTTCCAATCATTCTGTCCACCGGCGGCCAACAGTTCCAGCCGCGGCGCCGCAGTCGCCCATGCATGTCCGTGTCAGAGTTGTGAGTGGAGGTGGAAGCAGCCTACTGTGACAATGTGTCCCTGCATTTCTAATTTTCTCTGACGAGCAGAGAAGTGGGACGGAAGGAAGGGGGAAGGCGTTAAGGGAAAGAAGTGAGAAAACAGACGGGTGAAAAAGGAGGAGCGTGTCAAGCTGGAGCGTGCCAAATATAATGTGATGCAGTTGGACTCTGATTTCCTGCTTGTGCATTTCTTCTCCTTGTCCCTGCACGTGTCTGCCATACAACATTAACTTCAGACAATATTTACTCATTTAACTGTCGAGTAACTCCACCAGGTAAAATGGCTGTCCGTTTCTAATAAAATTGTAATAGACGGCGTGCTGGATGCTAAATGATCAGGTGGCTGCAGCAGAGTTTTCAGTTTCAGGCACAGACACACTTGTTGCAGTCAGACTGATACTGCCGGTCCATTAAACCCGGTAACATTCAAATGATTCTCTGACTATGGGCCTGGTGCATTGTTTGATGATGGCACTGCTCCAATATGAGCAAACGAGTGTTCCAGAAATAATTACTTTGGGTATGTTAACTGCAAACATCTTGTGAGTTAGAGGAGTCTGCATCAAATCTCTTAACCCGCCAATCAATCCGGATCCATTTTGTATTTTTTCTGTCAGAAGTGCACTTGACGTCTCATTCTTTCAAACACACAGAGTAATCGGGGGTTATTGCTGTACCATGCCTTTTCTTTCAAGCTTTTCTTTGTTGCCATGGAGACTCTTGTCTTTGCTGTACATATTTTAGTTCACCCTGCCTCTGTGCCATTGCTGTGTGTTTTTCATCCAGGATGGAAAAACCTTGTGTTGCCTCTCACTGTAAGGCCGTCTTTGGTTGTGTGTCACAGCCTTGAGTTTTTCTTCGTTGCTGGTTAAGTCCTTGTTCTGATGACAGTTTTTCGGTCAGACTGAACAAATGCATAGCTGCTACACTCTGCGCTCATGCTTGTGAAGAGTGTGTTTATGTTTGTATCAATAACTGTGTGATGAGCTGGTGCATGCTGAGCCGAGACTATTGGTAATAGATTGTGACAGCCTCAAAAGGAAATGGAGAATTATAACATCTCTTTCCGCAGACCAGATGTGGCTTTCTGGTCTGAGCCTCGTTGATATGCATAGGTTAGTTTAATCACCCAGAATAACTCTTGTGTGCGAGAATGTGACGTGCCAACTGTATAGGCGATTGCTTTGTTGATTTCAAGGAAAGTGGGGCGAGCTAAGGGCAGAGCTTTAGAAGATTCTGTTGGTCTGCAGTTTCTAAGATTGGAGGCATGGACTTCTTTGTAAAAATGAATAGGCTGGCCCCTAAAAGAGGCCACACTGAGCTTAAGTAATTTACATTATCTGGAACCAAAACACATTTTCTAGTCACAGTAAGATGAAATATAAGCTTTTACCACACCTATTTAAAGTCTTAAACCTGAGTGCTATTCTCTGCTTCACTCCTACAGCCACTCCTGGATGCCCTGGAGGACCTCCCAGAGTGGTATGGGGTCAAAGCCATGCAGAAAAACTGGATTGGAGACTGCACTGGATGCTACTTTGATTTCAAACTCAAGGTGAATCTTGTACCCTCACTTCTCTGCTGACTTTTTTTAATCTTCCAATCATTCAGTGAATTCCCCAACATCCAGTTTCTGGCTTTTTTACATTTTTTTATCAAGTGCTTCATCGTTTTCCCTCTGCCTCTGTATTTAATCCATCATTTTTCTATTTTTTCTGATGATTGTGCCTTTTAAATTCATGCACAAAAGCAGGGATTTGTCATCCAGAAATATGAAAATGACTGCAAGGGGAAATTTCCCCCAAACAGATGGTTATTTTGAGTTTACAAACAGTTAATCACTTTTCAAACTGTCTGGGGCAAAATTCTCCTTGACATTCATTAGATATGTTAGATGTATGTGCAGGATGATACTTTTATTTACTAAGAAGACCAGAATCTTTTCGTTATGAATGAGTTGTTCTGAACAAAGAAGTCATAGTGTGTGTCAAAGAACCCATTACGGTTAAATACATATTGCATATACATCACATTTTTCCAATTGCTGACTTGGTTATTGAGCTGACAATTAATTTATTCAGTAAGAATTCTTGAAATTATTCTTAAAACTATTTTTACAAGTTTGTAAAATTTTTAATTGAATTAAACTGAAATTTGGGGATTTTACTCAAATGAGTAATAGTATTGAAACTCCTGCTCTCTGTGCACACGCTGACGGATAATTGGATTGTGTCAGAAGTTTTTACAGAAACCAGCATGTAATTGGAAAGCCAGCAGCTTTCATTAACTTCTTCATTAACTCAGCTCTACGGTGTGAGAAGTTCACATGTTCTTCTTTTGTTCAGGTGAACGGGGAAGAGACGGGGGAGACCCTGTCAGCCTACTGCTCCTCCCCAGAGGCAGTTTACGGAGCAGCCTACCTGGCCATCCTGCCCTCCCACCGACTGCTGCACGGTAGCAGCTTTTGCCGCTCCGCTCTGGAGAAAGCCTTTCAGCCGGGCAGAGGTTAGCAACTCTCCACAGCTCTAGATGCTTTGGGTGTCTACACAGGTGTATGCGTTCTTGGCTTTTTTGAGAAAATGCATTTTATCATTTTATCTCTATCAGCATCATGGTCATTACTTTTATTAAAGTCTAAGAATAACAAAATGGTTCTTCTGCATCTGAGGAGCAGGAAACAGCGCAGAAATTTTTGTAGCACTGACAAAAAAAACAGGGCTTCAGTGTAGAAGTTCTAACATGGAACCAGTGTCCTTGTTTTGTGTACAAAACATACAACCGGTATGGATGTATGTTTGTGGCTTGTTTATGGGACCGTGACCGCTTTACATTAACCTTGTATTTTATGTGTAGCAGCAGATCGTGGTAATTGGGATCCCCTTGAGGTGGTGGCAGCAGTGAATGGTTGCTGATAATGAGCCACTACGGGAAAACAGCAATGTCTCTCACACGTCTCACCTCTTGTCCACCAGACTCTCTGACTGAGGTCACAGCTCACAACCTTTTCACCAGCCACAAGGTTCCCCTGGTCATCTCTCACAGGGAGGAATTTGATGGCTATTTGGACACAGTGATTGGTGAGTTACTGGGTTACTAACATTTAGAAAAAGCCTTTATCATTTTACACCTGCACCACGTTGTGTGATCGATTCACATGTGAAGTGAAGACAGTGGGTGTTAGAGGAGAAACCCAAAGTGTTGATAGCCACATGGCAAAATGCTTTGCACATTTTCTTCTTACTCTCTTCGGGACTTTAACATTCCATCGCTGCATTCGTGTGTAACAGGTGTTCCAGACTGCAGCGAGGACGATCTGTCTGTGGCCAGAGCTCTGAATCTGAGTTGGACCACAGTGCTGAAAACCCAAGAGGATGGCACACAAACTCTGATCAACTCTGAGGAGGTCAGCACTGATGATGATTGTTGATTTTTTTTATTTTATAAAGATAGAATTATCAGTCCTGCAGTGACTTTTCTTTTTTTGTTACTCATTAGTTCTCAGGCCTCACCAGAGAGCAGGCTTTTGACTCCATTACCCAAAAAGCCAGAGAGCTAAAGGTGGGCGGCCACCTTACCAGTTCCAAACTCCGGGATTGGTTGATATCCAGACAGCGGTACTGGGGCACACCCATCCCTGTGGTGCATTGTGGGACCTGTGGGGCTGTTGCAGTCCCTGAGGAGGATTTACCAGTTACTCTACCAAAGATACCCTCTTTCACAGGAAAAGGGGCCTCGCCTCTTGCAGCTGCACATGACTGGGTCAACTGCAAATGTCCCAGGTGAGAATACAGAATTAAGTTTAAAACTTTCTATTTTTCAAATTGTACATCTCTGTAACACAGTTATAGTATGTTTCATCCATCCTGTTTTTCTCAACACATTTTTCTTCGATCTTTTCTAAAGTGATTTGGCTTACATAAACTCTTACATACATTTTTGATAGTTTTTTTTAAATCTGTTTTTCATCCCCCAATATTTGATTTAAACAGATGGAGTTTAGCTGATGATTTACAGGTTAAGGTTGGCGAAAAAAATCGGATTTGTTATTTGTTGTCAAATAACCTTTTACATTTAACATTGCCTTTAACATTGCCTCATTGCAAAAGTTCTAATTTGTTTGTTTTTATCTATTGGGTCTTCTTATTGTCTCAACTTATGGTGAAATTTTATTCATCCTCATATTTTTTGTTTTGCATTGCTTTTATCCCGCCATGTAAAGCATTCAGTAGCATTTAAACCTTGTGATAAGATACAAACAGATTGAGCAGAAATGAATTAAAATTACGTCATAGATTTCTGTTTATGTCTGATATTGATGTGTGAGTCAGGAAGGAGAAAAAATAAATAGTTGTATTGCTGTGTAATTGGCTCATAAAAATGTAAAACATAATTTAGCCCTTTAAAATCACTAGCTTGACATTGAGAGCTTAAAGTTCTGAAATCGAAATGCTATTGTTTTCATGCATGTGTATTCAAGGTTTTTAATTTAATGTAAGCAGCGCTTTTTACAACCCAAAAGACCGCAGAAAAATCTGTTGCATAAACTGATGGATAAAGATTTGAAATGTTTTTGTAGAAACTGGATGTCATGTTTTCAGGGATAAAGAGAAGAACCGTCCAGCATCTTATCAGTGCATGGATTAAACACAGCATCTGTGACAGTGTTGCACAGTATTAACTCGCAGCTACGCAGGCTTCATTAATGCTGTGTGACACACAGATTTTGTGTGAAACATGCTTTTTTTTGTTTAAAATAAACAAAAGGAATATACAAACCACACTCTGCACGAATTACAGCAGCAGGGCTCAGCTGTTAAAGAATATTTTTTGTACTTACTATTTGTTTTTAAAGTTGAACATAAAACTGAATGTCCTAAACAGTTGAACTATAGTTAAAAACGCTTGGATGCCGTTTGTTTTGCAGATCAGATCTAGGCAACATTCCCCAAACATTAAGTCATAACTGAGGAAGAATAATGTACAAATTATTGTCATTTGTTTAAACTGAAATATTTTGGAAAATCTTTTCCAGATAAGCCTTAAATGACTGCTCTCACCCAGCCCATGAGCTCTATGTTCGGTTATGGGTCTTTGACTCATTTTCAGAGTGATCACCCCCCTGAGAAGCCCTTGACTCAGTCAGTGAGTCACCATTATCTCTTGAAATACAGCCAGCATTAGCACACAGCGTTGAGCTGCTTGATATTGCAATTGGGGTCCAGCATTGTTTATCTTTAGCGAAACACGAGCAGTTGGGGGAAGCTATTCTGTGTATTATGAAGCGAAAATTGAATTATGAGTATACCCTCTCCGGAGAATGCCTCTCTTCCGTATTTCCTGTGTTCCCTCGGGAGACCAGCTTTGACAAAACTGCTGTCAGGCGAACTGAGAGGACTAACGGGTTTACAGGAACACAGAGCATTGAGAGAGAGCCTGTAAGTTGTGTAATTAATGCTGCAGTTCAGACTAGGTTGTGTAGTGTGAGTGGCATCTGTGACAGAAGCAGCATGAGATGAGGGTGGAAGTTGTATAACCCAGCGGTGCCTGAGAGCCTCACACTGTACATGCGCGCGCACAGCCATAATTACACACACTCACGCCACCGTCTCAGAAAATGCAGAATAACTACTCGTCTGGCGTCTCCAGAGTCCCGTACTGACATGGGAATTCCTCTCTGAATAAGACTAATCACAGTCAAGGCACCATGTTGATTAAAACAAAGGCCCACTCAGTCGCAGATGGCACAAGTAATCAGATTGTGTTCACTCACTTCCGCAAAGCTACTATAATTCCCCCCATCAGCAGTGATTGATGGCAACAATCGTGAAGACACTGTTATCTCCCCCCTGCCCGTCTCCCCTCCGTTGTTGAGTGTCTGTGGAAATATGTTCACTTCACTTGTCGACCATGTCCAATTAAAGTTGGAGTGGAACACGGACAGGCGGCGTGGTGAGAGATGGGCGGCAGAAACAGTTTTATCTGTCCTTGAGGAAGTCATTTCCTGTGTGCTCATCTTCTCCCCGGCCCTCTGCGGCACTGTAAATTAGCCTGCCAACCGAAGCCTGGCTCGGCTTAGTCTGATTAAAAGGGTGTGCGTGCACGTGTGGGCTCTATGCACTCGCAGGTAAACAGAGCGACCTCCTGGTTTGCACAGCACAAACACAAACACGCTCGGCAGATAGAGGACTGTTTTCTTTTAAAAGGGGACCTTTGTGGAGAGGGCAATAGCCACCCCTGCTGCATCTGTCTCAGAGCCTTTTTGCCTTTTTCTGCCTTGTCAACGAAACACTCACACGCATTCACACAGGTTGGCTCAGATTTAGTTATCTAGTTTGACTAGAACTTAAAGAAGTGTTATCCACTGACAGGACACTGTCATCCAGTGGGAAAGGGAAAGTATGAGCTCACAGTAAAAAAAAAAAAACAGCCAGGCATCTGGTTGGCCTCCAGTTTAAAGTAGGAGACAACTTTGGAAATGTTACTTGTTCTAACAGTTTTTCCTTCAATGATTTTAAGAGGTTTCTTGGTGTTATTTCATGATGGCTTGGCTTTTTTATACTGCTGGGTTCTCATCATATGAAACAACACCTGGTTTCCAAACATTAACCTTGCTACACCTTAGCCTTGTTGCTAGGCAACACTCAGCTCTTACCTCATCATCACAGCCTTATTATAGACTGATATGGTAGGTGGTCGAGGCGTTTTTGCCTCTCATTTTATCCGTTGGTGAGCACTTTATTAAAATATTTGACTGTGAGACACCACATATCAGGCAATTAGACGGGCAGACAACACAAAAACATCCCATAAAGTCCAGGGAAAAAAACACAAGGGTTGTCACATGTACTGTGGTGAAGCTCAGATCTTTTTTACTGTTTATCTTTCTGGGACACCGATTTCAAATCAGTTGAGACTCATTATAAACTCAAAGGCAGACGCTTTCACTGTTCCATTAAATGCTTCAAATCTGTAGCAAAAAAGAAGACTTTCCAAAAACCTCTTTTCTCCCTCGTGTCTTTGTGGATGTCCTCTCCTGCACTGTGAAAATGCTGTCGGCACATTTGCATCGTGCCCTAAAGTGTTGTTTGGCTCGGCTGAAAAAGGGCTACAAGGTGGCATTTCCAACACAAACACCCCATCATGAGCGAGGCCTGCCAGTTTGTTCCCTGTTAGCACAGCTTGTTGGTAGGGGCACGGGAACAGAGCTGTGCTGCCAGTCTGGCTTCAGCTGGGCATCTCACCGGGGACATGACCCCAGCAGCCAGATGGAGCGCGCTTACATTATCCAACTCGCAATTCTCTGACCATGAGAAACAGGGTGAATTCATTTGCTCTAATTTGTCAGCCTTTTCATAAACGTCGTGCAGCCTATGCCAACTGTTTGTGTCTGTCTCTCTGCTGCCAGATGTAAGGGCCCGGCGAGAAGGGAGACCGACACCATGGACACATTTGTGGACTCGGCTTGGTACTACTTTCGATACACAGACCCTCAAAACTCACACAGGTATGCGCAGCCAGCTTCACTCTATTTATTAGTTTAAGTCAACCAGACGTCAGCACAGCATCTGTCTGCTCGTACTTGAGCATAATCTTTCATTTTTTTTCTCAGGCAGTGACAGATTTCACCATGAATGGCACAGAAGTAATTCTGTTTGTTCAAATTAGAATCCAATAAAACGGATAAAAGGGAAAGTGTCATAGGGTTCTCTTTCAGTACATGTATTCTTTGTGTAAATACAAATTTAATTGTGTCTCTCGACTCACCAACACAGGATTCACATTGACAAAAACAACTTATGCTTCAGGCACTTTTTGTGAACATCACGCTGGACCATATAATTATCCTCACTGTGTATCACCCACTCCATCTCCCACTTACCTGCCTCAAACAGTCACATTGCCTGTGTACACAGACACACATGTCCACACTCTTCCCTTAAAGTTGAATTCTCTGCCAACAGAGATTATGGAGCCATGGCTGTCACCTGCTGGGATAGTGGCGATACCTTGAGCTTAACAAAAGCGATTAATTTCCCAGTGCCCTGACCTAGCAGTAAAGCTGCTTTTAAAGGGAAGAGGACTGCTCTCTCTATTGCTTTCAGGAGCTGGGCAGATTATGGCGCAATAGAAAAAGTAATTACACCATTTGTGCGTTACAGCTGGCTTTACACACACTGGGTGAAAAAATAGGAATAAGAAGCTGAAAACGTGGAAGGCAGCAAGAAAGAGGAAGGATATGAGACGGTGGTGCCGCTTAGGAGTGTGTTCAGGGTTGTGTACCGGTAGTCATCCCTGGTCCCATGCCATCTAAGAGACCAAATTATTTTCAGTATTGCAATTTAATAATTTTTTCATGCCCTGTTCAATCATCCGGAGACCCAAACAGACACGGAGGGTAGTCAGAGGCAGAGAGGTGTGAAGGAGAGGAATGACAGTGTAAAAAGTGACGCACAGAGATAGCCTGATAGAGCATCATTAATGCTGATCATCACAGGCGTCAGGTAAACCACATGCAGCTGCCCTGTAGAGATCTTGGCAGACACTTTTAGTTAACTGTTAACACGTGAGACTGCTTGTGAGTGTGAAGACCGTTAAAGAGAAGAAGCTTCCGGATGCTGCTCCTCACCTCATGCTGTGTGTCAGAATCAGCCTGCCCCCTGCAGGAGGAGCACGGCAACGTCAGCCAGTGCAGACTGGTGCAATCTTCTCTAAGATTAAAATGTGAAACCTAAACTAAAGTTTAGCTATGCTCCACGGTGGGATATTGTAAGATAAACATAAATTAATCATTGGTAAATGCAGAGCAAAAATGAAAAAGATTCACATGTGTACAGACACTTAATAAACGTATGAAAATAAATGGAAAAACATGGAAAAGTGACAGCCTGAATATCTAGTTTCGACCTTTGTGTGTTGACAGAAAAAAACTAATCTTAAACCACTTATTTGTTATTTAAAGGTTCATTGAGAGACAAAAAAGAAGGCATAAACGGTGATAAGTCTGTTGATTTTTAAGGAATTAAAAAAATCTCCATATGAATGTCATCAACTCAAATCTTTTGAAGGGAAAATCCAGAAAAACGGCTCAGCTCTGTTTAGTCTTTTAGCCTTGCACTCAGCTTTTATTCTTCCTTGGCAGGCCTTTCCAGCGCCACCTTGCAGATCACTGGCTGCCTGTGGACGTGTACATCGGTGGGAAGGAGCATGCTGTCATGCACTTGTACTATGCCCGCTTTCTCTGTCACTTCTGCAAGGATCAGGGCCTTGTAGCCCACAGGTTGAGTAAACCGTGCTCTGAATGTGCTTGTTTTTGAAAGGCATATTGTGAATTCAGGTTTTCTGACCCGTCCTGTTTTTTTTTTTTTTAGGGAGCCTTTTTGGAAACTTTTGGTCCAGGGTCTTATCAAGGGCCAGACTTTCAAACTGGCAGACAGTGGCCAGTACCTGAAGAGAGAAGAAATAGACTTCACAGGTACACACTACCTGAGTCGAGTGTCTGTTTGCTCATATGGCTCATGTAACAGATGGTAGAGTAGAGGGCTTCCTTGCATATGCCCGAGCTGGAAAAAACAGCTAAAGATGGACTCACTCACATTAATAACACACTAGTTGTTTAAATTGTAGTCATATGTGATACCACTATCCCTTCTTTCTGTTTTTTCTTCTCATTATAATCCATCCCTGGTTTTCTGAGTCCCATCCAAGTGACATATTACAAATAGAATTGGATGACAGTGAATTTATCTACTTGACACAATCAGATTATTTTCAATTTTCTTACATTTCACACACTGCCTGATTCTTTTAGACAAGGAGCCGGTGGCTCTGAGCGGTGGCCCTATCGAGGTGACGTGGGAAAAGATGAGCAAGTCGAAACACAATGGCCTGGACCCCCAAGAGGTGGTGCAGCAGTACGGCGTGGACACAGTCCGTCTCTACATCCTTTACGCTGCACCGCCTGAACAAGACATCCTCTGGAATGTCAAAAGTGAGCCCAGATGCTAATAGCAAGATGTATTAAAATATTCATGAACGGGGATTAGGAATGATGCCGAGGATAGGTTTTTTTCCTTTAGAGTAGACTGCCTTTATGTCAGATGCATAAAAGAATGTGTGTTAAATGATCCTGTGCTGCTGTCTATGTGTGTGCTGACCCACTCCAGCGGATGCTCTCCCGGGTGTTCTGAGATGGCAGTCTCGGCTTTGGCAGTTGGTGACCAAGCTAAGAGGGGCTCGGCAGCTTGGAGACACACCCAACCCGTCCTTGCTGAAAAAGAAGGAGGTGGCAGAGGCGAAGAATATCTGGGAGAACAAGAACTACGCGATACAGGAGGTAGCTGCTCTGCAGGCTTTGACTGGCTGTGAGTTTTGATAAGATGAAGCCTCATGTTGATATTTTATAAAGCTGACTTATTGTAGGAATTGTTACCAGCAGGGGTCAGCTATGGGCTCTCTTTCAAAGTCTCAATTATTTACAAAGTTCATGTTCATCTTTGTTAACGTTGCTCTCTGCTGAATTTAATTTCTCTTCTATGTATCCATGAAAATTATTTCAACCGCACATATTAGTGTGTGTCCTTCTAGCCCTTGAGACTTTTATGATTTTATTGCTTTTAAGAAACGATAAAGCCTCAATATCTCCGATACAAGGTACAGGATGACAGCATGATAGTAATACATCACCTATTACTCAGTTCAACAATATAAAGTCTTGTGTCCCAGCATTCATTGCAACCCGAAGCCCCCAGAGTAAAGAACACCAGCAGAAGGGGATACAAATTGATTTTAAATCCGCTATCTCTCCTTTCACACTTTATAAATAGCCTTCTTTGGCAGCCAGGTTGGATTTGCCTCCCCCCTTCCCATCAGAGCCTGAGCTTTTAAAGAACCGCAGACTCTTTGCTATAAGGCCTCAAAGCTAAAGCTGTCCTTTGATGTGTCCCACAGAAAAGTCACATCGATCAACATCCTTCTCAGGGCATTCTCTAGCGGGCTAATATTCCTACCAGGGTTAGCATGGGAATGCTTACAAATCCCCAGCTGGCACACATGATTGCAACAGGGTCGCTGCTTTAAGCTGTCATTGTTTACTCATGATTAATCAAAGGCAGAGATACTCTGACACAGTCAGGCATTCATACATCCAATAACACAAACCATAAAGCTTAACAGATTTACTGTCTGAGGTCACCTTATTGTGGTTGTGTTTTTAGGTGACGGCTCACTTCACAGAGGACTTCCTCTTTAATGCCGCCATGTCTCGTCTAATGGGACTCACCAACACACTGAGCGTGAGCACCACCTATCATGCCTCTAAGGAAATCTTTCACGATTGCTGTTTAAGAACATTCCCACAAGAACATTTTTGACCAGCCTGTGTCTTTTTGTGCATTCAGAGTGCAACAGTGAGGGTGGTGCAGCACAGTGAGCAGTTCGAGGAAGCTCTGGCTGCCCTGGTCATAATGACGGCGCCCATGGCTCCTCACTTGGCTTCTGAACTTTGGGCAGGTTGGTGACATTCGAGCTTGTGGTGTAAAATGATTGGCAGGAAGGAAAGGTGGCTGTCATAAGTCGGTGATAAAGAGAAGACATGCAGGATTTCCCTCCTCACAAGGTTCTTCTAATATGACATTTCAGGATTTTACAAACATTTATCAAAAACATAACATGTGTTTATGTAAGATTTAGAATTAAAAAGCAGTTGGATGATTGATTTATTTTTTCATACTTTCAAATCTAATGAAAATGCATTAAAATTAAGTTAGTTTTTCAGACACAAGAGGAACTTGTGTCTGATGAACTTTGTGTTGACACTGGATGTGACACCAGTCAACGCCCAGCAGAAAAAAACAATGCAACTTCAAACTTTTTGTTGTTGCTTTATTTGTAATTAACTGCACACATAAAACCAAACTATGTTGTAGCCAGAACAACTGTCCATTAAACAAAAATGAAAAGCGATGCCATCTGACGCCTTACAACAAATGAACAATGGGGAGGAAGATTCGGTGTCACTTTTCAAGCCTCGTGTGGAGGCTCGCCCTCGTACTTGCCCGGAGGACATCCCTTTATTGTTGTCAACACGCATGCACAAGATCTCTGTACACTGCTGAGAAGAGAGGTGTTTCCAGAAAAACAGCTGAAAGCCAGAGTCAGGGAAGCCTGACCGATGATGACCGGGTGGGCGGACGGTGTGTGTCCTGTTTGTGCTCACGTACGGGGTTTCTTTAACAGTTCATAAACAGGACAGACAGACGAGGGACATGTGACCTCTGCTGCTCTTGGCCACGCAGGACTTGGCACTGCTGTTGGTCAGTTGTAATTTTACACATACTGTTCAGGATGGAGGAAGTTCACATCCTTCCCCTGTGCCTCCAGTAGGATGTACACTCGCTGGCTTTACTCAGTCGGGTTAGGAGGTAGAAGGGCAGCTGTGATGTCGTTTGACCCTTCGTCGGGATCTTGGGATACTTCTCTATTTGTTGTTTTTATTCCCACACTCTGGCAGACATGTCGTGGCAGCTATGTGACAGCACATCAGCATATCTATATTTAATCTGACAGCCGGTGTTGGAAATAATGCTCATCTTTCCCAGGTCTTTGCCAAGTGAAAAACCCCCTCAGCCCCACCCTCCAGCGGGGAGGAGACGTCCTGCAGCAGTCCTGGCCGACCGTGGACCCCCAGTACCTGGAGGTGCCCGACTTTGTGGAAGTCTCTGTGTTGGTAGGATCACGCAAACAGCAGACATCTGCACCCTGTTGTGCTCATTCTCTATAGGGACACTGGATCCACATGAAAGATTAAAGATTTATTTTCAATTCTAGTTTCAAGTAAACACTTCAGCCTTTATTAACAGTGATATATGTTCATGTTTGCAATAGCATTCCACATTATTTTCCCTGAAACTCTTTTCTCAAAGTTGTAAATCCATGACTCCAATTATAATCTATAATTTTCAGAAGGGCCTATGATTAGACTGTGTGCAGCCGTGTGTGTACCTGTATGTGTGTTTGTGTGTCGGGAGATCAAATGATGTGCTTTGGGGTAAATAGACAAGTTGGCCAGTCATTAAAAGCCATTAACAGTGCTGCCATGGTGCTCCTGGCTACACTTTTAGTCCCTTTTGCACTCATTCATTCTTGCCTGTGAGCTCACAAACAGGGAGACCGTCGGTTTGGCAGCACGTGTCGTCACATTGAGCTAAAGAGTGCGCTAGCATATGTGTGTGGCATAGTTATTACTCATGTTGTGGGAGCCTAAATCTATTTACAAAGCCACATTATGGGGTCCTGCCTTCTTTTTCAAGACAGAAACCACACCCCTATGCAGAAAATAGTTTTAAGTTTAAAGTCAAAACATGTTTTATGGATAGGATAGGATAAGCTTTAAGTTATGACTTGGTATGGGACTAGAGAAGTGAGAGTTATATTTAAAGGAAATCTCCAGGAAATTGATCCACTCAATAATATCCTGAAAGTTATAGTTTTAGGTACAGGAAAGACTGAGAATAGTGAATGGATGTGAGTGGAAATGGGGAGGGTTAGTATGCCCGTGCCTTCCAAAAGTAGCCTAATGAGTCCAGACTTCAAACCTGTCCTCACAATGATAGTTTTACACATACAAAAGCTGAGCTCCCAGCGCTCAGTGATGATGGTGTTGGTTTTCTCTTGGACCGAGCCCTCTGTTGTGGCTTCCACAAGCCTCCCTTCTTCTAATCATGCTCTTGGGGTTTGTCCCAGAATGGAGGCCGAGGCTGAGCTGAGTGGCCTCTAAGACACACACACACACACACACACGCACCCACACATCATTAATTTGCAACCATTTCCAGAGACGTGATCGCATCCAGCATGTGCATGCATTCACTTGCTTCTAAACACGCAGGACTGAGTGCCCTCCCCATACCTACCACTAAGTATGTGTTTAAAAGGGTGTACTGTATATGTAGACCGAGAGGTGGAGCCTGTTATTTTGGGACCCTTGTGCCAGGAAAGAGTTTTGGTGCAATTATACATGGAAAAAAGTTTTTCAGATTCTAGAAATCTTAATGCATAACCCTCGAAAGAACTAACGTGTAACTTTTCTCATTTGCCTTTTGTTTCACGCCGTCAGATAAATAACAAGGCCTGTGGGTCAGTGACAGTCCCTCTGCTGGTGTCCAAGGACTCTGATCAGGTCCAGCAGCTGGTGCTGGACAGCCCCGTCGGACAGAAGTTCCTGAGGGAGCGCAGCATCAAGCGAGTCATCCTGTCCCCCAGGACGACCCTCATCAACTTCCTTGTCGATGTGTAACGTTTTCTGATGTCCAACTGAAGAGACTCGGCACAGGGCAAAAACAAAAACTTTTAAATGTCATAAGAGAAAGACTGAGTGAGACTCATTGACATGTAAATATTTTTAGATATTTTAATTTATATTTTCCTGTTTTTATTAAAAGATTGAAGGAGCATCCTGCAGTCTCTCTGTCGTCTCTGGAAACATCGCCCTGTGCGTGCCAGCCCCTTCTGACCTGCCTCTTGTTATTTAGAACCATTTGATGTCACGCCAGAGTCCAAACTCCCCTTCAGAGTGCAGAAGTCCTTCACGTCCTCTCCTCCCTCCTGTTCTGTCGCTTTCAGTGCAGATGCCTGCCACAGCCTGTCCGCTCCGCGTCTCAGCCGAGTCACACAATCACAAGCCGCCTTATCAGTGTTTGTGTACGTCTGCGTTCTCTCTTGCAGCTGCAGATTTCCTCGGAGCTCCGTAAATGGATGGTTGACTGTGGGATCAGCCCGTGAATCCTTCTGCCATCAAAAGCCGGCGGAGGTAATCTCAGAGCCTCGTGTGGATGGGGTTTTTTTTCCATTTTTTTTTCACATCTTAGTCGTACATTACTGCTCTGCTCTCCACTGCCAGAAGTGTCTGTTTGTCAGCTCTGTGTCTGGACACTTTGCCAACATGACTCAGCTGTAAGTACTGTCCTGGCACGGCCCACACGCCAAAGGCCCTGAAATGTATCTGCGTGCCCACCCACAGGCCTATCTTTAAAGCCTGTGTGAGCAAGCGGTCATCCGATATGCACGGGCATCCCGCACAACTTCTAGCTCTGATTAATCCAGAGGCTTTTTTCATGTTCACGTCGAACATGTCCCGCAGTGTCGGTGTGTGAATGAGCAGGCTGAAATGTGCAGTTACTGTAAGGTCAGCTCCTGTTCCAGAACTTTTCCTATTTGATATAAGAGGAACAGCACATGACTGAAGTCATGCTGTCCTGTGACAATGTGTAACTGATAAGTTAGCTTCTTTATGACGCTTTGTTACCAGAACCAATGGAAAAGCAAACAATGTTTCTACTAATCCCCAAAACCTTTTTCCATATCTGATATGTATCGCTAGCCGTCAGGTGACAGGAAAATGGCTCTCAGGAGAGACTGAATAACAGGAAGAGAGACGAGGAATGAGCAGAGGGGAGACACAAATGTGTTAACTGTTGTCTGAGTTGTCTCAAATGAGGCAAAATTTAAATCCAGGGCACAGAAAAAAGGGGACAGAGATGCAGCTCATATTTTCTTTCATAAACATCCTCGTATCTGTAAAAAAATGTTTGGTTCTTTCATCGCTACTGTGTGAAATAGCTATTAGTTATATTATATTTAATCTTTAACCCATGATTCCTTTAGGGTTATTGCTTCAGAAAGTTTTTCCTGCTTCACTCAGCAACTCCTGATCTGGTTTCGCACAATAAAGTGAAGATGCTGAGTCATTCAAAGAAGCAACAGTGCTGCTTTTTACAGATGTGTCAGAGGAAGTCGTAGGAAGTCCCCACGAAAGTTAAAACCATGTGAAAGAAATGGATATTCTGGAACAGAAGGATCTGTGCTGTACTGATGCATTTTCTCTAATAATTAATCCTACAACCGTCTGCCTCTGCTGTCATTTAGCACTTTTTGTCAGCGCTGCAGTTGCTATGACAACTATGAATAGGCAATGGTATTGCATTGTGACTCACTTTCTCCTCCGAGCACTGTCATGGCTTTTCTTACACAAGAAATGTGCAGGACGAGTTGTCTTTGATGAAGTAAGGAAAATCACTTTGCTTCCTCTTGAGAAACTCTCATGAAAAGCCTTAGAAACGGGTGGGGCTCACAGCAGCTCGGCCCCAGTCATCCTCTGCTACACGGTGAGTCCCTCAACTAGGCTGTGTATTTCATTGGGGGAAGCAGTAATACAGCAACTATCTTAGGGGCCGATCCAAAGGCTAGTAATTTGGATGTTCTCCATGTGACCTCATTGTTTCAAGGATAAAGCTACAATTGTATTAACATAAGACTGTTGCATTCCCTGTGTGACAGGAATGCTTAAATCATCAGTTCCAGACTTAAGTGTGCTATAAAGTTTGTAATACAGGCTGTAAATGTATGAATTAATGATTTAATAAAATGCATCCTGCTGATTTCCAAAATGACATCATTGTACCATAAATAAGGGGCACTATTAAGGTTGGCATTTTCTGAAAATTTGAGTGCTTATTAAAGGAAATACAGTTAACAGCGAGCTATTTATGGAAAGCTGTTTTGGTTTTTATAATTCGAGGTTGAATCGCACAGGAGAAAAACTCAGCCAGCTCAGTTTTTTTCAGAGCCACCGTCACTGGATCTTTGAATCAACTCATAGAAAGAAAGTGCACAAAAGCTGGAGCTGCTTACGGCACATGGTTTGTGTTTTCCACATGATGTCAGAAGCTGGATTCTTCAAACATAACTGGGCCAACTTTATGAGACTTGCTCATATGTGTGGTCTATTTTGTGTCCTTCTGGTGTTATAGTGCTTTTTTTTCGTTAGCACTTATCACATGCAGAGTGACTTTGTTGCAACCACATCTCTGTTGATTCAACACGGGGAAATGCAGATCTCACCATGTTTCGGCTCCTGCTCTGTTCTTTTTAAACTGCCTTACACTCCTAAAAAGCTTGTATGATAACATCAGTTGGCATTTGAACAACATCCCTGATGTGTTTTCCTTATAAAAGTCCAGCTGTTTTCAATAAATAGGTGTCTAAAAGCCAGTTTAGCATACTGCTTAAAAAAGATACATCATCATCATCGCTGTATCCGCAGACACATGGAGCCTTACCTGCAGTATCTATGCTATCTTCATTCTGGCAGGAGAGAAGAAGCCCCATTCCTTAACCTGGATCCCCCCCCTTAAAATGAACAGGAGCTGGTATGGGCTACACCAAGGTACCATGCTTTTTCTGTTCTCATTTTGAAAGTTCCTGGTCTTGGTTACATTTGTGAAAAGGGCAGAATGGTGTTAATTGTGTGTTGACTGCCAACATTTGTTGAGCAGTTAATTGAAAAAGCATATTAAAGAGTGTTAAAATGTGCTCCCCTAAACCAAGAGGTTTCATTAAATAAAAGATATACAGAAAGTAGTTTTTTTCATGCTTGATGGAACACTACTGAGATCAGATTGGACTATCTTATGTCCATTGTGCACAATTCTTACCACTGAAGATTGTCCACCTGATCAGGAATGTAAAGGTTTGGGCCAGCCTGTTCAAATAAACTAATTAAAAGTAATTAAACTAAACTCCTGATGCCCAAGTTGTTGAAGTTTTTTTCTATGTGGATAAGAGACAACTGGTGGACATTTGATCGTCTAAAAAAAAGGGACTGAGTCAGCCTGCTGACATTTTTGAGGAAGGCAGGATGAGAGTGCCTATGAGCGGAAAAAAGCGGATGAAGATCTGCCCACATGTTCCGGTGACTTAAAATAGGTTCGCTGTGACCGATTCATGCTCACTTTGATAGTACGAGGTGCCTCAGATCGGGCGAGACGCGGCTGGAAAAGTGTGGCCGCTGTGGCCGATTTGCGCTCTGCGTCTTTAAAAACGACCTCTTCTCCGTTTCCACTCTCAGCTGCCGACCGGCGGCCACGTAAGGCTCCCCCCGTATCTCCCACGGCTCGATTAACCGCCGCTAACAACTTTTTGTCCCGATTTTGGACGATCTCCGTACTTTTTTTTGCGCCACGGACGCGAAGTTTCGTTTGCGCTTTTTTCGCTGCGTCGCGGGCCAAGTTTTTTTTTTGGATGAAGGTTTCCCGCTGGGACTGTAAAGCTGGAGGAGGAGGGGGCAGGTTGTCGCGGGGTCGTCCGGGGTATCTGATCTGGGATCTGCCCTCATTTGTCATCAGACGGACGGCGGCTGCTCCGGAGCTGAGCTGAGCTGAGCAGGACGCAGGGAGAGTTCCACCGGCGAGGAAAACTTCTGCACCGCGAGGGTCAGAGGGACGCAGAGGCTGGGGCCAGGACAGAAGTTCCCTACTGAACGCGGACTGTTTCTTTGTGTCAAGGCTTCAAACTTGGAAGTATCAGTCTGCTAAAACAGACCTGGGATTAATCCAGCCCGTGGCGTTCCAACCGAGTTGCTTTCACTTGGTCTGGGCAGACGTGAAGCAAGTTTCAAAATGGATAAATACGAGGATCTTGGACTAGAGGCGAGTAAGTTTATAGAGGATCTGAACATGTATGAAGCATCCAGAGATGGCTTGTTTCGAATGAAGAGGGACGCGGGAAATAACCCCGACTTTGAAGAGACGAGGAAAGTTTTCGCCTCCAAAATGACAAAAATCCACATGCAGAAGCAACAGGAGGAGATGGCGAAAAACAGCCAGGCCATTCGGATGAACGGGGGCCACAGCAGCACGTACTACACCAAAGACAGACCGCCCATCAACAGCTCCAGACAGCCGGGCGAGGCGTCCGCCAAGCCCCCGATCCTCTCTGGGCCCGCGCCCGGGAGTCCGTTGGAGGGCCAAAAGCCCCTCACGGGGGTCCAGGCCGAGCCCCCGGCCAGCAGGGCGCACGGCTACGGAGTGGGCTACGACAACAAGGACCGCTCGGAGCCGCACGCGCACCCGCACGCCGACGCGTGCGCGCCCGCTTCTGGGAACTCTGCTCCGGGCGCACAGCCCCGGAGCCCCGGCAGCCCGGCGGGCTGGGCCCCGTCCGGGGAGCGCCAGCCCTCCCCGTCCCTGCCGGGGATGGGTGCGTCTCTGCCGGGGCCCCAGCGCCCGCAGGCCCCCTCCGGGGTCAGCAGCCCTCCGCCCCAGCAGCAGCAGAGTCCTCCGGCCTTCGGCCCCTCCGGGGAGGCCACGGGGTGGGCGTGCGAGGCCAGACCAGACCTGATCCCCGCCTTTCCTCTGAGCGCCTTCACAGGAGGAGCTGAACTCCACGTCCAGCAGCCCCCGGCCCAGCCCGCCGTGCGTTACGTGCCAGCCGCAGCGTCTCACCCCTCCGTCGGGCTCAACGGCCCCGCGGCAGCCTGCCCTGACCGGGCCCCGGCTGCTCCGACCCCCGGCAGCCTCTTCAAGAACACCAGCCACCCGGCGGCCGGCCCCCGGGTCATCAGCGCTGAGGCCCAGGTCCTGCCGGCCCCCCCGCCGGTGCTCCCGGGGCCCAATGAGCAGCCGCCCTCGGCCGCCGAGATGAAGCTGGAGGCCCTCACTAAGCGGCTGGAGAAAGAGATGGATGCCCAACCAAAGGCCGACTACTTTGGTAAGACCTCAACAAGGGGCCTTGTGTCAGTTCGACGGAGGCTTTGAAGCCCACTGGATGACAGAGGGACCCACCCTGCCCTTCAGAATGTTAACCCACTTGTTTTGAATTTCATACTACGCGCACGCACAGTCAGTCTTTGTCATCTTTCTTCTGGGTTTTCTTCAGAGACGGGAGTGTGGCTCATCTGGAGTGCATCCCGGTTGTTTTACTTTTGACGGCGTTTGTGCTCTTTGCTGATGAATTAGTTTAATTCATAAGGCAGACGGAGTTGTTGGCCTCGGAGGAATGCAGGCAGCATAGTTTTTGATTCATGAAATCTATTCTATGTCTTTTTTATGTTTTATTATTTGGTGTCTGACTACCAGATGGCAGAGAGGAGAATGGTTTTCCTCTCGTCTCCTTTCCAGATTCATTTGTCGCCTTTAGCTCAGGAGTTGGACCTTGATCTCTCCAGTGGGAGCTGCGTGGCCTTACGTCTGACTGCATGTGAATGTGTGGAGCCCCGGCACGCATGGGAACTCCTAATGAATAGCAACACCTGCGCCTGGTAGCGGCTGCAGATGTGGGCCGGGTTGAAAGGAATGTCCGTCATCAGCACAACATGGGCTCCCAGTTCTTGTAGCCCATGAGCTGTTCCAACTCTGGGGGGCGAAAAAAAACATGCCTGTGTCTGGGATCGTTGAACAGACTGTAGTCATGGATCAGATCAGGAAAGATCTGGGGCTTGTTTTAGGCCAGGGGGGGCCGTTCGGCGTGTGTGTGAAGCCGGTGGCGGGTACGGTGGCGGGCAGAGTGGGGCGTGTGTAGCGGCCCGGAACCCCCCCGACTCCGCTCTCCCTCGCCTCCTCCTCGCCGGCAGGAATTTCCTGCTGGAATGTCACGATTGCAATTTCGCAGCCTTCCTCAGCCCCCCTGTGTGCTTGTTTTGGTGTGTAAGGGAAGATGTGCTGGTATACATCACTGTCATGACGGGGCTCATAAATAGCCCCCCAACAGGAATACGATGTGCGCACAGGACAGCGCCCCCGGCCGGAGTTTGGCTTTAAAGTGATTCAGCCTATAGATATTTATAGATTTTTATAGACTCATTCCCACATAGCCCACACATATAATAGTTCCTTTTAGGAGTTTCCCACCAGACCATAGCTCATTCTGAGTCATGCTTTTCATGGTAGATAAAAAAAAAACACTGGTGGAAGCTTGCTGCCTACGTAGATTCAGAACTTTTTCAGGCCTCTTTCTTGGCTCATTATCACATTTGTTGAAATTTTGAACATGAATCCATCATCCTGTGTCTGTTTTCCAGTAGAAATGCTCATACCTGCTCCATTTGGACCCTTCACATGGCCCACCCCTGCTCTGGGAGGGTTGGAGGTTCTGAGAAAACCAGCTCGCTGCCAAACGGCCGCACCAGGGGAACACTGAGGAATGCCTTTAAGGAATTTTGAAAATGAGGCTTTAACATTTTAAAAGTGCTTGGGGGAGGGTGGGGTGTCCCAGACGGGTTTTCGGGGTGCCTGTGGAGCTGCTGAATGGGCGGGCAGACAGTCGGGAGAGATTTAGTGTCCGGTTTGTGGATGTGTCTTTGTCCTTGGCCGCATGAGCCTAAAAGGATGTGAGTTTTACAGAGTTTGTTCAAGAGGGGAGAAGTGGTGGGACATCCCCGTCTCCAGCCTGCCCCGATCCTCTAACTCCCTCCCTCACACACACGCACACACACACACACACACACACACACACACACACACACACACACACACACACACACACACACATTCAGTGGAGCGTTTTGTGTTCAGATGGAGGATTAATTTATCCCATCTGGCTGTCTTGTGGAAAAGCGTCATTTTAACTCTGGGCTTCTGCCTGGCTGTCTCTTTTGGGCTTCTTGTCTGGCACGTGAGCATTACAACCCATTGTGCACACGTGTGTGTCTTTGTCTGTGAATGCATGGCATTCCGGAAGCTGATGGAGGTTTTATATGCTGTGTCAGCTCTGGGAGGTGTGTTTTTGGTTAAAAAAAACAACAATATCCCAAAACCGAGTGGTCCGCAGGACAGTTTTAAAAAAAAAAAAAGCAACAACAGCAACAAGCAGCCACAGTTAATTCAGCTAGGCAGTTATGTCGGTGGCCGGGTTCAAAATGAAGTCTAACTCACTCCAGACCTCCTTACTGCTCCCTTCCTTTAGCTTTATTATATGAATACTTGGGGCTAATTGGCAAACTGATAACATTACCAGCCCATGGCAGCTCCGAGCTGTAATTGGCTTCTCGGTGCCCACCTCCGGTCGGGCGCGAGTGAGCTGCACCTTGAAGCCATTATCCCAGAGAGATTCCATTAGAAAATGGTAAGAAAGAGGCAAGCCAATCTTGTTTGCTCAACGTGGAGGAGAGACATTTGGATTACTTGAGGGGCGAGTGTCTGATAGCCGTAGAGAGGATGAAGAATTGGGGTGATGCCTTTTTAAAGAGATTTAGAAACTCTGCTTGGATGTGACGCATTTCCATTAATTATGTATTTCACCTAAATTCAAGCTGGTTATGGTTCATTTACTTGTTTTTTGCCATTTAGATTGAAAGATACAACTTTGTGGATTGTGTGACTTTGGAGTTGGGCTCTCTGACTGTGTTTTAGGGAGACGTTAGCTGCCATGCACTGAGTTTTGACAGCTGGGAAAGGTGAGGTGGGGGGGGTGGGGGGGGCATTCACCGCTCGGTTTGTTTAGCTTCCCTTCCCCCCACTGGAAGCCGGTCAGTCCCCTAAATAATTCTACCACTGTTTGGGAACGTGGGGCTGTGGCCAAAGGTTTTAAAAAAGTTTTTTTTTTAGACAGGTCTGTAGCACAGAGATTTTTTTCAGAGATCTCAGGGAGGGGAAGGGGTGTACAGTACCCTATGTGTTTCTCCTCCGACTGGGATGTTGAAAAGTATTCAGAAGACATAGTTTCTAGGCCCATGGCTTCATTTGAGAAGTTCAAGGACGATGGCTGTTTTATTTTACCCTCTTCTCCTCTTAACGGACTAGCTTACATAAGAGAAACATTCTTGTGCTTTCTAATAATATCCTTCTATTATCTGTAAATCTTCTCTCCAGCCATCGGGGTCCCTGATTATGAGTGTGCGACGGGGTGGCATGCGCAGACACTTAGCCCCACTATATATAACACAGTTGTTGATTGTATTCCCCAAAGCCTGAGAGGAGAATTGGCTAAAGGAGGTTATTTAGTGTAACAACGTGTTTTTGGAGCACGCAGCTACATGATGCGTGGCGGATACAGTGAAAACACAAGTCTCTTTGTCAGAGTTCTGGGAGATGCAGAGCTGGGCGGCTCTCTTCTACCGAGCACCAGTGTACAGTCTCCGGGGAGTTTTTCTATTAAAAACACTCACAAATAACCTTGTGCCCATGTGTGCGCGCTCCTCCCTGTTATCGGGAAACCTGAGGCTTTGATTTGGTCCTGGAACGGTGTGGCCAGCGCCTGTGTTTGGAGCGAAAGCAGATAAGTTAGATGATGACAGATGTTCTTGTGCTGTTTGGAATGAATTCCATATTCGGTAGCTCCAGAATTTAAAAAACGGCAACTTATTGATCGCACAGAAAGCCCAGACTGCTCAGGGAGCTGTCCAAAGTAAAAAAAAGGAGGTTATGTAATCAACCTGCAGCTCTCTCATGTGATCTGCCTGAAGTACTATTCTCCATGGAACACTCAGCTTGGAAAAAAAGGACAGAAAAAGTAGTCCCTGTCAGGGGTCTGTTCATCTTAACGCAGCTTTTGATCGAAGGCGCTTTGGCCCAGATGAATGTGTGGCTTATCCGTAAGTGGACACTGGTGTCTTGATGTGGAGCCACACACAATCTGTATGTTGTGAGAGCAGGCACACTTTGATTGCTATCAACTGCTTTGCTAACAGAACTCCGGGCTTCTGAGCCAAATCAAATAAGCACACAGAGCTATATTTCCCTCTGTAGCGAAACAGCTCGCTGAACTAGCTTCCTGAACCTTTGTGAGTTTAGATTTTCTTTTTTTTCTTCTCTGTCTCTATGAATAGTGGAGCCAATAGCATTTGGTACTGTTTTTTATGGAAATTGCAGTATAATTTCATGCCCGTTGATTTGATTGTTTTCATGTTGTGTTCCAGGAGTCTGCGTGAAATGTAGTAAAGCGGTTTATGGAGCCAGCCAGGCCTGCCAGGCCATGGGCAGCCTGTACCATGACACCTGCTTCACCTGTAGTGCCTGCAGTAAGTACACTCCCTCACACCCTCTTTGCTTCCTCAGTGGTGTCCCAATGGGTGTGATATGAGGCTCACGCCGTTCGCCTAATACCCAGCTGCCTGTGCCGGTGAATGAAAGTGGCACCCTCTTCAGCCCTTTCCTTCCCCTGCACAGACAGATCATTATTGAAGGATTACTGTCATGTATTACTGTTGTTTGGTTTCTGGGTGTGCCAGTCCCTCCTCCAGCCCACACAGAGACACAGAGAGATTGACCCTTTACCTCTATACCTCATAGCTTTACGCTCTATCTGACAGTGGAGCAACATTTTGGTCAATAGATGCAGAATCACTGGTTTGAGAGGCACGTGCAGTTGACTGAGATGTATGTTTGGGGTTACCTCTCATTTTAGTAAAGCTTTTCACAGTTAAAATGTACATTTTCCGGTTTGTGAAACGTCTTCTATCAGTTTCCAGTGGCCCCCTTTTCAAATATACATCTGCAACTTTTTTTCCCACGTTTGTTTGCTGGGTCTCTGGATATCTCTGCTGCTAAACTGATCCCTGCCAAACCATCAGTCGAAGCTGACCCGTAGCTTCATACCCAGGCAACAATGAGAATCTCTGCCCCAATTATCAGATGCCGAGTGTGTGGAGGGTGTGTGGTGTGCAAAGGCTCATTGTTCTGACGCACCTTTGACCTCGCCGCTTCTGCTCTCGGATGTCTGATAATCATCTCTATTTTCCCTTACCCTCTGTGTGCGCGACACAGTGGAGATAAAAGACGGGAGCCACGGTGGCTCGGATTGAGGCTGGGGAGGGCTTACACACCACATACCTCTCATAGCTGGCTCCCTGTGAGGGCATTAGGGCCGCGTTTCGCTGAGAGAGGCCTCGGGGAAAAAGCATCTCTTCTCGGGAGGAATGCAGGATACGGGCCCTCGGTTAGACCGAGCTCAGGGAGGACAGTAGGTGCCGTTATGTCGGCTAAGTGCGAATAAATGCAGATGCAGCGTGGACAGAGAGGCCATTCATTAGGAGCAGGCATCGCCACCGCAGGAACATGCGTGTGATGCACGTCCCACGTTCAGAGCGCTTGTACGAAGCACCACGCCATTTTCTTATGGTGATTTTACAGTACAGCTACACTTCAGATTGGAAACAAGGCTTTCTGGAGTGCATTCCCAGTGTCTAGCAGGGCTCAGCCTGTCTGGGCTCTTACTCCACACTGCAGGGGGCATTTAAAGGAGCAGTCCGGCTCCGTTTAGAGATCAACCCCGGTCAACTGTGGAAGCAGCTCTTGCTTTCCAAACATGTCCTACGATCTTTGGAAATCACCAACAAATTTTCAAGTTAGACATTTAGGGCGGCCTCTTTCCAACAGATGTCACGCTTCAGTGTTTTAGCAGAGAGGAGGTCCGAGTAGGAAATCAGGGTCATTTTGGATTTTCTACGTTGTGAATGGAGTTCCACAGGGGAATCCAAAGAATGCTTTAATTAGAGAACGGCTTTGTGTTTCCCTCTGTCCCTCAGGTGTTTTACATTTTTATGAAATCTCCAGCAGTCGCCCTTCTTTCTGCGGCTGCTGCTTTTCCGGCCACCGGTCCTGACTCCTGACTTTAATTAAGCTCTTATCTTTTCGCAAAGCTCAGAGCCTTCCCTTTCTGACTCACTTGGGGGAAAAAGACAAGAATGTCCAGGGCAGCAATGGCCCGCCGCTCACTCTCATCCCCCTCATCTCTCCTTCTCCTTACTTTGGGGACACAGTTGGAAAAGTGTCAGTTCTTCATTTTGGCAGTGATCATAGAGGCAGCTCTGGTGAAATAACGTTGTGTTACTTTGGTCAGCTCCTGATGATTATGCAATTGTGTATCGCCAGTTTGGATGGTTTAATCAGTTTATTGCACCACTGACTGAAAATAAAGAATCACAAGACGTCTGTCTTCGGCCTGAATAAAAGATAATTTAGCTAAAAAGGAAGTGAGTTGATTATAAAAATTGAAATGAGGAAAGACGTGTTAAAATTACCTTGAAGCTGTCTTTTCTTTTGTGACACACTGACAAAAGCAAAGCCTTTCTTTCTTTTGCGCTAGTCTTCGTTCGAATATCCAGGTAAACAAAAATGAAGGGCCGCTGTTCTCTCTCTCTCACTCTGTCCCATTCCCTAACCTCCCCACTCAGAAAATGTGAGGAATGTTCCCTCTTCCTGTGGGACCTGGGCAAGAATAGCGATGTGAAGTGAGCATGAAGGTTTAGCGCGCGTGTGTAAGTGTATGTGTGTGTGTGTGTGCGTCGCTAAAGAAGCCAGATCCAGAGCGTTCACAGGCAGGAAGCATACCAATCGTGTGGAAAAAACACAGGAAAGGAACAAAGAAGAAGAACTGCAGGTTATGTGGGCCTTGGTCCGTGGTTGGCCAGAGACCGAGCCGTGTTTAATCTGTTGCACCTGTCGAGAAATTGGACGTAATCGGCATTTTCCCCACTTGTGTTTGATCCAGAACCGCGCTGTATCTCACCAGAGCCTCCTCTCAGTTTCTGTAATACTCTATTAAGTCACCAGCTAGATGTACGATTTGATTTATCTGCTTGGCGTTCAGCAGGATATGATTAATATTGCAAGAGGGCCCATTACCTTCGAATGGCTGAAATTAATCACTGCGGCCCTTGCGCATTAGAGCTGGAACTATTTTCTGAGAAGGAACCAATGGCCTAGGCAGGATTTTCCACAATGACATTTTAACAATTTGTCACTTACTTACCTTTTCTTGTCTGCTTTAATCTACTTATTTTCATGTCTTAGTAATGAAAGGATCTATTTTCAGTCCCTTTGACAGTCTCAGGTGAGGAGTGATGGCATTCAATAAGTCTGTTCCTGTTTCTGCAGGTCGAAGGCTGAGAGGGAAGGCTTTCTACTATGTTGGAGGGAAAGTTTTCTGTGAAGAGGACTTCCTGGTGAGTGGTCAATGTGCAGCCAATATTCTGTTTACTGTACCTCGGGTGGCCTCATAACCTTTGTTTGGGTTGAAACGGCCCCCTTCAGCCAGAGGGCTATTTAGACAGACTTTTCTAAATACGAGGGCTATTCCCCTCACTGAAATACCATATCAGCGGCTCACACTCCGTCAGCCTTCAACTATGACCCCATGACCCAGTTTTAGCATCCAACGGAGCCGCTTGATGTCCGTTTCCTCACATGGGTGGAGCTAGAAGCCGGCCGGTAACTGGAGAAGGTGCTTTGCTTTAAATGGTGAGGGGCAGATAGGCCGTTCTCACCTCTTCAGTTTGACCTTGCGTGCTTTTTTTCTGTTAAACACCATCGGCTGACATTTGCCATGTATTAGAGGAGTGTGTTTTAAAGCCTGTCACTCTTGCATTGGTGTTCTCTGGAGCCCTTCTCTGTGCATCCTTACCCAGGATCCCTTGCTGTAGACATTTTCTAACTGCCCTTTAACACAAAAGCTCTTTGCTTTCCAATTAGAAACCAAATCACTTTTAGTTAAACTGACTCTTGCTTCACTCCCTGAGTTTACCGTTTGGTGTTCTTCCAGCCCTGTTGGGCCTGGAGTATACACAGCAAGTACAGACTCGGATGTTGTATTGGAGTTGAACAAAGTAAAACCCAAATCTTGGAGTCACACTAGAGCAAATTTGAAATGCTCATTTGCCACAGTGTTAGGGGACGCAGTTGAACCCCATCGCCCTTTTATTCCCTCATAGTTATACATAAAAGATGTTCTCAGAGAGGGGATAAAGTAATTAAAAGCCATTTGAAACACATTAAACCAACCAGAACTCTGTCGTTCATTAAAAGCCACATTCCAGTAACATTGTGGTCTTTTTCTTTCTTTCTTTCTGCTTTTCCAGTACTCTGGTTTCCAGCAGTCTGCTGACAAGTGCAACGCATGTGGACATCTGATCATGGACATGGTAAGGTTCTGTCCCCCTCTGTCCAGCTTCCTTTAGTCTTCTGAGTCAGAGCTGGACAGAACATTTGATTGGCTGTGGGGAAGGCTTGACCGCGTCTCTTCTCGACTCAAACGGGCTCTTGAAAGAAAAATGCCATCCCTGACATGAAGTCCCTTTTCCATCCCGCAGACATTGTAAACGGGATGTCTCGAACTTTGTTGTTCCTTTTTCGTGGTAGCAGTCCTCTCAGTGTAGACACATTTTAATGTCAAGACTGCAACAACAGTTCAAACCAAAGGGGATAATGACGAGCCGTCCGGTTATCTGGTGAAATGTATTTTTCTGGAATGGACTGAAGAAAAGGCGAGCGATGGCTGAATGAGAAGTTAAAGGGGTGTCCCTGGCTGGTTGGTCTGTGCAGATCCTGCAGGCGCTCGGCAAGTCTTACCACCCCGGCTGTTTCCGCTGCGTGATCTGTAACGAGAGCCTGGACGGAGTGCCCTTCACTGTTGACACTGAAAACAAGATCTACTGCGTTAAAGACTACCACAGGTGAGCATGTCGTGTTAGCACAATGGTGCAGGAAAACCCACAGATACCGTCTGGAATTTGTCTTCGCCCAATGACTTGGGCCTAACACCTTGAAAGCGAGTGTCGGGTTTAGAATGCAGATGGTTCACTTTAACTTCCGCCGCAATGGCTGGATCAGACTGAGAAGGCCTGACACGTGTGGCAGACACATGAGAAGTTTAATCTGGCATGACCAGGGAAGACGGGGAGGGCTGAGGGGGGGGCGCTCTGCTGGAGGTGTGAAAAGTGGCATGCAGCCATAGCTGCTTTGGTCCAAATCTGACAGTAGCACTCTCAGGGAGAACAAATACGGGCCTTTTTTTTATTAAAACTGGAGGATCTTTAGAGCCTGGGCAGCAGCCCTTAAGCTGAGGCTGCTGTTCTTCTTGCTGGGACAGCATGTACGGCTGTACCGAGCACGTGGCCTTTGGCTGTCTGGCAGCCCACACATGTTCGCTTAGCTGATTAAATCAGACAAACCTTATTGTGTGTACAGCGTGTGCGTTTGACTTCTAGCTCTGACCATGTGCACTGAGAGGGCCTTTCTTTCCTCAGACATCCAGGTGCCAGCCACGTGTTCAGAAATCATAAATTCAATTAGTCCTGAACTGTTCTCGTTGGTGGTTTTTGTGGAATCCTCGGTATGAGGGGAAAGTCAGCACATATGCAAAGCTGCCGTCTCTTTAGTCCGCTCAGGTTCTGTGAATCTGGTCAAAGGACAGAAAGAGGAGAGGTGGAGTGGTTAGAAAGGTTTGAAAAAAAAGTGAACAGTATTCTTTGTGTAGTACATTTGAATTCCTCAGCTGCACTCATTACAGTTTGTGCATTTTGCATATTTCAAGGTCAAGTGCAAGCAAAGTTTTTCATTTTCCATTTCACTCTTCCAGGGTCCTGGCGCCTAAATGTGCAGCCTGTAACCAGCCTATCCTGCCCTCAGAGGTAACACCAGCCTGCCTTTCTACCTATTCATTCAGTTTGGACTGTCAGATATTAGATGAAAATACTTTTTTTCTTTTAATAGTGGTAGATAATGTTTCCTTGCAAAGGCATGCATTGTATTTCATAAAGATATAAAAAATATGTATTCAACTAAGTGAAGTTTCCAATCATGAAATTCTAAATGAATAAACAAACACATTACCCACTGTTACAGATACCACAATACTGATATTGTCCGTATTAGTTAACCTGCTGACCGTGTAGTGTGAAGTCTGGACTTCCACCTGCTGACCATCATGTTCAAACGTTAAACTTTGTCCGTAAACGACAGGCAGTCATGATCAACTAGTAATCAAATGAAATATTTTATCTTCATAAATAAATAATGGGATTTTGTGATAAGGGTAATTTTTTTTAGGGAAGGTTAGAAAAGGATTAGCTCTCTTGGCCCACAGTTGCAAAAATTAAGAAGTGAGTCCTTAGTTGTGTTAAAGTTTATCCAAGTCGGATGAAGTCAAAGTCCCTAAGATGGATAATTCATTTCAAACCCACTGTCTGTGCAGAAGTTCAGCAGCCTCACTGCCGCACTCGTATTGCCTACAAGAGGATACTCCTCGTTTTCAGTCCTTAAAGTAAAAAGAGTTTTTTGAAATGACAGACAGCTCAGTTCTATAGAAACATGTCTCATTAGCCAGCATCCCAGACAGTGCTCTCTCATTTATCTGAGAGTTTACATTGTGGATAATTGACAAAATGCTAATTTACATACAGACAAGACAGATGTAAGCTAAACCAAAGAAATAATAAGAGCAGACAACTAGCTCTCTTTTTATTTTCGTGTGTGTGTGATAGCAGAGCACGTTTGCCCCCAAGCTGCAATGCAGGGTATTGTTCAGGAAGTTTTAATCAAAAAACCCCTACAGCATTTTATTGATTCAATATTTTTTTATTTTGTCGGACAAGGACAACAGAACATGTTCTACTGGTTTTGGCCTCACATGAATGTGTCCACCCAAATTTTCTTCCAGGGGTCTGACGAAACCATTCGAGTTGTGTCCATGGACAAAGACTATCACGTGGAGTGTTATCACTGTGAGGTGGGTCAGTCGTCAGCTACAAAACTGAAAGTTAAGCTTGGCACGAGGACAAAATGTGCCTTAAGTGACTGAGCCATGGACCCTGTGAGCAGCTCATTTAGAGAATTGGTAATGAGTAGATCACAGATCTTAATTGCAGTCTTGGTAATTATGCAGTGCTGGGCAGAGCAAATGCTCATCATTTTAGTCCCTTTTTTTTCCCCCTCACCAAAGTCTGATTGGCAGCTACAGATTTTATATAATTTTTTCCACCTGAATAAAATCCGTGGGCTCTGAGAGGCAGCTGTGTATGTTCTTTAACTTGGTTCTCAAGGGTGGTCCAAGAGGAGTAACCCCCTCATTTGAAAAATCTTTCTTTGTCAAGTATTTGCTATTAAAAGTGCCAGTCTTTGGAACTTCCATTGTACACCTCCACTTCTACCAGGGGTAAAAAACAGTTTGAAACTCCAAGATCAAATCGGTGGTTCTCAGTCAATGGATGAACTCATCTGTGCTCTCACCCTTTGTTGTCAGGACTGTAAGATGGAGCTGAATGATGAGGAGGGCCACCGCTGCTACCCCCTAAACGGCCATCTTCTCTGCCACGCCTGTCACTTGAAGCACATCCAGCCTGTCTGTCCCCCCTCAGTCCCCGCCGCCTCCTTCTAACCCTAGCGAAGGCGGAGGGAGACACCTGCTGGATCTGAGGGGGAACTTCCAGAAGCAGGAGTGGATATTTTTTATCAGTTCTTGTTGTAGAGGATTGACTGAATCGAAGCATCACATTCTCACGTTGTCCGATGTGTATTTATAGGCAGGAATGTGGACAAAGCCTCGCTTATGGGGAATGTTTGATGGGTGTGACCCAGCAATGAAGTATCGTCATACACCAAAGCTGAACTTTGCTGAAGTGTTTTCATATCGTTATTTTTGTATAGATATCAGCTTTGGGGCCTTTGTAAATATCCTACTGCCTGCTCATTGAAGATGCTGTGTGCCTTCAGCTTCACATTTGCACTTAGACCACAAATTGAACGGTTTGCTCCTCAATCATTTTACAAAGATTCTCTTATGCAAAAGATGTGAAGCCCATCCTGGACTGAGACACAAATCACTGGTACTGAGACGTTCAGTCAGAGAGTAGGTTAAAGTTGCTAGAATAATATGTCAATTCTAATCTTCATTTACTCCTTACAGTGCGCAGAGACTCCTCAAAGGGTCTCTGGATTAAAAAAAAACGTTAATTCTACAGCTGGTGTTCATTTGATGTAAAGCAGTAGAGTTTGAAAAACAAAAAGTTCTCATTTCTTCTCACATTTGATTAAGACCGTTTAGTAACAGACCTGCAGTCAGTTAACACTTTTATGTTCTAGTGTGGAGGCATTATGCAATAAATTCAACCAAATACAAACAACGCCACCAGCTCCTGTCACTGTAAGAAATGTGCTCAGGGCTTACCAGTTCTTTCGTGTAGGTTTCCTTGCCCTAATCAAATCTGACAAGCGAAAGCTTTTGAGAACTTGGTTATGGTGTTTTATTTTTTGTTGTTTTTGCAGGGAATAAGAAGCTGACACTCCTCACATTCTGCCTGTTGTAAGCACTTACAAATAGATCAAGGACTTTTCCTATGCACCCACGGCATTTGGCCGGTAGACCCATGTGTTTTTGTTTCATTTTCAAACATTGTATGTTCTTAAAAAGATATATTTGCTTGGCCTATAATCATACCTTTTTCATATTAATCTTGATGCAATCCATGTTTTAAGTACCTTACCCACAGGCGTGGTCATCTCCTTCTGAAGTACTAATTGGATTTGCAGAGTGAACCATTTTGCTGAAATATTATAGTTCATGAGTTGTGTGTACTAACTTAATACTGAAGTTGACCACCATTTGAGAACGACTGTCATGGCCAACTGTTGGCTAAGATAAAGAGCAAACATGCATTGTGCTACTTCACTGTTTTAAAGAAAATGTTTAATAAATTACAAAGGGCCAGCTCTTGTTTTTCTCTTTAAATTCTTTCTCACTGTATCCCTCAGATTGTACCACCTATGTGGTACTGTCATTTTCACTGTGGCCGATGATCTGCTCTGTTATTTTGACTTCTATTTGAATTCAACGTTTGCTTTGTGACTGTGCAGCTTGTAACTGAAACCCCTGTTCTCTGTTGCATCTGATGCATCATGAGTCTGAAGCATAATCAATCCACTCGCACAAATATTTGGACAGATGGGTTTTCAATTTTAATATAAACCAGATGTAACCCACATTGTATTCTAGGATTAATAGAATTTTAAATAATCCAAATTAAAATTTGTCCAAATAATTCCTAAAGTCTAATTAGGTTCGTCTACTGGAGGAGGTGGCAAATTGTAAAACACACAGACAGCCAGATGGTGCAAAAATTGGTGAGTTGTATTAATATTTACAATATATACAAATTAGTCCACAATTTAAAGTCCACGGGGTTTCCTTATATCAAGGACGTCAACCAGGCTCTGTAGATGATGGAAGAGAAAAACAAAATAATAATAATCCAGTTCCTTCCGTGAAGACTTGAGCTGAAACTCCAACCAGTTCGGAAGAGTGTTCGCAGATGATGGCGTTGTATTTCGGAATCCTCTTAGGTTAGCTCGCCAGTCTGGTCAGCATGAAGCCAGACAATCTTTGCTTTAATCAAGACCCTTCAGCCACTCCGAGAGCGAGGGATCTGCAATATACCTGGCCTGTGTAAACAGGCATAATTAATCAATGTACATGTACATGTAGTTTCTTATAATTGCAGAAGTTAAATAATTAAATACAACCTATGCAAACAGTATTGTTACGTAACAGTTTCGATGCGCAGTTAAATTTGAATGTACTTAGATCGCTGTATAATTACGACAGGCTGGAAGACTAGTGCTAGCATACTAGCTCCCGACCAAACACTCACCAGTTCCCTCTTGACCAACCGAGCTCTGAAACCTCTTTGGGAACAGCCCAGAAGTCTACCTGCACGTCAGGGTCCGACAGCGTTTCCTGCCTAAGGTGCGATTAGCAGCCATATAACCTGTTGCTGTTAATTTAGGACGCGGACGTGCAGCTGTCACATGACGTCATACCCCGCGAGAACAATATTGTTCGCGCCTGGTTGGTGTTAAATAAATTGAAAGGAGGATTTTAATTAAACCTTTAACTAAATAATAAATAAAATTAACTCATTCGCTGCCAAAGACGTCTATAGACGTCTTTTCAAATCCGACCGTTCGCTGCCAAAGAAGTCTATAGACGTCTTTTATGTTTTTCAATTGCGAGTGACTTGGGGGACGATCGGCGAAAGTTTTTCCGTAAATATCGGCTTCTAGACAGAGTATGTACTAACAAATTTACCCTCTAGGTAGCTGTGCCACTTTTGATGGGAGATTAGCATAGATTGTAAGCAAATAAAAACAAACGCAATGGTTCGCTATGAGAGAAATGGCGCCGGTGAGACGCACGTCAAAGAAGAACGGAATAAGGTAGAAACAAAATCATTTTTCCTGATGAAAGAAGAGAGTCTGCTCTTTCTTTTGGTGTGTTCGGTGTTTACATAGTCAAAGCACAAACTATTCTGTGGCTCTTGAAAAATCAGTCAAAATTCTCAAAAAACTCTGGCAGTGAGCGACTCTCGGTTCTGAAAATGGCTGGCAGTCAATGAGTTAAATCTACCAAAATAGAAAATAAAATAAATAAACTAAATCTAATATAGAAAAATTATCCGGGTTACACAGAGTATCTACATCTTCTTTCTTTTGGCAGATCTTCCTTAGAGTTCCTATTTGCAGAGGTTCCACTGTTGCTACCAAGATTCATGTTTGAATCTCAGATCTCCATCTGAATGCCTTTGAAAGGCGTTTATTCAACGTCATTTGTCCTACATCCAGTTTTCCTGGCTGTGTGGTCTAAAATGAGTGTTAAATCCCAGCTATTGACATCATTACAATTACAGCATTACTTCTAAATGAAATAGTTTGTAATTGGGAATAACTGGACCGACGCTTAAAATCTGTGATGATACCTGAAAATAGAGAAGGCATAATATTCAGAGATGGACTTGTTGGCTACTTTAATGCAAAATTGGGTTCATTACCTGCCTATTTTGTTCGCCCATTGATCTTGTTTCTCTTGTACTTATCACATGAAAGAAATTGGGATTATCCTTATTAGCAGCACATACAATTCTCTGTAATTACTCTTATTATCCTCCCTCACTGCACCTCTATGTCGTTCAACACATAATATTTACTTTCTTTTCTCAAAATGACTGTTTTGCACACCTCGCAGTGAGCTGGGGAAAAATAAAGCCCATTCAGTGTTAGAATGTTCCCATTTATCCTAATGTTGAGTGTGTTTAATGTGTGAAAGCTTGTTTTGCCTGGTTAGTTGGCATTTCTTGGCTTTGATACACGCATACTGTATGACTAAGAAATGATATCTAAACTGTAAAAAGGGATTGCATGGATTTACTAATTCATCCATCCATTATCGTAACTGCTTATTCCTTAATGGGGTGGGTTTACTAATTATAATCTGGAAATGTGCAGTCCTTACATGTGGAATGTGACCTGTGATAGAAAATTCACAAGGTTTTGGTCGATGTAATATTCCTGCTTTATAAAACCATGCTAGAAAGGAGTAATCATTGACTGGGGCTTTCCCCACTGCAAAGGTGAGGCTGCAACCAGATAAATGCAGTCTTCTGATGCTTTTAATCAACTTGTGCAGTACAAGCCTCAGTCCACTAGATGGCCTGCAAACGTCAACACAAACGCCCCCTTCTGAAAACCACATTATTCTGAAAGCTATGAAACAGTGACATAGTGATATCCAGCCAACAATAAGATTGAATTTTTTCAAGTTACTTGAACTTCAAGGAAAAACATATCAAACAAAGGTGAAAAGAAGAGAACTTCTTATTTTCATAAATGTAATAAAGCATTCAATATTAGCAAACACAGAGGATCTGACCCTTTAATATTCAGGCATTGACTTGCGTCAGCCTGATAAAATGTCAATTTAGTCCAGGCAAAGTTGAAATTGGTTGAAGATGACCCAATGGCATCAATGTTAGCACTATGCCCCACAAGTGAAGCGAGCAGATGGACCTTTTGCATGATTTTGGAAATTGGACATGTAAGAGTTGGCAAGAAATGCTTTGAAAAACAAATCTGGAGGGAACTTTGAAAGGGTGTAATCCAATTTTGAAAGTGGCCCTCAGTTAGCTCTGCACAGAAAACAGACACAAAGCATGGAATTGACTCCAGACCACTTGAGTGGAAGTGGACACTCAGTCTGTGCAGAGTAGGGGGATTAGCTTGATTTTAACTGCACAGGCAGACTGAGGGCTGATAATGATTTTGAATCTAGTACCGAATTTGTTTTTATGTTGCCTTGCTTGGAACGTTATCAGACACCCCTTTCAGAAACGGTGAAGGCTTTGTATCATTGTGGTATCATGTTGTTGTCTGCAGTGCACTACGGGAGCCTCGGGATCTCATTTGTTTCAACTTGTTTGTACATCTTTGATAGTTGAGCAACTATTAACAACATGACTGCCCGGGGCCTTTGATAAATCCTTGTCCAGGCAAGTCTACACGCTGACTAGATCTCATTATTGTTGCATGAGGAGTAATGAGATTTTTTTGTTAATTTTTAGTTTAGTAATTATTGAGACGGCATTACCAGGTTTATGTGCAGGTTTATATGCAGTTTATTGAAAAAAAACCTCAACAACATTAAAGTTGGAGACAAACGTTATGAAACATGTATGTAACGACTGTGTAGGAAACAAGCCCCGCCCACCCGGGCTACTCCCACCAATGACGGCAGCAGAGTCCTCCCTACTGTGGGCTTTGTGCACGGGCTCTGTGTGCTCCGCGGCGGAGAAAACGTGTATTCATCCCGTGTGGTGTGACACTGACAGTGACAAACAAAGTTGGCTGCGCGGACGGAGCTCGGGGTCAACGGGAGAGCGCCTTTTTCGCTAACGCTGCATCCAAACAGCGCCGGACAAACGAGGGGGAGTCGGACTGGGAGATGCACGCATGCATCAGCGTGTGTGTGTGCAGATATTTGGAGGCTTTCTAGGAATTAAAGCCTGCTGATGATACACTCTCTGGACTCACGCGTTTGCTGGCACGGGATAATCAGCTATTTCACACATTTTTCAACGGGATCATTGAGAAAGGCATCATTTCGCTCTCCATGGTGCTTGAAAGGCAAGTGAAATCATCCCAGTGTCATTTGAGTAAGCACTGTAAATACTGAGATCATACAGCTCTGAAGTCACCCCTCTGCATGCCTTTGTTTATTAATCAGTCTGGCCTGTCTTTTCTGTCCATTTCTCAGCTAAAAAGATGTTGGCAGATACTGTATATATTTACAGAAATCCATGGCAGGATCTGATTGACATTGCCTCTTATGTAAGCAGAGACATGGACAGGATCGGAACCACCATGCAGAAGAAGGCTGCAGAACTGGAGCGACTGGCCGAAGTGCTGGTCACTGGAGAGCAGCTGAGGTGGGTTCGTTCAGTCCTCCAGGTGTCTGAAAAGAGTCCAGGTCATTGTTTGGTCACCATCAATAAACTGGCAATGTTTATGGACTGATCTGTTTTATGGCGGTCATCCTTAAGCACATGGTCCGCTTGTTTGTGTCCTGGGCCCTGCATGCTCCTGTGATCTGAATAAGGAAGTAAAACAGGGACATGACAGGACATGACACACCACAGAAGACGACCGGGTGTTGTCAGCGTGTTGGGCAGATAGTTTCCGCGACCAACCCAAGACATTCAACAGCAACGCTCATCACCTAGACAAGCTAACCACCATTGGGACATTGTAATGTGATTTTGGCACTGTGTGACTTTTAGGACCAAACCCCCTTTTCTTTTCATGTGCTCTACTAATACAGTGGCCTTTGAGCTCCACAGGCTAACTGAACTTGCTAACCCTACCTCATTATCATGCCCTGCCCATTCGGCCTATCAGGGGAGTGTACCCATAACACTCGCAAGTGTTATTTACATGCTGTAACCTTTGACCTAGCGTATTGTATGTAAAGAGTTGTTTCATGACACTGGCATTTACTGCCCCATGACCACGGCAATGAATAGAGGCTCAGTATGGAAGCGTGGCACCAATGACTGGAATTTCAGCCTCCAACTGAAATGTGGGGAAAATATGTTACTGTATCATTTTTCTCCAGATGGCTGTGGAGATCGGAGTGAGATCTTTGCAGTTTTCTAGAACAACACATAGCACTGTTGTTTTTAAGAGCCACAAAAAGCCACACTTAAGTGAATGACAGTTAGCACATATTGCTCAGTGCACAGTGTTCCCTTGCTTAGTTGCAGAGTGTTTCTCTTTGTATACTCTGTGTGTGTGTGTGTGTCCCTGGCACAGCTGTACTCTGAAGCTGCCAGCTGGCTGTGGGACTGGTGTCAGTGAACGAAGGATCTCTTGGGGTTGCTGTCCCAGAGTCCTCTAAGATGTTGCTGTTCTGGGTCAGAGTACTTGAGTTTACGACATACAAGACTTATAGGTTTAGTCTGTATGTGTTTCTGCCTGCCTGCTCCAGACTTAATTCTGTCCGATTTTGTTTTTCACTTTGGTGGGATGTTTTTAATATGACCTCAACTTTACAGTTTTGACCATTGAATGTGTTTACCCCTTAAGTTCAATCTTTTGCCACTGTAAGATCAGGTATCAAAATGTCCTGTACTATTGTCATAGATTGTTTTCAGGATGTTGTCATGACTAAAATGAAAGCCAGTGGTAAACATCGTACCAGCATAGGATCACCATGTTGTATTGTTTGCCTGAGCAAATTAGAATGCTGACATTAGCACTGACCTCAAAGCACTGTTGGGCTTTAACACGTTTGAGTGGCTGTAGAGGGCCACTTTTGCTCTGCTCTTCTATAAAAAAAATTTGACAAGCCAAAAGCTCATGGAACATGATCAATGCAGTTCCTGATACTGATACATCCCGCAATGGCGGGAGTGTTGTGTATATTTCGAGTCCTGTCATGTTTATGGCTTGTATCTCAGAGCAGATCTGTCTCTGGGACAGGACATGAGGGACAGACATCCGGGCACAGAGGCACACACATCTGTCGTAGAAAATCTTGTGACCAGTTCATAGCTGTGAATGGAGAGATTGTTGCACCATGAGAAAATGTGTTGGAAAGGGAGGCTTTGCGGATGTTTTTTTGTTCTAGAAACTAGCTAACAGGGAGTCATTCAGAAGGAGTCCAGCTGTGATTGTTTGGTGTTGCGCTTGTCAAGCAAGGGATTTTGTTTCCACTGTTCCTACCGATGATTCAGTTTGGCTGGACATCATTCCTAATCTGGAATGATGCAAGCCAGCTGCACATAACCCAGTGTGTAGTGAAACCAGCTAGCTGTGGGAAGGCTGGCTAAGGCTGTGGTGGGCTGTGTCACAACACACAAGTTCAGGTAAAGGACACAGTGATAGTGTAAAAAAAGAGTTTAGACTAACTATACAAGCATCACAGTTTTTTGCACTGCCATCTTTTAATATGACTAAATTGTGAATCATCCATTCTTAAACCAGATCATTGATTTGCTCTAATTTTGTCATAGACTGTCAAACTAAAAACTGAAATTATTATTCTATAGATATTTATTTTAAAGACTCAAACATTTAATTTATCGCCCATAAATAGCTTAAATAGGAAGCATAGCTAAGAGTAATAGCCATTATGCATTATATCTATTTTTTCTGTCCCACAGAGTTTGACTGTTTCTCCAAAATGGTTGAAAAATCTATTCCACGAAAAATTTGAAAGTTTGCACAGCACAACATGTTCCTTTAATTCTGACCCACATACACCACACAGTCACTGTAAATTCACACCACAAATAAGTATCAATCCACAGCAGAAAAGAAACCCTGGCGAGAAAAAAATGTTCCTCCTGTTTTTCTGACGCTTGTTTATGTCCCTGTCAGGGCCGATAGTGGCCTCTCATGTGGTAGACAGAACAAAGCAAAAGTTATCCTATTATTCCTGGAATTGTGCATCATTAACATTTCTTCTGCCCTTTTTGCTTGTTTCCAGGCTGCGCCTGCATGAGGGGAAGGTCATCAAAGATCGGAGGCACCACCTTCGAACTTACCCAAACTGTTTTGTAGCCAAGGAGCTCATTGATTGGCTGATCGAACATAAGGAAGCCTCAGACCGGGAAACAGCCATCAAGATCATGCAGAGACTCTTAGACCAGAGCATCATTCACCACGGTGAGGCTGAGCTGTGTGGGAGGTTAGACATGTGTGCAGTTTTCTGCCATGGAACCGATCCTGCCTGACATTTTCTGGGAAAGAGCTGTGCCTCGTAGTTGATGAGTCTTCATTTCTTCCTGCTGGTTTGGTCCCACAGTGTCTCATTACCTGCTTCACATTTGACCAGATAACAGAAAACAAAGGAACAGGTCTACCAGCTCCGTGTGTAATCAAATTTGGGGTGGGGGGTAAACAACGACGTGTCACATTTCAAATCTTTTTGACTTTTAGAATTTAGCTTCAGGCCATCAGTGGTCTCATGAGGGTCACAATGAATTCCTCCTACAGCAGGACATAGAGCCACGAACTGTGTTGAGGTAACAACCGTGGCTCTGTTTTTTCAGTGTGTGATGAGCACCGGGAATTCAAAGACTTGAAGCTCCTGTACCGGTTCAGAAAGGACGATGGTACCTTCCCGCTGGACAGTGAAGCCAAAGTCTTCATGAGGGGGCAGAGGATCTATGAAAAGTATGAACACACAAAGCACTCAGTCATATTTGTTTTTATTGAAATGCATTTAGAAGGAGTGAAATGAATAATTGAATTTAGCTTTCACGCTTTAGTGAGTAGTTTTTTTGTTTTTCTGGAATGGTGTCTCATTTGATCACAACATGTTTATTTACCTCACTGTCATTGGTAACAAGTGAGAAGATCAATACCCGTCTTATGTTTGTCTGAAATGTGCTGAATGTAGCCAGCTGGGGGACAGGAAGGCTGGGAGAATGGGGAAACAACAAGGTGTCTCATACAAATGTTAAACAAGGAAACTGTCAGGGTTTGAAATATGAACTGTGTTTTGTCATCATTAAGAAAATAATCAAAATACCAACGAATGCGTACAAGATGTAAGATTCTTCTCCATAAAGATGGATGTTGAAGCTGTGATCATCAATGACCTGACAGCGGCCACATTTATTTATTTCCACTTTGTTTCTCTGTGGCTTGAATTCCTTTTAAGCCTCTGTTGATTTGCTACATCAGAAAAATAACCATCAGAAATTTTTACAGAATATGTGTTTTGTTGTTGAATGACTTCCATTAGGTTAGAGTGCATAGCATTTAGCTTACTTGTTTATTATCTGCGGTAAAAGCTGCCTGATCAGGGGAGTAACAAACTAAATTGCTTTAACAAAATATTACTCACAAATTTTTGTTCAGAAATGAGCTGTGCTTAGAGCAGGACATCAAAATTAGGACTGTTTCTATTTGTTGTTCATTTGTCCATTATGCGCTCTTGGTAGTGGTGCTAATAGTTTCTGTGAAAACGCCAAAGTGTTCCAGTTCAATCCAAACACAGATTAAAGCCGTGTGTCTGTGCTTCTCCGAGCACATAAACCATGACACACTATTAGAAAAACAGTGTCTCTGAGGGAAGACACAAAGACACACACACACACACACACACACACACACACACACACACACACACA
>JABUIW010000019.1:10205682-10222092 GCA_013363375.1 Menidia beryllina
ACACACACACACACACACACACACACACACACACACACACACACACACAGTTATTGCATAACAGAAAGAAATACTGCAAGAGGAGACATCTGTCATGTAAGGTCTTAAAGCTATGTATTTATGTAATCACTGTGGTGCAGCCCAGCACTCTCACACATATACAGCTAACACACCTCACTCAGACTCTCTCATGCTTGTGGTTGCCTGCTTGTGAACTAGCATTGCTTTTCAGCTACATTTAAGACACAAATAACAGCCCTGCGTCTGTGTCTCTTGGGTGCAAAGGGTAAACATCACTCCTCAAGGGTGGAACATTTTTTTCACTTCTTGTTTTTATAGAGTTCAGAAATATATCATTTAGTTTTACAGATATCAGATTGCTGACCAAATCACTGCACAACTATTATTTGTGAACTATTTTGTTCAGGGTTATAGGTTACACGGAAGTCAAAATCTCAATATTGTGTGTTATAGCAGATGGAATGAAATTACCATGTTGTTTCATGTTTTTCGTTCTATAATACGTTTTCGGACTTCCATGCAACAGAAAACAGACAATTGCAGACTTTGCACAGTCTATTTGTTGTAATTCCCATGAACAATATGGTCGCATCCCTTAAATTCACTACAGATTATTAATTTTTATGGCCCAGTATTCCTGAGAGCACTGACCCAATTTGTTTGTCTAACATGACAGATTTTCCGCATGTCACGTGACATATTTTAACTACCATCCACTGTCTAATACTTTCTCTTTTGGTTCACCAAAGTTAAAAATAAAATTGGCTATGGAAGGACATTAGCAAAAAGAAAAATCCCCATGCTAATTTATACATATAAACAATATACATATACTGAGAAAACTGGACCTATAGTTAAACATAGTTCAACAAAACTTTCACTTGTCTCTGCATGGAAATGACATCCTAGTACGGTAACATGAAGTACCTTTGGCTTTCTACAAAACTATATCTAATTTTTCCATTGGGAAAATAAACATCTCCTCCTTAAACAAGGACTGAGCTTTGATTTTGTCAATTGTCAAAAGTGCAGTAACAATGTTAAGTAAGCAAACCGCTGGCAGATATTGTTTTGACAGCAGTTCCTCAACCATGGAGTTGGACTTGGAGACCAGCTATAAGCATTGTTCACCATGTGCTGTGTTTGTATGTGTCTTTGAGGTTTGAAAGCTATTACCTATGTTGTGGTGATGTGTTTTTGTGTGGGTGAGTACAGTCTGTGTCTGGGGGAACTAAATTTTAACAGAAGTTACTCTTTGGTGATTTTCTCAGTTCTCTAATGAAGTCACTATTAACTGTAATGGTGACAAGGTTCCATGATTGATAAGGCATTTTGGGATTTATTTACTTCAATGATTTGCGACTTGTAGCCATTCAGGTAACTTTAATTTAATGTTAAATCCTTTGTTTATGTCGCCTGAGATTACCATGGTTTATGTCGGCCATTGTGGCTCTTTCATTGGAGTGGTATTCAATTTAGTGTGATTATAAGGACTTTTCCCCCTCTATTATCTGTAATGGTGTTAATGAGGGCTTGGTAACATCCTGAACTGTGATGTCAAAGGATAATTTAAAGTAGACATTTTGGCAGAAAGGGTAGATCAGATGTTTTGACACCGTAATGTCAGCGGCCTGTACTCCAAATGAGCTCGTCATTGGGCAAATATGAAATCAGCATTTGGTTTAAAACTCAACCCATATCTATTGTGTTGCATCATTATTTTTCCAGTAGTTACATAGGTGGAAACTACCTAGATTGGTCTGTTTTTAATACTGTCCTAAATCCTACAGATACATGTCTGTTTTTTCTTCTTGGGTTTTCTAATGTCTGAGCCTTTGCCAGCTTCATAGAACCACAGCCCTTAGAGGGCTCTTCTGGTGGGCTCCTCTGCAACAGCAAATTTTACGTACTTTGAATTATTGGCAACTGCATTTCTGCACTCAGGCTGTCCACAAAACTGAAGCTGTATTGTGTGTTCTCATTCTGTATGTTATCGACAGACGGAGCACTCCGAGAACAGCACACACTTTAAAGTCCTAAAAGCACCATCACAGAACTACTCTGTACAGTAGTTGCTCCTCATACGCCAGATTAAATGTAATATTTCCACATGAATGATGATCCCTGCAAAGCGTCTTATCATTGTGGGAAATCATGAAGATAATACAAAAAGATTACTGTGAATTAGCACAAGGTTACTGACGGAGAAACATTCACACAAAATATTTCAGGTCTCAAGCCAGAGTATCCTGAAGGATAATGATTATAATGAGTTGCGATAAAGTTGTGATAAGTATTGTCATTATGCTTTTGTTAATCTATGAAGTGTCAGTTATGGAGTGTCTGAGGCTTTCAATAAGATAAAATACTGTGGAAATAATATAGTAAAATTTGTTTGTTTAAAAGTTCTATGGAATTGAAGGATAAATCTTCCCTTTTTCATTTGCATTGAAAGATTTAGATATGAACTGAGGAGTAAAAGTGGTAACAAAAACAATGAGCAACCTCCATTTTGTCTCCTGGCTTTACAGTGAAATTATTTTTTATCCCCATTTCAGGTAAGCGGGTATAGGGTTAGTGTGTTTATACTTTACATGGTAGGCTTATAAATATAGGCTCTTAAGATACAATTATGGCTAATCAATTTACAGGATTTTTAAAAATGTGACTTTTTCACCTTTTTATTGGCAATGAATAACCTCAAAAAGCAAAACAAGTTTTTTTTAAAAGTGGCCTTATTTAGATTAAGAGCAGTTTAAGGTTCTTCCCTTCAGTTCTTAGAAATCTCCCATACATAGTAAACACTTAGACCATCTATTGAATTATTAAAGCCAAACCTTAAAAGAAAATCCCACATTTAGCTTCTTCCATAAAACCGCTGACTTGACCTGGCATGGCCTTTGGATGACCCCCTGAAGCAGGAGATCCTTCTGCTGTCTTATGCTTGTAGACATCAGTGCCTCTCGGTAGACACCTCTCAGGCTGAGTTTGCTATGCCCACTGAGCAGCTAAGTGCAGTTCCAGGTCGTGATAGCACAGGCTGTCCCACTTCAAGTTTTTGAGATCCATTCATATACTGTATTTAAATGTCAGGTGATGAATAATGCACCGTATCACTCAAGCTGCTTTTATTCGAAACGAGAGGGGGGTGTACTATGAGTGAACCCCTATGAGCAAATGTAACATGAGCTGTTTCTTGAATACATTTCAGAATCAGAATCAGAATCAGAAATACTTTAATAATCCCAGAGGGAAATTATTTAAATGGATTAAAAAGCTTTCTCTAGGACAGACCGGTCATAGAACACCGTGTCCACTTTCAACATTTGTTTTGTGATGTTAACTTCTAATGTAAGCCATGATTGACAATTGCTATGCCAAAACTACCAATCCATCACAATTTGACAGCCAAAAAAGTAGATGAGAACAGCTCTGGGTGTGCTCCTAGGGCCATTTTCCAATTCTATTTTTTACTCAATGTGTGTCAAATGGCTTTAACTTTACACTAATTAAATGGGGGCATAGTTTCTCTCTTAACTCGTTGACCTCTAAGTTTTTTTCCAGATCAGTTGCAGTTGGGTTTCTTTTCAATGAAGAGACTTCATTTGCTGCACATAATTTAGTTTAAACTAATTGATCAAGATCTCAGTTGACCTTCACCAACACAGATGTAAGCAAGGTTTCTGCTTTTGTTCCCTGCCAAACAAAACTTATGGCTGTATACATTGAATGATTCATACATTATTTAAGACAGTTATATTTGTGTTGTATATATTTATTTACTTTGTCATGAAGAGTTAGACAAGTAAAATGATCTCTTCTTTCATAGATACTTTTTGATGCACAGCCAATAGAAAGGTAAATTATTAAAAATAGTCAGTTGGCCTTTTCACATCAGTGTGTGTGCCTGATCTCCAGGCAGATACACTGCAGCAGAGCAGTGAGTGGAGACCCCAGGGCCCTGGTGGTCTGGTCTAATCTCTGCTGAGGTTAATGCAGTTTTAGAGTTGATCTGTTCCCTGTTAGACAGGCAGACTGCACTCCATTTAGCTTGGAAGGATCTAATTATATAAGCAGTTGTAAAGGTTTCTTAGCCTGAGGTGTCATTTATTTTTATATATATGTCCTTACCTTTTAGTTCTCTGTTATTTCAGTTGTTTAAATAATCTGAACTCTTCTTGAAAATCTTTCAGCTATTGCTTTAATTTGTGAAATCGGTCATCAGTGGACTGTTTGAGCTGAGGAAGGGATAGGTTAGTGAACAACAGCAGTTCACAGTGTCTGGTTCTCTCAAGAGACATTGTCTCTGACAGTGCTTATGTTGGTTATAGTTAAAACCTGTAGGTGATCATTTTGGTGAATGACAAAGTCAGAGTCAGCAGTTGTCTTCTTTACAGATGTGTATTACTCTTTCCACTAGAAAGGTCCAGAAGAGACCAGACAATTGACTTCAGACAGTATACATTTAGGAACATGCATTACTTAATGAAACTGTAAAATACCAGAGGGGAAATTTTAATTCAGTCATTTTTGCTATTTTTTAAGGTAGTTGAAATCCCATCTTGTCCATGAAATTAAATGTACATTAATCACAAAATAAGCACATCTAGACGTTTTGTCATTTCACAATGATACTGTATAATTTTGGTCTAAGAGATTTAAGGATTGGCAAGTATAATTTTTGGCCATCTATGTTTGTGTCTGAACTACTGATCTCATGCAGTTACGGTGAGGTTAAACTGGATTTTTAGCATGCAGATTACAGAGTGTGCTCATTCTTTAGTTATTGTGTATTGGAAAATCTTTCTAAAGAAATTTCCTGGTCCACAGCAAGCCAAGTTTCTTTTCTCAGATGGTAAAACTAGAGTATGGGTTATGTTGTGGCTTTCAGTTATGAATAGTGGGCCATTCTCGGAAAAAAACGCCTGTTTTCTTTAGTTCTTCAGTAAAGTATGGAAACATTTAAAATGTTAGATGCTAATAGTCATATGCACTTGTCTCTCATCTGTGAGTAAATATGCCGAAGATATGCACTATGAAGTGTTCTTCAGCCTCCACAAGCTAGCAACATCAGATGTCCACTGAGCTTGACTTTTTCTCTGTACAGGATCATGAACACAGAGAACAACTTATTGCAGACCCGAGAGGAGGAAGGGGAGTCATTTGAGCGAACGCTGGTGGCCTCAGAGTTCACTGACTGGCTGCTGCAGGAGGGGGAGATGCCGACCAGGGAGGAGGCCGAACAGCTGGGCAGGCGGCTTCTTGAACACGGAATCATTCAGCATGGTGAGGACGTGGGTTGCTGTAGCACAACAAACAATCATAATACCTATGTTAACTATGAAAATTGAGTAAATATGAATGGGTGACTCATTGGGACTAACCCACAAAGGCTTGAAGATTTTTCGTTCATTTTTCCGCCCAAGCAGGACTTCACAACCTCTTAAAACAGCTTGACATTTCTCTTATTGTTTTACATAATATGTGCATGATCTCAATACAACTAAGTGAATTTTCCCTCTCTGTTTGGTCTGAAAACTGTCAGGCTGCTTGTTTTGAGGGAGCAAACTATGACAAACACAATGAACGTAGATGTCTGATTCTAAACAGCAGGCAAAAATAGTTATGAGTGAAAAACTGAATATGTTTAAAACTGCTGTATCTGTTCGCCAAGAAGACCTAAGTTTAAGGTATTGTAATTGTAATATTATTGTCAATTGAAAAAATCGAATGAAATAATGCTAAATTCACTCCCCCTGTGTTTATTGCTCTTGCCTTATTTCCTCTTTTAGTTATTCTTTTCTCTGTGTGTAGCTAAACAGGACCTCAGTATGGAATTTGGTCCCACTTCATGCGTTTGAACATGTGTTGCATATGATGAATGTTTTTGATCCTTAAACCTGAGGTACTGGCATTCAGCAATTAATATGCCACAGGTATGGAAGAAGAAAGAGGAATGAAAACTGTTAAAAAAAAAATTTACATGTCCCGTTTTGTGCACAGCTCCCCCCGCACTTTTCAGCCATTTTGTTTTGATAGATCATTGCAAAACCTTGACTGTTTTCTTTCTTTTTTTCTTTTCTTTCTTTTCTGCTGTGTGTGGGATCGTTGTCCTGTTGATGAGCCAGTTTCAGCCTTGCTTTAGCTGTCAGACTGTCAGCCTGTCACCCTCACATTTCGCTCTCGAATACTTTGGTGTACAGATGAGTTCATGATGGACTCAGTGTCTTTATGCTACCTGAAAGGCCCTTTGGCTGCTTAACAAGCCCATATCAACAATCCTCAACCTCCGTGCTTGGCAGTTGGTATGTTCATTTACTGTGTTGTTTTTACAAGCATAGTGAAAGTTTTTTAGTAAAAAAATACTTTCACTATGCTTTATTAAAAAAATATTCACTTTGGTCTTATCTTTCCCAAGGAAATGGCTCCAGATCTCTTGTAGTTTGTATAGATGCAAAAAACCCCATACATCTTAATGTATCCTTTTTAGAGAATAGTGGCTTTCTCCTAGCAGCATATCCAAACAACACAAACATGTTTGATATTGTTGTCACTGAACTCTCACAAACCCTAACATTTAACATGCTAATTTAGGCCTCTAGTCTTGTGTGGACACACTAAAATTTGGTTGAACTTGCTTCAAAGCCAACTTCTGGGAAGATTAATGATTGTGGTTATTGGTAACTTGTTCTTGTTATTTGGTAACTAGAAGAATGGTGTCCACATTGCTGTCATGTTGTATCAGTTTTTCCTTTTCAACACTGTCATCTAACTTTTGTTTTTTAAAGATACAACAGTTTTCAACAAAGGCCCAGATTACAAATTTACCATGTAAAAAACGTGAACATTCACTACAAACACAAATAGGTTGATGTGGCCTTTAGTGAGTATCTGAAGACTGATATAGAAACTATATTAGTTAAGATCCTACATCCCATCACCACCCGTTTGAACTGACCTACATCGTATCTCATACTGATGGTATTTCTTGCTTTGTCTCCTTTGTTCAGCCTGAACGGGCTCTGGGCTACATTCAAGAATTAGTGCTGAGTGATAAGCATGAGGAAAATGCGACCTAAATATCATCAGCTTTCAGGAGGTCATCAGGCTGTTTTGACTTTGTGACCAGGCAACATGTCTTTCTGTTAATCTGTGGCTGCAAGTTTTAAACGTACATCTAGTTTAATTTATTCGGTTCATTGACGTGGTGAGTTCTGCTCAGACTTTTTACAACACACAAGTATAATAAGCAAAAGTATTAAATTCAGTTCAAATCCTACTTGTTTTAATTTTTGAATTACACCATGATTATTCCACTTGATTTTAGCCTCGTGAATAGGTTTCCGTTGTTACGAAAATAGTCAATGAGCAGCTTTTTTGAAGGGTGGATTTTGTCTTAATTTCTGGATTGATCTTGTCTGTGGTAAGGTTGAATCAGAAACTAATTTATTATTATGTGTTAGTCACAGGAACAATTAGTAAGTATGGTGTGGTAGTAAGCTCTGCTAATAGGGCATTTTGTTTTCTGACAATTGTCTCACAGATGTTGTCATCATTGTCCTGTGCAATCTGTCTCTGACCCTCACACTTGACATTTTGCTTAAAAAAGATAAGGAATAGGTTCCTATTGGGTGACCACATGACAGAAAATGATATTTTCCTTACATTTCTCCAAAAGCTTTAATGAAATTTGTCCATCTGCATATACACAAATCACAATTATTACACACCTTCCCATGCCTTTATGCTGGTTGATAATACAGAAGAATAAAGCTTTATTAACCTACTAACCACGTAAATAACCTGAACTCACTTTAGATGGTGCATTTCATGAGAAACGTTCGGAGTAGTACTGTTTGCCAGGATTAGTAGTCGAGATAGATTTACGAACAGTGAGAAAACATGAATGGAGACACTGTTGGTCATGTGATGAAGCTATTTCTGCTCCTGCTTTTCTTCTTCTGCATCAGTGGCTCACATCGTACAGTGGGTCAATCTGTTCTGCCTCCCCCAGCTCTTCAGAACTCTACTGTCACTGTTAGAGGAATGTGATGATTCACACACTCATGCTGTGTTATCATTTTACTTATTCAATGTGATACCGAGCCTGATCTGCTTGCTGCTAGCTTAATTTTCCCTGAAATACTTCTTTTGTCACATTGATGATTTTTGGATTTTCCACTTGTGTGTCTTGCTTTAAATGATTATTTCACAGGTGTGGAATAATTGGAAATAGTTTACTTTCATTGGTAATGTTTGTACAGGTTTGTGGTTCCTATAAATTCAAAATAAGGTGTAGAGCAAAGCCTCAGCTCATCTGTATTTCTTTTTTCTGCATTTTAGTGAGGTCAGACTGGCTCATTCATACCTGGAGAGATGCTAAAAAAACTTCTCTCTCTTCCAGATTATAGGGATAAGGATGAGATTAGATGCAATCTTCCAGATAAAAAAACAGTTTGTGTTGATTTGTTTCTAAATGCATTATTTTTTTTGCCTCAGATTGAACACCAATCACAATTGGTTTAGTTTCATTTTGACGAGTCTCAAAGTTCTAATTGAGCTAACAACTGGTCTTTTCAGCCCAGCCAACGCTGATGCTCTTTGTGGTCTGAGTTGGTTCAGCACAGGTATCTCATGAGGATGGACCTGTTTTGTGTTGATATCATGACCTTAATTGTTCCTGTCAGTGTTAGATCTTAGATACCTCCTCAGTTTTTTTTTTGCATTCCCATAATGATAATATAGGTAGTTTTTTATGCAGTTTAGATGTCAACTAATGTTCCTCCGCATTTTGAAAAAGATTAATTCCTTCCTTAAACATTTTCTGTGTCCTTGTCCGTGTTTTTCAGTCACCAACAAGAATCACTTTGTCGACGGGCCTCTCCTTTACCAATTCAGGATGAACTTCCGGCGACGGCGGCGTCTGTTAGAGCTTCTACATGAGCGAGGCCGCAGCATCCCAGAAAGTCATGACAGCCCTTTCTGTCTCCGTAAACAACAGTCTGATGGAGGCAACACCAGCTTCCTCTCAGGTCTGTCATTAAAATCATTTATTGACATTTGAAGATGATAACTCAGCATCTGGGAAGTGGTACAGGCCAAAATGAGCTCTTTCATCAAAAACGTTAGATTTGATCTAATATTCTTGCTGTGCTTTCTAAGGCCCCCATCATTATAGAGATAGGAAATTGGTCTTTCCTGAAGAATGACATATTTGTTCTATTTGTCTTATCCTCTGTTGACGCATATATCTAAACACAGGCACACTCACATCTGGTTTCCTTGGTGGTGCCTGCCATGTGCAGATAAGGATAACACTGTAAAATTGTTTTTTTAACTGTCATCGTAACATTGTAATGTCAAAACATTGGCCAAAACTGGTAGAATTTTTAAGTGGAAGGTCTTTCAGCTCTAATAACTTTCACTATGTTGAAAGGCATTGACGTTTGACAGTTTTTGTTAAGGATTAACCCAACAATCAGCAGTCATGGCTTCTCTCTGGCTCTGGAGACCTCAGTTGTCGGGAGAAGATCTAGCTGAGACATTTCCACAAACGATTACCTCATTTCTTGGTGTCTTACATTATCTCAGATAAAGCAAATGTGGAAGTCAGCTTGATATCTTCAAGGGCAACAACATCTATCAACAGCTATGATATTGATTGAGGTGTAGATTTAAGAAGCTTGTTGGTCAAAACATAAGAGAATGAATGCGTTTCTGATAAAGACATTTCTGTCTGTAAAGAAAAAATAAAACACTACCTCCCATCTTTCAGTTTAATCTCTTTTTTTTTTGCCTCTCTTGATCAGTGAGTCCCACCAAAGAGATAAAGGTTGTGGTCGGAGCCAGGAGGAGCAGCATGAGCAGCAGCTGTGGCAGCAGTGGTTATTACAGCAGCAGTCCAACCCTCAGCAGCAGTCCACCTGTCCTCTGCAACCCGAAATCCGGTAGGATCACACGGATGACTTTTCATTTCAATCACTGCAAAAAGTATTAACGGCTGAAAAGTCCTTTTTCCACAAGCAGATGGACTTTGTTAAGGTTCAAATTAAATGTCTGCACTTGCTTTGGTCAAAGTTTGAGCAAAACAGTTTGAGCATTAGAGTTGATATTTTCATTATTAGACACAAAATATGAGACAAAGTCCTGTTTGAGCATCATTCAGTCGCTCTCTTTTTGAGAAAAGTGAATTAGTGACTGCTGGATGAGAATTTGGTAAACATCATAAAATAGGAGCAAAATAGTTTGAACTTTCCATTGATGAGGACAGGCAACAACAATAGTTTAAGGTTTTACTGTAGCACTGCAAATATTTGGAACCACCATTAAAATTAAACCCATCATAACACTTTTGTTAGTAACCGTCTTGGGAAGTTGATGCACCGTAAATTAATTTGTTGTCGATACAAAAGTTTCAAAACAGTCCAAGACTCCAGTTTATTTGCAAACTGGGAATGAACTTAACTTTTGTCTTTTTGTCGGATTCACAGTTACAAGTGTAAAGTCAAGGGCTTGCTCTCTAAACACAAATATGCATCTCGTTCCAAATGATTATGAGGTATATTATTCTTAGAAAAAAGGTTTGAACCTCTGAATCTCCGATTGAATAAAAGTAGTTACCAGTTACATTTTTTTCTGCATGCTGTGTTCTAACAACTTTAAGGTTTCCCTCGATATTTGATTCAAGCTGAGTTCTTCACAGAACTGTCTTTGAACCAGCAGAATGCCCTCAGTAAAACCCACACAAAGAACAGGAAGAGGAAGGGAGACATGCACACACACACAAATACACACACACAAATACACACACACAAATACACACACACACACACACACACACACACACACACACACACACACACACACACACACACACACACACACACACACACACACACACACACACACAACACAAACAAATACTGTTGGGGGTATTTCCAACCTTCTTCTTCTTCTTCCGGTTCCGGTGAGAGTGAACGTTGGAGTTGAGAGTGTGAGAGAGAGGCGCGATTTTCGAACTGTGAGATTGTTATTGGATCCCTTTTTCGGGCTACTTTACCATCTGTCTGTCCCAGTATATGAGTAGGTGAGTTTTTCCGATCGTTGGTGTTTTTGGGAGTGTTGCCGTCGGTGTGTGCGGATTTGTTTGGAGGAATGGCGTCCTCCGGGATGCCGCCTCCCCCCTCCCTCCGGCAGGGAGTGAGGGTGGTGCCGCCGGACGGCGATGTGTCTGTGGAGGAGGTTCTGCTGGCTGTCAGCGAGCAGGTGAGGGCTGACAAGCTGAGCTTTGCCTCCAGGATGAACAAGGCGGTGGTGGTTTTCCTGACGGAGGAGCCCCTCGTCCACAAACTGACCCAGAGCGGAGTGTTTGTGAGGGACTCTTTCGTTCAGGTCTCCCCATTGGCGGTTCCGTCCACACGGATCACGGTCTCCGGCGTCCCGCCGTTCATTCCCAACGAGGCTCTGCAGAACGAGCTGCGCCGGTTCGGGAAGTTTGCCAGTGGGTTTAAAACTGTGGGTCTGGGGTGTAAAGACCCCAGACTGAAACATGTGCAGTCACTCAGGAGGCAGGTCTTTATGTTTCTCGATTCACCTGATCAGAACCACCTCCGGACAGCTAAAATGTTTTGAATGTGGAGATGTGGGACACAAACGTCATGCATGTCCAAACAGACAGCGCGCGGCCAATTCCGACGGGGAGGCGGCTGCTGCCGCTCCCGCTCCGGTTCCGGTCCGGGACGCGGCTCCGGCTCGCGCTCCGTGGGGGGCGGCGGCTCCGGTTCCCGCTCCGGTCCCGGTTGCGGATCCCGCTCCGGCTCCGGTCGCGGCTCCCGCTCCTGTTCCGGTCCGGGACGCGGCTTCGGCTCCGGTTCCGGTCGCGGATCCCGCTCCGGTTCCGGTCCGGGACGCGGCTGTGGTCGCTGGGGTGTCCTCTGATGTCCCCCGCTGGTGCTGCAACTGATCCCACTATTACTGAGGTTAAAACCATTAACCAACTGGGGAAAATAGATTTGGAACGGGGAGTAAATGTTGAGGAGGGTCTGACTGAGGTCCAGTCCCAGTCTGTGGTGGAGGAAGAGCAGCCGGCTTCCAGCCGGGCTGCAGGGGAACATCCCCCCCTGGTCAGGGATGAGGAGGCCCAGAGCAGTCAGATGTCAGCTGAGGCTGAAGAAATGGATTTTGACTCCGAATCTGATATACAGTCATTGAGTGAAATGTCTTTAAGGAGTCAAGATATATATACTCTGGAGGAGATTAACAGGTATCTGGATGAAACGTATAAAAAATCAGCCAACATTGGTGAATATTTCCCAGATACGGAAAAAATCATTCGCTCTGTGGGGGTGCTCCTCAAACAGGTGGGTTTTGATCAGCTTGATGAAAAGAAAAGATTCCGCCTTAAAAAGCAACTGACTACACTAAGAAAGGTTAAGAAAGGAAGAACGATAAAAAGAGCTAGAAGGAAAATGATAATGTATCACACGGTGTATTTCTCCCTTGTTGGGTTTATATTGTCTTCAACTGTTCTGACACCACTATCTGACCTTACCATGCAGAGCCTTATTATCGGGTCTTTGAATGTTAATGGTGGGCGGGACAAGAAAAAGAGGGCTCTGGTGACTGAGGTCTGTTCCAGGAACAGGATAGACATCCTGTTCCTGCAGGAGACCCACACCAGCCCGGTGGATGAGGTTGACTGGGGATTATGGTGGAGGGGCCACAGCTCTCTCAGCCATGGTTCCACCCAAAGTGCGGGCGTAGCCATCCTGATTAAGGAGGGGACCAACGCACTGGTTCTGTCCTCCAGGGAGTTGATAAAAGGCAGAGCATTGATGGTTAGGGCAGAGATAGAGGGCTCGGTTTACTCTCTGGTCAATGTATATGCCCCAAACCAAGGACCAGAGAGGGTAGAATTCTTCACCCGGCTTGCAAATGAGCTTACAACTACACAGCAGGATCAGCTGATTGTGGGGGGGGAATTCAACTGTACATTAAACTATAAAAAGGACAGAACGAATGGAGAACCAAATCCCCAGTCAGCTCGAAGCCTTGGTACAGTCATTTCACAGCAGGATTTGGTGGACTCTTGGAGGGTTAAGCATCCAGAAACCAGACAGTACACTTGGGTGAGGGTTTTGGGCAACCAGGTCAGTGGAGCCAGACTGGACAGGGTCTACATCTCAAAAACCCTTAGCGGCAGATTGCTGGCGGCAAGCATAGTCCCAGTCGGCTTCACTGACCACCATTTGGTTGTCCTAAAACTTAATATAGCACCAGGTCAGAGGAGGAACTCACATTGGTGCTTTAATAACAAATTGCTGCAAGATAACACCTTTTGCCAGAAGTTTGTGCTCTTCTGGAAGCAATGGGGAAATCAGAAATCTGATTTAGCCTCTCTGAACCTGTGGTGGGAGGTTGGAAAGACCCAAATACGTATTTTCTGCCAGCAATACACGGCTCACAGCACCAATTAAATTAAGGCACAGGTTCAGCAGCTGGAAAAAACCATTAAAGACCTAGAGGGGGCTTTGGGAAGAGACTCTGAACCCTCTGTGGGGAGGAAGCTTGGTGAAAAGAGGCAGGAGTTGAGCTCATTCCTGAAAGAAAGGGTGAAGGGAGCTCTGGTGAGAGCTCGCTTTCTGCAGCTGAAAGACGTGGATGCCCCAAGCTCTTTCTTTTTTAACCTGGAGAGGTCGGTGGCTCAGAGGAAGGCGATGACCTGCCTCAGATTGCCAGAGGGGAGAGTCACCACCGACCCAGGAGAAATGAGGACCCATGCCCTGGAATTTTACTCGGACCTCTTTGGGGCGGAGCCGTGCAGTGAGGAGTGTCGAAGGGAACTTCTGGAGGGACTTCCTCAGCTGAGCCAGGAGGAGAGGGCTGTGCTGGATGCTGAGCTGACACTGGAGGAGCTGACGACTGTGGTGAACCAGATGGCATCAGGAAGGGCACCAGGGATAGATGGATTAACTGCGGATTTTATGAGGAAGTTTTGGAATACTCTTGGGGCGGACCTGCATGGCGTTTTCCTGGAGTGCTATAAGACCGGATGTCTTCCTGTCTCATGCCAGAGAGAAGTCCTCTCTCTGCTACCGAAGAAAGGAGACCTGGCTTTGTTAAAGAACTGGAGGCCGGTTGCACTGTTGTGTGCGGATTACAAGATTCTTTCTAGAGCATTATCGAATAGGATGAAAGTTTATATAGAAAATATTGTGCACGCTGACCAGACGTATTGTGTTCCGGATAGAACAATCATGGATAATATTTTCTTAGTCCGAGATGTTATAGATTTATGCCAGACTTATGACCTGGACTATGGAATAGTTGCTCTAGACCAGGAGAAGGCCTTTGACAGGGTGGATCACCATTATTTGTTTTCGGCACTTAGGGCGTTTGGTTTTGGTGATGGGTTTGTTTCTTGGATTGGTTTGTTGTACACAGGGGCACAATGTATGGTGAAGATGGGGACGGGGCTGAGCCGGCCGATCTCTGTGCGGTGGGGGATAAGACAGGGCTGCCCCATCTCGGGGCAGTTATTCAACCTGGCTGTGGAGCCCAGCTGTGCAGGCTGAGAGGTCGGCTCACTTGCCTTTCGCTGGCCGGGTCCCTGGGCGCTGAGCGTCCTGCTGCTGTCACTGCTTACGCAGACGATATCACTGTTTTTGTCGGACACCAGGGGGACGTTCAGTGCCTGCAGGACGCCCTGTCCCTGTACGAAAGAGCCTCATCTGCACGGGTGAATTGGGCAAAGAGCGAGGCCCTGCTGGTGGGACCGTAGAGCCAGCGGGTGGTTCCCGGACTGCCGGGAGGACTGATATGGGGGAAAGAGGGACTGAAGGTGCTAGGGGTCTTTTTGGGGACAGAACGGTTCCAACTAAAGAACTGGGAGGGCATTAAGGAGAAAGTGTGCGCCAGGTTGTCTAAATGGAAATGGTTGCTACCCCAGCTGTCGTACAGGGGGAGGGTTCTGGTTGCCAACAACTTGGTCGCCTCGACTCTCTGGCACAGGATGGTTGCCCTGACACCACCCAGGGACCTGGTGGAGGACCTACAAAGGACCATAGTGGACTTTTTCTGGTCAGGAAAGCATTGGATTAGAGCAGCAGCACTATACCTGCCCGTAGAGGAAGGGGGGCAAGGACTGGTCCATATTCAAGCAAGAATAGCCTGTTTCCGGCTCCAGACGGCACAGAAGCTGCTGTACGACTGCGGCCCGGCCTGGCTCGAAACGGCTAGGGTGCTGCTGAGGAAGGCCGGGCGACTGGAATACGACAGACAGCTATTCCTCCTGAGAGGTGAGAACGTGGACCTTGACGGACTGACTCCATTTTACAGCTCGGTGCTGCAGGCCTGGAAGGTTCTTAGAGCTGAGCGAATAGAAGACGAAACTCCTGGCATGTGGCTGTTCGAGGAGCCGCTGTTTTTCAACAGTCGGATAGAGACAAAAACGCTTCAGTCTGCCTCCCTGAGGACTAACCTCAGGGAGGCAGGCTGCACCAAACTGGGCCACCTGGTGGGAGATACCAGCACCTCTGTGGATGCTCTGAGGGAGAGAAGCAGCATAACCTCCAGGAGGCTGATCAACAGGGTGGTGGAGGAGGTGTGTGCTGCCCTGACACCGGCCCAGAGAGCCTTCATCACAGACCCTACTCTGAGGGAGCAGTGGAGTCCGGGTCATGAATACAGCTTCCCGGCTCTGTCCATCACCCCCGCCGTGGAGGACTGGCAGGAAGGGGGGGATAAGCTGCTTTCCTTCTTCACACCGCAAATGGACACGTTTCAGGGGGCAGGGAGAAGGACGATGTACCAGGTATGTGTCAAGGTCCTGAACTATCGCTGGCTGGCAACGGTGCGGGAGTCGAGGTGGGCCGAGTTTCTCGGGCCAGGCGCTTCCCCTAAAGGCAGCTGGAGGTCCCTGTACAAGCTGCCCATTGAAAAGCGGGCAGCAGACCTCCAGTGGAGGATTGTGCACGGGGCGATAGCCACGAACAGATACAAGGCGCACATGGATCCTGGGGTGGGGGAGGAATGCCTGTTCTGTTCCCAGACGGAGACCCTGGTCCACCTGTTTGTCCGGTGTCCCCGGTTGGTTTCGCTGTTCCACCTGCTGAAGAGATGGTTTCAGGGCTTTGGAGAGGCCTTCTCCGTAGAAGGTTTTGTATTTGGGCCAAAGTACTCTGCTAAAAGGAAGGAAGTGCACCGTCTTATTAATTTTATTTCTGGTTTGGCTAAACTAGCTGTATGGATAACGCACAGGAACCGGGCTCAGGGTGCAGGCATGCTGGATCCGGTTAAGGTCCTGGAGGGAATGTTGAACGCCAGGTTAAAAACTGAGTTTTCATTTTTTAATTTAACAAATAATTTGGAGGCTTTCAGTCAGCTGTGGGC
>JABUIW010000019.1:10222102-10249830 GCA_013363375.1 Menidia beryllina
TCTTCTTCTTCTTCTTCTTCTTCTTCTTCTTCTTCTTCTTCTTCTTCATTATAGTTAAGAATGATGTATCACACAATGGGAAGGAGGGGGAAACTCTAAAATCTTCACCGCGGACAGTACAAATACGATGAGCTTTAGTGTTGCTGTTTTAATGTTATTATAAAATGAGACAGATCAAAAGATTTCACCTGATGTTGCCTTTCTGAAATGATGGAGAAACTGTCACATGGAAAAAGTATTAAAAGGATTACGTGGTTTTAGATGTCTAATCAGAAAGGGATTCCAAAAGAAAATGTGACACTGAACAGAAAAAGAAAGAGGATTAAGATTTTCTCACACTTCCTTTTTTATCAGATTATGGAAATTGCACACAGATTGCTGGAGACACACACACAGCAATACATTACACACAGGCCATAGGTGCTGTGAGAAGGGTGTAACACTTTTACTTATTCGTAATTTTAGATAATAATTTAGTTATTAAATGGTGCTCTTTTAAAGTTCTAATGACGTCAATAGCTGAATGAAACAATGTAGATGTGAAAATACCTCATGAGAAGTAAAAAGAAAAAAAGAAACATGCACTGATCTTGTGGACCACCTTAACCCAGTTCAGGTTTGCTCTCAGCTCAGGTTTGTTTTTAACTTATTTGAATGATTCCGTACAGTCATTTTCAGACAGAAAAACATAACGTTAAGACATGTATGGAGTTTTGTTGATCTGAGTGGTAGTTAAGGGAAGTTAAAGTAGTGTTTCAGGAAACAGCTCTCCTTGAGGCCTTATCAGCATGTGACCAACATTCACACAGTTTTCACATACATATGTGCATTCACATTTTTAAATTCAACTGACTGCCAGATTAGATCTTTGTCTATCAGGTTGAGTATGTGTGGGAATACGCAATTGGGAATACTTTCCCGATGTGTCTTTTTTTTCTGAAGGAAAGGGTGCGCCTCCAGATGGGCTGCCCCACAGTCTTCCCGAACCCTGTGTGTTTATGTGTCTGTTGCTTTGTTCGATCTTGGACGGGTTGTACTGAAATGTTGAATTTCACTGTACGGATTGGTTGATTGATTGATTTTCCATGTTTTTGAGACCCTAACCATATGTGCTGGGTTGGTGGGTTTTTCTTTTCAGTTCTGAAGAGGCAAGTGAGTCCAGAGGAGCTGCAGTCACCAGGAGGGCCTTTTGTAAAGAAGACATTCACTGTAGGGAACACTCACACGTGCTCACACAAAGCCTGGACACACTTACCCTTTCACACACATTACTTTGCAGAAGTCTTGGGACACCTCTCATTTCTTCACACGTTTCCTCTGAGGAACTGCATTTTCATGTCATCTTTAAAAATGGTCGTCAGCTACAGTTCTCTCCTGGACCTTACTGAAGCTTTCAGTCCATTTCTTTGAGAGGACCATTATATGGGCAATGCGTTTTAAAAAAAAAAGTTTCAAGCCATTTGTCTATGTGTTATTCAAGCATATCAAATGGTCTGTATTCTTGGCATAAGCCAGTCTTGTATCTGCATATTATTAAGGGTGGACTTCAAATAGCCATCAGGTTGTCCTTAAAAAACATGACTTAAAACTGGATAAGTGGACGATGAAAGAAAAAGAGGAAGCCCTAAAAAATCATTCACACTATGTGATGATCAGAGAAAGGAGAACTGGACTAAAACCACTGTTAACAAGTCTGTTGGATGGATAAATCCTCCCCAGAGCACAGACACTACATTATTGAAGTGGAATGCGACTACTTTGACAGAGAACAGAACAAAAGGCAGCCAACATCCAAAGCTACACTTTGGGCAGTCTTTCAAGAAGTGTGGAGAACTATTCCTGATGACAGACAGCTCAGCTAAATGTTAAGTCTGTGTTGAACAAGGGCGTTAAAACAAATATTACGCAGTTTCTTTTGTGTCATTTGCTAGATTTTCACATTGGTTTGCAAATGTATCACTAAATTGTTGCAACTATTTTCATGTTTAATGGGAATGAGTAAAGTAATGAGGGGTACGGCAAGGCTTTTGCCGAGTTCTTTACATATTTGTTGACAAAAATATTTTGAATATAAATCTATAGAAAATGTTTGAAATGATGGCTCTTCATCAATGATGCATTGCAAACCCTGTTGCGAATATAATTTGTGGCATATTCCAGTGAAAAACACAGTGATTCATCAAGTTGACATGTAATCTGTAACTGTGATCTCTCAGATTGTCGGTGATGCTGTGGGCTGGGGTTTTGTGGTGCGAGGCAGTAAACCCTGTCACATCCAGGCTGTGGACCCGGGTGGACCCGCAGCAGCTGCTGGAATGAAGGTAGAAAAAGGAGAGATTTGTGTACTCCACAAAGCACTCTTGGCCTCTTTCGTGTGTTCATTCATGTGATTAAGTGCTGAGCAAAAGAAATAAACCACCTTCAAGGTTAGATAAAAAAGAAAGGGAAACTCTTGACAGGGAAATATTAGCCTGTGGTGTGTTTGCTGGTGTTTGCTCTACTTTGCATTGCATGTAGCCATTTGATATTTCAAAGGACTACTTTTGAATATGTAGGTTAGACCAGAATAGAAAAGCAGAACAGTTCTAGTGGCTGCAGCCTGCAGGAGAAATAAAAGCCAAGATAGGAGCTGGAAGAGCAGCAAGAGGGTAGTGGGAAGGAAAAAGTCAAGGAGGATGAAAACAGGGTAATTGTGGCTCTGTTGCCACAGCGGGTATGATGGTATGTCAACAAGACCAGCAGCAGGAATCCTGGGAATGCACAGTATAGCAACTTTAGCCTCAACACGGGGAGGGAGGATACTTGAAGAGAGAGAAAGGACCCAATGGAAAAAGCAGCGGGAGAGGAACATTAGAATTTTAATCGTAATTTGTAGCATTAGTTGATAATGATATAATAAAAAATAGAAATAAAAAAACATAATGAAAACTTATGTGATAATAATATGTATGTGAGCTGGAGGTTGTGGAAAAAGTTAAATGTGGAGGAGCTGTTTTACGACACAAAAAAAGGAACCGGTCAGTGGAAATAATAAGTTCTGCATTAGCTACTGTTATCACCATGGAAACATGTACTGTATCACAGTTCAAGTCTGTCATAAAGGTCTCATTGTCCAGTTCTTTTGTGTTCTTTTAGCACGTCATGAGGCAAAGTGGACTGTTTTGAAATGTTTTAGTTTAGCCTGTAAGAAGTGAGTCAAATTTAAAATTTGGGTTAGATTAGTCAGATTTATTAAAAATTTTAATTCCTGGTGTGCAGCAGTTTGTTCCAACCTCTTCTTGCTCTTACTGGAAAGCTCCTCCCTTTTCACCCCACCTGATTAGTTTTAGTGATGTGCGATGAGTCAAGAACACAATCAAGAGGATGGAATATTGACTTTGTAAAGTGTTGGCACTTCCAGGTAAAAGGTCAAAATAGAGATGTACACCCAGGATTGCAGGTTGTAAAAGTCATTAACAGGTATATCTTTTCCCATCACACACAGGCGTAGTCCTAGCTAGAAGGAATGTCAGCACTTTTCCAGGACATTATTTCAGAGGAACTTCAAATTGTATGTATTTCTGCTGAAAGCTTGCGACCAGGAACATGTCTCCAGTTGTCCTAGTTTTTACAATGTAGATAAAAAGAATCTCTCCACCTGCATTTAAAGTATTTCACCTGTTAAACTGAAAATTTGACATGAGAAAATAACTTAGAGTATCTTTGTGATAATCAAGATGTAAAGTCGTAAAATGTCAATATCAAAAACATACAAAGGGTAGTTTGGCGTTTGGAAACCTTGCTTGTTAGGGACTCTTGGAATCTTGTTGCCAAGCAACCTCTGCAATTCTGCAAGCCACTGCCCCAGGCCAAGATCCATGGTGAATCACACTGTGAACTACAACTTGTTTTTGACTAATAAAATCTCAGCGTCATGCAAAGCTGAGCCAGCTGTGTCCAGGCTCTGGTATCAGTGGATCATACTTCCACTTGCTCAGCAAAGCTGTGCTCTTATTATTTTAAATGAAGCATATACAGTACAGACTGCTTTCAGTGTAAATGTCTAGTGATGTATGACTTGGTTCATCCATCTCCTGAGTAGTTTTTTGTGCCCTTTCCTATATCTTTACTCTCTCTGAGAGTGATTTTTAACCCTCTCAACAGAACGAGTCATTAAGTTCAGTTGGATTTCAGCCAACACTAACAAGCCTGGAGCCTGAAAGAAGAAAAGCAGTGACGGGGGGGCGGGTGTGTAAAGAGAGAGTTAAACAGGTTTATAGAAACTGCAAAAAAGTTCCATGAGCTGGAGTGAAGAAAGGGCACCTTTATATCTCCTAATCCATTTTCACCCTCCCCCCTTTATTTTACTGAAATATTAAGGAGGGCACCTAAAGATTTTATGTAAAAAAAAATCATGGCATATGCACATATGCCAGAAGTCAGTTTTGAATGACTGCTCTCATTGTAGGTCTACATGAAAATGCAATACTAGTTTGCATTTTCATGTGCATGTATCCTGGGACCTTGCCAGCAAATGATTAGAAACATGTACATTCATACTGATATGCCACCCAACAAAATCATCATAGTTACAGAGTTGGCAAGCTGTCGAATTTGAAAGTCTTTTTTTTTTTGGGAGGGAATATTTTTTTATTTCTTACAGTCGTTAACATTTGTACTTTATAAACTTTTATTGTCAATAGTTGAACCACGGAGCAACTCTCCTGCTTGTCTGTCTGTTTCCAGGTGTGTCAGTTTGTGGTGTCTGTAAATGGACTGAATGTCCTCTGTCACGACTACCGGACCGTCAGCAACCTGATTCTGACCGGACCCCGAACAATCGTCATGGAAGTCATGGAGGAGGTACAAGTTTGACGAGAAAAAAACAGAGAAAACCTTCATACGTGTGGAACAAAAACGCAGTAAAGAAAATGGGACTAGAAAGTCTGGTATGTGACGTCACGACCACATCCAGAAACATGAGAATGGATGACTTGAAACAGCTTATACTATCTCTTGTTTGAACAAGGTGGGTGATTGAGAAACAGCGTGTGCTTGAGAATAATTGACTGCACCTGCAGAGAAACTGTGCAGGCTGTTCAGGATGTTTGGTTTAACTTTGACTTTTGTGGTCAAGCTGTTCCCATGTATGCACAAAGACTGCCAATCTGAGTGAGAATGCTCTCAGTGTCCTATGTAGAGTAGGAAAAGTGCATGTCCTGTTTGTGTTTTCATCACTAGGTGTTTTCTGATCCCCAGAGTGTTAAAAGAACAAGTTATGTTATTACAAGACTAAGTCAAAGGTGAAACTGTAAAAATAGACATGAACATTTCACGGATACATTTTATGACAACTGCCCCAGCCGTGATGTTTCTGACGTCCCCACACTGCCCTATGCTGGTCAATGGGTTTGTTGCAAGAGAGACAAACCCTACTGTAAACAGGTTCGTTTTCAGAAAATGTTTCAACTGCACAATTCTGGTGCAGCAACAGATTTATGAAACATTATACTTTTTTATTTTTTACTTAGTGGATACAGATCAGAAATGTCAACATGTCTGGATTTCTGAGAGATGCATTGAGCAGTTTGTATGAGACTTCAATCACCAAATAACAGCTAAAATATGATCAGATTACCAAACTCTCTCCAAAGCATTCATGTAAAACTGGCAAAGTATGCTTTGTGATTACCTTTGACAGTTATACTGCTTTTATATGTTGATAAGATCTGACTAAAGACTAGAAGGAGCATGTTAGCACTTGAACGTCGAGAGATGTCAAAGAGGGCATCCATCAACAATGTTGCAGGGTTTTGAAATTTGATCTACATTTATCCTGATCCACTCCAGAATATCAGGTTCTTTCTTTATTCACACCGTAAGTCTAAGTTAATGAAATTGATCTTGATAATGATAACTTAAAATTGCAACAATAAAAAGAAAAAAAAAGAAAAAACTGTCACATAACGTGTTTGGCAGAAGTTAAAACATTGTTATTTGATAAAAGTACTTATGCAGGTACAAATTTCTGTAAAACAAGCTACAGAAAACAAATGCTATGATGTACCTCTCCTTCTTAAACTGTTTTAGAGCATGTTTCAGATGGAGAATCACATGTGTGGTAGGTACACATCCACTGTGTTATTTGATTTGTTTTTTCTTTTTGTGTTTTATCCCTAATATTAAAACGATGACCTCATGTAACATGTTTGTCCAGCCATGATTTTTTTTTACATGCCTTTTTTTCTCTCAAGACTTTTTCTGCCAAGTATAAACTCATCCAAATAAAAAGTCCACTTTTGCCACACAGTATTAAAACACCTTCTCTTTTCAAACTCACGTCCCAGGGCAACTGAAGAAGCACAGATTTCTACTTTTTATTTTCCTCCTTTTGGCACATTTGGGTTTAAATGCTTTAAACCATAAACAAAAATGACTAGATGCAACATAACGTTTTCTTAAATATCTAAGATTTTGGATTAAATGACTCTTGAAAAGAGAACATCTTTGAAAGAAAGAAGGTTTGGCATTGAAACAAATGGATCAGCCTACAAAATAACAGATTTGACTGTATGTTTATAAACTGTACTATCACGTGTTTAATGATAAAACTTAAATCTACTTAAACATAATTTAGATTAAGTGAAACCAATGGTTTTTTAAACTGCTCATAAATGAAGTCTGTGATTTAGATTTTTGTTGTAGGTAAAACTATAGAAAGTAATAAGTACTTAGTTTAGATATAAAGTAAAACTGTAAAAGAGAAACTGAACTAATACAGTGAAATGAACTTGTGCGGTTTCCAAATGGGGCCCATTTGTTGTTTCCTGATGCTTTATTCTCATAGGCAGTGAAATGCATGGATACTGTAAATAGGTTCATATGTAGCTCTTTTAATCCAGAACACTTCCTTCGTATCTTGACTTATAGTACTGATTAATCTGATAAACCATTTTAGATATAAAGCTGCTTTAAGTAATTAAAAACATTCGGTTGTACATCTTATTAGAAGTTGATAATATCCTCTGCTGAGCATATTGTTCATGTTGCTGAACTCATGAATCCACTGATGTTTACAGAATATATCGTACAGTATTCCAAACTCAAGGAGACTTTTTCAAATGTTTACTGTGCACAAAGAAAGAGATAAACATTTTAGATTTCATACCTCTTCAATACCTGATAAAATGTTTGTACGACGCCATATAACACATTTTTACTGTAGATATTAGTTAATTGTAGTTCATATTGACACTTGATTTTCACATATTGACACAGATTTTCTCTGTTTTCTTGATTCAAAACTCTTTCTTTTGCAGTTTTTGAATAATTTTGTACTCTTTTTAACTGTGTGGAAACAATCTGGGTGGAGACTCTTCACATCATGCAGATGATGTCTGATACAAGTTTTTTTTGGGAGAGTATAAAAGGTGATGATGGACATTTATAGTTTGTGGGGGTTGTTGTGTTGGGTTGCTGTCTGCAGGTTCCCTGACTGTCTAACTGAAAGTGTTTGCCTTAAGATCTCATTTTGCTGCTAATCACAGTTGGTGGACCCATGATTTTTCTTCTTCTGAATTAAAATAGCTTATTGTTCTTTTAATTTAGCTGACAATCATTGTTACCTATGCTATTACCTTTTAATAGCTCAACATAAAAAAAAAAGCAGCTTTCTGACAGAATGTATGTCTGCCTTCTTCAGGATTGTACTGTTGACTCTTCAACTGAAATGACTCCTAAATATAAAGGGACTAGGGTGAGAGATGTTGTTTTTAAGCCAAGCTCACAGTACCAGTATGTATCATTATGATGTTAATATGTATTAAAAAGTTAAGTGTTTAATAAAAACTTGATCTGAGTCTTGAATTGTGGTTGCTTTTGGATCATTTCTCTTTCCCACTGAACAAAAACTCATGTGTTTTAGATTAGGCCTATTATATGCTATCCAGTGTAAATGTTCAGGGTGTCAGAAAGCTAAAATAAGCAGTAAAAATCCCCCACTTCGGTTTTGGGAAAGGATTCTTTAATCAGTAAAATCAGTAAAAGCTGAGTAGCCAATCGACAGATGCTTAATGACCAATCACTGCACATGATCGCATGACTTTTATTTGTGAAAAATCTCAATACATTCTTTAGAAAACTGTGTTGGCTCTTTATACTGTGCAAACACAGGGTGCAGTTTTTCACTGTTGTTATTTTGCGCAGAGCTAGTGACATTGATGAATGGGTTTTTAAATTCCAGCTTAACAATTGAGATATCTGCCAGGAGGGTTCAGATGTTGTAATCATGTTACTTTGCCTTTAAGGATACTGAATTTGTCTCCTGTTTGGAAGTGCAAACGTAACAACAAAATAAGTTACACAAGAACTGATACAGAATGAAAAAATGGACACTGCAGCATGCAAACCTATTGTCACTCCTGATCTAAATCCCTGCTCTACTCACCAGGTAAGAGACAATCTTGAGTATAAGACTTGAAGATGATTTCTTTATTGATTAAAGGGAAAGAAAAACTTTCTGCATTGAATAACAGCTTAGAATCTTTTGTTTTTCTGTCTTTTCTATCTCCAAAAGGCTACCAGCTCTATGAGATACATGGAAGGTCTTATATTTACTGATATCTTTTAGTCTTGCCCCAGCATATTGACCTTACATAGTAAAACAACAAATGCATCAGAAAAAAAACATTTGTATCTTATGCAAATTTAGCTTGTTATTGCATTATTTGCTTGTATTCTTATATTGCAGTTTCTTAAGGAATGCATAAATCTAACAACGCCTATATGGTCAAGAGCTTACAATAAGGGCTGTGATGTCTTAGGGAAGTAAATATTAGACAGGACACCCGTCACAGTGGTTAAACGCAGTGTCCTGGTGACTATTATTATTAAGAAAGAAAAGTGTCTTTATCCCATCAGGGAATAAGCGGCATTGATAATGGATGGCTGGATGGAAGTGTCTTTATTCTACAAATCTCTTGATCATGGTTGTTCACTCTCCTGATGCGCTTCTACTCATCTGCCAGAAGGTGGCAATCTTTTTCCACCCTCACATTTAGCATAAACTGCAGATTCATGTCCAGCTTTATTTCTCCAAGTTTATCATTTTGAAAAGTTAATGAATTTCTAGGGACAATTATATGGCACACCATTAAAAATGTTTTTCCATCTTTACTATATGTGGATATAAAAGCATGGCTGACTATTTTTTTAATTGCTGTTGTTTGATTTCTGGTTCTTCATTTTCCATCTCTTTCTTCAATCACTCTTACCTCATTATTCTTTACGTGCTTGCGCATCTTAATGACTTTACTCACTGCTCATGAAGATAATCCTCCAAACTGTCTGACTGCTCTGCTAAATATTTCATCGGTTGTTTCTGATTTCTCATTTTCACTCCACACCTATTTGACATTCTCCATGCGTTATTATAGAGGTGTTCATGTTTGGTGTAGGACTGAGTTTACCATAAAGTGCGATGAATATTAAACTAAATGAATATTTCCCCCTATTGGGATCCAGCAGGTAATTGCTTCAGGATGATATAGAACAATTTATGTGTTGTAGAAAGAAGCTGCCACAAGAACATTTAAGCGTAATTCAACTTCTGTGTTGTCTCATAGGCTTTCACGTCAGGCATAATAATTTGATTTCATACATACCCAGGGTGTGTCTGGGTGGTCGGCTTTATAGCGCAACCACGGTTTTTAAAATTCTACCTATGAACCCGTTCACATATAAGGCTGTGTTTGCACCGGGTGAACGATCCTTAACACTGATCTAGGGCCATGCATCCCTCACAAGAAAAGAGCTTTGTGCTTCCAGTCGTCAAAGCAATCTTTCTGCAACTAATACACGCAGTGCCGAGGTGAGGGCTTATCTCACACCCTCAAAGACCAGGAAAAAAGTTAGCCCATTTTTTTTATACCTCTTACCTACAGCTGCACTACATGTTGGATTAGATCAGTCTTCTGTCTGTGTTTGCCAAGATCAGCAGCTTGCCTATTGATTGGCTGAAATAAACATGGATATAGAACTCCTGTCCAAGCAAACGTCTTTGCGGGCTCAGTTTTTGTTTTTTGTTTCAAATTAAGATTGTTCTGCCGACTTCTAAAGTTGGAACTAAATTAACTTTTTTAACTGATCCTCAACACATTGACACTCTTACGAGAGCTCTGGGTCAACTCCAAGATCTGAAGCACAGAGGTCATCTATAGTTTTTCTCTAGCCATCAACTCTATTGAGCACATACTGCTTCACATAGCCACCTTTAAGTCATAAGTCAGATTCATATTGCTGTTTAAGACCCATGTCTTCAATCAAGTAAATACATTTGTATTGGGCTAAACAGCTATCATAACTCATGATTTGTTTATTCCTTTTACTTACACATTTAGAATGTATTGAATGTCATTGCATTGTTGTATTAAGTAGAGAAATGCATTTGACAGTAAAGACTTTTTTTTCAGCCAAACATGCGTTATACATATGTTGTTAATAACCACCATTCTTGCATTTGAGCATTTGAGTGGGGAATATTCTAATGAAAGAATACAAAACAATTACGTGGAAAGTCTTAGTGCCAAGTGGCACTAAGTGGCACTCTTTCTCGAGGGGAGGTGTTAATGACGATAAGTTGTTATATTTGTAAAAAATGACCTTTTCCATGGGAAGAAAACGAAGCAATGACAATTCTCTTAATTGTTTTATTTGACCCTGTTTTGGCGAAAGTGGGAACGTTTACATGATTTTTAATAGCACCTGAGCATGAGGAAAAGAGCCAATGATCTTTATTCTTAAAGAAAACTGTGAACAAGAGCAAAGTAGGCTTAGGTGCTAATTTGAATCAATATCTGCTTTAGATAAGCAATTTTAAAACATCATACATCATTTATTAAATTAGGGAAACCAATGTTTAACATTCTATAAGCTTTAAAAGATTCAGAAGAGTACAGACCCCATCCCTGTGTTCTGTTATCATGTTCTTTCTTTCCCCCCTTCACTTGACAGCAGGTAAGATTTACTCCCCCATCCTCAGGACATTAAAACCTTGAAGCTGCCTCACTAAAACTGTCTTCACACCTGCATTGCCTCCCTCAAACTTTCCAGGCATATACAGAAGGAGTTGTTTGGGAGAGAACTAATTTTTGCAACATAAATAGCAGACCAAATCGACCAAAGACAGGCAGTGACTAACTTTATTCCAATAATTGACTGACCACCCCTTTTATTTCCCTTTTACCAAATGAAAAAAACACAGTCTACTTCACAAATTTATAGACATGGTCACCAACCAGTTTTCACTTTGCCACCCACATATATCAGTCCAGCAACCTGTGAATGTTGGTATTCAGTACAGAGGAAATTAAAGCCACAAAACCCAGAGCCAAAGCCTGCTGGGCTTTTTCTATAGGAAAAGATAAAGACAAATGCTATAAGGGTGTATAGCATCTAAACTAGTGATTAAGTCCATCATGAGAAATTACTTTTCATGGTTTGAATCAGCAAGATTCAGTGTATGATCTGTTTTATAACAAATTTATATCAAACTAGAAGAAACGTTTCGAGGGCTGTTGAGCACTGTTTATTGTTTTTCAGAAACCCTTCAAGTATAATTTCCAACTGACATGCTGTAGCTCTGAGTACAGACACAAAGCCGAAGTCCAACTGGGACAGACGCACATGCTCAGAGAAGCCTGGGATACAACTGTCACTGTACGGGTTTGAAAGCCCAGTTGTTCCAATTAAAGCTACATAAATTCAGGTAACTCAAAGCCTCTCATGTGATTGCAGCAGCAGCTAAAATAAGAAATTCAAAAGTAGATATAAGACACATTGAAATCAGCTGGATTATGCTTTGGTTTGAAAGACAAGCTTGTTGATTCCTCTGCTTTTCCTTTCTTCTCTTTAAAGTAGCTAAAGTATCTGATACAAAATGTTTCCACTGGTGATATTCAGGGATCTTCTCTCCAGTTTCAGTTTTCTGCCTGCTCTTGCATGCAACGGGAACTTGACGTCATTGGTTGCTATTTCTCTGAGGATTAACAATCCTCCTCTCTCGATACATTGTGTGTTTCCTAATAAAAAAGAATAGGGTTTCAGGCTGTCACTGTGTTCAACTAACCTATTTTTTTCATTCTTTTTTTTGGTAATATCGATACTTGTCACGTCATGACAGAGCCAAGCGAGTAAAAGATAGCAGAATTCTCTGGAGCTCTGTAAAAAGCTTTTTGTTTTTTACTGCTTTCATGAAATAACAATTAGCTGTGTACATGTTAATTGGAAATAAAGAAAAACATTCTCACACTTTATGAAGAAATAAGAAAGAAAGAAAAAATGTATTCAGATACAACAAGGAAATGTATTGGTTCTGACTCAGGCTGATGGGCTGAATGCCTGTGAGGCGTGATTACTGTGTATTTGATGATGTGTCTCCTGTCCCTCACTTTGTCTCCCCGCAGGCGAGGAGCTCAGGACAAGTCACAGCGGGCAGAAATGTTAGCCACTTGCCAAATGCTGCTTGGGCCGGGGCCACGAGCTCAGTGGATTTAGTGAGCCAGTCTGACAGAAAGTCAATGTTTGCAAAGCAGTATTTCCATTTTAAGACTTATTCTAACAATAAAATGAAAGGAATGAAATTAATCATTGAACTGAAACTCTATGAGAAATCTATATCATGTCTTAAAAGAATGACGACTTAAAAAAAATGATGAACATCTTTGAAGTTTGATTTTTTTTTTTAAAGAATGCCCAGGATAATTCCTTAAAAACTGCCGGACTGTCCAGAATCTGAGCTGACTGCAGGGGAGATTTGTCAGTTTTGATGAATGAAAAACTCCTCAGTGGTCATTTTATTGCTTTGACCTGCATACATTTTTGAGCACTTGCTTCATGAGTGAGCTTTGCACAGATTGGACCAAGTTTTCTTTTGAAAGTAAATGAGCCAACAGAAGGAAATCCGTATTTGATTTTCAGACTTTGGCATCAGAAATGTGAAACAATATATTTTAATTTTGGCAAGTAACAATGTTGTTTTTTATTTTATACCTGGTCAAGATTTGGAGTATAAACCCCAGATTTTACCTTCATTTATCCCCTCAATGAATTTGTTTCTCATTAAAAGGTTGCAGATGTTGGTTGAGCAGTGCTCTGAAAACCTCAGACCAGGTACCAGATGACATACGGGCTAATAACAATGAACATTTGAACTAATCAGTAGGCAGCGGTCACCTCTGGCTGCTGCTGCCCTCATATTAACCTGTTGCTTGTTATTAACACAGAGCTCAAGAAGTGTGTGACTGTGTGTGTGTCCACAGCTTTCAAAATGTCAACTCTCTTTGAACTTGTCCAGGTCTTTTGGTTGACTTTAAAAGATAAACAAATCATAAATTTTCTTCTGGTTTAAAAGCAACTTTTTTGTATGTGAGTGACACTGATTTAGGTTGTGTGTCAGTGGAAGAGGCCTGAACACCCTAACATCTGGTTATTCCTGACACTGTTAGATGATGTATATGGGCTTTGGTGAAATGGCATGAATGCACAAACTGTATTGAATGTGTATTAATAAAAGCGTCGTTGCAAACCTTTGTCACTTTGAATAAGATAGACACGTGAAGTGGGAATTGGTTGTACTAAATTTGTGTGTACAGAAATCTCATACTGTTTTTCTTTATATTTGTCTGTGTATATTTTAAGGCTTTCTATTATATTAAAATTGCAACTAAATAATACCATCCATTCAGCCTTGCTTCACCTCAAGCTTAAATTTGAGTTCTGACAAATCCCAAATGAACAGGTACCTGTTTCCTGGGGGATATCCTCTGTTTCACAGGAAATTATGATTTCCCTGTTTGTCAAAGCAACCATGGGGACTTGTTGCTAACAATTACAGTAATATAGAGGAAATACAAGAGACCGATGTACAGTTTGATCATTTTTATTATCACAACAATATGTGCCAGAACAAACAGGGAGTGGTGGACAGAATGTCGTAACTGCTTATTTCCACAGTCATCCTAAAAAACAGGGCTTATATGGATTATCATTGCCATGGTTTCTGATTAAAGTCTTGCGCAGGTGGAGGTATGGTATGGAAAGAAAAAAGACAGCTTTGTTTCTTTAACAGGTAATGTTTCGTGTGGATGGCATTCAACTGAATCTCCAAATGATGATATATTATATTTTATCCATACTGCCTGGATGTGACGCAACTACCAGGTATTAAAAAAGTGAGACCTGTCAAGTATCTCCTCAATGCAGTAAGAAGAGCAAACTGCACAGAACTGTCTAATTTCTCAAGAGTATTATTACATAGTTTTGTAAAGAAAAAACTAAGAGTTTTTGGTGCCTACAGAAGTAGGTGTTGCAATCATTTCTCTTTTTCTTCATTTTCCCATTTTTTGGGGGGGCTAATTCTGTATCACTACAATGGAAATGTAGCATCAGTTTTCACAGTTGTTGTTGTGATTTGCAATTAAAGCTTTATGGAGCATCACAAATGAACCATATGACATTGTACTAAATAACGTTTGGATTACAACTACCATATGAGAAATACATTTCTTCAACAGATGTGGGAATAGTGAAGCCATATATATATATATATATATATATATATATATATTTAATGAACAGTAAAAGTGATAAATGGTTTCAGTGTTGATTGACTTTGTACACATCTATTAGCATTGTGATACTTTAAACAGTTAGATGGCACTGCTGGTGACTCCTTGGTTTGGATGCATAGCACAAGTGCAAATCTGAAGTCCCAAATGTGATTAATAAGCCCACAGTCAATTACCAACACCTTTAGAAGTTGTGACATGAGCCACTTAAAACGTAGAACTACAAGACTTGAGGTGGAGCTAACATTTTGGGAAACAGAATCTTTAGATTTTAAGCAGCATTATCAGTTTCATAAAATGGCAGCTCATCCAGCTGTGATTGGGAGACACTGAAGAGTGGACTAATGTTATTAAAACATTTAACCTACGCCGTCATTTTGTTCTAGAATCGCTAAAAGTCAAATGCTGAACTGAGAAATTCTGGCCATTATAGAAGTGCACACTGTGCAAAAAGTGGTGCAGCTCAAGAAAATGGCTTTGACATTTAAGTGAGTACTGTGTCTGCTGCACTGTATTTGTCTGGTGTGTGGTCTGTTGCAAATGGGTAACACCTAAAGGGGAAGGGTACAGCAGCAGGACAGGGAAAGAAGAAGAGGAAGAGGAGGAAGGAGGGAGGATAATGGAGAATCTTTACTCACCTGATTATAGTGATCGTGGTATTTGGGTATGTATTTGGAAAAGGTGTGCAAGATAGGACCATTTTTTTTTGGAAGTATGTACTTGAGGGGACACCTGGAGTAAAACTATTCAGCGTTTTAACTCCACCAGCCATGGCATATTTCACCAGCCTTTGTTTCTCATGACTCCCATTCCTACCCCCTAAGGGCAAGTCACGAAGTCTCTCCAACAGCAAGGGGGTTGAATTCATGAATTGAAAAAAGAACACAGCAAACTATTTTCTCTTTTTTTTTTAACTCCACAGATTAAATCTCCTGTTCACTGTATGATACTTCCTCTAAAACACTACCTCTAACACAATTTTGAAGGAAAGTTTAAACTTTGGGTATTTGACACAGAGTATTTCAAATTAATCCTTGAAATGATTTAACTTCAGCCACAAGTTGTAGATCAAAAAGTCAAACAAAAAAAAGTGTGCATGAATTTTCCTGATTCATTAAGAAAGGGCAGCTTACGTCACTGGCAGTTGAGATAAATTGTCTTTCTATTTCCTCTCTTTACAATAAGACATTGACGCTTCGGACTTAACAAGTCACATGGATTCATTTATATTATTTTCTGTTGTAGTTTGTTGTAATTTCACCTGTGGGGTGCAAACCTGAGTCATTGCGCCTTTAACATCTGAGTCAGCCGCGCACCGGGACACGCACGCACCTGTTCCAAACGCACCGGGCCGCGGACTTTCTCTCCTGCAAGTCGACGCACTCAACTGACTCTCAATGATGAACTTGTACGTCATCAAGGCAACAGTTAACAGTTATATCGTCCCCCGTTTTGCGCGCAGGAGGGCACACAAAGGAACCCGAGGAACCGAAACTGATGCGGGACCTGCACACTGACAGAGGGGGGGTATCTGCGCAGCGCCACCGCTTCCTCTGTTTCTCCCTGTCGGACGGAGGGAAGGGTTGGGGAAGGGATGAGTAGCCGGAGGGAGGGATAGCTGAATAACGAGGAAAGAAACACCCACTCCGGACTGGCCGACTCGTATCCAGAGAGAAGGAGAGAAAGAAAGAGAGGAGGACAGTGAGGAGAAAGAGAAGAGGAGCGCTTTGGGAGGCAGCAGGAGAAGCCGTGTTTGGTGTTCGCAGGATTTCCATTGGGGGTAAAAGCACGCTTGGAACTGATGACTGGAAAGGTATGGCAGGCGATTTAATTCATTAGGTGTCAATCGGTCTCAGGTGTGCGCGTTTGGATCGCTCAAAGCAATTAGTGGGAAACAGATAGTTTACCTTAAATCTTCCCCAAAAATTTGATTCCCATCTGTCATTTGTACTTTGAAGCGACCTTAGGTCAGGTGGTAAAAAAACAAAACAAAACCTTTAACAAAGTTATTTTGATGAATGATTTATTCATATGTGAAGGCAGTCATGTACTCATTTACTCAAATGGAGTATGGGTGCAAATGTACTCCCACGTGCAGAAATAAAGTAAGGGAAATACGGCCGATGAACTCTTAAAATCGTTATTTAAGGGTTTTTCATTGACTCTTTAATAAATGTCAAAGTTGTCCTTTAAATAACACAAATTCTTTTTGTTGCAATTTTAGGACAAAAGAAACTTTTGCATCTTGAGTTGTGATTCATAGAGAGGAAACAGGCTGTCCATTCTCAGTTTTATGTGATTTGCTTTCACTTATGTGTGTCTGTGAGAGACTTCCTTTTTAATGCTTTTCAATAATTTCCTCATGTTTTAGGCTGAATCTACTTTGACTGAAAAATATCGAAGCTATTTCCTGGAGTAATAAATGCTTGCTAATAGGCGTTTGCCATTTTTCTGATCTTTTGGTACTTTCTGAGTTAAGTCCTTTCCAATCCGTAATTCAAACTGAATACATTTTTGCCCATGTTTCAGTCACATGACTTTGAGCCAGGTGTGCTTTCCAGAGACACTGGATGAGACCCCTGTAATGTGTCCAACCCTCCTGTAAAAATGAGTGGTAGGCTAGAGTGGAGATATGCATGGAACAAAAAGTGAGAAACGAGAGCAGGAGATGAGATGGAGATGAGAAGAGGTGCTGAGCGTTTGCTCGTTCTGTCTGACAGGGGCAATGATGTTCTCTCTGGGCTGTCAGTCAAACTGCGCTCTCTCTTTCCATGACTTTATCCTCCATTCCTTTTCTGTCAGGCCTTCTGTTCATTTCTCTTCTCTTCTCATCTTTATCATCATTCCTCTCAAACAAAGTCCTCCACTGTTTCACCCTCACTTTGCTCTGTGTAGGCGGGAAGCTTGGCCACTGCTCTGTGGTCAGTCCAGACTGTAGGGTGCTGCTCTGTAATTGTCAAGAACTATTTTTGAGACATAACTAACTGATTCCAGATCAGTGACTAGGAGCTGCGTGGGTAAATGGGTCTTGGTAACCCACAGACTCTCTGTGATGCTGAATAGCATTAATGGTGTTTCTCTCTAGTAAGTCCCCAGCGTGTTCCTGCCTTTCATGTTCTTCCTCTTGTCTTAGCTTTTCCCTTCTCTGACTCAACGTGATCTTCATCCTCTCCATGCAGGTCTAGACAGCTGGGTGTGAGAATGTTGCCAACTGGACGAATCTGGTGGTGTTTGTGGGCTCCGCTTTTGTTACTGGCCCTCACTGCCTGTATCCCCAGTAAAGCCCAGAGCCAAGGTAAATACCTGTACGTCTTTTCTGGTTTTCTTTTCTGCCTTTCTCCTTTTTATTGTACTTTCACCCCACTGAGCTCCCTGACTCATCCCAAACCCATAACCTCTGCCACATTTTCCCACCAAACCACCCCATTCTTTGGTCCTGACCCCTCCTAAGATCATACCCAGTCCTGTTATCTGACTTCTTTCTGTGTCGTCCCCCAATATTCCTAGCTCAACCCTCATTTAGTCATCCCCCTGTTTGATGTGCAGGATCAGATTGTATCCCTCATTATGCCATTTTACTCCTGCAGTATGGCAATGATTTCAATCCCGCTGAATCAGAGTGCTTCTGATGAGTGTTAATGAATGGTTTGTAACTTTGTGCAATTAGATTAGCAATTTGATCGTGTCTGATTAAAAAGCATTGTCTCTAGGTAATCTTTTTAGATCATGAAGGTAAATACTTAAGTTTGCGCTCCCTGACACATAATTGGCTGAGCATCTTTCAATGATCCCAATGCTCTGTGAAAATGTGTTTTAGATGATCTGGCATCACTGTCCCCCTTTCATATCCAATGTCACAGAAATTGTAGAGTCTCAGAAGTCCTTTTTGATCACATGACCACCACATAGTGTGATGAAGATCCAGGGCTGATATTGCTTCTGTGTTAGTACTTTCGGGTGCTATCGCTGCAAATTTTGTGTTCATTTCAATTAAACCAAGTGCTTTTCACATTACCTTTTATGTGTCTACACTATGTGAGTGAAGACATATTCTAGAGGACTCCTGACTCTGCATTTCATTTGACACCTATTGTCAGATGGACCGATTTGATGTGGATGACACTATTAAAAATTACGCTGAGGGACACTTAAAACTTTTAGGATACTGATATATCTGTCTTTGTGTGTGCAGCTCACTTTGCCTCCAGGATGTGGAGGTAGAGGGTCTAGATTGAAGGATTCATTTGTAAAATCTTGAATGGGATCAAATTACATAGGCCACATGTCACACAGTGCTTTTAATAACTGACCAGGCAATCTTTTCATTCACAAACGTCTCAGAGAGATTGCAGGATTTTTTTGTCAAGTCTTTATTGTTTCTTTGCTTTTCCATTATGATCATGGATCAGTGTATGGATATACCAGTAAGAGAGTCCTCGATAAACACTAATTACTTTCACTAATTACTTTAAAATGAAAGTGGTTGTCTAATTACTCCGGATCTTAGTCCTAATTCTGTGCTTTGTGCCGATTCTTGATCTCATACTCTACCTCTGCATTTTTCATTTTGTATGTATTCAGTCATTATTATTTTCGCTGAACCCCTTAATCTTACCCTGCCCCTATTAGTCTGAATCTTAGCGGCACTTCAGTCTTGTTCTTTATCATAACCCAAAAGTTATGAAACCAAGACAGAAGTGTAACGGTAGAAATCGCGATGGGATCCAGTCCAACAGAATGGGATCATTCTTTAGGAACATGGACGACCTCCCAGACATTATGGGAGTGTACCCCTTGTTCAATCCCTTCATTAGGGAGCATGTGATAACCATTCATTTTAGCCCTGTCTGTCCCCATAAGCTGCAACATCTGGTTGCAAGGGATTAGAGCTTGAGGATTAGTGTGTTCAACCCATGCAGGATGTTTTGTGTATACAACTGAAATGTCTGGATATCATCAGGAGCACTCAACGAAAAAGTGGGCCAGTCCAGGAACATTTTTTTTTCTCAGGAAGAATTTTCCCAAATCATTTGCTATTCAGAGCTGATGAGCAATTTTCAAATGCATATCTTCACTGATATAAGAGGTGTTGCCATCCAAAGCAGAGCCCCTCATTAAGTCTATGTTTATACAATATATCTACTTTTCTAAAGATGTTTGAAATAACGTTTTTTACCACCTTACTATAAGAGGTTGGTTTCCTTCTCATGCCTCTAATCAACGTTGGCTGTTTCAGTACTCACAACAGTGTTTTTATGACCAAGCACTTTTGGTCTCCTCAGACATAAATATTTATCTAAAGTTTTGCAGATGCTTTCATTTTATTGTTTGTAGATACTGTTAACACAAGTATGCAAGTTACTCTGTGAGACCCGTTTCGTGCAGCAGATGCCCTTGTGACAGGGGTTTGCTCGTTATGTGCTTGACCTGTATCCAGCAGCCTGTCACAGGTGTCCGCAGTGCTATTATGTCGACTACACATAAGTGCGTCCAGTAATGACCCAATATAAATTTCTAGTTTACTGTCTCTATCTCTCTTTCAATATATATGTATATTCATTCCATTCAGCCTGAGGCTGTGCTTACAAACACTAGTGCTTTTAGCTAAATGGAAACATCGGCACACCATCGTTCTCACAATTCCAGTGCTGACAGGTTGATTTCATACTGCATTTAGTTTTTAGCCGTTGAAGCTTCCAGTACTTTTCTGTTAAGTAGCCTTTGATGGTGCGACAAAGCAGCAAGGTGCATTTAATAAATCAATCAAAATATATCCTGAGGAGGGTGGCTGTAGCTGAGGGGTGGCAGCAGTTGCCTGCCATTGGGTGGGCAGGCTCCACCAGCCAAAAACTTACCATGTGAGTCAAGGCTGGTGTGCGACCTGGGAACTACACTAACCTCGCCTTCAAAACATCCTCACAGGAACAGCTAGTGAAGCTAATTAGGACAGAAGGTCGAGTAATAACACACAATGATTCTTGCAACACAACTGCAAGTTGAGTTGCACAGGGGCATAAGACTAAACAGATTATCAAGAATAGAAATGTTTATCCTCTGTAGTTTAACATTAAGATGAATACTTAAGTTGGATTGCTTTGTGGGGAAGCAAAATGTTCATGGCTACACAGGACAGTTCACTCTTTACAAGGTACTCCTTAGGAATCTTTTTCTTTCAGGAGACATGACTTGGACACAAGAAACAGCCTTTACATGCTGATTCATTGCTCCACGTTCCAACCTGTGGGAACAACTCAGACTTTGTTCAACAAAGTGAACTGTTTCTTTTCCTTTTTTCCTCTCTAGGGATTTCTTTGGCTTTAAAAGCATTAGAAAGGGAAATGTTCAGTTTTTTTCTCCACTCGTGAGACTCAGTGGGTGCAATAAGTGACCCAACACTCTTGGTTACGGTTTCCCTTTCAGCAGTAAAAACAGCAGGTTAGACGGCAGAATGTCTTGGGTCTGACTTCATTCTTGGGAAGAATTTAAATGAGTTATTGCTCATCGAGCATCTATTTTTTTATGTTCAGTCCTTGATGAGCAAGTCATTAGAAAGATGTTAAATGTGAGTAATGGTTAATGTGTTTATGGTAACTCTCATACTTTATTATAGTGTCTGATTTTGTTTATTGGCTGACAACCTGGATCAATACTGTGCTCCACACAACATCACAAAAGTTTCACATTTGCAACAATATAGCACTTTTTGTCCAAGTCTGTGTGAGCGTCTAAAAGACAGTTTGGTGATTTGATATTAATGAGACTGTTGGCTGGTAATTTCCCTTGTAACGACTAAGGAGAGAAGCCATCGATGAGATTCACGTACAAAACAGAGATGGCATGACTCGTTTGGAATTTAAAAACTGCTAAATGATCTAAACCTGGACTCCTGTCATCCTTCTCCTGCCGTCAGCTGCTGCTGATGTGAATCCAGTTTGTCCAGGTCAGCCACTTCAGACTGGCTTGAGCAGTAACTTTAAATGCTCAAGCAGTTTTAATGATTTCCTTCTATTATCATCAGAGTGAAAATAATATATTTTGTGATTGCAAGTTAAACTAAATTTTCAGACAACACAAAATACAAAGGATAAGAAACATAAAGAAATAAAACCTAAATATTCCAGGACAGCTGTGTGTAGAAAAATTATTAACAATCAACCTTTTTAACGTAATCCCATGTATATTTTTACATGTTAATTTTGTGTCCTCCTCAAAGGAAGAAAATCTCATATTTCACTCTTAGATTTATTCATGTAATATTTTTCTCAAGATCAGTTCAAAGAGTCAAAAAACAACATGCGTTGTGAACATGCCCTTCAGAGATGTGTAAAATTTAGTTTGACTGTGTCTGTGGTGAGTTTCAATATCACACAATGACAAGTAACATAATTATAAATCGGAGAGATTTTATTATGACATGACCAAATTAAAATTGAACTTTGAACAGATAAGGACAGGTTCCTCCTTCTAGTGCTATAGCAACATTCATTTATAAAGCTATTTCTTCAATAGTTTTGATATACACACAGGAGTGAGCATGACCATTCATGGTTATTTGTCTCGATTTAACCCAACGATTAACTTGTGACATGTTCAGGGTGTGGACCACATTTCACCCAATGACTGCTGGAATAGACTTCAGCGGGTATAGAAAATGGATCTCACTTAGGTCAGTCCTGTTTAATACAGAACTTATTTGAATGAATTACCAGATTAAACCAAGAAAGTATATCACAGTTCATTAAGCAAGACATTATTTTAAGAGCTTAATTTACTTTTAACCAAAAATTAATCACGGAACAAAACTAAACTCACTCATCATTTTTGTATTTCGTCACTTCAAATGTTTAACTTAATTTCTCTTTTCCACTTTGTCCCAGTACATTTTGAATACAGTTTATTATGTCCTGTGGATTATGAAATATCAAAGTCTGTGAAATTCATCATTGAAGAACTTCATTCTGAAAATCATCTTTAATTTTTGTAGATCCGATTTTTTTGGGGGGGAAATTGTTGACCCTCAGCCCATAGGCGTCTTTTTTTTTCCTAGGGCTTTCTGGTGTGCTTCAACAATGATATGGTTTCTTAACTATGCTTCTACAAAGAAAGAAAGACCCTTTGTATTCACATCTGGACACATCTATTCACATTATGCAGTTGATGGACGAATGTTGAAGGGAAAAAAGGCATAGTTTACACTGGTGTCCCAAGAATTGGTTCAAAAAGGCATTAAGTGACTAAAGCTCAGAAGTGGATAGCGCGGAAGGAGAAGATAAGATGATAAAAGAGCAGATGGGAGGAAAGATGAGAGTTAGAGTAGAGTTTAAATCCAAAGCTGAGAAGATGTGATAAAAGTAGTATTCCATGAGAGCAGTGGAGCTGATTGAGCTGAGAGATGGTGGATTAGCATTAAAATCTGTCTTGGTGTACAGTGATTTACAAACAAGGGGCCGCCAACGGGAATGTGCAAAGTGCACAGACACTCTGTTTCCCTTGTTTACTGTATTGCTGTATTGCTGTATGTTGTGATTGTTGTGAGTCATCAGTTTTTGAGCATAAATCTAGTGTATTAATACAACCTCTGTAACCTGTATATATTTAAAAGTTGAGACTATGACAGGTTTCTTTCACCAGAAGAAAGGAGAACCAAAAGGATGGAAGAAAAAAGAGAGCCAAAGAGGGAACATTTGATTTATGTCTGACATGAATAGAGCAGGAAAAGAAAAGCTAAGAGTTGGGAAAAGGGATAAAGGAAAATAAAGACAGTGGATATGGATGGGAAGAAAACAAGCTTATGAAAGGCAAGGAGGGTGTTAGATAGGAAAGATCCAGTGAAACAATAGATTAAGGAGAAAGAGTCAGAAAAGACAAGGATGACAGGAAAAAAGGATGAATGGGATTTGAGAAGATAAATTACACTGAGGAAGAATGAGGAAAGCATGTGAAAAAGAAGAAAGCTAGATGACAAGAAGCCAACACTAATCAGATCAGCAAACAAATCAGAAAATAAGAAGAGAAAGATATTGCACAATGTTAAAACAGACATGGACAACAGAGAGAGAGAGACAGAGCTTGGACCACCAGCCTTCATGTATTTACGAGGGGTTCCTATTTGCTTTAACTAAACCTAATCCAGTGTGTCACATGTATTTCCCAAAACAGCTTGACACTTGGGTTGAACGAGAGGTAGTGTGAGATGTGGATCTCTTGGGGAATGTTTATGGCCGTACGGTGGTAAACAACGGCGGATTGTGATGGCTAATTTATGTCAGAGAGCTTCATGATCTGACAGCAACAACAGCTTCATGCCGTAATCATCAATCATAGATGCCGCCTGTGGAACTGCCTTGAAGTTGTACCATAGAACTTGACATGCATTGTTGGAATTGGTTTATTCTGTTTTCTTATCGTTTCGTTTTAGCTATAATTTAGTAGGTGTATGTGTGTTGATTTATATGTAAAGCAAAGGTATATACTCAGGGAGTTTTCACGCAGTTATTAATACCATGTCAACTGACATATTCTCTTAGACACACTAAATGATACCAAAGTAGTAATCTGCTAAACTCCATCATGCACTTAAATTATTCATAGATTCTTATTGTGCAAGATAATTATACCTTTTCATCGTATACATTCTGAATATTGGATTGGTAGCCTGATGTGACAACTTCAGAGAAAGGGCAAGAAAATAGTAAAGTGCTTCACCGTCTCCACAAATCATACAGCATGAAACATTTATGAAATGTTGAAAACGTAGTTTATGTTGGATTGGCATTTCTAAGATTAAGAATTGCTTGGTTGTGATACTTTGCAGAGATACCATCTGGGCTCTTTGAATCGGCATCACTGGACATGAACCATATTTTCTTTTAAAACTAATTTAATATTAATTCCACAAGTGAAATTACACCTTTGATGATACTTTTGCATTTTCTCTCGCTCTTAATGGGATTTATGACTTAGAGTTCCAGGTTGTTATACAGGTGACAGTCATGAAATATACACCTGATTTTCATAACTGCCTTAGATTCTACTGCTCTTGGTTTGTATCCCTCTTGGGTCTAATGCATAGCCTTAATGCATACATTCCGAGTGATGGACCATACCTCTTAGATTGGCATCAGTGTCTATAAACTGAAAGATGAATTAGCTCTTGAGCTGAAAGTGGTGAATATTGTAAATTGCAATATTTAAATTTTGAATTGTCACCCAATGACATCCTATACTGATACAGTGTAAGCAATTAAAAGCAATATGTAAAAAAAGCAATCTAACAAAATTGTCTGTTGAATTCTTATTGCAACAAACTTATGATACATTTCAACTTATTCTTGAACATGTGATATTTCTTGCACTGCTTTGTCTTCCCTGGGTGGGGTGACCTCTTTACTATGTTTTAGACATCTGTTTGGAAGGGTTGGAGCTAGGAAATTCATTTCTGAGAATTCTAGATTCCCAATGATAGATGTTTTCAGAAGCTTTACTGGAGTCCCAAAGTAAGAGGTTATATTCATTTAATATTTCGGGGTATCTTCGCTCTTTTATCTTTTCATTTGTATTATTGTTATCCAAAATCAGGTTACTGGTTTTCCACTTAAATGTTAGCATTTTTTAGCACTTTGAAAGAGATGAGGCGTGTAAAATAGCTCTGCATTAGGTACCTTGTCAGGTCTTAGCACAAACTAACAATATGACCAAAGGCTGAAATGTGTTGCAGATGTTTTCTGTCTGGTTTGTTGATTAGACTGCATTAAAGAATCTGTGGGAAGGACATAGTACTGGATGTGTCAACTGACTCGGAGAGGTGTAATCAATAAAGTTCGTCAATGTGCGAAACAGCAAATGGCCACTATGTGCTAGCTCCAATAGACTGGCTCTGGGGAGAAAAAAAATCAATGGCTTCTCTTCTCTTAAAATAATTTGGTGGTAGTTCAGAGACCATGCTCTTAACTAATTTGCCAGTGTTGACATCTATAGCTGCCTCAGGGAATTCATAAAGTGTGCTGTTGATGCTTTCTGCAGCATGGACAGCCACATGGTTTCCTCTCAGCTCTTTACTACAGATAATCCAAATATTGAAATGCAGTGAGCTGAAAATGTCTCATAAGCATGTGCAGCACAACATCCATCCATGTGTGGGTACAAGTCTTATTCACAGGTGTCTTAATGTTTCCCCACATGGCTTGAGTTGGCAGCTGCACTGTGACGAAACTGTAGTAGACCTTTTGAAACAAGTCTCCACTACCACCACGACTACCTGAAACAGCTGAGCTGCATGCTGTTGTGTATATAAATCTTGGACTGTTTTGGGGGATTGCATTTCTGCAAACCTCCAGCAAGACAGCCAGTGGAAGTGATAGTGTCAAAGAGGAGGGGGTTAAATAATGCTAAACACCACCAACACTGAAATGTGTCCTGCCTCACTTAAGAGGAAAGCTTGCAGATGAGTCTGCAGTTTTGTCATTATGTAAGAGAGCAGCTTGTCTCTAATTGTGAATGCAAGATTTATGGTGAAAAATAACAAATATAACCAAACGTTTTATTCTTTGATTATTTGGTGTTACGTTTGTCCTTTTGACAATTTTTCCTTTATATATACTGAAAGACCATGCAGAAGTGTAGAACTGTAATAATTCTTGAATCCAGCTTGCCCTTTTAATACATTTATCAATTGTAGCTCTAATATTCCTGTTTTTTTTCACTTTTGGTCTTTAAAATCCAGATGGTTTTCTGCAACAAGGCTTAAAAATGTCCACTTTTTACATGGTCCCTTGATAAAAATATAAGGCTCTCATATATGCTCACTATAAAGACTGGAAATAAAACTATTTTTCAGAACTTTGCTTCATGCTCTTTTAAAGTGTACGATCCTAAACTCTTCACCATACTGAACATTTCATATGTTACATTCCTGTCGGATGGAACTTAAGGTTCGAATTCCCTTTTATCTCTTCTGTCCAACAAAACATTCATTTCATCTTGGTATTTTTGGAGTTTTCATATCACTGCACACCATCTCCTATTCATTCAGACTGACTGATAGATGTGAACGTTAATTACAATAGTTTCCTTGAATCACAAATTTTAATTGCCTGTCTTTTCTTTACTTTAATTATATAACTGTAACATTGTTGTTCAGTTCCAGCTCCAAGGAGGCTGCGTTTCAAGGTGCTGAGTTCAAGCACACTCCTCATTTCCTGGAGGGAGCCGAAAGGAGAGGTTGACAGATACCTGCTTCTCTACAACAGCATACCAGGTAGGATGTCTGGACACATGCACATAGCACAGAGAAAGCACCATGCCAAAGAGGAAATTAACCTAAATTAGAATTTTTACAGAAAATGTCTAATTATGACCTGTATTTCCTTTCTGCCAGAGGATTATGGAATTGGCTTCTTATCGATCCCTCTGAGGATTACATTTCTGAGAGATGTGAAGGCTTTATATATTTTTCCTTACTTTTGCCAAGTTTGAGACAAGGGAGTGCTCCAGCTTGTGTGGAGCCTATCAGCAGATGTAAAAGTAGGACTAGTACAGGATAGTGGAAGGACCTTTTACAAATTCATGATGGAGTTCAGTCTTGGACACCTGAATAACAATGACAGCCATTGTAGTGATTTATTCAGGATAAATCTGCATAATCACAACATGCAGGTTTCATGATGGATGTAAGATTCCCTTCCTCTATTCAGAATCTCTCCATAACCGATCAGTTCTTACACAAAGTGTTCACAGAGTAGTAGCGATCGCTATGATCACAACTGACATCTACTTCATCATATAATCATAGTGCACCTGCGTTCTCAGCCCAGAACAAGTCTTTCCCCGGTACTGCACTGCTGTCTGCATTGGTTATTGGCACCAACTTGAATGCCACAGACAATTCTTTGACAGCTAGAAAAAATGAATATACAATACTAAATAAATAAGGCTTGTCTACATGATTTGGTTCTTGCAAATACCAAAGGATAGCATGATAATGTGTATACATGTATAACACTTTAAAACTGAGCTTTAAGCAGCTGTAAACATATTTCATATTATATATGATTTATTTATGTCTATAAAGGCATATTAACCCTTGCTGTTTCCTGATTTCTCTTTTGGCCCAGTTGGTGTTAGTAT
>JABUIW010000019.1:10264830-10352408 GCA_013363375.1 Menidia beryllina
AGTTCAGGTCAAAGAAATGTGATTTAGCTTTGAATCTTTGTGGTTTGTCAAAATGAATGTGTTTTTTTTCTCCTTTCCCATTGATTTTCATCACTGTTTCTTGTCCTCTCCTTCCTCTGTTCTGTTTGTCACTCCCTCCTTTCATTGCCCCAATTTCCATCTTAACTATCATATTTTGCCCCCTGACTTCTTTTTTGCATTTTAATCCTCATTCTTTTTCTTACTTTATCTTTCCCATCCATCTTTTTTCCACTGACTCACCCTCTCCTGTACCTCAGGCAGTTGTGTCTGGCAGTGAGTCTTCAGTGATGCTGCAGCATCTCAGCTCTCTCACAGAGTACCAGCTCGCAGTGTTTGCTGTGTATGCAAACGAAGCAAGTGAAGCTCTGCGAGGATCAGAGACAACCTGTAAGTTTAGGCTTACACATGTGCGGAAATATCAATATCAAATATCACACAAAGTCCCCAGCCAACATCTAATGGCAGACATGATTTACAACGGCTCAAAATCTTTGGAATGGTGAAAGCTTACCATCGAAAGTGCAGTGGGCCTACTCATCAGAGACACTAGTCTCTATTAAGACAAAATAAATATTGGTTCATTTTGACTGAAACACACTTGTATTTTACCATGTACTTTTGTTTTTATGTGTACATATAGTAGCTCTTCCTTCAGTCACCACCCTCCAGCTGTTTAATGTGACTCAAAGCACCATGACGGCAAGATGGGACGACATAAATGGAGTTTCAGGCTACACACTGCTTTATACCGCTCTGACAGATGATGGAAACTTTGAAAAGAAAGAGGTAGCTGGAGAAAGCCAACATAAAACGATTACAAAAAAAGCTTTACGCAAAGTTTTTAACAGTGTCTGCTATAAACAGTTTTGTTCGTTAATCTTACAGTGAAAATCTTATCATTGTTGCATTCAGGTCAAGGTATCTGACGCCGTAACAGAGCTGGAGCTAGATGGTTTGATCCCTGAAACTGAATATTCTGTCACTGTTTACGCCATGCATGGAGAACAGACAAGTGATCCCATCACAAATCAGGCCTCTACGTGTGAGTAATTCCCATGCACACACAAAGTTTTTTACTCCAAATTTGAGTTCTTATCTTGAATATGATTCTTATAAGAAATATCCTTTCTCAAAGTGGAAAAATTAAAACCTGAAAAGCTTCAAATCCATCCCAATGTTTACTGAGATGCTGTTCATCTGCCCTTCAGTACCACTGAGTCCTCCCAGGAACCTCCAGTTTTCTGACATCACTCACAACTCTGCCCACATCAGCTGGGATCCAGCATCCAGTGGGGTTAAAGGTTACCACATCATGTGGGTCAAGACGGATGGAACAGTTGCAGAGGAGGTCTTTATAAATTGTCTATTGTTTTGTGTTTTTGTTTTTTACATGATGTGCTTAATTTGTCTGGAAGTAAACAGGATGATAATGTAAATGTGTGTTGATTGTTCTCCATTAATTTATGTTATAGTGGAGGTTAACTCCTGCGTTTCTTCAACACTTTTGTTTAAACCAAGAAAAAGGTCTAAATCTGGCATGTTATGTTTAAGTTTGTTATGTTTGTGGGTTTGTACCTTTTGTTCTCTGTAGGCAGAAGTGGGTCCAGTGACCTCCTATGACCTCAGTGAGCTGATGTCTTTGATGGAGTACTCTGTGGCCATCTTTGCCCTTTACAATGAAGGCCAGTCGGAGCCGCTCACTGATGGCTTTACTACCAGTATGTAATACCCAAAGTTTTTTCAAGATAAATTATTTACACTTAAAAATGTGGATGATTTTAAACTAATTTCTCAGTCCCCTTGATTGCGTCTCAATTTGCAGGAAATAGTTCAATCAATATTTTTAGAAGCCAAGTTATTTATCATTTAGTGTCAAATTATGTTGGAAGTTTTTCCCCTTTCTGGTCATTCTCCTTTTTTTTGGCTCTTTGCCCATCTCATTTACACCCCAGCATAAAAACCCAAGTAGCCATTTCAATATCCCTGACTATTTCATCATATAAACAGATATTGATTTGAAGGAATATTCCTTTAAGCCACAAGCATTTAGGTTCAAGTGCTGAGTCAGCTGAGAGAAATGTTTGTGTGGTGAGCTACTACTAATAAGATACGGACCATGTGGATTTCTATTTCTCTCCTGGCAAACTTTGTTTAACGGTCCAGGTTTATGAAAAGGAACTTCATGAACTGAAACAAATATGCTGGCCCTTCTAAAATGTCTACGTGGAGACAATTGGGACTTGCATGATGATAGTTTACAGACAAAGTTTCTGGAATAAACAGATGTTGAGTCAACAAAATAAACCTGTGTCATATATAACACACTCAAATAAAAGGCAGGTTTCCTGGATATACTTTTATACTTAAATCAGAACATAACTAAACATGACAATGAAGGGACGTAATTTTCATGATTCGAGAAAAAAAGCGAAAAAGAGTGTCTCTGTGTCTTTCAGCTCCTGTTCCTGGTCCTCTAAATCTGCACTCGACTGATGTCAACGCGGACAGCTTTAGGGTCAGCTGGGATCACTCAGCAAATGACATTGTCCTCTACAGACTTTCCTGGGCGCAACTCACTGGTGGCAACACAAAAGAGGTCAGTGCACTTAAAAACAGATAAATCACTGTCAAGCCTCAGATACTTTTACTTTTCCATAGCAGCTCCACACAGATTTGATTAACATTGCAAGGTTAGAATGCTAAAACTTAGAGCTTGCATCTACCATACGATTTGTACATGAATGCACAGTGTGGCACTGAATCAAAACTAATCTGCATGAATTCAGACCTTTTTGCTAAGCCAGGGATCCAGCTATTGTCTTGAGAAAGAAATGGCTTCATTCATTGCGCATAAATAAAGAGAGGACTGTATTAGATTGATTTACATAGAAACGTTATGACTCTAATGGTAGTGGTTAAAACCCCTGGCTGGTGCAGAATAAATAAGTACTGAATAAGTCTAGAAATTACCTGCTTGAATGTTTTATTACCATGATCTGAGGCTTAGAAACAGCTGGAAAGCAGTGATAGAGTCTTGAGCGTGTGTATGTTTGAACAGTGTGCACAGTCATCAGAGCTGAAAATAACGCTCAGGGGAATTGGAAAGATTAGTTTACGGAACCAGATGTGGGAAAGACATGCAGTTTTACCTTCATGTGTTCATACTACACACGATCAAAAATACATGGTTTGCTTGTTTGTTCTATTTGAGGAAAGACTGAGCACATTTTGAAGGCTGCAGTAGTTTGAGGTTCAACCAACAACTAAAATGGAATTTGGCGGTTTTTAATTGTTTTAGTGCCAATTTTTTAAGTATTGAAAACCTGTTTAAGGAATCATAATCTGGACGTTCCCTGTAAATTCTGATTTTGGAACTGTTTTATGTGATAGAAAGCTGTGTATTTTATTACCTCTTTGCATTTATTTTAAAGTCCAATTTGTCTTTGTTAATGGTTGTTTTGTTCTGGGACAGAAACAGATCCAGCTGGCAACTTGTAATGTACACTGAAACCTGAATGTAACTGAAAGTCTCTATTACTCACTGTGAATTGTAAGGGAGATTGTGGTATTTTTTAAAATAATTTTTCACTTAACCAAACATATTTTTCTAATTAAAATATATATTTAATCCTTTTTATTCTTTTTTTGTATTCTATATTAAATTCAAATACAAATCTCTATTTTCCTATGTTGGATGTAAGAAGCTATAAACATGGAAACATTTTTTTTTTCTTTTTCACTAAAACTAATGACATTGGTTTCCTGAATGTGTAGTTTTGCTCAGAATATAATAAATCTTGTCAGCCTGCTGGTTGATGACTTTAGTGAGCCTAGTTTGTCTGACGTTCCTTGTTATAATTCTTTTCTTATGCAAAATGCAGTGACTAATAAACCTAGAAGAGAACTAACAGCACAAACTGACAGCATAAACCAAATGGTTTTAGTTCTCAAAACAAAAAAGAACTAGAAACATTTCTGATTTTAGTTGGTTAGTCCTTTAAAATTGAGTCCTAAACAAAAAAAAAATATATATATTGTTGGGAATTCCAAACAACTTCTGTTGAAGGACTGTTGAAGAGAACATACTGATGGAATTAAAATGTATAAAAATACTTTTACATCTGTTTCTTTTCTGCACCGGAGGTGGTGTTGAGCGGAAGTGACAATGAGTACATCCTCACGGGTCTTAGTCCCTCTACTGAGTATGAAGTCATGCTGACGGCCATCTTCACAGATAACACTGAGAGTGACACAGTCTCTGTCACAGAGAGGACAAGTGAGTTACTATAGTTTGAACTAACTGGCAACATACCCAGTTTTGTTGCTCAAATGAATAAACAAGATATTTGTTTTGTTTAGTTAATTTAACACTTGTGAAAAATCATCCCCTTGTAGCTCCCTCAGGAATATATCCTCCACAGTCCTTCTGTTTTAGCCTAACACATTTACAACCTTCAGAGGAAGAAACTCGCTTTTTGGTTCTGCAAAAGAGTAACACATTTGCATTGATTAGTTTCTTTCTGCTCATCTCGGAGTAAGAAAATCAATATTCACCAATGATCTCATATTTCTGTCCAGTTGTCTTTGCTTAGTTATTGACAGAGAATTGTTTAGCGAGAGCTTGTGTCTGATTATCTGATTAGTGCTTTCTATGTTTCCCCAGTGGCTAAGACAACAACGTTTTCCTCAACTACGGGTAAGAAATTTCTTTTTTATGTTGAAAGATTTCATTTGTGACAACATCACTCCCTCCATGTTAAACATTTATTAAAAGTGCCAAACATTGACCTGATAAGGGATTGAACAGGATGTTTCACACCGACGAAAATTGTAAAGCACAACATACTTTTTAGAAATGTAATTGCAGTAGCATTAAACTGAGGGGGCTACAATTTTTAATAACTAGTGTGTGTCCACTAACAGGCACATTTTCTCATGATGCTGGAAAAACAAAAGCATGTCCAGTGAAGCCAGATGAAGGCATTTGTCAAAGTCTAGTGCTGTTCAGTTTTCAAACTCTATTGCAGCCAGCACAAGCTAATGAGGCCAAAGTGCAATTGGAGCTCTACAATTTACTCATTGTGGATTTTGGACATTGTCGCTGAGAGCAAAAATAGTGATACAGTGATTCAACTTTGTCAGGTGGTGAGGATGGTGGCCTATAAGTTCTTGGATCTAAAGCACATTGTTCTAAATCTTATCATGCCAATATCTGGAAATGAGTTTAACATCTGTACAGTAGTAACTGCTGTCTGTAATGTAACAGTGTCACGACATGCCGTGAAAAAGCTCTATCTGAGAGATGAGACCACCCAGAGCTTAGATGCATCGTGGGAGTTGGAAGACCCAAATGTGGAGAACTATAGAGTGTTCTACGCCAGCCTGAGTGGTGATCACAAAGAGTCTGTAAGTTTATCAAGTTTTGATTCAATATAATTGTGAAATGTCCCAAAAACAATTAAGTTAAAATCTCCATTTTAACTTTCCATCGATTTGTAGACTACCTTTTCCAATTCACTGAATTGTAATACGGCAGCACACAATCACAATTGAATCAAATATGAACCTTTATGTGGAAAAGATAATGCTAAAGTTGTGCTCAAACTAGGATCTTCTGCGCCATTATTTTGCTCCATGTTGGAGCATCTGCGACAGCCAGCAAACTGATTACATTTCTTGTCTTGGTATGCTCAGCCTCTCCCTCCTGATCCCACCGTCTCTTCCAAGAGCCCTTGAGCTCAGTGCCATTTACTGACCCTGATCAGTGATGCACACTCAAACGCACATACCCAGGCATACTCTGCCTCTTCCTTCTTCCCCTTCTGACCCTCTGTCTCTCCACTTCTATTTCCCTCCCTTGTGTCCATCTCCCCTTTCTCTCTCCCCCTCTTTTAATTTCCTGCTATGGTGTCAGAGCTGTACAAGATGGAGAGCCTCGGCAAAGCCAGAAGACATTCCATTATCTTTTCAGCAGCCATTAGCTTCAGTGAGAGCAGAGATGGAGGGCAGCTGAGAAAAAGAAACATAAAGAGGTGGAAAAAAAGTATTGCTAAGCAAAATGAGAGAGGCTTCAATCTGCCTGTTGGTATAAAGGATGTTTCAGTGCAAAAAGCAAAACAAAGTTTCCCTAGTCTCAAGTTTCTGATTAAGCTTCCTGATTAGATAAGCTCCACCTGGGTAGCAGCGTGACATTGACTGTCAAAGTTCAAACATGCTCATGTAGCAGTTTTTTCCAAAATTACATAGATTACAATGACAATGATTACAAATATTTTCTACAGTTGTTCAGACTGGTGATATGTCTCTATATGATGCCCAAAATAACCTTTATTGGGTTCTTTGAAACCCAAAAAACAAAATAAATACATTTCACACATTTTTTGTAAGGCAGAACTCAATGTATTTTTATAGCCTGCATTTATACAGCTTCCCTAAAAGGCTAAGTACAATGGGGACTATGATTGTAGACTAATGTGATAAACATTAGTTCATCTTAACACATACCTCTGAAAACATCAGATTGGTGCCTGCAGCATTTATTTAACTGGCCTGAAACTGCTCTTATAACACACATAAGAAGATAAGGCCCCCCTTCTGCTGAGAACACTTGATACTGTAGGGGCTATAAAACCCTCTTATGAGTGAAGTTGGCCAGAAGTCTCTACAACAGCAAGGGCTCAATAAACTTAACAGCAAATATAATTTCTTCACTGTGACTCTCTTAGTCACTGTCACCGGTACGTCTGAGTGAAACGCTGAGACACAGGTGGCTTAAATCTAAACATTTGAATGCAGTTATGATAATTAATTGAAAACAATGTTAACTTTACTACAAAAGAAACTATGCATGAGGGACAATGCCTTATAAGGAATAAATGGGACAGTCCCATCATTGCTGATTTTTTTTTTTTTACATGGATTGAAAAATGAATATGAAATATGACTTGGCTTTAATCAAGGCATGTGATTAATGATAATTTGCTTACTCAAAATTGGGTAAACCAGCTTTGGAATAGACAAAGAAATAGAACTTAAAGGGTTAAATAAAAATCCAGTGTGCTGATATGAAAAATGGGCAGTAACATATATTTTTTAAGCTTCGTTCTATTAAATTTTTGTTATTAACTGACCTTATTGACTAAACTCAGCAGAATTATTAATGAATGCAACATTGGGTTGCCATCTAAGCATTTTCTCCAGATGTCCTACAATCCAGTGCAAGCAGGGGATTCTATTTTTGTAATTCTCTATACAAGATTTTGCAAATAGTATGTGAAATGTATCCCCCTGCCGCATTTGCATAACATCTGATCTATATGTCTCTTGTTTGCCATCTGCAGAATTCACCAATGATTTAGATTTTATTGTTAATATCAAGCTCCCAGTTTCCCCTCGCAGTATGAACGTATGCGTGTTGTGTGTGTCTAGGTCTTAGTTGGTGGTGGTCAGAAAAGAGCAGTGCTCCAGCCTTTACTCCCAGACACCCGTTACAAAGTGATAGTCACACCCATGTACCGCGACGGACAAGACGGCATCAGTGTCTCTGCATCAGCTTCAACATGTAAGCCTTAAAGCCCCCAGAAGTCACACAAATATCCCTGATACCTGTAAACAAAAGCTCCTCCGATTGATTAACCAGCCGTGTCATCTCTCTCCTTATTGTTTTTCTTTGCATAAGATGATGTAAATTCCATTGCACTGATTGTAGTTTTCATTTGGTTTAACTTTGTATTAAATGATTTCCTTGATGGATGGTATGAATTATACAGATAACAAATACTGATGTTTTACTAATTGTCTTGATAAAGGGTTTTCGTGTATGAGCAGGCATTTTTATTAAATAAATTACTAAATTAGTTTGATCAGCTCCAATTGATTTTCTTAAATGTTTTCATGATCACCTTTTATGGGCAGAAGCAATTGTCTTCTCACTAAACAGAATAATTAAAGATGTCATCTCTTTAGATAAGAAAACGGAAGCTCATCATGATGGAAAATAAATACTATAGTTCTGACAGCAATGATAAATATATGCCAAAGTTATTCAGCGAGACATTTTGCTTTTTTTTCCTTTAAAGTTGAATTTTCCCCTGAATCAGTTACAGAGGGATTTGCAGCCTCAAGATGAGTCTACAAGGCCAATCACACTATTTCTAAAGAAACTTATTTACGCTGTCACTAAGTTGTAATGGATTCCTAACTTGGCCATTCTGCACTGCTCCACAAGTTTTACCCGTTCCATGAGGTTCATCTGTGTTTTTTCTTTGTTTGTTTTTTTTTTTCTGCTGAGAAATAAGCAGACACTGCAAATTGAACCAAGACTAACATAACAGTTTTGTTCTTCCACAAACTGTGCAGCTCTTTAAATGCAAATGAAGTCATCACACCACCGAGAACCAAGTGTCTCAACTTACCTTTAGGCTGTTACTTTTAAACAGTTTGGCCCAACTTCTCTCTATACACATGATTACTACATTTGAATAAATGTTATTTTAAGTTGCCATAGTCTGTCCAATCAGGGATGATATATATCCATCCAATGCTGTTTGAAAATGTGGCACCTCTACTTTATGCTCTGAGTCAGAGCTGCAGGTCTGTTTGAGTTTGATGAGCTCACTACACACAAACTGAACATGATGAAATACACACTGTTGGGGCGATGACAACCCTATTGTTTTTAAGATTTGTAGCTCATAAGAATTGGAGCTGTTTACTAAAGCTTGGCTGGTGCCTTTACTGTTTAGATAGCACAGCAATTAACATGTGTGTGGTATTAGCTTTTATTTAGATGGTTAAAACACTGAAAATGGCTCTCAGCATTTAAATACCAGATTTTCTGGAACTCTGCTTCATCTCTTGGCCTTTGGTAGTTTAGTTTTTATTTTAAGAGATACTCAATTATCTCAGTCTGGTAACGTTTTTCAGGTGCAGGCAGATTATTTCTTGGTACATTCTACTTCCCACATCAACTACATCACTATATCCATAGTGTTACTAAAAGTAAAGGTTCAATTGATAAATAGCCTTTTACTTGGAGAATGGTTTCAAATATACTGTATATATTGAGCCTATAAAATCTTTGCATGTGAAAAAATGGGGTGAAAATGTTAACTCTTTGATCTGAAGTCTTTGTTTGGCTCTAGGTATTTTTACAAAAAGAAACAAGCAAATCAGTCAAATGTAATTCATATTTGACAAAATAATTTTGGGACAAGGTTTGAATTTTTACTAAATCAAAGAAATTAGTAAAAAAATGCTTAAGATTTAATTGATATTTTTCTAAATTTAATTCTCATGATGTAGTGCTTTTGTGAAATCTTCCTAGTCCAGATTTCTCTCATCTAGTCTCAGGTTTCATTTAAAGTTGGGCTTTGTGAAGTCATATAGACTGAAAATCTGAAAGAAAATCAAAGTTAAATCTCTTGGTCATATATGTCACTGGAGATGTAACAGCAACATTGCAAAAAACTGAATATGGGGCAATTCCTATGAGTAATTTGAATAACTTTGTGTTTTGAATGACAAAGGATTTTACTATCCCCAGTAACAACATAAACTTACAAAATATGTGTAGGTCCAAATCATATTGTGATTACTCATATCCAGTAGATGAAGTGAAGTATGTTGTTTATTCTTACTTTGTCCTGTTTTGGCAGTGCCACTCTCATCTCCCGAAAACCTTCGTGTGTCAGAGGAATGGTACAACCGTTTCAGGGTCACCTGGGACCCACCTCAGTCCCCTACAGAGGGTTACAGGATCATCTACCAGCCCATACATGGTACAAGGGCGCACACATGTATCAATTAAAAAGACAAAGCAAAAAAACAGCAGACAGTTGTCCATTACACAAGTGCACACTCACAAATTGATGTACTTACAGACAATTGGTGTGCTTTGCATGTTTCACTGTGATGATGAGTATGAGGGGGTTTATAATCCTGACATGGAGCGACATAATGCATTTCCCCAACTGTACTATTTATGCTTTTCAATCATGAATTATGAATAGGTTTGTAAAACATTTAATAAGAATTATTTTCCATCCTTATGCATATATACACTATATTGCCAAAAGTATTTGCTCACCTGCCTTGACTCACATATGAGCTTAAGTGACATCCCGTTCCTAATCCATAGGGTTCAATATGACGTCGGTCCACCCTTTGCAGCTAGAACAGCTTCAACTCTTCTGGGAAGGCTGTCCACAAGGTTTAGGAGTGTGTTTATGGGAATTTTTGACCATTCTTCCAGAAGCGCATTTGTGAGGTCGCACACTGATGTTGGACGAGAAGGCCTGGCTCTCAGTCTCCGCTCTAATTCATCCCAAAGGTGTTCTATCGGGTTGAGGTCAGGACTCTGTGCAGGCCAGTCAAGTTCATCCACACCAGACTCTGTCATCCATGTCTTTATGGACCTTGCTTTGTGCACTGGTGCACAGTCATGTTGGAAGAGGAAGAGGCCAGCTCCAAACTGTTCCCACAAAGTTGGGAGCATGGAATTGTCCAAAATGTCTTGGTATGCTGAAGCATTCAGAGTTCCTTTCACTGGAACTAAGGGGCCAAGCCCAGCTCCTGAAAAACAACCCCACACCATAATCCCCCCTCCACCAAACTTTACACTTGGCACAATGCAGTCAGACAAGTACCGTTCTCCTGGCAACCGCCAAACCCAGACCCGTCCATCAGATTGCCAGATGGAGAAGCGCGATTCGTCACTCCAGAGAACGCGTCTCCACTGCTCTAGAGTCCAGTGGCGGCGTGCTTTACACCACCGCATCCGACGCTTTGCATTGCACTTGGTGATGTATGGCTTGGATGCAGCTGCTCGACCATGGAAACCCATTCCATGAAGCTCTCTGCGCACTGTTCTTGAGCTAATCTGAAGGCCACATGAAGTTTGGAGGTCTGTAGTGATTGACTCTGCAGAAAGTTGGCGACCTCTTCGCACTATGCGCGTCAGCATCCGCTGACCCCGCTCCGTCAGTTTACGTGGCCTACCACTTCGTGGCTGAGTTGCTGTCGTTCCCAAACACTTCCATTTTCTTATAATACAGCTGACAGTTGACTGTGGAATATTTAGGAGCGAGGAAATTTCACGACTGGATTTGTTGCACAGGTGGCATCCTATCACAGTTCCACGCTGGAATTCACTGAGCTCCTGAGAGCGACCCATTCTTTCACAAATGTTTGTAAAAACAGTCTGCATGCCTAGGTGCTTGAATTTATACACCTGTGGCCATGGAAGTGATTGGAACACCTGATTCCGATAATTTGGATGGGTGAGCAAATACTTTTGGCAATATAGTGTATGTGTCTTTTTCAGTTCAAGGTCCTGTTTTGGAGACGACTGTGGTTGAGGATGTGAACTCCATCCTTCTTCTTAATCTACTGAGTGGGACAGAGTACAGTGTTCAAGTGACTGCTTCCTACTCTTCAGGACAAAGTGAACCTCTGCTGGTTAATGCAAAGACATGTATGTATATGCATCATAAACTTACAAAAAACTGAAAAACGACATTATGTGCGTGAAACTCTGTTTTAGATTTGGTCAGACAACTAATGAATATTTCTGAGCATAGCTGATTTACTTCAGTAAATTCAAAAGCCAGCTATGCACCAGTTTAATATATATTCAGAGTATCACCACCTCAAGCTTTTAGTCTAAAGTTGTCATGACATTGTGACTATAGAGGACAAGACTGAGATGGCAGAAAAGCAAACTATTTTGAAGACAGCAGGGGGATACAGCATGCATATTAAATGCCTGCTTTTACTAAGTTCTCTAATTTCCATTGAGACCTCAGCAAACAGACAAAAAGACAGAACAGTATTATTTCTTCCCCATCAGTCAGCAAGAACAATCCTTTTTGCACATAGATTTGGTTTTGATGGTCCTAATGCCCTTAAATTCTCACTCTTCTAAATCACATAGATGACGAAATTGAGTGCCAGTGTCTGACAGCAATGCAAAGAAAAGACTGAATGTGTATTTTTCTGCCAGTGCATGTGTTTACCTGATGCTGGTTTTATATTCTTTTTTATTGCATGCTGTTAAGATGATACTTCCTTCAATTGTTTATTTTATTTTTATTATTTTTTTGGTCTTTGTAATCTCCCTAGCTACACATTTGTGTGGCTGTATGTGTTTTTCTCCCTATTACTTAAAACCTTATTTTATCTTAAAGGCTTACGTTCTGATTAGCAATGAGTATATGTATCTTAATCATGTTGAACAAGCAACATGATTAAGATAAATATACTAGTTTTGATAGCTCATGAATTTCTCGTTAACGTTTAATGGACTCAGCAAAGAAAACATTTCATATTTCTTCTGAAAAATATTCCCCTTTAACTGGTAAGCGAAGTGCTGGAAAGATGAATGTTGGAGGATCATTTACTTTTTTTTAACTTCATCTTCAGATGAAGAGAATAGTTTTTCACTCACTCATAGTTTTTAATTTGTACAAACGATATGTCAAACCTATTATCTTTTTAATCTATCATACCTCTGTTGCCTAAATTATGACTCCCTACTTGACTCTATTAAGCTCACAATGAAAGCTGCTTTACCAGTAAGAACTAAGATTGAAAACAAAATGCATGCTAAACAGCCTTCCTTATTCATACGGTAGTATATTAAAAACACTACCATGTTTTACTTTACATACAGTATGTCACTTGTTTGAGGTCCACATTTCCATTGGAATATGGAATAAAATCAAATGATTTGCCCTGGTAAAACTGTTTGGTGATGTGGCTTACACTGTCACAAAATTACAAGGGAATTTGTTGAAAAAAAGCAGAAGGATGATTAGCCAAAACAGTTTTTTTGCTTCTTCGGATTGTTTAAAGATTTAGATAAATACAACTGGAGAAAGAAGGTTCATTTGACCATCTGCGATTGAACCATGCATGTGCACTAATGAGATCACATGCCCATATTTATACATGCAGGTATGCAGCAGTGAATGCAGCACTCTCATTTGAGCAAGGTTCTGTTTTTGCTCCTCTTTGAATATTATCTGTAGGATTGACTGGATGTCAAATGCATTATTCAAAAGTAAATAACGTAAGATACCTGCCATATGGTCCCAGTTTAAAATACCCATTTACAGGCAAGAGCCAAGTTTATTTTATATCATCAGCAAATTTAGTTAACAAGGAGAAAAGTACAAGAGGGGCTCCTGGGAGGTTTGCTTGCCGATGGTACACTGACGTTCCCAAACAAAATAAGCTCCAGCTATTTAAATGGCTTGAGCTGCTTTGCATTTTGATGCATTGTGCCTCAGTATTCCTCTACAGAATAGTTTATGTCCAACTAATTTGTTGCTTCAGGATTTGTCCTAAAATCTACCCCACACAATATTGTAATGAGATCCATGTATAACGCTAGTCATGTAAATCACCTAGCAACACTCAAAGATAATTTTGGATAATATCGTCTGTGGCACTCAAACCACTTAAAGTAGCCTCAATCAACATTTAATACTTATTGCAATGCCTTTCTCCCCAGTGTTTTGGAAACGGATGAGCAAATTAGAAGGATGTTACAGAAGAAGTAGTCTGAATGTGTCATAGTATCGTGCCACACTTTTAATGTTTTAGTGTGAGTTTGTGATTAGAGAATGTCAAGATGTGTGTCCACTTAATTGAAAATTAGTGCACTTGCTTCAATAATCTGACAGATTGCAGATTAATGTAGTAATTAATCATAGATAGGCTCCTCTGCAGGTGATTGTATACTGAACGTGAGTTGACCATGATTTTTAACTGATGTCAACATTGTGAAAAGGTAAAATAGATTAATCTCTCAATTTTTTTTCTGCATTCAATCTCGCTTCAGTGTTCCTTGGCGTATCTGGCTTGTCAACGTATCAGGTGCGTTCCAACAGCATGTGTGTTCAGTGGCAGCCTCTTCTACATGCTACATTGTACAGAGTCTCCATACAGTCTACACTCAGTAAGTACAGTTACTCTGTGACATCCCCAATTCTCAATTCTTCTTTTCTTGCTCATGAAGTTCTGCAGAACAACCTATATGATAGAGAGTTAGAGGAATAAAGTGGTATCCAAAAATTGTTTTTAAAAATGTTGCATAATTTCCCTGTTTATGGGGACACCCATGTTAGAATACAAAGGATAGTGCAGACTCGTCCAGTGTTATGTTTACCGCATTTGAAAATGAATGTAAACGGAATGAAAAACCCTTTGGTGCATCCTTGGTGAAACAGCACTTTGTATTTCTGAGTTACTGTTTAACAAAAAGTGCCACAAAATAGACATTTGTGTAAAAAGGAAATTAACTCCAAAATTCAGTAGTTTGTAGAAACATGCTCAGAGCAAATAACTTTGAATAATTGTTTCTATGCGTGTAACATGATCAGTCTGTCAGTTTCGTGTGTTTAATATCCAACATGTGTTTTAATTTCATGTGGTGAGAAACAGCCCTTTTCTCTGCTGGCTGACTGGAATAGTGTTTGTTCAATAAATCAAAAGCTTTACTAGAGTCATGATATTTGGTGACATGGATGAATTTAAGCTCCAGGCTCCTGCATTTCCTTCTAGATTTACAGTCTGACCTCATGAAAATGTTCCTTCTGTTTATTATCGACACAAGGAGCTGCCAGCTCATTCTTAAACGAGTGTTAGTTACAGTACAACTCTTTCACAGTCATCTGAATCATGTTAATATGACACTGAGGAAAGATATTTTATGTATATCTGACATTCTCATGTGGCGGTGGTTAATGTCATAATTGGAAATCCATTATTTATACTTCCATTTGACAGTAGGAAAGAATTGACAAGCACAGCAAATAGCATGGAAGGAAACAGCTTTCAGATCTAATAAGTGGTGAAACGACTTAGAAAATATTAACTTTTAAATTCTGTGTAAAGCACAGATACTTTATTAAAATAAAATCATCAATGGGTGGAAAAGGGAGATAAAGGAAATAGCCAGGTTTTTTAAACTTGTAAAAGTAAGAGAAATATGTGTAAGACCTATCCATCAGCTAATAAATCAATTTAAAACCTGTTCTCATTATATTGAAAATCAAGTGTCAAATCTGTAAAATATAAAGAACCTAAATAAAACTTCCTTACAATAGTTTGTAGTTTTCAAGTTATCTTGGCTGTAGTTAGTGTTAACATTAGCGTAATATGCTGCTGACCTCGACAAAAGACGGTCTTTACATTTAATTGTATTCTGCCTCCCAGACCCATTTTAAAGCAACTGTGAAATAAGAAATAGTATTATAAAAGAAAAGGAAAGCGAAAGCATGAATACACACCGGGATTTGAAAAAAAAAAACAAATACTTGAAAGAAACTTTATAACATCTAGCTGCTATGTGAGCCACTGCAAATGTCCTTTTCAGATGCTAACGCCAATCTAATTTATTGGATTTCATCTTTCAAATTGATCTCCAACATTAACATTATGTTGCATCAACTGAAACTTAAAGTCAACAAAACAAAAGTCAACAAAAGTCAATTTCTTCTTTTAACAAGTATATATATATATTCTTTGTTATCAATATTCAACTGTTATTAGTCAAAAGTGTAAGATTTTAGATTCTCATAGTTGATTTTATTAGATTTTAGGTGAAAATCTATCCTGTCCTAAATCTTTTTTAAAAGTCTGTTAATTCTCCACTTCTTGTCAATTCAATATCATGATAGTGACATTAGTTGGTTTGAAAACTGTTTGCCCAGTAAAAGATAAAAAAATAGGTTACTGGATTTTCATTCTCACTTCCCTACAGTGGTGCAGCTAAAATTTCAATCTGACGTTTTTAAGTTCAGTGTCTCCATCTTTTTTTATTGATGTCTACTGGCTACATCTTGATGGACCTCAGTAGGCCACAAACTCTTGCATGGCAGTGGGACTGGATGGTGAAACACTCTAATCCACACTCCACCATGCAACACATCTATAGTTGGACACTCTTCATGCAGGGCAAATTCCACTGTCCTTTCCCTTTTGTACTTCCTTCTCTTTTGGGATTCTTGTGTTTTCTGCTCCCCCCTCAGTTTCAAGATCTTAGACTTTCAGGATTTGGGAACTGAACTTGGTTGTCTGTGATCTAATTCTTTTACTTTTTTCACTTACAGATGGTCAGAGGCAGGAAGTGAACCTGGGAGGTGGAGCTTCCCGGCAGTGTTTCTATGATCTCACCCCTGGCAGCCAGTACCAAATCAGCATTTACACAGAAGTACAAGAAATAGAAGGACCCTCTGTATCCATCACCGACATGACATGTATGTTTAAACCTACACTTTGGTCTTATAAACTTTTGAGTTTCTTTTTTTGATTTTCTAAACAAGCAGCTTTTTACGGATCACATTTCCCTGACCACTTCGATTCAGTCATTACTCTCTTCCTCCTGATTGCTGTCTGTGCACACCATATTTTCTGCAGACATTTCAACCGGTCTGTCCCCTGTAGCCAGGCTTTGCCATTCTTCTCTTTGCAATTCTGTCCTCTTTGTGGTGTTTATTATGTAGTCCATCCCTTTCTCAACAAGGAGATCATTTTGAGAGGTGCAGGTGATTGTTCAGCTGAACATACTATCTTCAGAGATGAAAAGAAACTCATGTCACAGCCAGGGTTGTAGATGGAAAGTCATCACACATCACTCACACACTCCCCATCTAATTTAAGAGATACTTTAATGACGTTATTCTCAGCCATGAAGTTAAACATGATCATTTATTTTGTATTGACAATATTGTACTAGACAAATTGAATCAAACAGATCATTACCTAATAATTGTTTTTATTCTTATCTAATGACAGTGGTACAGTGTGATGATTGTTGATAAGTTTTAAAGTGTGCACTTCTCTCTACTTGCTTTTTGTACTCTGGTTTGACACAAACAATATTTTTGAGGTCCTTAAACCATACATTGTTGGTTGCTTTTTTTGTAAAAAAAGTGTGATCATGCAGCATGTACAGCATTTGAGCAATTATTTAGAGGACTGACTAAAACAAATCAGTTTTATTACTGTTGCATTGTGCACCTATGGTTTGTAAGTACAGACAGTCTAAAAAATGTGTTCTGCACAGTCCAGAACTTTGTTAATAGAGGGAAGCAGAGAACTGACAAAATCTTCACTTACCAGAAATGTACTACAGTCTCTCAAAGTGCCAACTAATGTACTCTATTACTGTGTGCAAGGGTGTGTGTTTGTGGTCTGTAGATAAAATCTAGGATTTGATTATGATCATGATTGATGCCTCTCATCTTGTTTTCCTGCATGCTTTCATATGGTTGTACGACATAGTACCAGCACCCACTCAGGCTCCGACTGAACCCCCCACCACAGAGCAGCTGCCCACCATCCCACCTGCCAAAGAAGGTGAGTAAGACACATAAGTGTTGTGGGACATTTGTTGTGGAGCATTTTCATTCAAACAAAATGTTTCAGATTTTCTGCAGGCCATTGTGTAAAAAAATACTGTTGGTATGGAGCAAATGTCCATTATGTCATCAATGGAGATCATCACCATCTTAAAGTAACTTGTTCTGGAAGTTTTATTACTAGTGTTGTGAAGTGATGAGTTGTTTCATGATGATGGATAAATGGGTTTATGATTAGCTGTTTTTTTTATATATATTGGCATTGTTTAGTCAGCTTTGTGTCACAGAAGCATTTACATTTTACCCCTGGGTATGTTTTCATTGCCTAAAAATGCACATCATGTAATAAGCAAAGGACCATCAGCTAATGACCGTTGAGCTCTTTAAAAGTGTTTCTTCTGTTTAATGATGACTCACACGTGTCATAAGAATTCTTGACTTTGACTAAATTTACCTTTTATCTGAATAAGTACTAGTTAGACCTAGCCAGCATATATTTACAGCAAGATATCGCTATAGGCCAACTGACTCAAATGTTGAGAAGTCACCTTTAACAGCTTACCCAACTCTTAATAACTACGAATTATGGATATGACCTCTAATAACCCTTATATTTGCCTTACAATTGTTGATTAATTTCTATATGAATGAAAATATATTAATTGCATCTGCTTGATTACTTCATTCTTCAAAATGTTATCAAATGGGTACAATTTTGTAGTCTCACGATCCCTTTGATTTCCTACCCAGATAATCCTTCTGTGTTAAAAGGTCTCTTAGCAGCATGACATCCACAGATGTGAACCGACATACCTGCTGAGACTGTCTCTAAGCATTTCTGTTTTAGTCTCTGACCTTTGTCATTTAAGCACCTCCGTTCCAAATGGCAGGTGACCTTTTTTCCGGACAACTGAGAATAGAGAAAAAAATATCAGGGTTTTTTTCTAAGATCTTCAACTAAAGCAAAAAGTGGTGAAAATGGAAGAAACTGGCCATCTCCAGTCAATTTCTTTTATTTAAAATGTCAGAGACCTAAGTGGAAAAAGTATCGTAGAGAAGAGGATAGTAAGACACGAATGCTGGGACAGAAATTAGAAAAAGAATGCAGTACACAGATGTGCATAAAAACAAACAAAAAAGGATTATGTGAGGCGTATGTATGAAAATAAACAAGGAAGTATCAGCATTATAATCACAGCTTTTCTCTTTTCCTATACGCTTTTTTGTTTTATCTTTTATATCATTCAAATCTACAGCCATTTTTGTTTTTTCTAGCATGTTGATATGGTCCTAAAAAGGGCTTGGAATGTAGTAACCTGGATCTTGAAAGCTTGATAAACAGCTTCACAACATCAGTGCTAAAGCGTTTGTCATTGGGGAACCTGTGTAGAATAAAAGCAGAGAGAAAAGTCTCTTTGGCATCAGGGATACATCTGAGGTGTTAACAAAAGATCAAAATACTTAACAACTGGACAGAGAGCAGCTCCATTCTCTGCTCTGAAGATCTGGTCTTTCCTGGTGCTTTTCTTTCAGTTCTTTGCTGACTAAGTCTATATACCTTATTTTTCTGTCTAGTATGTAAGGAGGCAAAGGCTGACCTGGTATTCCTAGTTGATGGGTCCTGGTCCATTGGAGATGACAATTTCTTGAAGATCACTCGTTTCCTCTATAGTACTATGGGATCATTGGATCTGATTGGACCAGATGGCACCCAGGTCAGTGGTCATATCCAATTTCTGAATCCATCTGTCAATGCGTTCAAATTTCCCTCTCGACAATTTTTTTTTTTAGTAATGTAACAGTAAGTGTCCTTATAGAGTACCGTTATATTCAGAGCTGTGCTTAGTCTAGATGTCTATATCTGGTGAAAATGACTGTATACAACTATAATTTAACCAAAAAGAATGATCCCTTAGGTTTTTCATTTCAGCTCACCTGCGTTGTCATTTCTTCGCTTTGTTTCACAGTTTATCTCCTGAAAAATTCATCCATGTGAGAAATTTAATGTAAAGTAGATGCCAGATATAAAGCCAAATGTTGTCACACAGAAAACCACAATAATGATTAAATAACTTATAATAACACTTAATGTAAACTGCAGCAAATAATTTATGCATCGGGTTGTTAATTCTTCATAGGACAGATTACAACTTCTAGACCCAACAATTTTTCAGGTGCGTTATGTTGAAAGGCATGTTGTCCAGTAGAAAAAAAAATTCAACAATATATGATCAATTTGCTACTTGTTCTAACCATAACTACTCAAAAGGAGAGGGGATAAGCACATTTTCATTACATTCAAAGGTTGCATAAGCAAGCATTCCATGTACTAAATAATTACATCATATAGAACTTGGTCTCTGTTAGGCCTTTCTTACTTATTGTGCACTTCTTACATTTTGAGACATAATTATAGACAAAGTATAGCATTCTCTTTTCTCGAGAGTTGTTGATTTCTATTTTTTCCTCCTCACCCATATGCTTAGCTATTGTTTGGGGAAGTTGCTAAGTTAGGCATAGCTATACAAAGCTTGTTTTTTTCACTCTCAATTTTCTCTGGCAGTCCCCTGAGAAATCAGCAGGGCTGCAGCTTTGTATATATTGAAAACTTCAGGATAGTGAGAACAAACCTTAAACCCCCAGTGAGTCAATCTGTACATTCTGGAAGGACTTCACAATGCTGAGCTGTGTTCAATGAACTCTAGTTAAATTGCTGCTACTGTTTTCTCTGCCAGGAAACATTACTTCTTTGCCATGAATTAGGGTTTTCTTAAGTAAAGTTTACATGCATTAAAAGCTGAAATAAACATTAAGGATTCCAGAAGAGACTATTTGCTATATAGTTGTAATTAATCAGGTTATAACTGTATTATTATTTCCACTGCTTTAGACTGTTTGTTTCTCATTTAATAGGTTCATCAATAGTAACGCCAGACTCTAACTTTCCTTACCGTCACTTTGTACAGATTTTTTTGTTTCTCCATCCTGCTTGGTCTCCTTTGTGTCAGCGGGCTTCAGCCGGTTCATTTGTCACCATATAGATGTGCTGGCTAAACCTTTTTGTTACATTAATTGTAATGTAATTTTCTGCTGTTAAGCAGTTTGCAGCCCCTCCCTGTTCCCTATAACCCTCTGGCAGCAGGTTGCCAACAGCAAAAACCTGCCGTAATGTGAGAGGGTTGGCTGCACAGTAAAGAGAGATGGCAGGTAAATGTTGGCCCAACAACAGCACCATTAGAGGCCTGGAGGTAATGTCAATTGCCACTCTCAGAAGGCAGTTAGATTGATTATATCTCTGATTGACGGTCTGGACTCAAACCAATCAGTCATCACACTAAAACCAGTGACGGGTAAAGTGAGTTCAATTCTTCATGTGGTTGCACTATTCTGCTGATAGAACAGAGAAAAGCTACTTCCTGGCACCCACATGGATGTGGCTTAACTATGGGCACAGGTTGGTTGTCATTGTTGTTATGTTTAATCATTATGAACAATATATTTTTTATGTGAAGGCCACCAGAAACCACCTGGTAAAATATGTAGAACATGTGTTGCATAATGTGATAGGTCTTACTCTTGAACTCCTTTTACACAACAAAGAAATGAACGTGTCAGTAGATATTAATTTTCCAAGCTCAGCGAATTCCGTCTAATAAACAACTTTCCCTTGATTGTTGGACCCAGAGCGTGGCCATGTAGCCTCATGTCTCTTAGATAATGTAACATAACCCAGTCTTGAGCAGTTTGGCTTATTATTATTTCTTTTAGAGGCAATTGAAACAAAATGACATCAGTGTGAGTTTTTCTTTAATTGTTTTAGGGAATATTATCTCTAAGCAGCAAGTTAAATCCAGATGGCTCATAAAAAAAGATAGTTAAATCTGAATAATTGTATTTGACACTTGTATTGAACTGCTGTGTATCCCTCCAGGTGGCCATTGCTCAGTTTAGCGATGATGCACGGACAGAATTCCAGCTGAGTTCCCATGGCAACAAAGAAGCACTGCTGGAAGCTATTCAGAGGATCCGATACAAAGGAGGAAACACCAAAACAGGTGGGAGCAGTCTCTCATCAGAATTATGGCGGCAATACTTTACACAGCTGCAGATACCAAGCCAGATGTTGCTTTTATAGTTAATTCTAAACTTACCTTAGTATGTTGACAGAAAAGGCTCACCACACAGCCACTGTGTTGCAATTAATCCACAACTCATATTAGCAGTTGCTGAGAAATTTCCCCATTGTGCAAATCAATCTAATATATTTTCAAAGTAAAAAAAAAAACTTGTGAATTTACCCTAAAAGCTATTACTGGAAGATGTTGTCAACAAAATGTCACTTCAAATTCAGTTACAAACTAAGAACCTCCAGAACAGCCAGTTGTGGACCTCCTGACAGGTAACACAATATGATAATGGTTTGAAAATGAAAGCAGAACAGCAGTATTGTTATCTTTTACCATAGGAAGTGTTGTTTAAGGGGCTGCATGGTGGTATGGTGGATAGCACATAGGAAGAGGGATAATGGATCCAGCTTCTGTGAATGAAGTTAGCATGTTCTGTGTATCGATGCATGAGTCGTCTCAAGGTACGTTAGGTTAAATGGTCACGCTAAATTGATCCTAGCAGTGGGTGTGAATGATTGTTTGTATCTGTGTGGCCCTGTAATGAACTAGTGATCTTTCCAGGGGGTACCCTGACTCTCCTCAGGTGAGCTGGGAAAGGCTGAAGTCACCCCTTGCAACTCTGAATTGGAATAACCAAGTATGGAAAATCCATCCATCAAATTTCTTTACTGCTTATTCCTAGGGTCGCTGGGGGGCTGGAGCCTATCTCAGCTGTCACTAGGGGTAGGGTAAACCCTGGAAAAATCACCAGTCCATCACAGAACTATGGAAAATAGGTAGATTGAATTTCTATCTGACAGCTACAAAGTCAAGTTTTTTCATGTCATGCTGAGATCTACCAACTGTTGGATGAAGAGCTGCCACTGTCACAATTGTAACAACTCGGGTTGTGATTCTTCTTCACTAATCGGCACTACAGAACTAAGAATATTCTCACCCTTCATTGCAATTTATTTTCACCATTATTGGGTATGTATTTCAAAAATGCAATGTATTTGTGTTGTAGTATTTGATCAGTTGAGGGAGCTGGCTTCTAACTATGAATTTATTCCTTAAGGTATTAGTGAGCTTCTAACCATCTCAGTCAATAGGTGTCTTATTATGCTGTGCGTCTGTGAGCGTGTGTGTGGGCATGTTTTTAAGACACACGGTCTCTCACTGAGGAACCGATTAAATGTACTTTCACTAATTGGTATTTTTACTTTTCGACCCTTGCAGTAAACATATTAACACATTAAACTACTGACTGTGTGATTTGCCTCCTGTGGTTTTACATAAGCAGCAACCACGCTTTAACTGCAGTGATTCAGCTGTTTGACTCAGTTTTTGAGATTTCCGTCTTTTATAAGTTTAGAGATAATGATACAACAATTCATAGGAATTTACTGTAACTATGTGGAAATTCAATAAGCAAACAGTCCTTGTTGTAGCACAGAAGTTCCCAACCACCACAAATGAAAAATCCGAAAAGGTTTATCATTCTGGTGTTTTTTATCAAGCCTTTGGCCACCAACAGTATAAAAGAGACTTATGTTTTTTTGTGCCCTTTCTCCAATGATGGAGACAAAGCTGTCAAACTGCCTGACAGAATAACAAATCCTTTATGACATTTTACACACTTAATCTGACAGATCACTGATCGATGGTAGGCTTTCGAGCACAAGTTGCCTTGACAAGTTTTCTTTAAAAAACATTTTTTTGCCATCTATCAGACTTATTATCTATTTGGATGTCATCCCATCCCCTGCTCAGTCTTGTGTGTCACTTCATGCTTGGATTATTATTCCAGTCTTGCCATCATGATCAGAGGACAGTGGAGAAACAGATGTAGCATTGACACATATCTTACATAACAGGCCAAGGGCCCCATCATTTTTCATAAATGACAGCTTACTTCAAAGAAAAAAAAGATGGTGTTATGGTCTGGCTCTGGTACCATAATAAATCAAAGGTAAGCAACTCATGGGATAACTTAAAGTGGGATTTATTTAACAAAAACTCATAATTGGGTAAGGAGGAGAGGGAGAAGGGAAGAGGGTGGCAGAAAGACAGAGAGGAATGAGCTCCGGTGAGAAAAACACATTGCATCTTAAGCTGGATGTGACGACCTTCTGGAGACACTGGCCAGCTGCCTCCACTTCCAATCAGAACTAATCAGGAGTAGGGATATTAACCCAAAGGAAAGGCCTTGGGCCGTAACACCCCCCCCTCTTCAAGACAGGGTCCCCACCGGAACCCTGGGCAACCTGTGTATTCACATCTGGAAATTATAGAAAAAACAATATTAAAGACACTTGTAATCTCTCAGACCAGCTGAGATAGAACAGAAAACAAAACTCAGATTCCTTCAGGTCCCATCCCCAAGTCAACAACTGGTACCTAGAAGTGACCCGGACAGATAAGGTGAGAAAGAAGAAAAAAAAATTACTGACTTTGTGCTCTTGACAAAGCGTCTGCGATGACATTATCCTTCCCTTTGATATGTTGAATATCTAAAGAAAAAGACTGCAAAAATAATGACCATCTCACAAGTCTTTGATTTGGGCACCGAAAAGAATTCAAGAAGGTCAGAGGATTATGATCTGTGAAAACAGCTAAAGGCCCTGAGCCCACATAGACCTCAAAATGCTGTAAAGACCAAATCAGAGCAAGAGTCTCTTTTTCGATTACTGAATAATTCAGCTGATGCCTATTAAATTTCTTAGAAAAAAAACTCACAGGTCTTTCGATTGCAAAGTCGTCCAATTGCAAAAGGACTCCCCCAGCACCAACATGACTGGCATCAACCTGGAGTTTAAAAGGCTTATCCATATCAGGAGCCAACAAGACAGGAGAGTTGCTTAGCATCTTCTTCACATTTTCAAAAGCTTGTTGACAGACAGAGGACCAAATGTATTTCACCCTACTTTTTAAAAGATCTGTCAAAGGTGCAACCACAGTTGAAAAATTTCTGCAGAAGGATCTATAATATCCAACTAAACCCAAGAATCTCATGAGTTCCTTTTTAGTTAAAGGTGGTGGATAATTTTCAATCGCTTCTACCTTTGCGCTAACTGGACATACTTTACCTTGACCCACTTGATGACCAAGATAAGTAACAGTAGCTCGACCAAATTCACATTTAGCTAGATTCACTGTAAGACGTGCATCCACCAAACGGTCAAACAAAGTTGCCAATTGTTCCAAGTGAGAAAACCAATCATGAGAATAGACAACAATGTCATCCAAATACACAGAACAACCTTCCAAACACCCAACAACTTTATTCATTAAGCGCTGAAAGGTTGCCGGCGCATTCCTCAAGCCAAAAGGCATAACTTTATATGAATACAAACCAGTGGGTGTAATAAAGGCAGAGATTTCTTGTGCTCTTTTAGTTAAAGGGACCTGCCAATAACCTTTTAGAAGGTCTATCTTAGTAATGAATTTAGCCTTACCAATCTGGTCAATGCAGTCATCCATACGAGGTAAAGGGTATGAATCAGGTTTGGTTATGCTATTGACTTTTCTGAAGTCGGAACAAAATCGGTAGGTTTTGTCTGATTTTGGAACTAGCAAGCATGGCGAAGACCAGCTTGAACATGATGCTTGAGCAATGCCATGTTTTAACATATAGTCAACCTCAGCATCCAAATATTTGCGTTTTTCAGGGTTAACCCTGTAAAAATGCTGTTTTATAGGTTGCGCATCACCCACCTCAATATCATGTTCAATCAGGTGTGTGCAGGACGGAACATCTGCAAATAAATCAGAGTGAGATTTTATCAATTGAATCAACTCAAAGCATTGAGTCTCTGGTAAATAACTCAGCAAGGTGTCCAAGTTTTTCAGTACTTCAGAATTCACAAGTCGACCAGTCAGAATGGCTGAATCTGGAACAGGCAACCCATCGCCATTCCATTCACCTCCAGCAGATGTTACCGTTTCACCCATGCACACAGGATGCATTTCATCCACCAATACAGTTTCAACACGACCATGGTAAGGTTTTAACAGGTTGACATGAACTGTTCGCTGTTTCTTCCGCCTTTCTGGAGTTGCAATAAGATAGTTTTGGTCAGACAACTGCTTCAGCACTGTGTGTGGGCCAGAAAACTTGGCCTGAAATGGTGAAGTTACAACAGGAAGTAAGGCCATTACTTGGTCACCTGAAAGAAAAACACGATGTTCAGCTTTCTTATCGTACCAAAGCTTCATTTTTTCCTGTGCAGATGATAGTTTCTCTTTTGCCAACTGTGTAGCTGTAAAGAGTCTCTGCTTAAACCCATTAACATAATGCAACAGGTTTTGTGGTGGTTCAGCATCCTTCCACTCATCTCGTAAAACTGTTAACGGACCACGCACAGTATGACCAAATACTAATTCATTAGGGCTAAAGCCCGTACTCTCTTGCGTTACTTCTCTTGCTGCAAGTAATAACCAAGGCAGACCATCCTCCCAATCAGCACTCATCTGAACACAGTAAGCACGGACTAAAGATTTCAATGTTTGATGAAATCTCTCCAGTGCTCCTTGGCTCTGTGCATGGTATGCTGTAGATTGATTATGCTTAATGTGCAACTGCTTCAAAACCTGTGCAAACAAATGAGAGGAGAAATTAGATCCTTGGTCACTCTGAATGACTTTAGGTATTCAAAAAATACCAATAAACTGCATAAGAGCTCTCACCACAGACTTTGCAGTAAGTGTGTGCAAAGGATATGCTGCTGGATACCTGGTACTTTGGCACATAACAGTCAAAAGATATTTAGCACCTGAACGTGAAGGGGGAAGAGGACCCACACAATCAATTATTAAGTGCTCAAACGGTTTACCAATAGTCGGAATAGGATATAGTGGTGCCCGGTTTATAATTTGATTGGGTTTACCAGTCAGCTGACAGGTGTGACAGGTTTTAATATAAGCAGCAACGTCTTTTTTCAGTCGTGGCCAAAAAAAATTTCTCAAAATGCGATCATAGGTTTTCCTAACTCCCATGTGTCCGGACTCATCATGGGATATCTGCAAAACCACATTACGCCATTTCAAAGGCACCACAACCTGATAAACTGGTTCCCCAATTGCATTGTCACCACATGGCATCCACTTCCTTAACAATACCTTGTTTTCAACAAAGTATCCATGAGCATAACTCTGCATCTCCTCACCAGGTAATGCAGACTGAAACAAGTGCTGTATTGTAGGGTCAGATCTTTGCTCCTGCACCAGATCATTCTGTGGAATAGACAAAGGAATATTAGAAAAACAAAAAGAGGCCATCTGTTTATCTCCTCCAAAGTCTTCATCCTGATGTACATCACTGGATGCTTTCATTGCCCGTGTCACCGCACATGCTTGAAAAACTTCAGGGTGTGATTTTTCATTGTCGTCAGGACCATTGCTAATCATAGGCACTGGAACAACAACTGGAGACTCTGGTTGATCAGGCCAGACTTTTCCTCCAGCTATATTGTTCCCCAGTATCACTGTGACACCAACCACAGGCAACGCCGGTCGAACACCCATCCTTACTTCCCCATCAAACAACTCTGAATGAAGCATGAGCTTATGTACTGGAACACAAAACACAGACATGCCCATACCCAACACAGGTATGGATAATCCAGTGTCAGACTCATCTGAAAAAGACAAAACTGATGAGAGAATGAATGAATCGTATGCACCAGTATCTCTTAAGATGGTAACTGGCACTCTGACGTCACTCCCAACTAAAGAAACTTGTCCTTCCATAAGAAATGGTTTATAAGAACTCAAATCAGGTTTTTCAGCAATTGGCACTTCAATCATTTTTTTGGAAACATTTAAAGAAACGGATGCAGCAAGTGCTGCTGGTTTAACCTGAGTTCCATTTTTAGTTCTAGATTTCAGCAAAGCACAGTCTTTCTTCCAATGACCTTTTCTGTGACAATAATTACAAATTTTGTCCAGACCACGGTTACTGCGGTCTGAAAAAGAACCAGAACGTGTTGAACGCCAGTTTGAAGCACTCATCCAAGCTGTGTGCTCACCAACAGCATCTCTGTGTGTCAAGACGAAATCATCAGCCAACACTGCCGCTTCTGATACAGTTTTTACCTTCTGTTCAGTAATGTACACTGCAATGTGTTCAGAAACAGAGTTCTTAAATTGTTCCAGAACCATTAAGTTACCGAGGTCACCAAGAGTTTTAATCTCAGAGGAAGTGCACCATCTATTGAAATGAACCTCCAAATCCCTTGCAAACTCCACATAAGTTTTGTCACCTTTTTTCCTGTTTCTAAACTTTTGTCTATATGCTTCAGGGACTAATTCATATGCTTTCAGTATTGCAGCTTTAACCTTGGCATAATCCTGGCCATCACTTAAGCTCAACATGGAGAAAGCTTCTTGAGCACGACCAACCAAAACACACTGAAGCAAAATTATGCGGTCTGAATCAGACCAGTCTCTTGTCTCTGCAACCCTTTCAAACAAAGTGAAAAAAATTTCAACATCCTTTTCACTAAACTTAGGCACCAAACGCAAGTCACTTAAAATATCAGAGGCTTTACATTTTGAGTCCATAACACCAGATTCCACAAACAATTTGCCTTCTTTCATCAGATTTAATTTCTCACTTTCTAGCCTTATTTTTGCTAATTCAGTTTCCTGTCTCATCTTTTCCAAAGCAAGAACTTTTTCCAAATCTGCTTGCTGTCGTAAATTCTCCAAAGCCAACTCTTTTTCTCTTTCCAATTGCATTCTTAATCTTAACATTTCTTTTTGTTGTTCAAAATTCAAGAATTTGGGCTCTAAAACCTGAGAATCCAAATCTTCAGGTCTTGAAGGCAAAGACAAAACACCCATTTCAATTAGGTTTTCCCTTAAAATTGCTTTAGCATTTTCTTTCAACCGTCTATCACCAACACTTATTTTATAGTGCTCAGCAATTTTCACCAGTTGTTCTCTAGAACACTGCTCCAAAAATTCCACGGATGGAGATTTATTAAAGTCTTCAACAGACATGACTAAATTCTTAATCACAAAACAGTGTTTCAAAATCTAAAGTAAATTGCTGACAATCTGTGCAACACAAAACAACCAACCTGAACCACCCCTCTAACTGCCTATCAGAAACTAACTAGCTCCACCCTAGTCTTCAGAGACCAGGGACGGTGGGTACTTATGCACTAAATACCAGTAGAGTGGAAAAAGCGACCAGAAAACTGGCAACTCCCCCAACACTATGGCTGTGCCCCCGAGACAACTGCTCCAACCATATGATCTCACACTACTGTTTTTGAGCATGTGAATCCCAAAGGGGAGACACACTGAGGCCTAAAGGGGAAATAGTTCAGATCAGCCACACTTAATTGCACAAACCAGTCAACAATCAACACTTACCAGTGGACTCCTCAGATGAAAAAAGCAAAACTTACCCCAGACCAGACACAAAAGAAAAAAACCATTCTCCAAAACTAAACTTTAGATTCCCACACTAACTTTCCAATTAAATTAAACAATGCTTACCAATTTTTAAAGAACTGCAAAACTATAACATAACTTTGAACGAGCCCCCAATTTGTTATGGTCTGGCTCTGGTACCATAATAAATCAAAGGTAAGCAACTCATGGGATAACTTAAAGTGGGATTTATTTAACAAAAACTCATAATTGGGTAAGGAGGAGAGGGAGAAGGGAAGAGGGTGGCAGAAAGACAGAGAGGAATGAGCTCCGGTGAGAAAAACACATTGCATCTTAAGCTGGATGTGACGACCTTCTGGAGACACTGGCCAGCTGCCTCCACTTCCAATCAGAACTAATCAGGAGTAGGGATATTAACCCAAAGGAAAGGCCTTGGGCCGTAACAATGGTTGTGTTAATATATTCACAGGTTTGATTTTACTTGGCAAAGACACATTGCGTACTGTCATTATTTTATTATTTACTGTAATCGCACGTGCTTTTTTAAATTGTAAGGTATTTACTGTTCAAACTGGTCAAATAATAGGTCAAACAGGTCAAACCCATTGTGAAGACCAAGATAGGAATGAGAGGATAAAGTGTAAAAGGACAGTGGGATGTGAGCTGCAAATGGTGGTGCTTGTTGCTTCAATTCTAAAAAGGTCAGATGAAAAAGAGAAGTGACACTATGTGAGCAATTAATATGAATTATGATGAATAATATGCTAATATTGGCATTTCATAGAAATGATCCGTGTGATGGCCACACAGATTCCATGTTGGTCTGCATTTTCATGCGCTCTTTAGCTTAAAACAGTTAGAGGAGAGCTAACAAGTTGTCTCCTTTTCAGTGCTTATAGTTTATACCACCCATCTTCGGGGGTCGGAGTTTAAGTTTCATCTGTATTCTCCTTCTCTTTACTGGACAACAGAGGTAGCAGTCCGAGGACAAACAGTGTTGAATCTTTTTTCTAAGACATTGGGCATACGGGCAGGGTACACCCACAAACACACTCACAGTAATTCCTGGGGGCAATTTCACGTCCCCAAACAGGCTAAAATGCATGTTTTTAGTCTGTGGGAGGAAACCAGATTACCCAGAGAGAATCCACATGGAGAACATACAAACTGCACACAGAAAACGCCCCAGCCACTGGGGATTTGAACTGGTTACCCCTCTTGCTTTGAAGCGAGGGCTAACCACCACACCACTGTGCCAACCTCATTTTAACATTGTGTGGCATAAATGGCTTAAATACAACGACAACGATTGTTTGTAGATTGATTTATGGTGTCTTTTTTCAGGTCGTGCCATCAAACATGTGAAAGAATCAATTTTCACCCAAGAAGCAGGAGCCAGAAGGGGTGTTCCTAAGGTTCTAGTTGTTCTGACTGATGGACGTTCACAAGATGATGTCAACAAAGTGTCAAAGGAGATGCAAATGGATGGTGGTTATCTTCTTACTTAACTATAAGCAAATATGATTGTACAGTCATTCAGAATGCACTCATGCTGATTTCTGCTGTGGTGCTTTAAAAGAAACATTTAGGAGATTCTAGTTCTTCTTCTCTATTTTGGCCACTGTGCATTACATGTAGTGCTACAATTTTATCCTAACATTTCATGGCCCTTTCTTTGTAATCTCATTTTCAGGCTATATCATCTTTGCCATCGGCTTTGCGGATGCAGATTATGGGGAGCTGGTGAACATTGCCAGTAAACCCATAGATAGACATGTATTTTTTGTGGATGATCTGGATGCAGTAAAGAAAATAGAAGAGGAGCTTATTACTTTTGTCTGTGAGGCTGCCACTGCCAGTGAGTAACACCACTTCATGTTTAAACAGGGGGTACAGATAGAGTGACAAAGGCATGACTGGACAATTTGATTTAATGCTGAGAGCAAAAAAGTGTTAAGAATAAGTTGGATAATTTCTTTCTCTTCCAGCTTGTCCGTCTGTTTTGATGAGCGGTAACACAATGGCAGGTAAGAGGTGCAATGACAGGATCAATATACAGGCACAGAGGTCCAGCCATTAAGAAGTAAATGCCAATGACAGCAATAACATAATGATGGCCCAAATGGTGTTGGTAGTAATGAGCATGATAGCGGTGATTACACAGCAAGGTGCAATTTATGATGATAGGTTTCAAAATGATGGAGAAGTTTGGCCTGGTAGAGAAGGAGTACAGCACCATACCTGGAGTTTCTCTGGAGCCCGGTTCATTCAACAGCTTCCCCTGCTACAGGTTACACCGGGATGCTCTGGTGTTACAGCCAACAAAGTGAGTAATGTCCTGTACTCATTATAAAAGCCAACGCTATTCTTAAAGCAGGCAATGATATTTGGTAAATTTACTTTCGTATATTTACAGACTTGTTGAAGGTATGTAAGACCGATACATTTTTAGGCTGTTGTCTTTTCAGCTAGAGGAGACAGTTTGTTTGTGAACAGTCTTCAAAAGTTCAAAGTTCAAAAGATTTTAAAGAATTTAAAGATTCCCCAGTGTCAAATTAATTTATCTGACACTGTATTAGAGTCTGAGCTTTTACTGGTTTGAGTTCTGCTCCAGAAAGGTAAGGTATGTTTTGGTACTGTCAACATGTTACTGGGACTGCTCAGTTTGTGATCGATTAACTTTCAGTTTAAGCTGAGCTTTAGACTAGAAGTGCTTAGAAGTGCTTATTTAAATAAGGCTAAAGCCCCATGATCAAAAAGAGGCTGGTGCTCTGAGCTATCAGAAAGCTCTCCGCACCCATCTACAGCAGCTGAAAGGAGACAGTGACACATTAAAGGAGAACTAGTGAATACATGGCTTTAAGACACAGCTAAGCCTTTGTGTGTGCATTTGCCACTTCCCTTTGTGTTTCAGGTATCTTCATCCTGAAGGTTTACCCTCTGAATACACAATTTCTATGATGTTTCGCTTGCTTCCTGAAACCCCGCAGGAACCCTTTGCTTTGTGGGAAATCCTCAACAAGGACAATAATCCACTGGTTGGACTAATCCTTGACAGTGAGGCTAAACTATTTGCATTTCATCTCCTTCTCTCACCAGCTTTCTTCCAAATAAACACGATAATTTACAGTGAAGCAACATTTAGATGTGACACTGTAATAATTCATTATAGCTTAGTTTAAGTATTAATTTCAAAGCATTTTAATCTGCCCTTTCTATTCAGACAATTAAAGAGACTCTAAATGTTCTCCTTGATTGGGAATGCTTTCATTTTTTGATGGGCTTGTCTTTTAATGTGAGCAAGGTCCATGACCTCAGCCACACCTCTGTGGTATCTCTGATGCTCAAGACATTTTAAAACAGACTGTGTGCCCAGATATTTGTAATGGCCTTACAGCACTTCAGCAAAAGGTTCATAGATGTTATAATATATTTCACCATATTTATACTGTTGGTGTGATTATGTAATTATTGTCCAGAACAGCTTTGTTGTGTCAGAAACAAAAACAGATTGTTCTTTTTTTTGTTTCTCAAAGAAACATACCGTGAAACCCATATGTGTACAAAGAAAGTTAAAAATGGATGGGAGATAAAACCTTTCCACTTTTAATGACCAACTCTGTCTGCCCACAGACTCTGGAAAAACGCTGACTTTCTTCAACCACGACTACAAAGGACATTTTCAAACTGTTACCTTTGAAGGACTAGAAATCAGAAAAATCTTCCATGGAAGCTTCCACAAGGTTTTTTTTTTTTTTTAAAGAGTTTGAAATGTATTTGATTTACATTGTAAAGGAGCCACCAAATGTGTGGCATACTCATGTTTCCATCCATCTTTTTTTTACACCCTCTGAATTTATTTCAAGGTCATAAGGACTTGAAAAAACCCACATCTATGAATCTATTGATATCTACTTCCTCCTGTTCCAAGTAAGGGCATGGGGGGGCTGTAGTCTATCCCAGATGTCTTTCAGTGAGTGGTGGGAGTACAGTTTACCTAAATCTATATGTAAACTGTATTGTTTGTACATCCATAGAAAGCATGTTCTTTTACTTCTTCACTGAGAGAAAAAAGTTTAGAGAAAAAATAAATTGTGAAAGAGTTAGGAATGCAAATGCCTCAGCAGCATGGATAATGACATTGATCTATCCTCAGCGAGCAAATTGAGTAACAGATTCTGATAAAAAAAAAAGGCTTTTGCATACCATGTCAACTTCATAAACAGCCAGAGAAATTACTTGCTGAACAAAAATTAGTAATTTTGTCCCAACACTATGTTCTTTGAATAAGCATCATTCTTCAAGAGTCCTATTTACTCTACAGAGATGTAACTGATCTCTTGTGTACACTGTTTTGTTGTTTCGTTAAAGACCAGTGTGTTTGCTTGACAAATTGATGTGTGTAAATGTAGTTGAAGATTTATACAGAAAATTGTGCTCATCTGTACATCTGTTGATTTGTTAGCTTTTTTCTTTACTCAAACTCATTATGAGTTTCTAGCGAAAACAGACGAACAGCAGCCCACCAGCTTTTTCTTTTTTTAAATCACAGTTCCTTAAATGTACAGCAGTAGCTGTCCATCATTCTGAGTCTTTTGTCTTCTCCATTGTTTTCTCTTTCTTTGCCTGTGTCAGAACATGACAGTATTCAAAGAGGGAACAGATGCTGTGGACTGCCAAACGGCATGAAGGGTTTGTCTGTGTTTAGACAAGATGGCAAGTGAAAAAGAGGAGTGTTCTTGTGCAAAGGTTTGTTTGTGTGACCTTTAAAATTGGATTACCATATGAGGACTCCACATGGGAAAAGGAGGAATACCCAGCAGGATCTATCAATGCTCAGTGAAGCACACAAGAACAGACTGATCTACTAACTGAAAAAGAGAGAAAATAGAAACCGGTGAGGAAGACCTGACAAACAAAAGAGAAAACTATAATGAATTAGATACAGTGGAAAAAAATTAAGTTTATCTTGACTATAACTCACTAACTGCTAACAGTTATATTGTTCAACAGAAGTGGATAGCTGCTATTTTCTTCCTCCCCAAATGATTTAATGACACACTTTGAAAAGTTACTAGTAGTGCCTTAAAGGTCTCCTCCTGTGCTGTAAAATGTACACCACGACTTCAGCACCTTTAGAGTCATTCAGCTTCCTGCAATGCATTGCATCTTAAGCTGTAACTCACCTATCCATATATAATTCATAACCTTAGACACTGGTAATTCACATTCCAGCAGAAATGATGAACAAATATTTCTATTGAAAAAGAAAAGATCTGCGGGGGGTTGTGTGGCTGATTATTTGTGAGGGTAAGCCAAATGTATACAAATATATCAACTCTGGCTTATAGTTTTATTTTTTTTATGATGTTGGTAATATTTTTCATGGTTTATATTCGGAACCATCAAAATGGATAAGATAGTAAAATGAAATCATGGGGGTAGAACTGAAATATGCAACCCCAAGTTAGTTGGGTGTTTACCCACATGAACAGGGTATAATCATTAGCAAACCCCATAAAACAACATTTTATTCACTGTAGAGCATTAAAAAAAACACCAAATGCTCATAATTAGACAATTTACTGATTTGAAAAAAGTAGGAAAAATGAAAGTTACTCTTAAGCTATGAACATAACAGTTGATTATAAGAAAACATGCACAAATGACAGATGTGTACTAGATCTGCCAACATTCACACTTTTATTTAATCATTGCATCAATGTCCAATGGAATTGGATGGAATTTTTTATATATTTTTTATATATTTATATTTTTTATATTTTTTTGATATCCTTTTAAGGCAAGTAGTCTTGGCGGAGAAATGAAATGCAGTGCATATGTCATAATGTTGTAATAATCTCAGAAGGTGTCTTTCAAATAACATAACTGCTCTCAAACATTTTAGCCAACTGATAGAAGTGCAGATGTTTTTCAGAACAGTTAGAGTTAAAACAACTGGATATAGATCTATGTGCCAAGTGGGTCATGAAAACCAGCTATGTCTCTGTCTGTAATTAAATATTTTGTTTGTATCTTTTTTCCTCACATAGCAATTTTCTTTGTCTCCCAGTTATGTTCTTTTCTGAGTAGAACATAAGGTCAGAGCCAAACTGAGTGGCAGCAACTAACTACTGTCATCTTAATAGGTTGTTTCTTTTTGTGAATTTTTTTGTAATTTTCCATGGCTCACATTGTAGGGAGCTGAGGAAAGTATGTTATACACTAATAGTGACCTGTAAAATTAACTGCTGGGCATTTACTTTACACATGTATTTTTTAGGGTAAGTCAGTTGACTTAATTCCAATATTGATAATGGTTGACTTTCTGATCAGGTTGCCACAGAATTATTCATTACTACTATTACAAAAGTTAATTCTCAAATATATGATTTTGAAAATTAAAATGAAAAAATGACCAGGGAAAAGGCTTAATAAAAATGAACGTGTTTACAGATTGATTAAAATAGCTCAGTGTAACAGAAAGTTGTTGTTGACATTCAGGATATATTAAAAAAAGAAAGTTTGGATTTATGACCATGTCGGCTGGGAGAGGGACTATGACTGGATAATGAATCTGGTGCTGACACTTGTTACTGTTGCTGACCTGGCAAAAAAAAAATCACAAAAGTGTTATCCTAGCTAAATTTCTGTAATTCATTCTTGACATAGTTGCTCTTTTTTATTTAATGGCATTTTAAGCTTTTCCTTCTTTCAGAATTGAGGTTTGTTTCTGGCTAGTCTTGTGTGTCTGTTAAATAAAAACGGGTACAAAACAAAAATTTTTTGTAGCAAAGTCCCCCATTGAACAGAATTTTTTATAGTACTGTGTTTACTCTAGAAGAGGGCAGACAATGTGAAGACGATGGTTGTGAAGACGGTGGTTGTACTTTTCGAAATTGTTTCTTTTGGTTCATTTAGTAGTTTGCATAGCTTTAATTTGCAATACGACAACTGTGAAGAAGTGTGATATCATGCTGCTGAGGTATGCAGACGGGCAAAGTGTGAAGGACACAAAGATACACACACCTACACATATGTTTGTATTTCACAGACATTTAAGTACCCTATATTCATTCCCAAACCGCTACCATTAACCTCTGAATTTGCTAAATGCCATAAAATACCAGCAAAATGTCTGCACCTCAGAGGATTTTCATCACATTTATTTCACTAAAGCAAAACACACATCATGCTCAGTGTAGTGGGTAGAATCGAGGATATGAGCAGAAAGTCACCGCAGCCAATCAAACGGCAGCATAGAAATGGGCTCTGACATTAAAACTCCAAATGAACTTTTTCTGTTTCGTGCTGTGAATTAAAGTATTTGTGACTTGAAGTGTAAAACTGTACATTCTTTCAGACTGCATTTAGACCAAATATATCGGATATGTGAAATATGTATATAGATAAAGCGGAAATAATTCACAGAACATAATGCTGTGCTGTCCAATTTCTATATTCTGGTTCATCAAGGTTACAGTTTGAACTGTTTTTCTAAGCACATTTCAGCTATTTAATTACATCTTCTCGTGTGCTTGACAACCTATACTCGATTACCATCCTGGCAGATCATGGAGGCTAAATAAAGATACACTTTTGGCTGTTCCTTGTATAATATATGTCACGGACAGCCCATATGCATTTGTTGTTTGGGAAATACTCTAAATGTTATAATTCACCCTACTTTTTTTATTTCATTTTATTTTTTTGCCAAACAGCTCCATGCAACAATCAGCAAGACATCGGTAAAGGTGGTGTTGGACTGTTCTGTGGTTGGAGAGAAATCAATCTATGCAGCCGGTAACATCACCACAGATGGAGTAGAGATCCTTGGGAGGATGGTTCGGTCCAGAGGCAGGCGAGACAGCTCTGCTCCAGTCAGTATATAATACTACTTTGGATATATTTTTAAGTTGTATCCCTGTGGTTTAATCTTAAAGGATGTTTTTCCATCGTTGTGTTTGTTATATGTGTAAAGTCTGACATAGATTTAAAGGATGGATGACAATCAGTGAGCGTAGATGTATACATTACAGTGCAATCTGTCCCTCTACTAATGGGAAAAGTTCACAAAGATCTTCCTTATTAGATCAGCATGTCATCCAAAATATTTGACCTACCAGCTGCACTTCATGTATCTGTTGTCCTCTGCATTCCAGCTGCTAAATTGACCTTGTGCGGTAAACATCTTATTCGAAACGCCACATAATCAACACATGACATCATAGCTGATCCTCTTTTTTACTGTTACCCTTTAACTATTGTGTGTAAATAGTGTTAAAGTGCTAACATTTGATTTTCTTTATTGAAAGTGTTTGCTAAGTATGCATGTCTATACTCATACTTGCATGTATATGTTAACAGTTCCAACTCCAGATGTTTGACATCATCTGCAGCACATCCTGGGCCAGCAGAGATAAGTGCTGTGAGCTGCCGGCACTGGTAAGGAAATAAGCCTCTTCTACCATTAAAAATGTGCGTTAGTTTAATACCGTGGATAAAACAGCTGCAAGGAATAAAATAGATAATGACAGGTCAAACCCAGATTTGATTTATTGTGATTCAACTAAGCATTTTATGAGATTATTCAGTCACCCAGCTATAAAGGAACCAACAAACTCATAGAACTGAGGAATATCTCTGTTTATAACACGTTTGACTATACACATAGTCGGGTTAAAAAACAATGCCTGCATGATGTGAATTGAATTATAGTTGATCACGGATTATGCTCAGATGCTTTTATTAAATTCCCCTGTCATTTCTGAAGCTAAGATTTTACAGCTGCAATGCAGCAAATCAAATATTGGACTTTTCTGCAAATAAATTCCAACATATCATCTCAGTGGAGTGTTGACATGAATGGCAAAGGATAAAAGAAGCCAGTTTTCATACATACAATATACATACTTGTGTGTTTAATGTTTTTATCATATGGTATAATTCTAACTGCTTGTATTAAGTAGTAGTAGTTCTATTGTGCTTTAAATCTAATATTGATCCAAAACAAACCAAAGATATGTATTTTCAGAGGGTTGAGGAGCAGTGCTCTCCTATGCCTCACGCCTGTACTTGCTCCCAGGACAGCAAAGGACCTCCAGGGCCATCGGGACCACCTGTAAGAACATATACAACATTTTATTTGCTCAAGACGCCAGTTTATATAACAAACCTGTTTTTTTTTTCCCTTTCAGATTCTTTATTTGCTTATTTACTCTGAGCTATTTTGTATTCGGTTCAGTTAAATCAGAAAATCTTACCTCATAGTGTTACATATCCAATCTCATTCCATCTTTGTGTTTTCTCAAAGGTGTTTGTGGGGGAGAAAAAAAGTCAGATTTTGACTTTTAGGATGTTTGCCCAGTCTAACAACCATTGAGCAATCATTAAAAATTTGCATACAAATTGTATGGAATAAGAGTTGATTTATTTAGGTTTAATTTAATTAATAACTAACCTGTTCGGGATTGAAAGTAAATAAAAATCAATTCCTAATAAATGCTATGTATATTTGTCATCTTTATTTGATAATGAGGTCTCATTCACTGATTAATCAATATCTGAACAGCTTTTATGCGGTTTTGTTTTGGATGCAGTGGATGCTATGTGGAATAAATCTGAGTATATTTAGTAGCTTTACTCCTGTCACGTAACAGCAGGTTAATCTTGGAACAGCTTGTGAGATGTGTGCAAGTGAATGGAGTTTAGAAATGAAGATTTATTGTGAAGACTGTTTCAGCTTTTCTTGTTCCTGCTCTTTTTCATTTTTCTCTTTGTCCTTGTGTGCTCCTTCACATACTGAGCAGGTGGATTGTGTGTATTGACTCCAGTTAAGCCCGAGAGACTAATTGTGGAGGAGTTCCATTTATCACAGCCCACAAGAATTTTCCCTATTTTTGTGCATGACTGTAGAGGAAGATCTGCTTGTATGTGGATTTATGTCCAAAGGTCACAACTTCAGTGTTCACTATATTTTGATATTTATTTTGCAATCACAATTTTCTGAGATTTGAAACAAACAATAATCTAATTTTCTTTTATCTGTTTTCAGATGGAAAAAAATTAAATAATGAACTATTGCCTTGGTAATCTATCAAGTTTTCCCTCCACAACCCTTCACCTCAATTTTCTCTCCTCGGTTTAACCGATAGATCGATACAGCGTAGCAAATAGCTTAACTTTCAGTGTTTCATCGTTTCTTTCTTTTCTCTTGTGTTCTTCCCTCCACTTCCCCCTAATGATTGAGGCTCTATTACTCCCTTTATCAGTTTAAGCCTCTATGTGCCTCTGTCTTCCATCTGTCAGTGTTTGATGCTCATTCCTGAAATGGAATGGCTTCTAAACTCACTTTTTAATTGCAGCTCTTGTGCCTTTGGTTTAGCTGCTCAAACATGTATGGATTCTTATCATTTGCTGAAGTCCTTCAGTGTTGTAGTGGGGGGTTTAGGAGCAAAGCAATTGCAGTTTTAAAATGCTCAATATCATTTTCATTATTGTACACAAATGCGAATTATCCTACAAAGAATTCAAATTTCCTGCAGGCCTGACATCTCTCCAAATCCTTAGACCTTGGAAAAAATGCCAGATCAAAGAATTATTACAGCATGCTGGAAATAGATAAGGGGATCAAAAGATTTTTCTATCTGAAAGATCAATTCTGAAAAAGCGTAATAATTGATGGAGTGTGTCCTTTCCTCTATTACTTATTGACAACCTATTTTGATTGTCACTTTGCCCTTTGGCAGAGATAATCATACTAATAACAATGTTTTTTCCCCCCTGGGATCACTTTTTATTCTATGTCAAGTGTTTCCAGTCTGAAAGGACATCTGGCCTCTTTCTTTTTCTATGTTTGTCATGGTATTGATCGTCTTAACTGACCGACAGTCTGTGTTTGATTTGATGCAGCTCAATACCGAACATCTGCCAACAATCAGTGTAAAATTAAGAACAAGTGATGCATTAACTTCCTTCTCTGTTAGTTCATATTGAACGGTGCTCATGCTATTCAATATCTTTTGCTTATTTAAGAGACATTGACATCAAATAATTATATTTGTTCAAGAAATCATAAGTATTGCTGCTGTTAGAAGTGCAGTTCAGTTTCTATGTTGGTTTAGGAATGCATCCAAAAATAAAATATTCAAAAGTAAAAACAAATCAAAAGTATCACTATTTAGAGGTATGACATCCCAATAGTGTGAAGGGGGAAGGGGAAACGCAGAACAGGTTGAAAAATCCCCATTAAACCGATCAATCTGATGTATCAAACTCATCATATTGATGGACTTTGTTAGGCCTTATGAGTGGGAAAACATTTTAGTGACATGGAGACATGCTGCTGGGTTTTGACTTTTCATTCAAGTGAATGATGAAAAATTAAATTTATGTGTTGTTATTAGCAATTATATAACATTTTCATAAGAGCTGCAAAGACTCTTAAACAAGCCAATATAACTCAGTCCATCCGTTACAATTAACCGTTTGCTCCTGGATCCCCCTACTTATATTTCACCTATTCTGCCCGTCTGATGAAAATTTAAGTAAATAAATAGCTGCTCCATGGCTCCCGGAAAATACTTACTTAAGCAAACAGAGCAACAGGATATATCCCACATAAAGTGATAATGACCAGATGCGTCTTGTTTGCCCTCAGATGAGTTTTAGAGGGGTCAGTCCAGGGTTTTTGGCCCTAGATTCTTGCTGTGGTTCACAGGTGCATTGCAACAAACTGCAGAGCATAAACAAACATTTAGAGCAATAAGATGACCGCCTCATCATGTCTATTTACAATTCAAATGAAGGAACTAACAGTTACTTTTAAACATGTTATAAAGAGTTTGTGTGTCGTGTCAGTTTTCATTCTCTTTTTTGCATTCCTTTTTCGAAACCATAGCCTTAACTCAATTCTACATTCTGTTTTGGTCTATTTCAGGGTGGTCCAGGCATAAGGGGAGCCAGAGGAGACAGAGGAGAGCCAGGAGTGACGGTTCGTGAAATGTTCTGAAATTCTTTTCTTCAGAGGCATCGGCAGAAAATCAGTCTCAAATCTTTCACGATGATGTAGAATGTTCCAAAATATAGGAAGAAAAAGCCCGCCTCAGGAGGTATCAGTAATCAGGTGTTCAGACAGACGGGTTTGCCTGGCAGAATTTCATTATATGCTGCGACAAGACACTGGCCCACAGTATTATGGGAAAAGCTGTCAGAATCAACTGGAAAGGCTGTCATCATTTCTCGATTTATGGATCTATAAATTGAATGGTGAACATCAGACAATAATCCCAACTAGCAGAGCTATGTGATCTTACTTGGAAATCTTCATTCAGACAGAGTTCTTGAAACAAAAAAATTACGTGTACTAAAAATAACAGGGAACCAAGAAGCCTTGTTAGTATTTTAAGAACAAACTGCATTCCTGTTTTCCTGTACATCCAGCAGTAAAACAACTCAGAGAAGCTAAATGTGTCAAGTGATAGCCCGAAAACAATTACCGGGAAGATAAAACCTTTCCACCAGAAGCCCTTTAGCTTACAGTGTATTTAAGTACTTTTTATTTGAAAGAGGGGCACATCTCTAAAAGCTATCTTATCACTTCTCCAGATGTTGTCATTTTATTTTTGGCCTCAAGCTAAAAGCAGATTATGATCACCACTGTTACTATTTTGTCTACAAAACACTTTGCTTTGAAAAAATGTTCTCCAGACTATTTATAAAAGATTTACCATAAAGTCTATCGCTGCCGTTTTTATTATTCATTTTATCTGTTCCAAACTATTGCAAATCACCCAGCTGTGGTCATCAGCACACAACACAATACAGCTGGAAATTTAAAATGTTCTCACTTCTCATGAGAATTATTTAATTTGGGGTTCAAAATTAATCTAATCTTTTCTTCTTTTAGAGAAGTAGCATTAGCACTACTGATCGACAAAACATTAACTACAGTGAGCAGCCCACCAACAAGGATCAATAAATAGGGCTCAATAAATACATTAATAGAAACTGTTTTTGTTGGAGCCTCAGTTGTGGTTTGCAAGAATTTCTCCACTTTTGCATTGCGTTTGCAGGAAGTCTTTCTCTACCTCATAAACTTCAATCACATGAGCTGCTTAACCAGCACAGCAGAAGAATGTAGATGGATGGACTACTGTAATGATTAGTTTCCTCCTGAGGGTCTCATTGTTATTTCGTTGTGAGCAGGAATGGCCATGTAAATTTTATGTGGTTTGATTTGAACAGTCTTTAGCTGGAATGGGCCGGGGTTTTTGTTAGATCAGTTAAAATTATAAGTTAATTATTGTTATTCTGAAACAATGTTTCCAACTCATACATATTTCACCACACACCTGAATGTTTAACACATGACAGTTGAACAATTTAATAGAATTGAGCTATTTTAACTTTTTTTCATCAGAAACAGACCCATCCCTGTTTAGGTTCTGAGTTTGTGTTGTTTTGGTTTATGAATTTTACTCATCCTCTGTAGTAAATGTAACGTATCATTTTAGGGTGCTAATTTGGTTCAATATGGCATTCTCTGAACAGGGACCTCAAGGACCAACTGGAGAAATTGGCCCTCCAGGACCTTCAGGACCACCTGGTCCTCAAGGACCCAGTGGAATCTCCATACAAGGACCTCCAGTAAGTTTTGGAATAAAAGAAAAAAAAAATTATCATTGTAAAGCTGCATGTTTTAAATTTCCTACAATGCTCTTTGACTATTATGGTTTATGGAACAAACAGCTAAAGTTCGGTTCTGAAGACATATGAAAAAAGACATTGTTTTGTTCCCAGACAATTACATTGAATTATGTTGGAAACTTGGTTACTAAGGGTGTGCTGTTTGCCATTTGTCTGAATATAATGATTGGATGCTGCAGTCATTGACTTCCTGTCCAAATGCAGAAGCCTGCTGAAGTTGTTCTGGGGACTCATGGTGGTCCAGCAGCTTAGAGAGATAACGCAGTCCAGCGGAGATGCTGTGACATTTTTCGTTGTTTACAGGGGGCTGCCGGGGACAAGGGGGAAAGAGGAGAGACTGGACCTGCTGGACCAATGGTAAGAGCTTTTTCCCTAATTAGTATAGTGAGATGGCTTGTTTGTGAGAATTATTGATTGGATTTCCAATCAAAGTGGATCCCAGAGGGGAAAATATTTCATAAATTTCTGTACAGTGTTTTTACCACGGTATATTTCTCTAAATAAAAGACTCTTAAGAGCAATTGGGTTATAACAACAGGTTATCACCAACCATTTATTATACACCCAGCTGATTGTGTATTGTTCTACTCAGTGTATGTGCAGGGAATGCAAATTAACTGAGTTGCCATGTGAATGCAGACACATAGAAAAGAACACAATCAGGGCTTTTTATTGGCTTTACTCTCTGTCTAAATAATCAAAATTTTTAGTGATATCAGTTTTTGTTTCAATCACCATACATCAACATTGTTTGTTATGAATAATCATAATACTTTTGTCAAACTCTTTATTGATTTAGTGTGGATGATGGATTTAGCAGTTTGGTGGGACACTTCTCCAGAGAGAAGAGTGAACATGAAACATAGACCATCTTTTTTCTCTTTTTCTCTAAAATGCTCACTCAAATAACCCAGATTTAATTCACTGGGGTTTTTGAGACGGACAAATAACTTCAAGTGTACACTTCAGAAGCAAGACTCATATCCAGAATCAGGCCCACTCATCAGACTCATTCTCTTTAGTTTTCTATGCTTCCAGCTGTCTTTTTAAAAAGAAATAATCGTTCAACTCCTACTCGATATTCTATTATTTCTCATGTGGTATTTTTTGTCCCTGAAGAAAGTAGAACTACAAAACTGAAATGATTACGAAAGCTGGAAGACAAGGTGAGCTGACAGGGAGATGGACAAGAATAACAAAAATATCTAAGCACACAGACAGAAAGCAATTTAATGGAATCGCTGAGATGTGAATAATCGCCAGCCTCACAATTATTGGGAAGTGAACCAATGAAAGTAATACTTAATTAATTCATTGTATTCTCCTAAGGAGCCCTGGACACCAGCAAAGATGGAATCAGAGTTCTAATAAGTCAGCAGAGATATTATTATATTGGGAAAGGTTTGCCGTAAAATTTTTTCTTTTTTTTCTTCTTTAAAAAACGTATCTTGGACTTCTTTTTATAATACTTCTTTAATACATGCTTGTATTACACACTTAGTGTCATTTAAATGAAAGCCTCAGACTGCATTTTGAGTGTGGCACATTAAGCAGTATTCACAGAAATAGTTTGAACCTAAATTCACAATGTTCTGATAAAGTGGGTCAGCTCATTTGACATCAGCTTTGATATTTTTGTGTATGTTTTTGTGATATTTGTCCTGAACGGTACAATACGAATAATATTTTTCTTTACTTCCACTAAATTATATTTACTTACTATTTAAACTAGTTGTACCAAGCATCAATCTCTCTGTATGGCACTGATAACAGAAGTTTGTGTATTGATGGACAGTTCTGGCATAGAGCAAAAAACAAGCTTTGTTATTGTGATATTTCCCATCTGTCTTTTATTGCTTCCATCTGCAAATCGATGATGTCAAACTGGCACATGACTTTAGCTTCAGAGCACAATTTAACATGACGGGATGATCACTTTCATATGGTTTAGTTCACCCTTGAAGTTCTACTATTCTAGTCTTATTCAGGGCTGTCATCAAGACTGACTGTCTTTTAATAAGTACGGTCTGTATTATGACCTGGGTAAACCGTTTTTTTTTAAGCAAAAACAAGTTTAATTTGTCTCACTGCTGTTCATAATCATTTGTCTGACTGTGGTTGTTCCATTTTGGGAATTTTATTCATTCATATTTTCTGTTCTTGTGGTTTGGATCAGTGGATTCACAGTTGTTGGGGACTAATACTGTAAATCACTCTTTGTCTTTGTGTCTGCAGGACCTTGCTCATTTGTATGAACCCAGTAACAGCAGTTGTCATAAACGAAAACAACACACTTTTTCCAGCCAGCACTTTCTAGTGCCTTTTCTCTGCATTAATATTCTCTGCTATTAATAAAAGTTGGCAGTGCTGCCCTGCTGCACTGTTACAGAGTAATAATGTGTTAGTCGAGAAAGAGGAATATGAATGGCTGTGTGTGGCGCAGTGGGGGAATATTGTAGCTTCCAGGGCCCTCATGTTATAAATAAGGGACCACAGAGAATATCACAACTATAAAGCATCAGTTATCTCAGTTTCTTTCCTCTCGCTGTTTCTTTCACTCAGTCTGAGTCCCCCACTGTTGTAAATACAATATAACCGTGCTGCCAGACTCTTCTCTATCTTAGTTTTAATCTGTGTAATGAGTGAAATGCTGAGAGTGAGTGGATGTCTGTGTGTTCGTGCCCCTGGTGTGTCAGCGTGGATTTTATTTATCAGTTAATACTTTATGTCTTGTTTGAGGATAGTAGAAGTATTTTATGCGTGATTGGTTGTCCAATCTTGTGGATCTGTTGATGTTGCTGCCCCTCTTATTTCCCTAATCCATTCAGCCCCGAATTTTACATTTTTTAGCTAGACTCTTAAATCTGCTTGTTTGTGGAAGTGTGTTTGCAGGTATAGATTGTGTAAACATAATCCTGCAACAACATGATGCCAAGGCTGATCTGTTGATGCATCACAATTCTGATATTGTCTTCCATCTCTTCATTTACAAAACATGGAAGATACTGTAGAGGGTAATAACGTCTGTGTATATTTGTGTAATTTTTATAATATCCATTTTCCATGCATGATTTATTGCAAGTGGAGGGTGGTGGAGCGACGCTGGAGCCTATCACAGCTGTCACAGGACAAGAGGCAGGGTACATCCTGGACAAGGCGACAGTCCTTCACAGAGACTGAGACAACCACGCACTCTCACTCATACACTCAATTTGGTGTCTCCAAATAACCTAACGTTCATGTTTTTGGACTGTGGGAGGAAGCCAGAGTATCTGGAGAGAGCCCACACAGCCACGGGTAGAAGAGGCAAACTCCACACAGAAAGGCCCCATGCTGGTGCCCGAAGCAGGAATAAGTAGATATGCCAATCAGATAAAAATTAAATGAATTTTTATACAACCTTCAGAATGTCAAAATTCTGGTCTAGTTTTATGAAAGCTGTCCCAAAACTTTTACCTACTGCGAACTTCTGGAAAATAAATACGAGTAAAGCATTAAACTGTCTTTTAGGATCAACAGTTTAAAGTTCCAAAATAGCTAAATAGGTGCTAGTACTGCCAGGAAAACCAGGAGAATACTGATCTGATTGCTTAATAGTGGTAATTTGTTTAAGTATTAAATGTGGCATCATCTAAAGTAACAATAAATTAAGGATAAATGTTCTATTTACAGAGGTCTGAATGAAAACAGACAGAGACAGAAATGTCCATTATTTTCAAATTTTCAACTGCATTAGAAATGTTTTGCTTTCTCCCAATAGTCAGTTCTTAATAGTTATGAATGAAGTGTTATAGAGGCTATATTTAGCTAAATATCTGTATATTAAAAAATGTTCTAATGGCAATCTGCAAGCATTTCATAAGTCATTCATTTTTGATGATTTTACTTAACTGTTGAAAAATTAAAAGCTCTCGGTAATGTTTCTCATTTAAACTAATGATCAAGTTGTGTAGTCCTCGGCATCCGAGTTTTGCAGACATGTCACGGGAGAGTACACGTCAGCCAACAACAGATCAACGGTACATTATTAATCATATTAGGCCTGTCCTCTGTGACCCTATCCTGTAATCTGTAGAACCGTTAACAGTGTTTACTGTTTTACAGGCCTTCCACTACAGTGAAGTGCAACAATAAATCACCTCAGCAGATAATCTATGTTTTGGAGCCAGTTGTGTGCACTGACCTGCAGAAAGGTGGATGAGGGAAAAATAGGACAAGAGATGGAACATTAAGGTTACTTGATATTAAAAAGATTGACTGTGTCCCGAGGGTTATAGGGTGGATCTCTATAAATCAAATTAATCTTTTCAGCTGAATTGTTGCTGAACAAGACCGCAAACTATTCGTTTAGCTGTTAAAGCTTCTGTTGACCATGTAAGTTTATGACAAATTAACTGTGACCAATACATACCTTTATGAGGACATAACTGAAGTGAACGTGAACCTTTTCAAACGCTGTCATCAACTGTTTTCTTTAGCAATTTCTGTTCAGCTGAAGTTTTTAGGGATTAACATATATTGTATAAGTAATGCAGTCATGTATGTTTGCACTTTTTTAGGGTATTGCTGGAAGTCCCGGTTCACCTGGCAGAGACGGTCCCCCAGGAGTGAGGGTAAGACACACCGCCTCTACTTGATTACTGATGACATTTATAATGATGGCTTTGACCGTCATCAGGAATAGATTATTTGAATTGACTGTTCATAATAATAAAAGTATGATTAAAAAAAGTTGAGTCTAACAACATAAAATTACCATACAGCATTTATGTGGTTTAAAGGAAGGGAAAACAGTTAGGATTTTTGTTTAAATACTTTTTTTAAAAATCCCTGTGAAACAGACATTTTTTTGTAAAACTGAAAATGTCTCTTTCGTAGAAATATGAAATAGATATAATTAGTTTAAACAACTTAACTAGTTTAGAAACATTTAAAAATATTATTCACATATATGCTCAGAATTGTTATTCATGCATCTCAAAAATGTTAATATAGGATATGTGTTGCCCCACTTCAGAATGGCTAAAGATGTACAACTTGCTCTTTAAGGGACTCATTCAATTGAAATTGTTGCACCTCATATTATAAGATATCTTTACATTAAAAATCCCTGGGATAGTTTTCACTTTTGTATGGGTTGTTCTCCATCCGTAACATAAAGAACCATACAGCTGGCTTTGCAGAATTTGGCTGAATTAGAGTGTACATTGTTATTTTATTTATCAAGTTAATTCTTTCTTGTGTCACATCATTGATAAGCGTTGGTGGCCCAGTGGAGACTGTTCAGTCAGGCCTCACACTGTGTGTCACACATGTGTTTTACATTCCTTATTTGTTATGTTGTATGCCTCAGACTATTGTCTAGTCCAGGCACTCCTCATACTTTTTTCTTATTTTCTCTCTTTAAGAATCGATCTTATATTGTAACTCATTTTATCTCATATAAGTCTTGCTTCAGAATTTGAAATATCATATTTCTTTTTTCTTTTTGCCTTATCTCTCCGTCTTGGAAGGTTATTGATGATTTGCCCAGTGTTTTTATGCTGTGGTGGGTTCTGTCACAAAAGATCCTCTGAGTATCAACCTCTGTTATCCTCTGTGTATACTCAGACATTTTTATTGTGCTGAGTCCACTGGTGCTTTCTTTATTCCCTAAATAAACAAAACTGTTGGCCACTGCCAATGTTGCCACTTCAGTGAATTTGGGTTGTTGTGAGCCAAATATGATTTCAGTCTCCTTTCAGAGCCCTTTCATTGCATATTGTGGGTTCACAGCAATGGCTTCCAAAAGCATATTTCTTGCTTTCAATCAACTCCAGACTTGGGAAATTGATTGAGAAATCAGAAAGTAGGAACAATGATCAACACCCTTATAAGCAGATTTTGGAACCTTAGGACGAAAACATTTTTTTTATCCAATTCAAATACCGTCATATTAAGTATCTTGCAATGTTAGCACATGCATGAAACATAAATGTAGTTTTGACATGTTTTATTATCATTGTCCAAATATTGTATGATCTAACTGTATTTACTTTATGTTTCAAACTGTCTACAATATTTAAATTCACAGCTGTTTTTGTCTGTTTGCTCTCATGTTTCTTTATAAACTGCTTACATCTTTTCACATTTTGAAAGAGTCCTGCCAGGGTTTTCAAAAAAGGAAAAAATTCGTGCTAGATGACAAACCCTTCATAAATACTGGTGCCAGCTGGCCATCCTTACTGCTGACAGTGGAATCGAATCTAACAATGCCCAGCAGAGCTGTAAATACCAACACAGAAATGCAGCCAGAGAGTAAAGTGCAGCAAAATAGCTTTTGCCCAAATATGTAATATGATAACAGAATGGACCTGTCCTGATCTGGATCATAATCCATCTTTTGCTGAATGAAAGGAGTTGAAGAACTCACCTCAGTGGTGCTTATGCAAAAAATGTGAGTGGAATTTTGAACCACTCGTGATTTTATTTAGGACATTTTTCTGTTGATTCTAGCTGCTTCTCACTGTACCAAGTAGGTTTAGACTTTGCAAATATTTATCAATAAAGGAATGAACAAGTGTTTGTTTTCCAGAAATGTCAACCTGTTTCTTGTGTGATCTGCTTCTTAGTGAGGCTGCTTCATCAATTAGTTTTCATGAAAACTTTTACTCTAAAGTTGAAGATTGTCGATATGTTCGTAATCACAACAGAATATCTCAGACTGATCTTTATCCTGAACATTTCCAGGTTTTTTAACACTAATCCTTATTCAGTGTTATGCAGTTGTTCTGTTTTTCAGATTCTCTTAGCTTTGTCTTTAAGTGTAGTAACAACAGACAAAAAGATCTAAAACAAGAAATACCCATCAGATGTGTGGAAAATACAAAGTTTTATTCCAAGTAGTTTTTGGATTTAAACTATCTGTATTGAATTTAAACAATTTATTTGAATTTTCCTCACCAGTCTGCACTACAAGATTACAAATCAAGGAAAAAAATGTAATAGTAATAGTGGAAGACAAAGCCTTCAACATGTTATTACATATCACATTTTCTATAACCAGATAATTGTCCCATATGATTCTCAATGTGCGTCAGATGAAAACAGTATATTTATTTATTTATTTATTTATTTATTTATTTATTTATTTATTTATTTATTTATTTATTTATCTAAGTCTGTTGTTCAGAAGACACTGAGTGTCAAAGATACATTCAAACATCTTTAGGGAACCAAAGTTTAGACATTATAATATGTTCAAGTACCATGATGTGATTTGCTGAATTTCATCATCACTCTATCAGGGTCTGCCAGGTAACAATGGACCACAGGGACAACAAGGACCTCCTGGACCTGTTGTAAGTCTGTTTTCACGTTATTCTCATCAGTCTGATTCTGTAAAACTGCTTCAACTCACCATCTTTCTCCATCCGTCTCTTTCTTTTAATGTTTGTTGTTTTCTAAGGGAGCCCCAGGAGCTCCAGGTGCTCCAGGACCAGGTGGACCAGCGGGGTCTCAAGGGGATCAAGGACTACCTGTGAGTTTTTCTTTGAATACATTTTTTAAATCATCTTAACTTCACTCTTATGACTGGATTTTGCTTGTTTGTCCTCTGAACAGATCACAACAATAATCGTATATCACTGCTACAATATTCTGGCTATATATGGTCAAAAGGGCTCGTCCTCACACACTGCGTCCTAAGACTTTGAAAAATAAATTGTATATAGAAAAACTAAATGTTGGCTAAACTCACCTCACAAAATAACTGCAGGCCAAATTTTATCAAGCCTCTCTGGTAAACACCCCGAGCACATGCAAGGATGGACTGTGATGCAGTTGACAGGTTGTCAACAGGTGAACATTTTTGGACAAGTCTAGTTTTTAAGATTGGTTGTTGTCACATTTTGGGATATTCACCATTCTGACTTGGAATGTTACTTCTAGTTTCTCAACCATCTGATTTTTCCCCCATTATTTAAACAGAAAGGAAAAGAGGAATTAAATCAACTCTGGATGCCTCAACTTTTTTGATAAAAATTATTAAAGATCCTGGTGGGCCTTTAATCCACTTTGGCTGTGTTATGTGACTCCGATTTTCCATGTCTCTGATAAGATGGCAGACATTTATGTGCCCAGGAAAACATGCAATATCCAGGCAAATATATTGGAGAGTCCAGGTCCAGATTTTTATTGGTGAAGCCGGCATTTCAGTTCAGTGACTGTGTCAGTTGTTGGCAAAGACATTCTGTCATCAGCAGTATAACATACATCTAATATCCCAGGCCTTACACACATTTTTTTCTCTCTCTTCCCATCAAGCCACCCATACTCAAACACATTCAAGAGCATATTTCTGATATCTCTCTAAGAAGAAAAAAATGTCTTTTAACAAAATTGTTACAGTATATCAGATCAGTATATAGTTCATAGCTTCTGGATTACAATTAATCAAATATGCATCATTTTGGTTAAAGCAAAAATGGTGATCATCAAAAGCACAGGTGCCACTCTGTTTGGACATGCACTAATATATTGCTTTCTTTTTTGGGGTGCATATTCTTTACACAAAGGATTTAGATGTTCTTTGTCAAACTAACATTGTTTTGGGTAATTCTAGGGGGGAAGAGAAGGAAAGATGACACAAACATCTATTATGACATCTGACATGAATATTGAAATAGGGAATGTATTAGAATGGCTGCTTTTGAGAGACATGCACATGCAAGGTGTCTCTTTCTTTTATTGTGCTTTTATGTTCCAGGGTCCTGCTGGTACCAAAGGCGATAAAGGAGAAAGAGTACGTTTTTTTCACTGCACTCTTGAGCTGCTGTTTCGAAAATCAAGTTTTACTGTTCCATTCTGTGGTGGAAATTCTGTTATTTTGCTCGAGTAAAACTCTGACAATTACTCACTTGTGCTTCACGCCCAAGTTTTAAAGAAATCACATTACTCTCCAGAACACAGTTACTGCTTCTCATTCGCCTTTTGTGCAAACATACAATTTATTTCTTAGCCACTCACTCAACCTTGTTTAGAGCAAACCAAATCAAATCAGTATTAATAGTTAGAATTTGCGGCATTGCTGTAGTGAATTCTTGCTGACACAGTGGCAAGGCCATCACTGCCGAGGGCTTCAGCGACATGCCACTTGCCAACTTAAATCAAACCTTTCATTCTTGTGACTTTTTCATTTAATCAACTGCTTGAGTCATTTCTACTCTGGTACGGTTAATTTTACCTCTGAAAAAATGTCAAAATTTAAAAAAAAAAACTACATAAGTCAGCAAAGTTAAACTCATAAAAAAGTGCTTTCTCTACTTTTTTTCTTTTTAAATTTGTCACATTTGATGAGTATAAATGAAAAAGCCACAGTAACTATTAAATTTGGAGAGTACTCCCTTCCATTAATTTCTCCACTACTGGCTTGGGAGTTAATTTTCTTTCTGTTAGGCGAGTCATAAAATTCTGATCACTCTGTTTGTTCAACAGGGTGATGTGCAGTCCCAGGCAGCGGTGAGAGCTATTGCACGGCAAGTGTGTGAACAGCTAATTCAGAGTGAGTAATACTCAGACATATGACCCAGTATACTTATAAATAAAATCATAGTGGAGTTTCACCGTTATAATTTGTATTTAAAACATGTAACTTCAACATTTTTTTTTTTAATTAAATGAATAAATAAAAATGCTAAAATACTCATAACTGTTTGTGTATTCTCTTTGCAGGTCACTTGTCCCGCTATAATTCCATCTTGAACCAGATCCCCTTACAATCATCAGTGTCATTCCGAGCAGTACCAGGACCACCTGGAGAGCCAGGAAGGAGAGGCCCCCCTGGTCCTCAGGGAGAACAAGGTCCTCCTGGTAGACCGGGCTTCCCCGGTACCAATGGCCAGAATGGCCGACCGGGGGACAGAGGTGAGACAGAGCAAAGATTTGAAAATGGAGTTGTTAACGGGATGGGAAAAGCTTTTCACAGTTAATGCCCGTATCATTTAAGGGCTATATGTTTTTTGGGAAAATGTCATCAATATTTGAGTCAGCATAAAAGTTAACATCGGTATTTTATTTGAGCGCAATGCCTTAACCAAATGAACAATGTTATTTCTGTCACTCTCCTTCTGGGCTGGACCGGAGCAGTCTGTACACATCAGACGTTACAGTCTATAAAAGGATGCATTTTTATGTTAACAAACATTCTAATAAAAAGAAAAGAGACAGTACAATTAATTGAAAAAAATACTCATTCTTTAAGTTGATGTGTCAACCGTCCTACTTTGTTTTGTTGGTCTGGCCTGCTCCCACAATCACCAGACCAAAGCCACAGTGCTGGCCAGAAGGCAGTGACTTCATTACCATGAGGTCATTCCTCTGCCATTAGAGGACAAACAGCATTTACGAGGCTTCTTCTTCAGCACGAAAACACGCAACTCGAACTGTAGAACTGAACCAAAAGAGCCCACACACACACGAACACCCACGCACACAAAGAGCAAGCCGAGAGCTGCTGAACGTCTGTCAAGATTGTCCAGCTTTGGTGTATTTTGCTCAGCAGGTCAAACCTTTGATTCTCCTAAGTGAGATTTATGATCTGTAGCCACTGGTCCACCAAACAAATACACACTGCTCTACTGTTTTATAGGCTGAACTGAAAGCAGAGTCAGCCAAATATTACATGTTTGGCAACAATATGATAATGCAAACACCAGAAAAAAGGATCTGTGCAACGTAACAGATCAGTTTATTTTTTAGTACCAATGGCCCAATTGACTGTTTTTTTCTTTGAGTTCATGCAAAATGTCTTGCGTTGTCTGTCCTCAGCCTCACCATTAGCAATTGAGATGGTCATAAAAGCAGCAGGACAGAAAATCTGCAGATCAGAGTTTAATGTGTTTCTCTAATATGGGTTTGTATGAAATATTCCATGAGGTCATTCAGACAGCTGCATCATGGAGCAGAAGCAGAAAAAAGACTGTATGTTATCAGCCTCATAATTCAGGCATCCATTTATTCAGGACACTTTTAACAAAATAAAATGGTTCAAAAGTTTCATCAAAGAGGTTTTAAAACATTTGTGCAGTATTTCATGAATTTAAAAACGCTAAATGTTTTAGGGCTGTCAGATAAATGTACTTATGAAATAATAGTTCTTAGAAGTGTGATAGAAAATGCTTCCCAAGTACTGCATTGTATATTTGAGCCACTACAGGACTATGGCATTAGCTGCCTGGGCACAAAAAACAGGCAAAAACTATACATCTGATGTCAGCTGAACTTTGTGTTTTCAGGTCTGGCTGGAGAGAAAGGAGAAAGGGGCAATCCAGGGATTGGAAGTCAAGGACCCCGAGGACCACCTGGTGCTCCTGGTAAGATACTGTAAAGTTCTGAGGGTACAGAAGCCACTGTCTGCATGCTCTGTCAATGCTAAAGAAAACATTGTTTTAAGTTCTGTGAAAAAATAAGTAATAATTCTGTTCCTAAGCACATATTATTTCTATTTGCAGCCTAGCTCTCCAGACCTCTGAATTGTGTGACATTTTTCATAACGCTGCTTCTAAAACAAACCTAAAGTGTTTCAAATTGAAACAATGAAATGAAAGAGCCCAGTGATTGAACAAGTTTCAAATGCACGTAACCCTCTATTGAATCTCTTTGAGAGAAATTAGAGAAGTTTTTTTTTTCCTTTTAGTGCTGTATGGAGTTTGAGGTGTGTGAAAATACTCAGGACTTCTTTTTTTGTGCTGTGATCAGAAGGCAACTCACATAATGGGTGAACAGATCTCCCTTGAAACTTTTCTATGACCAGATAACTGTAAAGATTCGCTATTTAAAAATCAAGTCCTTATTCACCGCCTTCTTCCTGAATATCAGTGGGATGATAAATCTAGTGCATGGAAATAGCTGCTCCCATCAAAATATTGATTTCATATTTTTGCTGACTGCTGCAAAAAAAGTCCTTCTGTAGAAGTCCCTCCTGTCAAAACATAAAACAGAAGCCTCTGGCTAAATGTCTGCAAAGAGCTGTGTTATTCCTGCTACTGCCCTGAGGACATTTACAATCCACCCCCTAACGCAGAAATGACAAGCAAACGATTACAGCCTACTAATATTTTCTGTTTCATTGCTACAGTTACAAATAATATTTAAGAAATATTGTGTGAGGTATGTTACTGGTGGATGGTTTATTATCAACTTATTCCTTTTCCATATCCTTCCTACTGAACATGGGGTGCAAAACTGGAGACATTTGACCAAATGACTTTGTACTAACCTGCCTTTGAACACAAGCTTCTTAACTTCTTCCCTCCATCTTCAGGGCTGCCAGGTGAAGGAAGGACCGGTAGCCAGGGTCCACCTGGTCGTCCAGGTGGCCCCGGAACAGCAGGCAGGCCAGGAAATCCAGGATCCACGGGACCAGCCGGTCCGCCAGGATACTGTGACCAAAACTCGTGTTTGGGATATAACGTTGGAGGTAAATATTTTTCAGCTTTTATTTACTACATTTTTGTTTAGAAATAGAGGGAAACGGATACATTAATAGATTTAAATGAGAAGACAAAAGACAGAGAACAGAAACTCATTGTGTGTGCTTTAAACAGCAGTAATAAGCATGAAATATGTTTTGAATGACTGTGTTATCTATTCTAGACAAAAAAAATGTGTGGAACCAGTATTCCAGACAAATGACCACAGCAGAACTTGCACACAGTGTACACAGCAGGTCAGGATCTGGCAGCTGGAGCCAAAGAAATATTTTGACTGGAATATTTTCTTGAGTGTAGTGAAAACAAAAAATATGTGGACCTTACCAAAGCATTTGCTGTGGTTTACATAGTCCAGACTATGTCCTTATTTGTCCTTTTGTTACCGAACAATAATAATTTGATTTAGACATTTAAATAAACGCGAATTACAGAATACAATCATATGGTTTTCTAAATAGATTTTCTCATCATTTCTTTTCATATTGGTCTTTGCATTTGAAGTGTAGCAGTCAAATTCAGGCTTTTCGATATTTGTTTTTGTTCAATTCTGAGGATTGGAGAATTGTTTAACAGAAAGTCATTCCATGATGAAGTTTATGCATTCATTTAAACTGATGCATTAAAGGCCAAACCCATTGTCTGTATTGAGATCTAATAAAATATGCTCTCACACATTTTGAGATATATACACATTGATCGTCTTTTTAATATTTATACTGAAAGGGATTTTGAAGGGTCTGGCATAGTTAATTCTTCTAGAACATCTCAGTTCAGTGCATATTTAGATGCTGCTGACATACTACCATGCTAGAAACATATTCTGCTCAATGATGGATGAAACATTACTTCACCCATAAAACCAAATTTACCAGTGATTTTAACATTTTTTCTTCTTTGTATTTGAAGACAGAGGATTCTCCTGTCTGGTATTTCCAACCATAAAAGCATTAAATGTAGGATTTCAGACCACTTCAAAGAAAAACTGAAGTTATTGCAGACAAGATTTAGGGCACGGGATTTTTCCTTAAACTAAAAGCTAATTTCTTCATTCTTATGACTCGTTTAAGTAGTATTTTTTCCTCTTGCTCAAACAAATTGTAGCTGATATTGGTTTTATAATCTTGTTTCAGCTACGCAAACAGCAAGTTTCATATGTCACAGCAATTTAATGAATTTAAGCCGTTTACTGGATTTAGATATTTCTTTGAACTAATGTGTCTTGGACTGACTGCTTAAATTAAATCTTTAAAGCATTTAAATCAATACAGGGGGATAATTAGAGAAAGTTTATATACACCTTCGTTAGATAACTGATTTAGTCATCTTGTTAGTAGGTAAATAAAAAATGACTCGAACTGCAATCTGCATCTTTATGTCAGCAGCAGGTTCTCTATACTGTCACTTTTTTTTACACAGTAAAATTGGAAAGTCCAAGAAGCCCAGTGCTGGTTTTAAAAGAAGGATTGTATATTTACAAACCAGGAATGTCTCTTGGAGCCATTTCTGAATAACTCTGAGAAATTGGTTTTGGATAGTTTGGAGCAACACAGAAACCAGAGCTTCCTGGGGCTGTTTAAAAGCCAGTCGAACTGGTCGGCTGCACAATATGGATGGAATAATCAAGGAGAATGGCTTTAGAATTCTACAACCACAAAGCATGAGACCCAGAGATGGCAGATTATTCCTCTAGGACAGTGACCCCAAATACCTATCAGACTGTCACTATTGACTTATTATGAAAAAAAGTTTAGATATTTTCCCCCCTCTTATTTTAGCAGTATTAAGGTAGTTTTTTTTAACTGCATGGTAAACTCTTTGTTCTGAACACTCTTAAATGTACAGTTAGAGTTATTAATTGATTAAGATTGAAAGCATTTAACACTGTTTTGAAATCTCCAAATGGGTGTGTAACAACCAATGCATGTTTTCCTTATGCTGTTTTTCTGTGTTAGAAATCTTTATTTGACTTTCTTGGGAGCAGAAAGGAAAATAAAGATCTGACACATTTGACATTCTTCGGAACATTTAATATTAATCTCTTAGTATTTCAGAAGGTAAAGCTCATACAATTTCAATTGGCTGTTTTTATTTCTGCCTCCCAGCTGTGGATGTTCTATCAGGGATGTTTAATGTTAAATACCTTTGGTGTAACTGGGTTTTCTTCTTGATATGAGATAACATCTCCTCTTTGACTTTTTCTCCCCTCCTATTGTTTCCCTTTCTTTGTGTTCTCCTTCTGATCCTAAGTGCAACAGGACTATGGGAATGAGTACTAAGGAGCACTCTCCAAGCATCGTCCCCCTCCTTCTCCTCGTCCTGAGCTCACCTCCCTTCCTGCCCTGGAAAAAATGTTTTTAAATCTTTACAGTCATTCCTCAAGGCAGCCATATTTTACAAGGAAGGATAAGCACTACTGAAACTCTGTGACAGTTAAAACTTGCAGCAGGGGCTTTTTAAAATATATCTCACTTTGAAGGTTCAAAATTATTACATTACATATTAATTATAGTGCACACTAGATTTTTTAAGCTAATTATTCTTAATATTTTCTGATTTTGCTGCAATTTAAAAGCAAGTTGGACTTCCTAAATATATGCCCTCATCGCTGTGTGCCCAAATTTGTGTTGAGTGGTAATTTTGAAAAACATTATCAACAACACACATATGTAGATGAATCCCTAAAATAGTTTTAAATTCAGATTTACTATCAGATAAATTCCTGCTTGAAACACTTATCGCTCAATCACAACAATTGCTAATGTACACTGTCTCACGACAAAAGCCTCCTCTTCCCCTGCTTCAAGTTCAGATTTCATCAAAACTAATCACATCTTTAAAAGCCAGATAAATCGGTGAAAAGATGAATGGCTGATGCCTTTTTATTGCTGGATGCCGCACCCTTATAAATGTTAGAATTTTTTTTCTGGCTTAAACCGCATTTCTATTTGCTTTGTCTGGGCAGTCTTCCAAAACTAATTTGATAATCACTCAACAAGAAACGTTAAATGCTGAAAACCGTTAAACCCCGCTGCAAAGCAGCATCTCAGTCAGCATGCCCCCCATTTCTGCTGTGCCTCTGTCCACGGCTTACACATTTGCTTTAAGTGGTGGTGGTATCTATTGTGGCTGCCGACCCAGAGCTTGCCTTAACCTCACTCCAATCCAGAAGCACAAACTCCCGCTAACCCCAAATATTCCCACTGCTCCAGTTCAATCCTTGGCCCGTGGCGGCTACCAGCCCTACAATCCTCCACACAGACAGCCGCACAACCCTGCTGCAATGAGGTACAACACCGGCCAGGGAGGAGGGGACGAGGAGGGGGAGGAGGAGGAGGAAGAGCAGGACCTTTATAACCGTGGTTACCCCTCCCAGTACTATCCACATCAGACTTCTCAGTTGGCTCGTGGTCACCACGGTTATCCACCAAGCCACTCTGAAGATGTGGAGCTGAGGTCACCAGGTGTTGCCAGGAGGTATCCCCGTGATGTCATGGACGAGAAGGAGGAGGGAAGACTTGAGAGGAAGGACAGACTCACCTTAAGTGCTTGATCCCTGCAAGCCACAACGTGCACACCCACACATGCATGCAACAAATCTGACACTGACACGCACATATGTCACCACCCATCTGAAACTGGTAAGAGCCCCCTTTCCTGCACCTCCAGTGGGTATCACTACCAGAGGGGAAATCGTGTAAATATCTCTGTGGATTCTTGTATGATATATTTGTATAAGGGTGGTCCGAAAAGTGCCTGATCTATGTTATCCCTGTTCAGTGGTTATTGTAACAATATTACCTGTTCCTTCCATTTTACAAATGCTTTCTTGGACTAAGCTTTTCATTTGCTGTGTCAGGCTGCATGTCTCCTTTGAACCGGCCAACAAATGCGTAACTGGACACAATATTTCTGTTTCCTGTTTTGGTTGTAACTAAACTGAGCACTGCACAGTTAAAAAGGGCATAAAAAAGCATGCAGGATTGGTTCAGGCTTTTATAATGAATCTATGTCCCTGCGCCCGAGTTAGAGTCTGAGGCACCCGTTAAGTGCAGGACCAGACGGCACAATAACTTTTTAAACTTTGAAATTGGGAACTGTTCCAATGTGTCCTGCAATTTCATTCTGTCACAAAGCCGGCTGATTTATGTTTTAGTTTTTTTATGCTGAAACTAATGAACAAATGTGTCTAGTGTTGCCACCCACATTCTCCTGTTCTTGGGCAGATTTGGGCTCACTTACTGTGGAAGATATGAGGTAGCTGTTCATAAACCTAATGTGAAAATTGTTCCTCTTCTACAATGCAGTTCTAACAAAAAAACAAAACAAAAATCAGCCTGTGAGCTGGCCACGGTCTAGATTTAAACTATTGAGTGCAAACAGCTTTTATATGTAATGTGTCTCTGTACCACACCCTTTTGTTCCAAATGAAGTTATTTATTTGGTTTTGTTTTCTTTTATGAACAATAAATCTGTAATGAGACAGAAAATGTGGTTCTTAGGTCACGTCTTTACCAGAGGAAGGTTAAATAAACAGATTTTACAACATTTATGAATAAAGAGCAGGTTCATTAAAGGTTTTTCAGCATATTTTACAATTCACTTAAACAGAACTGATTTATACTTAAATCAATGAGAGCATAAATCCAGACTAAAGTTGACATTTGCAGCGCACGCATGTTGTAAACCTTCAAACTTTTAAAAAGCAGGACCCGTTCTAACAGATCAGTTACACAGGCAGATCTGATCATTTCATGCCTGTTTAAATGAGGACGAAAAGCCACAAATGTGGCTTTCTCTGTTCAGAGCTGAGCTGCACAGTGAAATCTCAAGCTGTTCTTGGATATTTCAGGTCGTCTGGTGTCAGGGCCAGCATAACTGATGGAACTTCTGTCTTTAACCTCACACAGAGGAACGGCTGGAGATTGTGTTGATGCTGTTGGCATCTAAATGATGACCTGTTGTTTACAGTCCAGTCAAGCCAAGATGGCAGTTTTGGAGGAAAAAGTAAAGGTAGTTGAAGTTCCAAAAGAAGCAAAAATCTGATTCTTTTACAGTGGTCAGAGGAAATGTGTTTGTCCAACTCCTATGAAGCATACTGACCAAAGATTTGCAAATAGAAGTTTGTCTCAAGATCCTGTTACTTGGAGTATTCAACTTTTTCAAATTAAAAGCAAAAAACTCTCCTAATATTCTCCCATGGGGTAGCTTTGCTTTCATTTCATCTTGTAGTCTTCAGGTCTGTGGAGAAAACACAGCACAACACATTGAGTGGGAGGCATAAAATAAGGAAAACATGCATTTAAAAAAAGCGATGGATAAGAAACTTAGCTGATCTAATCAACCCCCCCATTAAATGAGCTCAGACGCAGCATCCCTTTTTTGTGTTTCTCCTCTTTAATTTCAAGCTTAGATAGCAGCACAGAGATCTTGTCAGAGCGTGCCATATTGAATCTGATACACGGTAGGAAAAAAAATGTTTTAGTGCTCCTATCAACTATAGCAATATGTTTATGTTGTTGACTTTGTACATTTGGGTTGTTGAGTGTGTTTTGTGTGTCATATATGACTGGTGGGGGCTCATATCTAATAATCATCTCTCGCCTCTGCTCCAGCGTTCTTCTTAGAGAATATTAACTATGTGTTTAATAAAGGGTAACGATTGAATCCCCTTCAGTGGCCTCACCCTCATCACCCCTGATACACACACACACAATCATTAAAATGAGTAGGCAGAGCGAGAGTGAATTTTAACTAGATTGAGGCACATCTCTTAAATAAGCCTGGATTAGTTTGACCTTGACAGCTACACGGCGTCCAGGCTGAAATCACGAGCTGATTGGCAGGCGAGACTGAGCCGTAAACAATAAGAAGAGGCTCATTTATCACCGTGCGCACACGCACGTGCTGACAGCAGGATAGTCATGCTGCAGGTATCTGTATGAGGTGCACACAGCTCTGACCCGATGGATGCATGAGTCCCCTGATGTTGAATTATTAAACCTAGTTATTCAATAACATAATAATTACATAATAAAGTAATGATAACAATTAAATAATTACAACAGTAATTCAGGACAAATGGGTTGTATTGTTTAACGGATCAAAAAAAGTTTTGTTATACTAAAAGAAAAGTTATGGTCGTTTTTCTCTTAAATACATCGTTGTTATATCTGCCATGATCATAAAGTGATAACGAGACTGTTTTTAGTAGACAGAGATTATCAGTGGCAGAATCCACTTAGGAAGACAGTTTTCGTTGAGACATATTTATTTGCATATATCTGAAGCTGTTTCTGTGATATAGCTGAACATTTGGCCGTTGATATTACAAGAAGTTATTATTACATCCAGTAAGCCCCCTGAAGAAAATTCTATCCTCATCCACTGTATTATGAAATCAGTGGCAGACATCAGAAAATCGGGTAAATCTGAGCAAAACAATAACGCATACAGGCACCTGTGTGACACACAGAGGGAATTTAAAATGCATGGAAAGTCTAGATAATGAAATGTGCGTTTCCTAATGTTTCTCTCAAACACAGTGCTATAAATAGTGCTCATGTCACCCTGGGTGTTCGAAGTCTGGGTCAATAATTCTCAGGTCAAGTGAAATATATTACAACCTTGAGAATCTAGGTTTTCGATTTTACAGCCTGGTGCTGGTAAACTGTTCCAGCATAGATCAGTGACCCCGGCCCAGAACAGGCACCTGGACGATGGACAAATGGATGTGCTGGTGAATCAATGCATGCAAAGGCCACTGCTGAGCAGGTGAAGAGAGAATGCTCAAAACCCATGAGAATGAGGTTTACTGCAGGTGAGAGCTTAGAAATGCAGCAGCGTGACATTATCATGCCGGCAAACTGCGGGTCACAGTGTCAGTCTAATCTCCAACCTGAAAATACTCGAGTGAGAAAAGCCATGAATATGATTATAACCAGTAACAGATGCGAGCGCTGCAGAGAAGCCTTGTAAAGTCAGGGGAGAGGACAGAGCTGACTTCCCTGCGTGTCTTTGTGACATTTGGTCATTTCTGCTTTCTGGTTCAGTGCAGAGGGAAACAAATCTTGGAGCCCACCGGTGTTACTGGGTGCCACTGGCCCTCACTTGTATCCTCGGTCAGCTGGTCCATCTATCTTACAACTGGTCACATGCTAACCGTTTAGGCCTGTGTAATTTTTAATTGCCAGTCATGGTGGGAAGTTTCACTGACTCCTGCTATTTTGTGGGTAGCTGGGTTTTTTCCATATTTGTCTGAGTTTCTGAATGTCCTTTGTATGATATCATGACATGCTTTCCTGACATGGTGGCTAACACAACCATAGATAGGTTTTTGCCTTTTAGCACATAAATGCAGATGTCAGCAAAGCTGGAGCAAGTCTTTCCTACATAATCCACAGAACAATCAGCTTCCACCGCTGCTTTGGATGAGCACTAATCTAAACTGAATTCTCATGTAAATGTGGACAAGGGCTGCCAATCGCTCACTGAACAGCCACATGTGTTTGTCGTTAAAGTAAAAAAAATACTGCATACTACATAGACACTTAGTGTACAAGCCAAACTGGCCAAAAAATGGGTTTGGGCCTGGTTTGTGTCATGAATTCATTTAGGAATCTGTTGCTTGGTAAGAAAAAAACAATACAGAGACGCATCTGAGAGAGCGGCCGGACTGTCCAGCGCTAGCAGGCTCACAGCGGGATGAGGTGATACTTCCTCCTTATCCTCCATCCCGCCTCATTTTACTGCACTGCATCACAGAGGCACGCCACCCAATGCACCTCGCCCATACAGTCAAGTTCACTACAGTCTAAAATAAAGCCACTAATGATTTTAAACATCTTTCATAACAGTCCAAAACATTAACTCTGCGTTATTATTTTAGCACACAGCCATGTAATCAACACCTCTAATCCAAAGAAATATATTCGATTATTCTGGCTCATCCTCGTCAATACAAGCCACAAAAAATGTGTTCCAGTATTGGTGGAAAGTTCTTGAATTATAGGACCAAAGCAAAAAAGGAAAAAAAAGAAAAAAAAAAGGAGAAGAATGTCTGTGTGTATACATACGGTGTCCACAGGCTGGGGAAAGAATCGATCTCCTCCTGAGTGTATTCACTGAGTTTTCGGGGGATCTCTCTGGGCTGAAGGAGTTCCTCTGTCAGGTTGGCTCGAATGTCATCTGGCAACTCCTGAACAGAGTTTAATGCATGAGAATTTGAAGAAATGTTAGGCAGACCATAGAAATCAAAACACAGGAAATGGGATGAAAAGGACTTGCCATAAGGAGGGAAACTGGAGATAAAAAAGGTATAATTTAACAAAGACATTCTCCTGGGAGACTATCAGGAAGGGAGTGTCAGGGTGCATTGCTTTCTAGTGTTACAGATCTCATTAATATTCAACGCGGCAGGTAGCCGCCTCCAGATTCATTTAAGGAGGCAGCCAAAAGTTCAGGCGAAAAGACAAAAGCAGCCATTTAAAAGGGAAAGAAAAACTTTCAAGAAGCATTCAACGCAACACTGCAGAGATCTTGATTGCAGATACCACTGCAGACTTTCCCATGCTCAGGATGCTCATCCCCAATCAATGTGTTCGGCACACTTCACACTTAATTCGGCTGGTAAATGTCCCATCAGGATCCCAGTGAAAAAAAACTTGTACAAATCTTTGCTCTAAATTCTAACACAGCAAATTCACAGAAGTAAAACTACAGAGATCCGACCATGCTGCTTGATTGGAATTAAAGAGGCTGTGCTCATAAAGATGGTAATCATATCCAGTCAATATTAGGACGTTCGAATGAATTAACACCCTTAGGGAACTTTCTTGTGTTTAAATTCATCTGGCAATTTGTAGTGTGTGATTCCAGTTGTTATAATAATGACCCAAAAAATGCTCTGTCGCATCAGTAAAGCACAGCAGAGGGAAAAAAAGCCTCACTTGTACCACAATCCATCTGTGTACTCTTAAATCATCGCATATAAAAGAAGGGAATGACTCATTTGAACAACTGATTGGAAAATGATCGGTCCACAGATATTCAAATCAAAGCGACAGCAGCTTGTGGCTCAGTGGTGCTCTGCGCCGCCTCCACAGGGAGGTTTCTGATTTCTGATTTTGGTCAGGTAGCTTCAACAGCTTTTGGGATTTTTAGCTCAGCGGCTCGAACAGAAAACAAAGCAGCGAGAGCAGAGTGAAGCAAAGCATAGTAAAGCTGATGGAAGATGACATACAGGGGCTCTTTTCAGCTTACACATCCCCACAGGTAATGCAATGCTAAACAAACTGAACTCTGCCAAAGGACACAAGTAAGATATTTATCAAATGATTTATCCACAAAGGGGGAACGGCAGCAGTAATGAAGGTAAACTGACTTGAGTTCTTGATAAAAATACCTGTGACATGTCAAAAATAACTTTTCATCCATTAGTTTACACGACATCTGAAGTGCTCAAAAGCCCTTGGAGCATCCTGTTATGGTATTAACAGTATACAGTGAACTTGAAATTTGTGTTAAAATGTGTTAAACAGGCCCAAATGACCTGGCCAGACAGCACAAGTCAAATTCCTGCCCCCTTCACAAATCGGCTCCATAGACTCTGTACTTCACCATTTCTTACAGCCTCTGCATTTTGTTAAGTTTTTAGCAGCTAATGATCAGGAGGTGGGCAATATTTCACCCGTTTCTGTTTTTACAATAGCCGTCACCAGTGCTGCTCTTAAGATGCATTCAATGACAAATGAGAAATCAGCTTTTTTATTCCCATCACATTTAGTTTGTATTCAGGATTATGTTTCATAAGCCCCCTAGTCCCCATAAACCTAAGAGAATCCCTAAAGCTGAAAAATGTGCTGTATGTAATAGAAGATGTGCCTCGTGCTGGAAGAAAAGCTCCTGAAAGGCAGGAGCCAAAAGAAGACCCAACAGAGGGAGCTCAACAGACTTGTGTGGACAAAGGGTGACAGTAAGAAGAGGAAAACACCCAGTAACAGCTCAGAGCTGAAACAGGACTTACATCTTCGGGAAAGATGTGTAGCCGCTGCATCATGGTGCGCCGATGCAGATTTCGAGGCAACATGCCGTAAACTGACAGCTTCACAATCTGGCAGAAAGAGACAAATCAAAAGCATGACCTGCAGTCGGTTCACTGGTTCATACAGAATGACTTTTGCATACTTTAAAAATTTTTTGCCTCTTAAACCCAGATATTGTTTTTGGACAGGGTTATTGGATTGGGAAACTAGATAGAGATGTTTGACAGAGTCGGTGCTGACAAGCAATTCCTCTGTCCAGTTCTGCCCCCGCCTCTCTACTCACCCACCCGCCAACTCCACTTTAACTAAATCACCATCAGGACACGCGTCTGTGGGCTGACCTGAAATCTGTCTCAGCAGCAGGGCCAAAAGCAGTGTAAATGTCTCTCCTGGAGCTGTCAACAACAGACTGTAGAGCAGAGAAGTTTGTTCACCTGCTTCCAGTGATTCCCACATTACGAATGCAGCTTTATGGCGCCGTTATTAGCATACACCAGATGCATGCGGGAAAACAAACACCAAATCTGGCACGACAGCTCTTCTGGTGTTGGTGCAGCTGAATGTTAAATGATTCTGAACAGGAGTTTTTATTCGCAACACTTGGGTTCACGGATCAGCAGCTATTGGAGCTGAGCACTCTGAATCACTCCATGGGATTTGTGTATGTTGTTCAGTTGGGATCAGTTAAACATTAGCAAAAAGTTAGAGACAACAACCTAATCTAAAAGACAGGACAAATCTAAGCACGGTGCAGGTTTTATCTGAGCTGAAAAACAAGCAGAACGTTTCACTTCCGAAGGCAAATGTCAGTGAACAACCTGAAAAGACAAAGATCTTCAAAAAAAAAAAAAAGTTAGTGTTATTTCAGATTTATCCTTTTCCCCTGAAAACATTACAATGTGAGAGACCTTGTCTGATCAACTGAATGTCTCATCTTCTCTGTAGGCCTCAAGCCCCTTCATTAAAACAGACAGAAAAAACACAGAGATGCCTTTTTTAAAAGAGAGCCAGACGTTTTCATTTTGACAGGATAAACTGGGGGATTTGTTGGGGATTGTTTTCAAGTGCAAAATACACTATTTGTTTGTCTGACTAAAGAGGCGGTGTCTAAACCATCCAGTGCAGTAGTATATTTCACCAAAACATTAGTCTCTGGACAGCCAACTTAGCTCATGCTGTTTTGTTCTCTCCTTTGTAAAAAATAAATCAAATTCATTAACACTAGTCTACACTTCTAGCTGGCTTTCATTTATACAATCAAGCTTTGGAAGCGCCTATCAATCATAATGTGATTCTGCGCTCTTTTAAACCAATTGCAAGTTGAACCGCAGAACCATGAATATGCATCAAAACTGAAACCTCAGGAATAATCTTTAAAGTGACAGCAAACACTGCCATCAGCAGCACAAATCCACTGCAACTTAATCTCACTTCTAGGCAAGAGTCATTAATATTCGGACACATATAAAGACAGGGATAAGTGTCAAACCAGAGAACGCCTCCTCTGCTCTGCAGATGGCATGCAGGGAATTTGTGCTAATCTCCATGTGGGGGGTCTTAAATCATAAATAATGAATGAGGAAATATGTGGAGCAGGTATGTAGCAGTGACACTGCTGATACCAAAGCGTTTAACACAGAGCAGCATCACAGCTTACAGCTTTAGGGTCCTTCAGGTGGAGCTGAGCAGCTGTGACTTGTTTGAAACTGCCTGGATACCTGTGGACAAAAAACAAAGAGGACAATTTATCTAAATAACCATTCTCTTTAAAAAATTCTTTCATACTCTTAAAGAAATATCCACTTGCTTAATGTAAACCTAACTGTGCACCTCCTTACAGTGTCTGTTTCTAAAGGAGCCCCCCCCCGCTAATAATCTTGCACAGAACCCTCTAATGTTTTAGACAAGGACACAATTTTTCTTTGCAGTCTCCCTTCTCCTCACTGTAAAATTCTATTTTTCACCCATTTCAGTTCCACCACGTAGAAATGATAACACTTTTAAACCTAATCCTTCTCATTTCATGGCACACTTACCCTGTGTGAGACGAGTATACTTTCTGCTCCCATTTATTCCCAGAAAAAGCGATGTGTTTGGAGTTTATTACCACCACGTGGTCTCCACAGTCACCTGTGAGCACAGTGTACTTTAATTGATCATTTTCAGTGGTATTTTCAGGGACAAATATAGATTGCGAGTACAAGATTCAGTTTTAGCCGCTTGATTTGCTGTTACCATATTTAAGTTTCTAGATTTCTACGGAACAAAGTACAATTGAATGATTTATCTTCACACTCAAAGACTGCCAGCATTTCACTTTACTAAGACCCTTTATCCTTTGCTGCCCCCATGTGGTCATATCACATGACAACAATCATAAGTGAAGGATGAGCTGTATTTACCAAACTGGGGAAACAGCAGTTTACATGTACTCTAACAATTACACCAGAAAAGCTTTTACACTAACATTTATGACTTACATGAGTGTCATATCATTCTAATCTTACTCACTCAGCGCATGGTATATAGGCTTGTGTTTTCCCTGTAATCTAACAGAACACATGCTGGCAATCTTTCCAGGCGGCTGCATCCTGGCATCAACAAGGAACCAGGAACGGGCAAAAGTGGCCCATTGCTGAGGGAAGAAAATGAGAAATGGAAAACTCAGTTCTGCAAGGGAAAACAGAGATGGTCCTGTGAAACGTAAGTGATAATGCTGATCTACTGAATGACGGAACCAGAAGATAATGAAGAAACTGAACAGCTGGCTGAAAACACAGAGATGGAAGAACTATAGTTCAAGGTGTTGAGGCAAGTCAAATATACATTAAAAGGCCTAAAATGTATGCCGAGTCATTTTTAAAAGCTGAAATGTAATATATGTGACAGCATAACAGGAACGTTGAATAATAAAAGAGCAAAAGTGAAAGATGAAAAGCATTTCCCCACAGAGTTCAAGGACTTTTATCAAAAAGACCAAATTAATCACCAAAGACTTGATCTCAAATATGAAACAAGGAAGACGTATTTGACATGAAGAGCAAGCATCTTAAGATGTTGAAGTGCCACTGAGTCTTTTCAAAGGGCAGAAAAGTGGCAGAAGCAAGGTCAAACACATCTAACTTAAATGCAGGTTTAACATTAACAGTACAGAATGAATATGGTCAAATTCTCAAGCGGAACAGCCGGTTCGTTCATATATAACATTTTCTTTTGAGTGTGTGCGTGAGTAAGAAAGCTGTGTTCTCTATGTCTGATATGCTGCCGTAGTGGACATACTATTAGTCTGTTGATACCCATTAATGCCATGCATTTTGTCACCAACAGCTTGTAACACACAAAAATAAAAAAGTCTCGCACGGCAGTCCCAGCTCGTTAGCTAATGTTTTTTTCTAACACTGGTACACTTGCTGTCGATACATAGAAAAATAATAACCATTACATTAGAGTGATACACACATACATACAGACGTGCAGTTTTAGAGACAGTGAGCTAGGTAAATTAAAAATCACCTGGGCAGATCTGGAGAAACTTGACATTTTGACGGTTCTACGAACACATTCTCATAACATTTGACCCCCAACGTGAGATTCGGTCCGTTTGGCAATTGAGTCCGACTGCAACACGGTACAAAAACGTTTTTATTTCCAGAGTGTCAACGGGCTAAAATTCTTTCATGTTTTGTGGTGCAAAGTATTAGTGTCACCTTTTTATTTGTTGTATGTTTGGATTGAAACATTTATCAATTTTTTATAATAATTTCGTTTATTTTTAAAGTTGTTTTAAGTTACATGGTTCCCGTTACTGGTTTCCCGTAGCATCCTAACGTAATTATATCACTTCCGTCCCGCGACTAAGAGAGCGGGGAAATTTGACACACGGTTGAGTTGTGTTGTGGTTGTTTGGTCGCTTGTTCTTTAAAATATTAAGTAAAGATGAGAACGTTAGAGGAGGTGCAGGCCACGCTCCAGATCGCCAAGCTGAAAGAGGAAGATTTAAACCCAACCATCCACTGTCTGTCATTCGGTGAAAACGTTTCCTCTGCAGATTACTGCCTAATGGAGCTGGACAGCACGCTGTGCAAACACATCGAAGCTGGCCAAAGGTAAAGGATGACGATGTGAATTTAAAAAACTCGATCAAACGTGTTTTTGTGGGGTTCGGATTCAGTCTGTTTTTATACAGTACATTCACAATGTTAAAGCTGATCAGCGGTGAACCAACAGGCGACACCTGGGCTGCAGAAAGGATGCTCATGCAAATGATAAACTTTCATTTGAACATGTTTTTCCTCTTCACCAGCCTTGTCATTCGTGGGGATAAAGACGAGCGTGCAGTACTTTGTAGTGGAGACAAGACCTATGATCTAAAGATAGCTGACACATCCAACATGCTGCTGTTTGTACCTGAATGCAGAACCCCAGATCAGCTGAGTGCCCAGGACAGCTCTCACGTCGTGCACACGAAGGTATGAATATAGGGGCATTTTACAGCTGATGAGCTGCACACACAACAGCACAAGCGATAGTAGTTTATGGTTGACGTCCCACATCTGCTGTAGATCTGGGGATTCTGCAAAAGCTACTGGGAATTGAGGAGACAGCGTCCAAAGCTGAAGAAGCTGAAAAAGCTTTTAATGGAAAACCCTTATGATGGACCTGCTCTAGCGGGGCAAGAGGAAAATACGGAGAACAGGGTGAATACATTTCTCTGTGTAATCACATGTTTATGATGAACTGTAAGCACTTAAACCATTGATATGTACAAACTCTCAAAGGCACCGAAAGGCATATACCCATCTCTTTTCATAGTTTGAATAATTTCAACTAACCTTGGAGACTGAAAAAAATCTTTTTTACAGATTACATGGCTGTAGAATCCATTGGTAATTGTGTTTGCTGTGTTGTAGTACACATTGGAGGATCTGTTGGAAAGGATTCAGGCCAGTGAAGAGGAGTTAAAGACCAACCTGGAGATGATCCATGCCTGTCAGATAGATGGTAAATGTTGCTTTGCTACACTGGCCTGTACACGTGTTGAAGTTGGGTTGATTTAATCCAGAGATAATGAGTACCTTCCTTTTTTCCAAGGTTACTGGCGTGTGCTGGACTTTGACTATGAGATGAAGCTGCTGGGTCATGTGACTCAGCTGGTGGATTCTGAGTCATGGCCCTTTAACAAAGTCCCCCTTCAAACCAGTCTGGAGGAGCTGGCCCCACTGGAGCCCATGTAAGTTGATATCTGAAATCCTCCTGCTCTCTTTGAGTGATCAACAAAGGGGAAATTACTTTTGAGTTTGAGTTTAATGGAGGTGTTTAAAGCTGTAGTAGAGTTTGGGAGGTGGACAAGATTCCATAGAGGTCCTGAAGGCTCTGGACAGTGTGAGGCTGTTGTGGAAGTTTTCTGGCTAATCCATGTGGGATTAGGGCCTGCAGCAGGTGGATAGATACAATTTGGGAAACAAAGCTCTAGATTATATGATCAAACAGTAAGTGGTTTTCAAAGCATGTTCTTTGTTTGACTTTTTTTCAGCCAAAATATTCCTTCTTATTCACAGGCAGATGATTGAGCACTGTTTGAACTGCTATGGAAAACGCTACTCTGAAAAAGGTGACGGGAAAAAAATTGCAAAGATGCCGCAACATTTGATTTGATCAATTAAGTGATGGTAGAAATCTGAGTCTGCGTCAGTATTGAAATGCCCATTCCCTCCTTTCTCTACACAGACATGGTGTATTATGCTTTGTATGAGGACAAAGTGTGTCGGGGTATTGCTCTGATGCTGCTGCATAATGCTGTCAAGTTCAACCTGAGGGAGTTTCAGGAGGTCTGGCAGCAGAGTGTCCCAGAGGGCATGAGTACAAGACTGGAGCAGCTGAAGGTGATTGATTTAGCTATGGGCTGAATCCTGAGTGCAGGAAATATGGCGCGGGTTACAAATGGACTAAACATTTAACTTCAAATGCTTTTTAAATCTTTCAGGGAGTCGCCCTAGTGGACCGCACCTCCCGCCCAGAAACCATCAGCCTGCTCCAAGTGGACGATCTGCCAGAGGACACAGTGGAGCGCTTCAACCTGCTCTTCTCACTCAGAGAGAAATGGACAGAGGATGACATCACACCATACATACAGTAAGTGTTCAGTTTGGGAAAATGTATTGAAAAATAAAACGAATACATTGGTGGGCCACCTGATTTCCAGTCTTGTTCCTGTTGCTTCTCCTTAACCAGAGACCTTTGTGGGGAGAAACAGACAACTGGAGCCCTGTTGACAAAATACGCTCGATCTTCCATGCAAAGCGGGATTAAAGTGTTCAACTCCAGAAGACCTGTGGCAACATGAACAAAAAAGCTGGAAAGCTGGAGGTTCACTTTTTGTAAGGTTTATATCCAATGTGTGTTTTTCATTAAACCTGCTATGGAGATAAGTTTGTTAAAATATTAGCCTTAAAGACAGAACTCATAATTTTTCTGCAGTAAGCTTGTACACTATGGGAAATAAACACCACTTTGGATCTTTCATATTTTATTTTGATCCTTTTAAGAATGACAAAATGTAAAAAGAGAAGTTAATTAAATGTTATCGTACTGTTGGATTGCTCTGTCTTGTATTCTATAGATTTCCAAATCAACACTTGACACCGAAACAGCAGAGTTGCTCAATTGATTGTCCACGAGGTGGTGACCTGCACTGGTAAATGTCCAGTCCAGCTTCACTTACCCGCTTCTGCCCTGAATACTGCATTCAAATTAAACTTACTGTAAGGTTACTGTTTTAATATACTGGCGAGAAAGATGAGTCACTTCAAAACATACGCTTACTGCACACAGTCAATCACATACAGAGAAAGGGTGCTGATCAGTATTTGTGACATTTTTGTATGGAAATAGGCAAAGAATCAGCTTACATGTTCTGGTAACATGTCTGTTTACATCTTATGTCATGTGACATTTCTTTATATTAAAGTTGTTGAAGATGCTGAACTCAAACCACACAGTTGGTTTGAAGAGTAAATGGAACGTCTGCTAAAATGTTCCTGTTTCACCTTTAAATCTTAATGCTATAAATATTTAAACAGAAATGATGAGGAAGAAGCTTCTGGTTTCTGATTAATACAGGAAGAACACAAGAGCAGGGTCACGCATCTGATGAAAATAGATTTGAATACATAAAGAATCCTGGAAACTCACATTTATGTTATATCACTACCTTTTTTAAAATATTTTTTTCTGGCCAAGCATGGAGATGCATTTTGTTGAAGTTCTTTACTGTTTCAGTTGACTTTGCAGGAAAAGAATACCTTATAATAAGCAAAGAGATTAACGTGGTGATTCAAATCAGAGTAGAAGTATCTATCTGAAGTCTCAAAAAAGAAGTTCCCTGTCACTTAATTTAACTCTTTATTATTGTTCATTTAGCATGAATCAGCCATTGGTATATAAAAAAAAAGGTTCAGGTGTGCATTTGGTTTTTCGGTAAAGTCATGCCAGGAGCATGTTAATGATTTAGCTGAATACCCAAAGACACAGACTGTTTTACTCGACTAACAAAACTTTCAGGGTGTGAATCAGTCTTTCTAGCGTGTGTATCACGAGACAATGAGCAAAGTTTAAAAAACCCCAGACATATGCAAAGACTTTCGCCCCACTGGCTGGCTGACTAACCCTGACATCACCCACTGGGAGAGCTGACTTATCAGTTCATAGGTCTACGCGCCCCAGCTGTGTGTTTGCTGTCGCTGTTATGATTGTGCTCATAGCACCCGCTCGCTGTGATTAAGTCTCTTTACTTCCTCTGTGGGTGAATTCTTTTTTTTCGCATTTCTCCTCATGTAAATGATTTCTAACCCCCGCTTCCCAGTTCTTGTTTCCTCTTTCCAAAAGCAGGGAAGTGAGTTAAGCCTCCTTTGTATTCACCATGTCTTATCTTCCCCTTTTGTTTTACAAAACTACGTGATCAGCAAAGTGAGAAAACACAGTAGCACAGGGTTGAACTGTGCGAGGAAGAAATCAGTACTTTAATCATGCAGTGACTTTTTTGGTAGTGGATCTCACAGTCTGAAAGTGGTATTATCAAAAGTTGGGAAAATGATAAACAGCAAACAGCAAAAAGAGAATTGATGGGGTGTAAAGATAGTATCATCCCATCAGCTAATTATGTTTTTTTTCTTGGTTGACCACAGACCAACATTATTCATACAGAAGACTCATTCTTGAGTTTCAGCATATACATTTTCAGTCTCTCGCTTTTGCAGACCAGAATAACGTCCCATCCTCAACCACTCATCTACTATCTATAATACAGTACATAAGAAAGTCCAAAACTCTCTTCCAGGCTTTGTCTTAGGAATAAAATCATAACCAAAGACTCAGTTGTTCACCACTATGCTAAACCTAATATGTTTTTTCTGAAATGAAAAAATAATTCTGACAAAATGACACATTCAAATGTCTTTTTAGCTAAATCAAATAAGAATTCCCCACTTGGGGTGGGTTTATGTGCACACTTAGATTGAGGTATCTCAGGTTTACAACAAATTTAAAAGATTCAGTCTGTTTTTTATATCTTCTTATCGATTAAAATATTCAGTTTTACCAGTAGTTTTGAATCAGCAAATCAACTTTGGTCATCCATGTGCTATCTTGGGAGCATGTCCTGAAGGTCTGCTACAACGTATGCGACTACAGCCCACAGTGCTGAGCAGAGGTCCATGTCTCGAGGGTCCTGAACCGTCATTGTGTCCCCCTCGCTGTGGTGGAACCAAAAGTAGCGGCTGTCTGCCACATGGAGGCTGGCACCTGGATGAAAACAGAGAAAAAGTGCCCCTTCATAGTCATTATTAGTGAACAAACTTACACAAAACACAACATGTTGATGAGTTAAGTCTTTAAACAAGCTTGAACTCAATTGTGCCATTAAGATATGAAAGAAATATCACTGCATCAGTGGTTTAATCAATTGTGGTGGACTTGTCAAGACCTATTGGCCATTTTTTGCTCTAGGTTTTTGGAAAAAGCTTACACATGCAAAATACTGAAATATGAAAAAAAAAACTGGTTTAATAAACTCATTGCACTATTTACTTTTATAAATCTGTGTATCACTGTTTTCTTCAGACATTTAAGTATGCTTGGTCAGATAACAGAATTCAGTCAAATAAAAATATTTTCATATCATAACTTTCAATATATCATTGAAAAATGACACTCCATGCTTGATTGTATATACGATATTTGAATATTGGACATTACTACCAAAAACTAACATAACAGAACCCCTTTATGTCTGAAAATATGTAATTCATAGAGGAATTCAGACGTGCAGCCTGCTCACAGCAAAGCTCAAAAGAATTTTCCGGTTTTACTCCACACACAGCCTTACGTCAACCCTCAGCTGACTGCTTGAGAGACAACACTAAACTGTGACTAAACAGCAGATGGCAGAGGTATGTATGTATGTGATGTATCATTTGGGGAGCAAGGAAAGATGGTGTCAAGCGTTTCGAGCATGAAATACTGTTGGGTAAAAACATAAAAAGAATGATCATGACTGTGAAGAGAGAACAGTTTGAATAGAAAAACTGATAAACTTGTGGAGGAAGAAGATTTTCTCAATGATTGGTATCAATCCAGTTTCAGAAAATGAAAAAAAGTACAAGAGTTCTGTAGTAATAGGAAATGGGTTTTTGTTTGTTATTCACACGTTATGATAAATTACTCTGACCATTGCAGGAAATAAAGACACGATAATCAAATCCATATGGATAACCCTGATATCTCTAAACCTGGTGGTTACTCATAAACCGTAGATATAATTCAGATTATGAGTGCTATTTGTTTTTTGCAACCACACTCACTGCAATGGATCATTTATGTGTTGAACGGTAGGAGGAAGTACCCGCAGAGAACCCAGGCTTACACGAGGAGATCAGGCAAACTCCACACAGAAGGCACCAGGGATTCAAAGTGTGAAATTTAAAAACGATAAACACATTGATTGAAATAAATATGGTATTCCCAAGTAATTTCTTGTTTCACACTCTGATTCAGTCCAGTTCAGTTTGTGGTGGCAATGTGCCAACCAAAGATACGGATAAGACAAGAAGGAGAGAAAAGAGGAAGAAGAATCCATCAAGTTTAGTTGTTTGTGCTTACTGACTCTGTCCATCAGTCAGATAACCATGTTTGCGGAGAGTGTATGTTTTGTAACTTGGCCATTCTAAGTGTGTGTATAAATGTGTCATGGGCGGACAAAATGAATCCATCTTTTAATGAATCGCAAGAAAAAATTACCAAGTCCAGTCAATTTGGAGTTATAAATCTGATCTATATAGAAAAGTTAGACGCTAAATGGTCTCTTACAGCATGTGGTCTGTTCCGCTGTAACCCGTGACCTTCCTGAAAGCAAGAATAATACGTATAATTGAACAAAAGTTTGCCAGTGTGCACACACCCGTCCCTCTCCGTCTCAATCGTTTGCTTTCTAGTCCCAGCCAGAAGGGGGCGGTAACGCGTCCTAAGGGATGAATCGGTCTGTCTAAAGCAGGGAAACATCTACAACACACAGGGCAGCTGCCATGAGGAACCAAAGTTTGATATCCTTTATGAAAAGGGGTGCACTAAGACTAGTTATTAACCCGCTCCTTGGTTTGGGGGATGTTTGAATGTGCTATAAAAGCGCATGTGTGTGCAAACTGTTGGCCACGTACAGGGGTCGTTTCCAGTGGCACTGTTCAGAATATTTCTATGTCAACAATAGAATGAAAAAGTGTGATTTGGTAAATCTTTGTATGCCTTTTATGATGTCTCCATCATAGTGTCTGACTTCTGCTCATTTTAATGTAAAAGACAAACAATAGTTTAAAACCCCATTTAAACAAAAGTACAGTTTTTCTTCAGAATTTACAAATTAGTTGTATATTACATAAGTCATGCACTAAAGAGGGGGATTTAAAAGTTTTAGTGAGTCAGCCATTTCTCAGATAAAAAAAAACAACTCCTGTCTGCCCGTAAAGATATGGTGTTTTTTTTAAAGTTCAGAAACCAAAACTTTGTTCACATGTATCCAGAGTACACTGGAAAAATGGTCTGTCCAAACCATTTTTTCTGAAACTTGTTTTACTATTGACTGGCAAAATGCCAGCGGCCTATTTACTTCGCAAAAACAAAAAAGGACACCATACTGTAACTCTACATAGATAGATGGATGAGGCACTTCTTAAGTTACCACCCCTGAAGGCTGTGAACTACAGAATTCACCAGTGGTTTGAGAAAAAAAGTATGAATAGATATTTAGTCTGAATTAATTGTGTTCTTGGGTCTGTAATTCATACACACGAATACAACTATGATTTTCAGTTCATCCCTAAAGACTTTTTTTTTAAGTACTTCTTTTTCAACTTGTTGAAACACACACGTGCCTTCCTGCAACATCTCACACTTATGGCTAAGAATTACTTTACAAATGATAGGTGTGAAAGGTCTGTATGATTTTGCACAAGTCAATTTACAGTGAATCTTCATTTATTAAAATGCCAAGAAAATTCCCAGATGTTATGAAAAACCAAGAGTAAAACACCACTAAACTATAAGCTTATTTATTTCATCAGGCACGTGTTGTGACATGACACCATAAGTGAGCATTTGAGGCTGAAAATGAGGATGGCACAGCAAACGGGTTATGATCATCATTATTATTATCTCTGTGTCTTGGGGCAAAACATACTTTTGGTTGTCTTTATTACTAGGAATAACAGAGCCCATGAAATCTGATCTGCAAGTGTCCTGAGGATACACCAGAAGGTACTTTTTTAAAAAATAGATATTTTACCAAATATGTCAAAGTTAGAAATTATCTATAAATGACTATAAATTATCTATAAATACGACTGAGAGTCGACTTTCATGCGAGTAGCCTCTTGCTGCTGTCAGTAGGAGGCCTCGGTTGGATGTCTAACTTCTCCCACGTCCAAGTCGGCCATTTTGATTAGGTCATGTGACTAGAAGCTTTCTGAGGCGGAAACGGAACTTTACTCTCTCTACGACATCGGAAGACAAACGATGTCGGTAAGTGAAAAATACATAATTTTATGTTCATAGGCCTAATGATATTACTTTGTTGACCCTGCTGGATGAAATATTTATGATATTGGATGTGACTATCTAGTTTGTAGGGTTCATTAGTTTTTTGCATGATAAGGTCGTAGTTTTGTAGGCTACCTTGAGTTTAATGTTAGCTAGCGCTAGGTCCTGTCTTGTGAAATTGGTTTTATGTAATATCCATCCCGTGATGTTAAATTAACATTACAGAACATTTGTGTGTGAAGAAAGTGTGAAAGATCAGTTAGAGCCCAACAGTTAGAGTGAAAATGATTTCGGCTTGAGAAAGATAATGTTATTAGCCTGCTAACGGTAGTTACACACGTCGGTACACTTAGCAGAGTTGCTAGCGGTTTAACTTGTAACAGTATCCATTTACAAACGTTTTTGACTGTGTTGACAAAGAGTACAGCTTATTTTCATAGATAATAATCATTAATATATTTAAAAACTGTACGTGCACAGAAAAAGGCAAATGTTTTGGTCAAGGTCTGTCAGCAGGCCAGCTTGATGTATCTTCAAATGTTTTAGGCACGTTTAAGCCCTGTAGAGAACAACTATGATGAGTAACGCACAGTGCATGATTTGATCATGTTTTTCAGCATCCAACACACTTCAAAGGCCGTCCGGCCACTCGGCAGTACCTGAAGGATGGTATATACAAATGCCCCTGCTGCAAATTCTGTACCAAACATGACTACAAATTCTATTATCATATTGATGATCACCTTAAACATGCAGTGCATCTTGCAGGTAGGGTTGTAGACATGGAAGTAGCTTGTTTTACACCATAACTATGTATAACTACTACATTTTTATGAGTTATTGATTAATGGTTTTGTTTCTGTTTTACAGAGTATGACATCTGCAAATGCAGCCTGCAATGCAGGTCAACTGCACACTTCCACTGTCTCTATTGCACCCGGACAATAATCCGCAAAGACCATGTACCTTCACACTTGAATATCTGCCCCTCCAACAAAATGCTCCTCTCTTCTTCTGCCTCCACTCTTCATCTGGCCTCCACTGTTGCGGCCACCAGTGCTCCACAATCTCCTGCTGCCCCTTCTAAACAGGCCTCCACTGTTGCAGCCACCAGTGCTCCACTATCTCCTGGCAACTCCTCTGAACTGGCCTCCAGCATTGCAGCCATCAGTGCTCCACTATCTCCTGCTGCCCCCTCTGAACTGGCCTCCACTGTTGTAGCCACCAGCACCACGCCATCGCCTGTCTCTGCCTCCCGTGTGCCCTCCAGTGCACCACCACACAAGAGGATTAAAAATGAATCTGTAATGTGTCCATATTGTGGTGTTACAATATACAGGAGGAATGTGAAACTGCACATTCAGAGAAAACATAAGCCCAGAGAAGTAGACATCACAGCAAGTAAGTATTTGAAATCCCAGTCAATAGATTCTAAAAATGCAATATTTTCTGTGGTTAGGTCATTTTCAGGCCCCAGCACCTATGGTGTTACATTTATTCTAATTTTCCTTATTTTCTTAGTTAGTAAAGTAAACCAATATATGATTTAAACCACCAGTAAAGTCAGATGCCAAACTTGCAAAAGATTTCTTTTAAACATCAAAGCTCTTCTTTGTTATTTGTAGACAGTGTGTTGGAACCAGGCGACCTGGAGATGGCGGAATGGCCCGAGACAGCTTTAGAGCCGGATGAGGACTCATTCGACTCATCAGAGAAGACTCTGCTTTCACAAAAGAAGAATAGTGGCACTCCTCAGTTGGAGAGCGGTACTCGCACTCCTATTCTGGATTTATCAAGTGAGTTTTTTAATATTCTATCTTCATCTAGAGTGTGTTGGTTCCTGTTGCCAACACACTCCTCTTGCTCCCAGATGTTAAAGTTTATGACATCACGTTGTATTCCTTTGGCAAGTACATGCCACATATATAATTCTGCAGCTCCTTTTGTAGAGCCAAGAGTGGCACCAGCAAAGAAGAGGAAGCGCCGCGAATCTGATGTGGAACAGCTCATATCCACGATGCAGCAGATGCAAAGGACATGGATGGAGCAGATCCAACAAAGCCATGAGAGGGAAGAACGCCTAGTCAACAGCATTTTGCAAAACAATGCAATAATGGTGTCCACCATAATGGAGGGCATCCGCAGCCTGCGTTCCTCCATGTCACCAAATGTTTCACAGGTACAAAGATTTAGAAGAGATGTCCCTTAAAGGAGGCATCACTAACACTGCACTTATACCCCTTTGCCGTGTTTTCTATACATGAATTGTATTCGAGTAGAGGGATGAACTGTGTGTCACTGGTTCCTTCATATAGATCACAGAGGATGACAGCAGCGCATCTCAAAATTCACCTGCGCTAAGATCCACGGCCTCTCAAACAGATCCCATAGAGAAAAGATTAGTTGGCACTCCACAGCATAATGTCACAAGTACAGGTTTGTAGTCACACAGTTCATGCATGAAATAAGCTCTCACCACTACAACAAATAAACATTTAATTATACAAAATCTCTTTGTGTCTTCTTTCAGTTACTTTCCCAAACACAAGTGTGGTGGCTACATATATTTAGTAAAGAGGTTGTACCATGAAAATTCACTCATTGCAAAAATAAGGCCAATAAAACAAAGGCTGATTCTCTATAGCCACAGCGTTTGGGAAAAACACAGCTGGGTTGTAAGTCCAGCATTCTTAAAACTTTTATCCCCACAATAGACATAGTGCACATAATGCAGAAAATTTCCATTTCATCAATAATGAAACACTATAGGATTATTAAAATGAGCTCCAGAATGTCTTATGAGAAGAGCCACATTCAACAGAGATGAAGTTTAAAATAGGTCTGTTATGACAGGAAGTACTGTACATGCCAGTTAAGCATGTTGAAAATGTGATTTGCAGTTGGTTTGAATGTATTTTTTTTTTCATATTGAGCACTTGAATTTATTAGCTGTTGACTTACTATTCCTACTTTCCAACATCTTGAAAATCATTTATATATATTCACACATAGGTGGACGCTCAGTCTGAAAGCCAGTTAACTGAAAATTGTCCACATAACTTATCCTCAAGTTGTATTTTCAAGGCTTTAACAAATTCTGCTTGAAATATATTTTTTCCTTTTAGTTATTTAAACTGGAGTATAGTATATGTGTCCTAAAATAAAGGATGCGATACTTTCTACACAGCATTTTCAGGAGACGGGTTCACTAAAAGCAGAACCACTAAATTCTGATGAATATCTCTCATGTCAGGATTCGACGAAATTTACATTCCAGAAACTAACAATTTTTTTAAAAATTTTTTCAAAAGAACTGTGATGTAACAAAACACAAGAATGAATCTGACCTGGTACTCCTGCTTGTATCCATGGGGAAATGTCTGTGCCTTCACCATTCGTCTCCAGTTTGGTTGTGTTAATGGGCGCCAGAAGTTTGACCACCTCCTCCATCACCTGATAATGTGGATGCAGCAACATGCCTTTTTCAATACATGCTCAATGACATTGAGTTAAGAGCTGTTCAGACATGATGCACCACTATTTCATTTACATAACTAACTACAAAGAGTCATTTCTGCCAATTTCAACGCAACTTATGGTTAAGAAGTCGAATATATCAAGTTTTTAATATATAACTAGTGTGGGACAAGTGTTGAAAACATAGAGAAAAACCATCCTGTATAGCATTGTCACAATAAAGCAAATGGAAAAAAGATCAATTATCCAATCATTATGGTGTACAGCGTACAATGTACAACAGAGTAAGAGGTTCTAAATTTGTGGGTTTTTTATAGTCAAAGTTTGACCTTTACACTCACTTTTTTGGCCTTGTCATTACCAGTAAACTGGAGAGCCACTGGGGTGAACGTCCCCAAGTCAGACTCCATAACAAGGTCAAAGTTAGAAATGTTCACCTGTGTTGAGAAAGCACAACAGAAACCCAGCAAATGTAACACAACAACAAAAAATAAAACAATGAAAGTCCAAAAACTCAAACACATCAGCAAGCCTAAAAATGAAAATAAAAATTCCAATACAAACTATACAAATACAGCATTTTAATGGCATTAACAGGTGTCGGTTCACCCCTACTTTAGGCCGTTTGTGCACTCAAACAGCCACTAGGAGCTGCTGTAAGGTAAGAACCCCATCAGCCACTTTTCTCCAAAGTGGACTTATCTGGTTCTTACTTTGGAGAGTGACGGTACACTGGTGAAAAATGCACTCTTTCATGGACAAAAGAGCACTAACCCCTGAATCTCTGGTTTTGAGAATATAGTTTATTATGGGTCAGAGCCTGGTTGGCGGCCAAAACTCTAAAGAGGGAAACTGTGGACTGGACTGTTCTGGGAGCGAGCCAAGGCCTCTCCTGTTTGCTGGAAGTACATTTCCACACTCCGTCATGGCTTTCACAATGCCCCTGACCCTTCCCGCTTCTTATTAGGGGGGGAGATATTTGCTTTATGACCCTCTATTTTGGTAAGTGCCACAGTGCAGACTGTAACAGTACCTTATGGAGGTTGTAGTATTGCTGTGCTCCAACTCCACCCTGCTCCTCTGCTGTCCACAGCACTGCTCGTAAGGTTCTCCTGGGGTGTAAGCCTACAAGAAGGTAAAGACAAATTAATGTAGTTATTGGTCTACTTCAATGTTATACTCCATTCTCCCTCTAATTTGGGCAATAAACGCTTTCTGCTCTTAGCCAATGGTACCTCATGTCAAATTGGCTGTATGAATACGTTTGCGTTTGAATGGTGGTCTGTGTAAGCCACAGCCACATCATAAGGAAGCGAAAGGTAACCATTACTCTCAGGAGTAAATGTTACAGCTATAGAGGTGTCAGCCAGTTTTGGTTTTAAAGGTCGACGTTTTAGGATTTCTGTCTGCTGTCCGACAGTGTGGAGAGAGAGAGTTTGGTTGGTCAGTGACACTGGGTTAAAAAAAATCAACATCAAGGGCAAAGCAATTTTGAAACAACTGTACCCATCAAAACTTCTAAAAATTACTCCTAAATTACAGTTGAATATCTTTGTAAAGCAGCCTCAGCTGATCCCTGGCATATAATCATATTCATATTTCCAAGGGAAAAAAAGCTCTCCTGAGCTCAAGGTTCCCCTTTAGAATTAGACTTTTAAAGCATTTTTCCTCCTAAAGCCAAAAGCAGCCACCGCAGTCTGTGAGGGGGGGGGCATTCCTCATCAACCAGAAGTTGGTGGATGAGCAGAGATTTAGATTGGCATCAGTGTCTCCATACAGAATGGAATAGAAGGAAGTACAGGAACTGGTGAAAGCCGAAACATCGGCTAAATGTTTAAACTCGCAGCTGTTTACCACTCTACCAGTTCCTAAAGTAAACACGTGTGCGTTCTTCTCGTATTTCCCTGTGTGCTGCAGATGTGCGTCTGTGTATTACCTAAGTCTTTGATGAGTGACAGCGCTTCCCAGGAAATCATTGCTCCACCTCCATCATCCATAGCGCCCTGGCCCACATCCCAGCTGTCCAAATGACCGCTCAGTAAGACAACCTAAGGGATTGTTGAGATAAAGAGTAAACGCAGAGAAAAACTACTGAGGGGGGTTGGTGGGACAGTTTACTGAAATTCATAAAAAGGGAACTTCGACCATTTTAGATAACACTCTCCTGTGTCTATTTTATTGAAAATATACTCATTCTCTTAATTAAAGAAAAAAAACATCAAATGTTATTTAAAGATCCAAATGACAAAGGCTTTAATCCATGAATCTGTAAGGAAGGGGAGACTCTTGAAAAAACATGATAACGGAAAGGGTAAGCACACAGTTCCGAGTGTTATGGCCTCTGCCAGGAATTTAAGGGGGGACGAATTCCTGTCAGTGGGATGACTGACCTAATGCTCCAGGTTAGAAAAAAAAAATCAGACTAGAAAGAACTCTGGACAAGCAAAGCCAGTGGTCAAACATCCTTTTAAAAGCAAAAAATAAGTTGCACAATGCTAGAAGTTTTTTTTTTCGGAGCTAGAATGTGTTACCAGCAAACAAGCGTATAATACCATAATCCCACGCAAACAAAGTCTATTTCCTGAACAGATTTCTTTAAGTACAGAGACACAAATGACTCTATGCCAACATTCTGGTGTCTATCTTGCTGTCTCTCCTGAAAGGCCCAATCTACTCTGACTGGCCAAATTTAGGCCAGGAGTGTTAGAATAGTCACCAGTCAAGCATGAGGGAAATGTGTTTAACGGTGATGACAAATGCAGGAGAAAATGTAAGTGATTCAGACTGTTTGCGAAAGTTAATTCTGTGTGAAATAACTTAACTCTGTTTACTATAGACTATCAGTCACTTTGAAGAGCTTTTGTATGCACAGAAAGATTTTAGAACACACCAAAGAACAGTGAAAAAAGCAATAATAATAATGTAATAGTTCTCTTGGAAATAATAATTTATTACTCTTTTGAAGTTTTAATGTTACGGAAACGTTCAAAGACATTTTAATTTTAAAAGAAAGGCGAGATGAGAGGAGGCTGAGTGGGTGGAGAAAAAACTCCAAGCAAGTCAGCAATCTCTGAAAGGCAAGAAATGACTCACGGAATCTCAAATGTACAGTTCTGAGGAACAGAGACCCTGCCAGCCACACCATGCATTTCATTTCCCTCTGCGACAATGACAACATACGCTCTGAGATCAGAGGACCTGCGGGTCGTCTTGGACTGGACGGGTATTACGTCATGTCTAACAAGCACCTCCATCCAAGTTTTCCTGTCAGGCTCTCTGGGGAGCTTTCTTTAGCACTTTTATCACTGTGAAAGAAAACGAAAAGGCCAAAAACTTCCACTGCCGCACTTCTCTATTTTAGCTGATTTTCAATCCGACATGTGAAAATGGAAATGGTTGATCAGATAGAGGCAACAATCAGAGGCGTTAAGCCTCCCTAGTTCTTATCTTCCAGGAAAAACCTGATGGCTGCGCAGTGATTCATCTCTCTGTTTCATTGTCTGATCCCTTTCAGCATGTGCATCTATGTGCCCACATAAAAGTCCATGTGCCCTCCAGCTGAGCGAGCCTCTCGTCTCACCAATTTCATGTGCAACGTAATAGCTGTGCTGTAAAGCCGTGTGACGGAAATCAATATATGTGTAATCAATTTGTTCAGTGCTATCGGGATTTTCCTTTAGCTATTATATTTTAGCCAGGAAATTCTCCCATCTGCATGAACGTGTTATGTCTTGAAGACTCTGGACTACGTGTATATCTGCAGCAGCCCTTTATCTGCTCATCAGGTTCTACCTGTTAGACATATTTGAATTGTTATCAATGTATTTAAAAATAAAACTGTGTGGTACCATACTGCATAGCTGCTAGCTGGGCCACCTCATGTGTTTAAGGCTTTATATAAATATCTTTATAAGGCTTCTGGATATCCTTCACGAAACGTCAAGGAATCAAATCCTTCTCAATTTCTTCTCTTTACTTCCAGCCAAGTTAGAGTCTGCATTCCATCTGACTCCAACATTTCATACAATTAAGTTAAATGATTGCAGGTGGATGGTTTGGCACCAGTTAAAAAATGAGAGTAGAAAAAGTTTTTCTAATTTCTTGAGCAGGAATAAATAATCATACAAATGGCTGGAGTGGGAATTCCAGTTCACAAAAAAAGAAATTGTTTACATAGAGAAAAAACCTCTCCCTGTTAGCAGAGGTTATTTTCCACTGACATCTGTTGTCGTATCAACAATCAGGAAGTCCAGGACACACCGTTCTCCACTTATAAAAACTTCAAACTCAGGCAGAAATGCGTGAAAAAGTATTTAGGACAAAACAAGTGAATTCTCATTGCTACTCTCCAGCTAATTAATCTTCAACATCCAGCATAAATGACGACGTTTAACACCAACCCTGAAAGTGAGCTGAGGGCGTGCGGTGTGATGGTATACAGAGATAAACGAGACATAAACAGACGTGCCGATACATGTGAGGAGTGAGCTGCTGCTACCTGATCAGGGTACTGCCAGCCTCTAATCTCCGCCACTGTGTTAAAAGAGTCGGCATCTGGCAACGTCTTCGCTCCCATTGTGAGTCGAACCACAATCTTCTGTCCCCTCTGAGCCATTCGCCACATCAGCTCAGCATCCTCCACCGTAATACAGGCTGTAGGGATGCGCTTCACTCCTCCTTCATAAACCTGCCAACCTGTGTGGGGACTAAGGCAAAGACAGGAAGTATTACTGTGGACTAAACTGAAAGCGCGTGAGGCTGTGTGCAGACCAATTGACACGTACCTGTTAATGGAGAAGGGGGTGACGGATCGAATGAGGGAGGCCACAGCTCCCACTTTGGCTGCCTCTGAGGCACCAAAAGCCCGGTAAGCCACCGTCTCCTCGTAGCTGACAAACGGCTGGTTAAAGACCACAATCTTCCCCGCAGCCTCGCTGGCTCTGCGCTTCAGTTCCTCAAAAGAGCGAACCACCAGCACCTCAGCCTCAATCCCTGAAAACACAACAGTTAGGCACCGTGCAGCGTAAACACAGACCTGTGTTCCCGGTCAGACGCTCACCCTCGGGAGGCGTTCCCACACTGCTGCCCAGCCCCAGTACAGCCAGGCTCTTGTTCCTGGGCCAGATCATGTCTGCGCCCTCCTTCCCTCTGACCCAGTGAGGGATTTTGACTGGTTCTGAAGAAGGGTAGCACAGAATGACACGCAAACCACACACCAAAGACCACTGAAAGGGGTTTGTGTAGCCTCAATGTCTCACACACGGTTTCTATCTCAACCACACTCACCCAGATGCACGTCTAAGCCGTCCTGCGTCATGGCGCTGTACATGTACTTAATGGCCAGGTCCAGGCTGTGGGAGCCGCTGACGCGGCTTCCTATGGCGTCGGTGAACTCGGCCAGACGCCGGTACGAGCGGTTCTGGGCAGTACCGGACACGGCCAGCTCAATGATCCGTTTGGCAATGTCAGCATAACCGGCAACCTCCGATGCCACGTCTGAAGCTGCGTTCAGAGAGGAAGAAGGGGTTAACGCAGAGTTTTTCACACTGGACGTCTTTTAAAGGATGCATCAGAAAAAGAAACACCAATAGTTAACAAACACAAAAGGTACCAAAAACTAATACACATGCATTTCAGTCCATGGGCTACGTTGTGCATGGATGCACAACATTCAAAAAGCAACAGAACAGCAAGTAAACCCATCAAAAAGGTAGGGAATCAGAAAAATGTCCAACTGCTATCAAATGAAAAAACACCTCAGTGATAGCTGAGCTACACTCATAACAGGGTCATCTCACATCAGCCAAGGATAAATAAAGCTTCACTTTGACGTTCCAAAACCAAATCTATTATATTCCCTTTTCCACTAGATCTGAGTGGATATAAGAGCAGCCTGAACAAAGCATGCAGGCTCTTGGTAGAGTTAAAGCCACTTTAAAGGGATGCTTCAGATATCTATGGTACAAGGGTCCCGGGCCTTTCGTCCCCAAAACAAACAAAAACAAACAATGCAATAAAAAAAAGTGATCTGTTTGCAGGACTTTATTGTGCTCCTCACATCTTTTAGAAGTTGGACTGGCTGCAGAACCAGTGACGGATGTGGAGCTCACGTATCGAGCCGGCGGCTGTGGATGGCTGTCACACACACGTGACAACGTGACAAATATCAAGAGTGGAATGAGGAGAGACGCTCTCTCCTGCAGAGCCATCTGCAAACACAAATGTGAGTATGGTTATGGAACGGGTCCCAGAATTGACCCCACACTGCCACACAATCGTTACTCAGTACTCGTTGCGACATCACCCCCTTTACTGTCCTGTTCTGGGGGCCAGCACACACTTTTACTCTCAGACAGGAAGTGTTTGACCGTGGATGTGCGTCTAAAACAAACGAGCCCCCGCAAATACAAACCTTTAAAAGTGGTCCTTGGATTATCCTAGACGCGAAAAAGGCTTAGGAAAAGGAAGAGGTAAAGCCAGTACGCCGCAAAGACTTCGAACCTTACATCACATTTCCGTGTTTTTGATAGCAAACGAAGACTTCCGGTGGGAGCGTTTTCACAATAAAAACACCGTCTGAAGTTACCTTTTCTGTTATGACATTTTCTTCAAACTAAATGTTGTATCATAAATACCACAGATACGTGTGTCATCACAAAACACACACCAGCTGGGTCACCTAAAAAATATCTGAAAGAATGAACGATGAACTACATTAAGACGTTTTATACTACGTTTGGCATTTACATTTTGAGCTTAACTGGAAGAAGAACCCCGGGAAAACATCTGCTGTTTACTCAGTGGCTCAGATTGTGTATTTGGCTCCGTTCTTTCCAACACAGTGGCTTTTTCCTCCCTCTCTCTCTCTCTCTCTCTCTCTCTCTCTCTCTCTCTCTCTCTCTC
>JABUIW010000019.1:10352418-10453072 GCA_013363375.1 Menidia beryllina
ATTACATTTGTCAGCAAAGGCTAGGAGGCCTGTTTTTTCTGTTTCTGCAGTACTGTACAAACAGGTAGAGCAACAAAGAAAGATTTATAGAAAAGTGAGAACGAAAAGGGGTCAGCCGAAGGGCAGAAACCAAACAGATTTTTTTATTTCATTACAGCACAGCACTCACCAGTGGAATGCTGCGTTTGTTCTTTCATCTCCTGTTGTTTTAAATGAAAATCAGCCTCAGACAAGATGACATCCTAATCCAGTTCCTCAAAAGTATATAGAAGAAAAGTGGCTTTATTACAAACATTCTAACAATCACATCCCTGCATTTATATTCACATGTGAATAATAAGATAACTTCAATCCACTATGTCTGTGCAGAATGCATAATAACATATTTTGGTATTTGAATCATAGAATGTAATGCAATACACGCCTATTCACTTAATTGCTTATTCATTTTCATGATAACACATATCTTAGTTGGGTTACTTTTGCATTTGTTTTGCAAGTCTTTGACTAGTATCCAATGGCATGCGGTTTAGTGGTAATATTTCATGTCTAAATTAAGGATCCTGGTACTTCCTTCACCACTTATAATATTACCATGCACAGGCCTTACTCTTGTAAACATCTTTAGCTGACATAATAATGCCTGTGCTTGGAATGTATTGTATCCACACAGTAGAAAACACGGCATTTATCTGCCCACATCCCAGTCTGTGGTTTTCATCCCCCATTTTTCTTTACCACTAATCTGCATTCCTTTGCAGTCTCTGCAGTGCTTTCCACTCTAAATGTCCCACCCATATCAGATTAACTTGGTTTCTTACACATTAGAACCACTTGCACAATATCAGGTACTTATGCACAGATTGTTATCTGTGAACTGTTATTTGCTTTTGCCATAATGAATCTCTCCGCCTTTTGTGAGGCACCTCGGTCATATGTACGCTGCTTTCTGCATCGTCAGCTCTTGGAAAACATCTGACCATTTGGCTCAGTCCAAATACAGCTCACTTGGTTTAACACGGTGGTTTGAAAACCTTTTTTTCTTTCTCTCTCTCTCTCTTGGGATTACATTGGTTAGAGAAAGCGGAGAGGCGTTTTTTTTCTTTTTCTGCAATACTGTGCAAATAGGTAGAACAAAAAAGAAAGATATATAGAAAAGTGAGAATGAAAAGGGGTCAACAGCAGGGCAGAAACCAAACAGCATCAACGTGTTGAATATGAGAACACACACTGTTCAGTCAACACATTTGTGTTGATGAAGAATGTATGAGAGCAAAACATGTCATGTGTGCCCTCACTTTGGATAGATCCTCAGAGCAAATGAAACAAATACAGACACTTTAATCTCTGAATCAAAGCCAAATCTTTTATTCAGTAGTGAAGCTCCAAAGATACACCAGCAACGTCAGCAACACGGTTGCCACCCTAAGACGCCTCTCTACACAAAGGTTGTGTTGCATTGATGTTGATCACTGCTGTGTAAGTTTATCTAATGTAATCAAGGCTTCAATCTATTCATATTCAACAGTAAAACAATAGTTGCACTTTGCCTAGAAAGAACTTTATCAAATGCATTCATATGAGAGAAAGCATTTTAGATAACCAATAATAAAGTTGAAAACAGATAGAACAAACCTTGTCAATTGTGCTAAACATGGTTATAATTGCTTATAAAAAAGCTTGGGCACAAAGCATAGAATAGGATTCTGTACAACACTACATATCCTAATTATCACTGTCATATTGTCCTGGTTTCTAATCTAAGTGAGTATAAGTTAATCTATATAAATTATAGTGTAACATACATTCTGTATAAACTCAGAAATCCCAGTATTTGTGGGTTACTGCGTAACACTTGCTGGTTTGCCAGTGAGCATTAACCCATCGTCTTTAACCCCTGATGGGTCCGGTTCATGCAAACAGAAAGTTTCCTAAATCCCTCTGGTGCATTGACATTTAGCCCAGAACAAACAGCTGTGACCCCTTGCAGCTCAAAGTTCTGTCTGAATAAGGAATCTGCAAATGGAAGTGCATGAAAGCACTGTGAGGCTGCAAGTGCTCACCACGCGTCACGTTAACAGTAAGCCTCAGTGTGTCGGTGACCACCTCTTCCTGTTTACTCCATCCCATTTGCATTTAATATCACGAAGCTTTTAAAGTGTACTTTCTACAACTAAAAAAATAAAAAAATAAATCACTGATGAACTTTGACAAAGTGTTTGATAAAACTATATAAAGGTTTGAAATGAAAAGTTTTTAGGTGATCATTTATAACTTTCATTCTTTACTCTACTGCTATATTCGGTCATGCTGATAACCAAGGCCAATTTAAAAATGGTAGTGAGCTTTGCAAAAATAAAGAAATTCTGCCTCAGTAAGAAGCACCAGTTGTAAAACAGTCCTTTCTGACATGTTATAGGCAATAGGCAGCTAGTTAAAATCCACACACATGGCAAATTTCTAAAATCTATTATCAAAATATATCTTCAGAAGGGTGTTTATATGCTTTTAAAAAGGGAATGCCACCGTTTTGTCACTGCTACTGACTGTGTTCTACATCCTGCAGCACCCCCAATTCTTATGGATGTTTGAGGTAACGTCTGAAAACCAGGGAGTACTTCTTTAAAATCTATTTACACAAAGACTAAATGATTAAACAGAAAATTCTGGTTGTCGCTGACTGCATTTTTAACCCCGCTGCGTAAACTGACACTGTGCATTGTAAGAAAAACTAAATGCCATCGCTGTCCCTTTTACTTCAAACCCACTATTACAGCTGTGTGCAGTAGACGGTCTGAATGGAATGTGCTTTGGCTTTGGCCAGAAAACACTGGTCACTTCTTCGGGTTCTGAATTATAGTCATTAGCTTTGGCTTCACCTGTTCCATGTGCCTGCAGAAAGCAGTCACCAAATAAAATAATCCTGAAAATATTACTAATGTTAAGATGTGTGCCTGAGGTACTTTCACCAAGCCTACAGACGCAGCCACACAACCGCAATTTCATTAAATCTGGCTTAATGAAATGTAATCTCAAAACATCAAAAACACCTTTAAAAAGCTATGCAAATTATTTTCATTACACAAATAAAGCACATTTATATTTGGTCAGTTCTAGAAGTATCAAATATCTGAGAAAACGCACATTTGTACCTGCCGAGTAACAAAAATCTCCCCTTGCAATATTAGACAGCATATGAAAACACTTGTTGCACACTTGTATTCATTACAGCAAAAAAACAAAACAAAACGCAGATGACAAAATGAAATGTAACACACGCAGCTGTTAACAGGCAGAGCAAACATGACCTCACAGAGAAAATGGATTCAGCTTTATAAGGCCCTTCATAATAATACTCCTGGATCTAGTACCATTCATAGCAAAAGCACCCCACTAAAATATTACAGGTGACCCATTCATGTTACTGTCAAACCTCTAAGCTGTTAAGTTGAGATGGTCTCTTTAGCTGCAGATCCTTTAAAAAGGAATAATCAATTTCAGTGTGGTTCAACTTTGAAATATTTAGTGGGTCTAAAGGCACAGTGTTATCAGAGGTTACAGTTTGCACCTTTACAAGCACTACGACAGCTTTGATACATTGTGACAATAGAGAAAAGATTCCTTTAATATAATGCAGAAAATGTCTTTCCCTGACAGGAAATGACACGGATACTTTATAGCTGTCTTGTTTTGTTTCATTATGACTGTTTCTGCACAAAAGCTAAACATTATGTAGAGCAAAAGATAAAAAGGTGGCAGAAGACAAAGGCGGGAATGATGAAAAATTACTTCAAACTTCATCAAAAGGAATCTTATGCAGTTGTTTAGATCCATTTTCTATCCTGATTGGCAGAAGAAAAATCCTGCTACAGAGTCTCTCTGCGGGTCAGTTCAGGCGTAGAACTCCTTGGTAGGCGCTTTGTGATATGCTGTTGCAGAAAGTTTGGTGTCTCCCAGGTCATAGCTTCCTTCATCCTTCTTCTTCATGCGGTAAGCGAGGAGGAGAAGAAGGAAAACGGCAAAGAGGAAGCCCACCACTCCACATGCTATCACAGCTGGAGAGGACAATGGATAAAAATAACAAAACCAATTTAGTTTTGAAGAAAAAAAGATAAAGTTTATAAGAAAAAAAGGCAATGAAATCTTTCCTTACCTGCCAGAACATCTGTCCTCTCCCACAAGTTCTCAGAAGTCACCTCCTCTGGAGTGCCAGCCTTATGAAATCTGTTGCCATTACCTCCACTGGCAAAAACTTCTTTTTCAACTACTTCATTCAGCTCTACGTCTTCTGGTGTAATCTCCCAAGCATCCTGATCTCTTTCGTCATCAGCATAGGGGGTTACAGCGCTGCTGTACTCAGGGGCTTTGGTTTCAAAAGGAGCTTCGCTTTCAAAAGGAGCTATGGTGCTGGGACTGGACATGTCCAATAGGCTGCTTGATGTAGGGCTTGTGTCCAGCATCTGGAAGGATATGTGAATTTAGAAAATAACATTAAGCACGTGATAAAAAATATTTAAAAAAAAAAAAGAATTAAAAAAACAGACAGGCATTCCCTGTTAAATATGCTCCAGAACTAAATTTAGACAAAAAAATAGAAAAATACAGTCGGCACTCCAAGGTTATTAGGCTTGTCACTTCCTCCTAAGTGCTGTCCATACGTGGGGAATTATTATCAAATCTAAATCATGAGAATAGAATTTACAAATATAATTGAATTTGTCACAAGCTTTTGAAAGAACCACCACATGAGCAGTCTTACCCTTCACAGAGCATCATACTTGCCATTTAAAAGCAGAATCCTAAAGATATTTAACTTCTCTGTAAGAACTTGGAAGGAAAACAAAGTGTCCCTTTACCTCTTGACTCCTGCCCTCTGTTGACAGTGCTGTACTCTGGCTGCCTGACACCGTGGTTTCCGTGGAGACTGCTGTTGGCTGAGGTTGGAGCGGCTGCACTTCTTTGGAGAAGGAATTTCCAGAGAAGTTGAAGAACTTTGTGATTATTTCCTCTTCATCCAGAGCTGAGGTAGAAGAAACATGAATATGAATTAAGAAATTTTCTACATTTTGAGGAGAGAAGCTAAAATGTCGCTGAATGAGTTTTCTACAAGAAAACATTCACCAAATGTTGAGACAGACATTTCTTGTAGTGCCTACAATACAGGTGAGTCATTGATAGTACTGGCAAGAATTATCTGATATTTCCAGACTTCCAATAAATCTTCACTTGGTTTACAACACATCACCTCAGGACAAACATCTGGCTCACTGAGAGTGCTTCTGTGTCTCAATGAACAAGCAGTAGCATGTGTGGTACATACACCTCATTTATCTGCATACTGTACGTACATGAGCGGACTAAATTACATTATTCTTAGAGTAAAGGTTTCCCCTTTGATTAGTAAAAGGGTAAAGATTACCAAAAAAAGCCTTAATTACCATGAAGAACTGCAATAACATGGCTGCAATTTTAAAATGTGTTATCTAAGAAAACACAGCCACCGTAAAACCCCCATTTGGAGTGGTATTCAAAAATTCAAAAATTCCATATTTTCACAGACCTTTTCAAACATCCCCTGCACATATTTCAATCATTATGAAAAACAAAACACAAACAAACAAACACACAAACGAAGATTATGAAAATAAAAGTCTATTTACACCCATCTCCAGAGCCAGAGCCAGACCCATCATCATCCCCATCTTCATCATCAACAGGGAGGTCCCCTGATGCTTGGTCTTCTATATACAAGTCATACGAGCCATCGTCATTGGTTGTCTTGGCCGGGGTAAAGCTATAGAACTGCAAGGCAAAGAAAAAAAAATCATCATTCAAATTGAGAAGAAAAACTAACACGGCAAAAAAACAGGGAAGGGGAGACGAAACCATAAATTCACACTTGTTGAATTCCTTCCTCTAATTGAAGCCATGTGAATGTCTCTGCAGGTCTGGAGTAAAACAATACCTCTCACAACCAATGATGTAAGCTCGCCAAATATGCTGCAGAGTGTATGGCCGTTTGCGGTGGAAACCAGTGCATACTGCATCCACAATACTGTATGCACGGTGGATCCAAGCTACATTCATGCTCATTTGGTGGGGTGGCAGTAATGCGCAATACATTACAAAGCCAGATAGCAAAGATCTAAGCAGTTCTGAGAGGAGGAGGAGGAGGGGTTAGATAAAGAAGCTTCAAAGACAACACACACAGAAAAGAGTGCTGCAGCTCTGGAAAACCTCCCACTAACCCAAACACTACAGAGAGAAGAGAGGTGAAAACCCAAGCCCCTCTTCTCTCTACATCTTAAGCCGAGTCAGAGAGGAGGTCATTTAACAAACGCCTAAAGCCAATAAGAAAAACAAAAATTGAGGTCTGATAATGACCAAAAACAGAAGGAGAGGGATCACATGAAGGTGGTGTTAAGACAGAGTGGGACACACACACGCACATGGATGAATATGGCCCATTGAGACTTGAAGTATGTCTGGTATGTATACTATGCTTTCACTAACACAGGTGCTGAGAGTTAGTAAGGAGAGACTGGAGAAAGGAAGGGAAGGAGAGAGACAGAGATACCTCTGTGTGCGTCTAATAAAACAGGTGTTGGAGACAAAGAAGAAGGCGTGTAACAAGGTGAAACTTTCTGCCTAACGGCAATAAATATTAACCGCTTTGGAGAAGTCAGTGTATTGATGATATATTGAATTAAAGGGCCTTCTGTTGTCAATACCAGTTCTCTTTAATAGCAGCTCACTATTGGTCATCAGATACATAGAACAAATGAGTAAACACTCAGACAAGTTGGTCATTTGAACATACATCATGTACTTGTCCAGTAAATACTTGACTCCGTTCCATTGTGTGGTCTAGAAGACTATAACATTACAAGAACCCCTATTGGAACATCAACTGGAAGATTCAAACTGTGAGGACATAAGCTGACAGCATTTCTTTCTAAAGACAGCAGAATGTCGTAATATCACGACCGACTAAAATAGCAGGGGAGTCTCTGTTCCCGCCATCTACATCCAGGGATTACAAAACCAGATGCCGGGCCTGTCAGAACCAAACACTCAAGCATTAATACACTAATACCTGAAATTGGTAAAAGATGCACACAAGCCATCTATTTGCATTTAAAGATTTAAGCTTCTTTATATTTAGATTTTGGGTATATTGCCACAGAGAGCTGGATGCTCTAGTTTCAGCTAGCTTCAGTTGCCCTTCAGAAACTCCTATGAGGGCTGCAGGATTCTCTCATAAAGACAGAGCTAGTCAGAATACTGCCTCAGGTGGTGTTGAACTGACACTTTCCCTTTCTAACCTCCTTGCCATTTTGAAAAGTTAAAATCTTCATCAGCATGTGAGGGAATACAGTCTGTAATCAATAATATGAAGTATGGAAGATGAAAAAATATCACACAAAGAAGAACTTCGAATTTTAAAAAACATAGTAAAGATGGTTGACAATTCTTCACAAAACCCAACACAGCTTACTATCCTACAGGGGATACTTTTTCCTCAGATTGAATCATTAACATATGTTTAGTTGGAGAAAAAAGTTGTGTTTTAACAAAAAGTGAGATATCATAAAACTAAAAGTATCAAAAGTCCTTATTTGTGCAGCCCCTGAGACAGAGATGAGATCTGCAACATGGAAGACAACACAAAGGGCGCCAACATCTGGAAAACATACAAATGCAACTACACCCCACACGCACAGATACCGAGCATATACAAAAATGTGGTATCCTTATGTTTTGTCATGGAGACCGTTTACTGGAAACAGCTGGATCAGACGGGTACAATTCTATAGACACATGACAAAAAAAGAGTCCCAGAAACAAACACCATTAAATGCACACGCCCATTTTAAACAAAAACAGAATGGAATGAAAATCTCAAACAATAATTTGTTTCTGACCAAACATGGAAAGCATTTGAGATATTTTACTCATTCCTGAAAGATAATAGCTGATGTTTAATACATCACTTAAAGTAGGAACAGGGAAAAGAAGGAAGCCTTGAAAAGAAATAGATGGAGGGACATGTTAAAAACTAACTGGGTAGGCTGGCAACACGTCAGTAACATGATTTTGGAGTTAATAGCACACCTTGGAGAAGCAGAGTTTCAGAGGTTAAGCTAGACAGAAACTAAGAACTGCATTAAAAAGCATGATTGATTATGTCATTTAAAAGGAAAAATAGGATCAATGTATTATCTCAGACATGCTGAACAACAATTTTGCAAAGATGAGGACATACGTAAACATTGCTATCTTTTCTGGGATTAAACTTATTTTAAAATATAACAGGCAAAACAGCTTAGCTTAAAACATTTTTTGGAAATAAATCCAGGCGGTTAGAAACCCATATCAGAATGTAACAGTAGTATATCTTTGCCATTAAATTCCAGATGAATTTGACTATTTTGATCAAATAGGAATATTATTAAAATAATAGATTTTTCTCCTGCAGAAAAAAAACAAAGACTGGAAGATTACTTGCATAACTAGCAAACACAATATCAACTAATCTTTTTCGCTCCTGTTGTGAGCAGGGCTGACAGATATTTTGCCGATGAGTTGGACACCAGTAAGAGAACACTGGGGTCAAGAGCAAGGTTGTGTAATAAATTAAGCACACACAGACACACACACACACAAACTGGCACTATCATCTACAAAGCCAGAGCCACAGTGCACAATGCAATGTAAAATGGATGTGTGCCTAACAAACACATCGAGCCAAAAAATGTTTGACCCCTAAACATCGAGATATGTCACGTTTTTTTAACGGTCGCCGTGTCTCTGGAACATCTGATACTGAAGGAAACAGAGAATTTCTGATACAGCTCAGCAGGTCACAGTTTTTGATAAGGAAGCCTCTCTGCAAACATCCACATGTGACACAATATCTACTTCTGTCCGACACGTGGATGATGTTAAGTAGTCTTCCGCACAGATTGTGGCAATTTGAAACTGCTGACCCCAAACTAAAAGTCCCAGTCTGCACCATTTAAGACAAATGTCGTGTAATGTAGTCAGTTGTGTGCTGATCAAAGAATGGTAGCCTGCAGGAGAGCTGATAAGACAGAATGCACCAAAATGTAGTTTCCAGTTTCTAACAGCAAAAAGATTTTAAAGACAACTGATACAATATTCCACCATTAAAATATGAGGCAGGAAGTCAGAGAGCCTAAAATCCATTGCAAGGATGCATTCTCAAAGCTACACAGATATGCACTGAGCCCTTATCCCACTTCCCAATGTTATGACTAAAGTTAAGAAGTGAGAGTCTGAAACTTCAGGAAAGCTCAGCTGCTTAACAAACCTACGCAGCAGTAAACATGTATTCAAGGAAACTGTGTCTGTAGAGTAGTTTTGCCACCATATGCGTTTTGGTAATGTTCCTTAAAGGCACCATGAAAACCATCATAAATAATACTGTGATGAGTTGTCACCCTCTTCCTCATGCCTTTTGTGGTCGGATGGAAACTGCGTGTATCCCACGTAGTTGCGTGCGTGCCTGGACAGGCTCTGTGGGACTCACTGTGAGTCATCCATCCAGAAAATGACACAACTACCAGCCCGCAAGCTGTCACAGGCGCCAATCCCATTTCAACATTCGTCTTTCAGATGTGAGCACCATCGCTGCTGACTAACCGACAATTGCACACTCACCTCAGCCCCACTAAGAGAAAGACAGTTTAGATATGCGATGCGACCCATCACGCCCAGCAATTTAGGGCTGGAAGCAGCACGGGAAGCACGGGGCAAAGAGACATCCAAGCAGGGAGGCAAATTAGCCAGAGCCACAAACTTCATTCTAGCAGAATAAGAAAGTGGGTGGTATATTTTAGACAAGAAAAAGTAGACACTTACAATTAAGTGGTGAATTTAAATATCTATCTGTGTTTGGCATGTGGATATTTGCATTTCAAAAATTAAAAGTAAATCCTACCCTGACTGTTAGCATGTGGGCATACATTGTCTCCATTTGGGACGATGATATATGTTTCAGCTAAGCAGAATGTAGCAATTATAGAACAGATGGGATCTTAAAGCAGGAAAAAAGTAATATAAATGAAAAAGTCAAATGGTAAAGAAGTACTTAAATTCTCTCAGCCCCATTTAGTGTCTGCTCTTTGCAGTTCTACACACTGGCACAATCTCAGGTTTCATTTCTCTGCCTTTCACAACTTGCACTCCTTGGATCTGTAACATTCACTTCTCTTGTGCTGGTGAAGTTCCTTGGCTCTCATTTGGAATTTTTACAGTCAATAAGTCGCACCAAAAGGATATATTTTCATGTTTGTGACAGTGAACAAATCCCCCTTGAGTCTCTCATTTCCAGGTGTTTCCCCCCCTTTTTTTTACTAATAGAAACTGAAGAGGAAAGAAAGGGTGGAAGTTATCTGGTTTTAAGTTAGGACAGATTTGTCATTTCAGCCATAGGGCTATTATGATTCATGGCAATTGTAAGATTAACGTTGGATATTGATCACTTTTCAGAATCTGTGTTTTGCGAGTAAGCCCCAAGTCCCGCACAGATGACTGATCCAGACCAGGTCTGGATGTGAAAGCTGTGAGCGAGATGATTACCAGACTTGTGAATCTGACACCAAATGGACGCTTGAAATTGGCTTAAACCACAGCGCTTTGCAGACTATCAGCAAACCCTGAACAGTGAAATATCTATTTAGTAATCGCTGCTGGATCCGGAGATAAAAGTTTAATATGCTAAACTGGCTCTCGTGTCATATTTAGCCGACCCTTCACACGCATGTGCTCGTGCAAACAGACTAATGTAACCCCTAAAGGGCGACAAGGCAGTAACTGTTGGGAAAATACACTAAGTCCCCTATCAGGTTATAAGCCGAACGCTTCAGGGAAATTTACAAACAATAACACCGAACACTTAGCGTTTGACTTTTCCAAACGTATCTTAACGGCCCGAGGGCAACTTTTTTGGGGAAAAAAGGTGAATGGTTTCGTCTCCAAATCTCCGTCTTAAACAAAACAGTTTTTTTTTTTAAAATGTACTTAAAGGTACTTACTTTACGACTGAAGACTCCAGTTGTCAGCCCAACGAGGAACAACAACAACAACAGATTCCTCATCCTCACGACTGGGGGAAAAAAAGAAACAAGGGGGGGAAAAAAGAACAGCGGTTCAGAAAAAAATAAAATAAAAGCGACGGTAAACTAATAATTATACCGATAATACCGCTGACTTTAATGGGCAAAGTGGAAAAGAAAAAAAAAGGTGAGAGAGAAGGAAAAGTTCAGCTAATTACTCGTCAAGCTTCCGGTGGTATTTTCGGCTCCTTGGTTAAGTGTCGCCTGTTTCGGCCGCCGCTCCTGGACTTGTGATGGGAACTTGGACTGTGGAGTATTTAGACTGGCTGTGCAGCGTGGCTTCGCGATGACGTCAGCACGGAAGAAGGGGGCGTCTCATCGTGCGCGCGCGCGCGCACACACAGCCCTCAAGATTTAGCGAAGAGTCCAGGGGATTTAACTTAGATTTTCAACGCCTTTATGGACTCCAAATTCCATTACGGTGCCTTATTAACATCGCTTTAAAAAACAAAGTAATAGTGAATAATGTTCGTTTCCTTTTGAGAAGATAGTTAACTGTCTATGTTTATCGAGAAGGATAAGAAGTGTTGGACTTGTTGCTAAAAAAGAAAATACCATTAGATACTAATGGACGACTAAAAGAACATTGCATTTATTCAATTACAGGTCAATTTGTTTAGCTTTTTCAATAATAGAAAGACCAATCTTCTGAGCTAAAAATCAGATGATCATCAGCTAAAAACTGTGTTCAACCACAGTTGTTTAAAAAAAAGGCTTACATTTGATTCCGAGGGGATTTCTTATTGTTCTGTGTTGTACGCAAAATTTGGACCAGCATATTAAAGATAAATATGAAAGAAATGTGCAGTTTGCGGCAGACTAGTTATACACTATACATAGGACTCCCTCTTGTGAAAAATGAAAGCTACAACAGCAAATAAACAAATTAAAATAAAACGGTTTCATTACCAATTAAACTGTAAGAGCCATTTTGACCATTTAGTTTAATTTTTCCTTTCTATATTTTTGGTGATTTTTTTAATCTAAAATTCTTCATATATATGAGTCAACCTTTTGAGCAATTGGCTGTCTTTTCTCCCCTGGAAACATTCATTGGTATTAAAGATCTGTTCTAATATTTCAGCGCTTTAAGACATTGTTGTATAATCATGCTCCAAGTCTCTCACCGGGAGCATTTCATCTGCATTAAAACAACTGCTTTTAAACTTTTGAAATCACTTTCAGCTGAGAGAAACTCCTCACATAAGGCTACGTTTCGAAAATAAGTTATATTAAATTTTGGTCTAAAGCTAACGTTATTCTCACTGACACTGAAATTAAATCATACCTCCATCACATCCAGGTCTGTGACTGTAACAGTCTTATCAAGGCAGTTTTCTGCTTTTAATTAGCAACTTATCCAGAACATGTCAGTTTAAGCAGGCATCTTCACGCAGTCTCTCAATTAATTATTTTTCTTTAAACGTCTTCTAAAAAGTCATAGTTTATTTTTCACTATCTTAATGGGGGTACAGAGCTTAACAAAATTTTTAATATATAATAATGTTAAAACAAAGCTAGCTAACCCAAGACCCCTTTATCAGTAGTTGATCATTCTTTTTACTGAGGCTATTTAACATTTTAAAATGTTCTCATGTACGGAGGGTATTTAATGGAAATATACTTGAACTGTTTCCATAGCTTTGCTGCTATTACTGGCAAGAAGACAACAGCACATACCAGACAACCATCTTATAAATTATTTCAGGAGCAGTATGTATTAAATCTGTTTTTAAAAAGATTTTTCTTACATATGTACTGAATATCTAGGACATATTTCACATTAGAAGAACATTACATTTTTCATTATAATTTAAACAAAAAATGTATACACTTGAAACAGTTACACTTTTTTAGATTTTTTACACTCCAACTGCAGAATAAAATGATAATTTGTCATAGATGAGGCACTGCTACTCATCCACACAGCTCTGAAACCAGCAATGACTTTGCAACACTTTGTAACACTCGTTTGCCCTCATGGATGGAAATATTAAAATATCCCCAAAAAGATCTACATAACCCAACACGTTTGCAAAAACAGGGAGATGGGGGGACGGGCAGAAACTTAATACAGTAGTCTCCAGAACTGTGAATACAGTTTTAAACTTTGCCATGTGACACAAAGAGCTTTTTGGGGATTCTTAAACAAGTCCAAGAGGGCTGAGGTGATGATATCATCACCTCTAAAGCTGTGGCATCTTTTAGAGTTGAGGTCAGTATTCATCTGACTCCAGGTTTGATGTCTGATGGTTTAACGTTTCTCTTCCAAACCGGAGGAATCTGCATGGCACAAAGAAGAAATTGCCTTTAAAACAAACTGCTTTGGCATTGTCAAATGAAACTATGAGTTTGATTCAGTGTATGGATGAGACTAATTTTGGACATATTCTTTTTAACTACCAGTGGGGGAACTGAAGGCTCAAGATGTCGTCCTAAAAATGACAACAGTCTTCTCCATATCAGTCCACTGCCCAAAAACATGAAGCCTGTTACCAGCCAGAATGCGCGAGGGTCCTGTGATAAACAAAGACATTCTTAGATGTGTGGACAGACAGAAAAGGAAATGATCAAACTCTATTTTACAGCAAACTGTCTCACATCTTCAAATGCTGTCGTCAAATTCATTCCGAAGGCCACTCCTATCAGACCGAACAGTGTAAGGGAGAAGGAACCCATGGTAAGCTGCAGATTTAGACGCATCATCACATTACGATGGCTAAAATGAAACACATGGTTATTTTATTTCAAGAAGAATAAAATGTCTTTCTAGTAATCTCTTCAAAAATATCAAACATAAAAGCGTTGCACAGTCCTTACCTGTCCAGATTGATAAAGATGACACTCTCTGAGTCGTCTATCAGTCCTTTCAGTTCTCTGGTCTTGTTCCCTAATTCCTCAGCCTGTACGCAGCATAACGGTTACAACCTGAACACCTAGTAGCTCACAGACTGCCCATCACACTGAAAGCAGCTGGCATGTTTAAAAGCTTTGCATTTTCAACGGTTTTCATTGTTTTGGTTTGTTACCTGCATGTAGTAATTCTCTAGTAAAAGCTCCATCTCCTCAGCATGGTCAATGCCCAAACTGCTCTCCTCACTAGAAGGCAGAAACATATACAAGAACCAGTGAAGCTGGAGGCAATATTCTTTCTTCAAAATAAACAACAACTTATACACTTGTTGGCTTACTGCTGGTGGAAAGAAATGCTTGAAAATATCATAACATCTCAAAGTAAGGGAACGGGATCGGATGGAAAATTGGAAGTGTTTGGACACATTAATCAAGAGTTATAGAATAACAGCTTCACGAGAACAGTGACAAAACTCTACGGGATCACACTTTACAACAAGAGTCCAGACTTCTTGACAGAAGGAGAACACTCAGCACTGATCTGTGGCAGCTAATCACAACTATTACATTGAGAACAAACACCCCAAAAAGGCTGCATGCTCAGCCCACTGCTGGTCGTGCTGTTCATCCATGACAAATCCAATGATACAAAGAAGAGGCGGTACAGCTGGTGAGTTGGTGTCAAATAAAATAAAACGAATCTCTTACTGTAATCATAATTTTTTGGTTGATCTATTAAACATTTGTGGCTCTGTGTGTCAGCTGCACTGTTTGTTTGGTTCTGTGATGACCTCACTGTGTACTTTCACACTGACTGCTGTGAAGAAGGTGCAACAATATCTTCAAAACATGGCGAGAATGAGAAGGGCCACTGCTTCGATGGAAGGAACCTTCTCACCTGCTGCATCCCTGTGTGGTTTGGGAAATGTACTGCATTGGAAAAAGAGCTTATACCAATGTAAAGGACCCCTCTCATACCTCACCTTCTGTTTGACCCTCTACCATCAAGCATGTGATTCTGTAACCTCAGTAACTGGCAACCAAAGGTTAACAGTTTCCTTATCTATCTGTTGAAAACCCTGGTTCAACTCATAATCGGAATTACCCACCCCACATACACAATAGAATAGAAATCAGACAACGGATTTCTATCAAAGTTTTCAAACCTGACCTAACAAATAGATTATTTGAAGGAAAAACAACTTCAAAGGGAAATCAAACTTTGCCCCTTTAGGGTCTATCAAAGTCTTGCCTCTCTTATAATGCAGCCACTGAATGACTGGCTTCACCGAGTTTTTAAGCGATCGCCTCAGTATTATTTTATGTGCATTGGAGAGCAGGAGTAACGTACAAAACTCTCGGGTCCGTCCACTTTGTGAGACAGAATTCTTCAATGATCTCATCCTCATCCAGGATCTTCAGCAAGGAGTCCTTAAACACTTTGATGTCAGTTTCCAGCTCTGATAAACTGTGAGAAGCAAAGGAAATAGAGTGTGAATAAAAATGCTTAAGCCTTATACTGGTCTATATAAATTGTATAAATTGTGTGTTTTACCTTTTGCTGTTCTGCAGCAGAACATGTAGTTTACTTCTATCAGCAGAAAGGATTTTAGGATCCACGAGGGACTCCAGGATGTCCAATATTACTGGCTCAACATCATTCAACCGGCTCTGTAAAGTGTTTACCTATTGACAGACATAAATGGGGACCCATGAAAAAAAAAAAGAACACATCTCGCCTTATCTTAGAACAGTGCTTCGGCATGTCCTAAATAGAAGATAAAATAAGCTTAAATACACAGATGTGTTTTCTCACCTTGTGCTGCAGGACGGCCTCCAGAGCTCTGAACTCAAAGGGCAGTGAGTGCGTCTGTGATGCTAGCTGAGGCGCCAGCTCCAGCACCAACCAGCGCTCCAGTCCCAGACCACGGAAATCCAACACCAAAAGGGACTCAGGGGTCAGGATGGCTTTCAAAGACTGAGAAGACACAAGGGGAAAGGAATTCATAATGACGCTTTCTGTCCAATATTAGCTGCAACCACTCTGAGGACATCGTTCCCAATTTCACTCAGACTTCTGGAACTGAATTCAACGTGGCTTTTTCTCATTTGCTTCTGTGGGCGACTTTTAAAATGAGTGTGTGTGACTGAGCAATGGAAGTGTTACATAGCCACACATATCTTTCAGAGTTCCTTCTCTGCACAGTTGACTTTGATCTGTAAATATTTGCAGTTGTGGAAGCCTGGCCGATGAAATCACACTCATGGCCAATGAGCACATTTCATGGTCATATTTCAAAAGCAAGGTTTTATAATATTCAAAACACACAATCCAATAAGGATCGGTTCCTTCCCCTTTGAGTCCCCCACCAGCATTAGACACAGCTAATATATAGCAGAAGATCCAGCATGTGAGTGGGTCACGGAGCAGCTCTTACAACAAAGATTAAGCACCAAAGACTGTCAACACCTAAGGTAATGTTTCAATACTGCTTTGAGTTTGTTTATGTTTTGTTAGCTTTTTAGTTAACCCTGTTCACTTATCTCTCCGGGTTCCTGACGTTTATGGCAGCTCTTGCATATTCATTCTTTGTTCTACTTATTAGTCTATATGCAAATTAATGAGCACCCTCTTTGTGCTTGACTTTGGTAACAGGATGAAAATTCAGCTGGCCTTTTTCTGCCTGCTGCTGCCTGTGCTTAGCCAAGCAGAAAAAGGGAAGTGTCCCGTTTCTGCTTCCAGCTGCGATGAGTGCATCCAGGCAGGCCCAGAGTGCGCGTGGTGCATGGAGCCTGGAGCTAACGTTCGTTGTCACAGCAAGAAGGGGCTGCGGAGACAAGGCTGTAGTAAAAGACATATTTACGACCCTCAAAGCAGCGTTCATGCTTTGAAAAATGACAGCAGGTAAAGGCTACTGGTGAAAAGCGCCACCATGAACAAGTAGTCAAACACAATGTTAGAGGCTGGCAGCCAGTTTGCACTTAACCACTGAGCTATTTTTAGTTAAGTTTACATTTAAGGTTAATTCAAGTTTGTATAAAAATAGCCTAAATAAACTCACCATGAAGAGGAAACAGTCTGCAATCTACTGCAGTCTACTGGGCTAATCTGTCCAATCTCAGCATATATAACCAACAGCAAGCCCAAAACAGGACACAAATATAGATGACTGCCATGTTTTAAGACAATGGTCTAAAATGTGGGACCTCTGAACATCTGCAGCACAGGATCAGTAGATGGAAAAACTCTGTTCCTGCAGCCCCAGGAGGTCTCCCTCCATCTAAGGCCGGGAGGGAGCCAGTCCTTCCCTCTCATCGTCTCCATGCCAACAGACCAGCCTATAATGGATCTCACCATGGATACCAGCTTAGTACCAGCTGGCGTCAATATCACCTTTAGTAGCATGACAAACGGAAACCCTCTGCACATACAGGTCAGATGAAACAAGAGCCCACTTGTCACAAAGAGAATGTATTACTTGTTATTTTGTGCTTATATGAAACACAAATAATATTCTAAATAAAAATATCTTCCTTTTCTCTGAAGGTGAATGTGGAAGCTGCCCAGTGTCCCAGTGATGGTTCAAACCAGAACTTGACCGGGCCGTGGTCTGTCCTGATGTCACCCAGAGGCTTTTCTCTGAGTGCTACGCTGAGGATAACGTTGCTGTGTACGGCCAGAGAACTAAAATACTGTCTAAACATAACTCAGAAGAATAAAATTAGTGCTGGTGATATGTTCTGCTAAGCATATCACCAGTAGAGCAGAGCTTATGACAAAGAAATAAAAAATTAAATCCATATCTGCCTCCCACAGGTGGGTGTGAGTGCACAGGAAGACGGGAGGAGAACAGCCCGGCCTGCAGAAGTCACGGAGAGGTCACTGACAACTCGCAGTCAGATGAAGAAAGTTCCTGCCGCTCACGCCCAAATGCCCCAGTTTGCAGCGGCAACGGGAAGTGTGTAGAGGGCTTCTGCGAGTGTGTGAAACGGGAAGATCCAAACGAAATGTACCACGGAACATTCTGCCAGTGTGACAATTTTAACTGTCCACGCCACAACAACAGGTATGGTCAGTAAGGACGCTGTACACCAGTTTCACTCGGCTAAATCACCAAAAAAATAAACATTGCTGTTAAACATGATTTTCATCCCACAGCATCTGTGGCGGTAATGGCAGGTGTGAGTGTGGAAGGTGCCTTTGTGACAGCGAGTGGGTCGGTGACGACTGCAGCTGCTCCATGGAAACTGCTTCCTGTATGGCAGGAAGTGGCCAGCTGTGTAATGGAAGAGGAGATTGCAATTGTGGAATATGTCAATGCAGTCCACCGTACAGAGGGCCGACGTGTGAGGAATGTCCCAGTTGTGACAACGTATGCGGTCAACACGCTGCCTGTGTGGAGTGCCGGACATTTAAGACCGGAGCTAAGGCAAAAACGTGAGATCAGACACTCATTTAGTACTTTGCATGTTTATGGTCATCAACAACACTAAATAAGTTATTTTTACTTGAATGCAACTTATCACTCTTTATGCATGATTTCTAAGTTCCCATTACTTATGTATCTGTTGTCCTGCTTAAACAGTACTTTTGATCAGACTGTGCTCTCTCACATGTCGTCAGCTGTGACAGAGACTGTGACTACCTGACTGTGACAATGGAGGTCACAGGAGATGATTTTCCAAGGGAAACTGAGGTGCTCTGCAAAAGAAGGACCTTGGACTCCTGCTTTTTGTACACCCTCCCCAAACTGCCCTCCAGAGGACAGTCGACTTGGTCTCGGGTCAAAAGATGCTAATGCTGAATTTATGCTGTGTTAATAAAGTGAGCTTCAACTCACTGGATAAAGCAAACATTTTCATCTGAGTAAAAAAAAAAGTAATTTAGCCATAATTTTCTTTACTTTACATATGGTTTAAATAAATAAATCAGTGTGAAGTTTTGGAAAACGTAAGTGTGAAAGTTTTTGTAGAGCTAGTATAATCACTGAGAATTTTGTAAGTTTGCAAACTTTATAAATGGTTTAGATAAATGGAAAGATAACTATGTTCCATAATCAGGAGTCAGGCTAAAGATGATGGTGGGAATGTCTAAAAAGACAGAAGGAGAACATACCGCCATGCGTATGATGATGCAGTTGTTTCTGGTGGCTAGGCTGGTGCTGTGCTGGAAGCGAAGGTCTCTGGCCTGGAGACCAAGCTCCTGACAGAGTTCTGTCTTCTTCTTCTCTGTATGAAAAGATTGAAAATGATAAAATGCTATATCAGACATTTTCTTTACACAACTTGGTATAATGAAAAGAGTAATGGATTATCCAAACAATTACTTTGGTACTGGCAAATATAAGGAATATAACAAGACCTAATCATAATTTTTTGCTTTATTTTACAAGACCTACCAAATGATGTCACATTTCCCTCTTGATCAAACTTCATCTGACAAATTAAAGAAAGAAAAGCAATCAATGACATTTTGCAAAAACTGTTAACCAGCAACACATTGTACAACTTCAAATGAAAAGCCTCAAAGTCTTCCATTTCAATCCAAGTCTGTATTGGTTCCTTAAACACCCCTCTTTTTTCTAACTAAATATACAAAACAACAACATCTTTAATAACAATTCAACAAGCCTTGACTTATTTTTTCTCACCACTACAAACGTTGGAGAAACACTGGAAACAGGCGCGTCTGTCACTCTTCTGCGGACAAAGGACACTGTTGAGAGAAATGGACAGGTTTCACATTTAAGGCTGAGCACAGTCCGTCACACAGCAGGCCTAAAAAGGTACTTCATGTCTTCTTTAACAGAAGCTGTGCAGTTTTTAAGCCCTGAAAATGGGCCCCTCAAGAAAAGGAGAATTCAGCAAGTTAGCTACGCTTTAACATAGTTGATCAGAGTTTTAATTGAAAATTCACTGTTGCTTCAGAGAAGACAAAACCAACCCTACCAAGATGCAAAAAAAACAGGCCACAAACCATGAAAATACCAATACAGTGCCAGATTTCTGTCAGTAAAATGGATAAAGAAAATCTTAAGGGGGCTTGATTTACACTTGATTCTTTAAATTTTCTACCATTTTTTCAGACCCTTTCATTTGATATTGATTTATTAAAAATGCTTTAACCAATTGCTTAAGACTAATGACATGATGAGACTTATTTATTGTAAACATAGGTCTTACCAGGCCAGGCTGGCCCCCCTGGCAGCAGGTTGGCCCCTCTGTGAGGACACCTGCCTGCATGTGGGCTTTGGCTGAGGCCTGACTTTGAGCACTCATCGCTGTAGCTCCTGCTGAACAACCCTACTTTACCATGTCCAAGTGTCACAGCTGGTGCGCCACAAAAGAAGAGGGTTTCAGTGCCGTCAAGTCTCGAGGGAAAGGGATAGAGAAAACTGAAGTGGCGCTTTGGATGAAACCTGCCAGCAAACGCTATCCGGGGGGAGTTCACACAGCCAGCCAGCAGCAGCTTGTGCATTTTGGTCTCCACTCCACCACAAATCACAGCCTTAACACACACTGCCATCCTGCCTGTGGAGAGCTGGGGTTTACCACAGCAAAGAGCTTATGAAAAACGTGACAGCAGGTGACGAAGGAGGAAGAGATACAGGAAAGCTTTAGCACCCATGTGGGAGACGAGTCTCTACCTGGGCCAAAAGTTTTTATCCTATCATGAGTTGTCCCAGAGTTGTTTCTTTGAGTCCAAATTGAAGGGTACCAACAGGAGGGAAGATACTTACTAACAGCAACTTCTGAGCAACTGTTGGTTTAAGTACAATAATGCAATACACATGTGGCCAATGCTCGACTGAAATAAATAATGTTTTTATAAACCCATTGTCAATCTTGTCAACAGTGTTCTTCAGTTTGTTATGCTAACCGCCTCTGCTGCTTGTATAACGGACACTTTTGCTCTTCGTAACAGGCGGAGTTTCTCTCAACACAACACGAAAATACAAGTATTATCTATGCGCTACTAACTAGCGACAACCCCGAGTCAGCACATGACGCTGAGGTAGAGTCCAAAAATACAGCCCTAGTTGGAGTGATGTGCGGTAACTAGCAAACAGGAGGACGGAGGAAAGAGCAATGACTCCACCGGCCCAAAATGCACCGCGCCGACTCCCCACTGACAAAGATCGTCTCTGCAGAAGTCAATAGCTCGGACTGCAAATGTAAGATCTTAACACAACACAGATCAGAGATGATCTCCCTTCATCGAATGTATTGTTTTTAGAGTATAGTGCCTTTATGATTAAATACGGAGGTCATTGCCAATAATTTTGTAGATTTATAGAAAGATTACAATCTCTCACAGCCCAAAATGATGCTTCAAACTGTTTGTCAAGCAGGGTCCTTTCTTGAATCATTGTGTTTATATGTTCAGTTATCGGGTTCAGGATCAGCATAATGATATGGGCACAGCTGGCCGCGGAGGTTTTTATTCAGCATCAGCATCCCACTGTTGGCTAGATGCAGATGACCGGAAGGATGCTGGCGCACGAAGGAAGCGTGGGGATGTCATTGTTGGACGCTGTATCCTATCGCACTCGGTTGGGAGCTTAAACCAGACCGCGTCGTTTCCTTCATTTCTTGTTTTGCTATATGGTCCGTCGCAATGTTTCCGTCCTGTTACTCCAAACCGGCGGAAAGCGGAGGGAAGAGGAGCTCGGCTGCTAAGGTGCTGCTGGGGGTGTTTGTGGTCTACATGCTGCACACCGCCTGGCTGCTGTACGGCTTCCTCAACACCAAACCGTGCGACCGAGGCAGAGGAGAGCTCTGCATCTCCTCCTACCTGACAGCCAGACCCAGACTACAGGTTTGCACCAACCTTTTTGCTTGTTTTAACACAATTCAGAGAGGAAAGGAATGTATCAAAGGTATGCATTATATAATGATGCATGCATCATACTGTACATATCAGCACTGTACAGATTAAGGATCCAGAATATTGTGAATGAATAATTTATAGATTGATCATTTAATGGTAGATTAATTCTCAGTTTAGAATCTGTGAACTTTCTGTAATGAAAAGTCAAAGCACATGCTTAAGGCATATATAGTATTTGTATTTTTTCCAGCCCACATTTTTGCACCTGTGTAACAAAGTGCTTTTGCTTTTATATTTCCTGTATTCAGCTAAGTGTCTTCACTTGCCTCATACCAGACAACAGCCAACTCAACCTTGTGGTGAAAGTAGACCCCTTTGACCCACACTCAATGTTTCATAGGTGGGTTTGACACAATGAAGCATGTGTTCACATAGGCTAAATGTGTTCTGACACATGGTGTTCTGCCATTTTACATTAGTTCCATGAGAACTAAACTAACAAAATAATACTGGAAGCATTGTTTTGTTTAGGTAAAACTCTCAGGACTCAAATAGAACATTCATGAATATTTACTGAGTGCAACAACACATTTCTTTTTGACTTTCCTTCCATAGTCAGGTGAATGTCTCTCTGCCAGAGAAGACTCGAGATAATGGCACTCTGTATGCAGTCGCTTATGTTCACAAAGCCGGTGTTTCCCCTCTGGAAGACAGGAGAGAAGTCCACTACGCAGCCCAGCTCACTACCTACATCATCCCCCCGCGCACTGACGCCCAAAAGAACACACCCACGGTACCTTTCAGGCTCTGGTCACCTTTACAGAAGATTTATGTACACAGCTGTGCTGGGAATAAATTATTTTTGTGGCCCCATCAGCAGCCTGGATCTGAGAATCCTGTATCGCACTGGAGACCGCACTTGTCAATTACTATGATGTCAGAGGAGTTTAGCTTCAATAAGGCGGGGCTTCCGAGTGACGTGCGCCGCTACATGAGAGTGTAAGTCACATGGAGCTGTGAAAGCTACAGCCAGGTGAGCAGTAACAGAGCTGCTGACCTCTGCTGATGCTGATGTGTGTGCTTTTTATTCTACCGCCGAGAGGCTTGAGGAAAATATATGCAGCTCTATACCACTGTTAAACATGGATTGATTTTTTTTGTTGCAAGTCTTTAAATAGTGATAATATATCATTCCATACATGATAATTGTCCTTTAAAGAGCCTCTAAGCAATCTGTATGTGCATGCACAGACATCTGTTCTCCTTCTGAATCTTCTCAGCCTGTAAATGTGTCTGTTTTAAATCAAACCTCTTTTCTGTCTCTCCTTGCAGGTCTCAGGAGGGTAGACAGATGATTTACCTCCCTTTGCTGTTGGTAAATGAGCTCAGCTTCAGGGTCAAAGACCTCATGGTGGGAATTTTTTCACAAAAAGTTTCACATGAACTCACCTTTTTCCATTCAAAAAGCTGTCCTGAATCCATCCATCTTTGTGTTGGCAGGAGATCAACAGCAGCACCGTGCAGCTCCCTCTGACCGTCTCCTATGAGGGAATCTCTTTGAGAAGATTCAGGTTTTGGGTCCATCTGCATGATATAGTCTATTCCCTTCGACAGTTCGGTGAGCTTTGGAGATGTATATTTTTCTAGAAGGTCATTTTTTAAACAATTAAATGACTTGTGGTAGAAATTGTAGTTGGAAATATCATCTGAAAACCATCATGAGAGAACATATTTCTATGTGTTTATAAAGGCTTTGCTGAGGAAAATATAGATGAAATCAAAGAAACTCTTGTGGGCTCCAACCTGTACCTGTTAGTGCTGACTGCACTCATCACAGCCCTCCAGGTGAGAGGACTCAACATCTCTTCAGTTTTTTTTGTTTTGTTTTGTGAAGTGACCTCTGACACATAGTAGAGGGCTTGAAATTAACACAGTCCAAAGCATTAACAAATCAAACTCTGTCAAAGTAAGGGTGGTTTTTTGTTTTTGTACAGCTCATTTGTGAATTTCTGGCCCTTAAAAATGATGTCGGCACTTGGATGAAAAAGAAGAACATGATGGGAATGTCTAGGAAGTCAGGTAATATTCTTGCTAAAATTATTTTTACTTCTTACATTTGCTCATCACATTTGCTGTAAAGACTTTACCGCACAACAGAAACACGGCCCTGTTTCCCCTTCCTCTGTTTTCAGTTTTGTGGCGTTGTCTCAGTACTTTGCTGATTTTCCTTCATCTGCTGGAGGAAACCAGCCTGCTGGTGCTCCTTCCTGTTGGCCTGGGAGCATCTGTGGAGGTAACTCACTCTGACTTGTTAGACAAACCAAAGTTACTCAGGCCAGTACAGGCAATCCAAAGCATGTAATCTTTCATCCCTCCAGGTATGGAAGGTGATCAAGGTGTTTAAAATCCAGTTTAGCAAGAAGCTCCTAGTGAGTACACACATCTACCTACACGTGTTCTGACTGACAGCAACATGTGGGCAAATAAATTATCTGTATTAGAAACAGGCTTTGAGGCTGAAGAATGCAGCTACTGGGTAGCTAAATAAATTTTTAAATGTCCGTTGCGTTCTTCCATGTAGATAAACAAGCTAGATGAAGAGGAACGCAAGACAGTGGAGTACGATACTCAGGTATCTGTCTTTATCTTGTTCATCAGAGTTCTGAGTTTGCCTTCCGCCTCAGGCTTTGTTTAATTTTAGGACCTTGTGATTTCCCTTCTAGGCATCCAGATACTTGTCCTACTTGGTGTATCCTCTCTGTATAAGTGGAGCTGTTTTCTCACTGGCCTACTTACGCCAAAAGAGGTAAGAAGATGATCAGATTCAATCATAATGTGTCCAAATGTCACATTTTTGTCACTTTTTTGACACCTTTCAACACAAACCATTTCCTGGAATGAGGAAGTTAAATTAAAGTTTGAACTGCTGCACATATGCAGGATAAACATGTAGTTTTACAGACTAAGTATTTGCTGATGTTGACCAGATTAACAATACGTTTATCTGTGTTGACAGTTACTACTCCTGGTTGATCAACACTCTGGTAACGGGTAGGTATTCTTGCATTCAACAAATTCACACCAGCTCCACAACAGGATCATTTTAAATAAACCCCTGTCAGATTTGAAGTTCTTGTTTTTGCTGTTAATCGTTTCCTCTCAGGTGTGTATGCATTTGGATTCCTGTCTATGGCCCCTCAGCTCTTCATCAACCACAAGGTCTGATACATTTTAAAGAAACACTTCTTGTAGATTTTCTGTTTGACATACAAAATAAAAGCTGGGTTTGTTGTTTCTCTCTGTGGAACAGATAAAATCTGTTAGTCACCTGCAGGGGACTGTGTTGATGTATAGAGTGAGTATTCATCTTAATAAGAACACTACTTTTACAGCTGATTACAGATTCTTAGATTATTTTTGGAAGATTGTATCACTTCTGGGTAACACAATGATTCAGTATTTATAGTGAAATAAACTACAGTTTGAGATTTAAAATATCTGTATTCAGACTTCACCGTTTCTCCACCAGGGTGTGAACACGCTGATCTCAGATGTGTGCTCCACTGCCTCCTTTTTCTCCCCTTCGTTATCCTTCTCATCCTCTCATCAACTCTCCTGCTTCAGAGATGAGATCCTCTTCTTTCTGTACCTCTACCAGCGCAGGTCCAATAATTTAAACTCATTACTCCTCAATCACACACAGCATCAAGGGAGTGCTAAAGAGCCAAGAGATAAGATGGGAAAGGCAAACAGAGAAAAACATGCACACATCTTCTATTCAGGCTTTCACTGTGGCATTATGTTGAATTTATGTGGCTTTATCTAAGCATTGCTACCTACTGCATGCAATAAACCTGACATTTTCCATATTTTACATTTATATTACTTAACATTTACTCAAACTGGTTTGTTTTTAAAGTTGCTGAAATAAAACCGACAGTATTTTGTGGTTCTCCAACAGACTTTATGCGCCTAAAAGCAGAAGAAGGGAGTCTGTTACCAACAAAATGAAGACCAACTGAGGAGATGAAGAATGAATGCACACAAAAGGCCCGCCTCGTAAAGCAGAGAGGGACTAATCAACACAGATTATGTTAAACAGAGACACAGCAAGACTGTGCCCAAGTACTCACTGACTGATCTGAGACCAGCTGTTCTGCTTAATACTTCGCACCAGGAGTTAAATGTGGAACTGCTGCCTTTGGCCCGGCATTAATGGAGCCTCCCTTTACTGCTGCAAAGTGTGAACTCATCTGCAGACAATTAATTCCGGTTTACTTTCCAAAGATTATATCAGCAGCAAGTCCTTTCTTCTCATGTACTTTTACTGTCTGGATTTGAATGAAAGTGTCAGTTGTAATATGAAATATCCACTTATAACTTTGTGCATCTTACAAAGTAAAATTTAGTGAACTACACTAACATTTTTAAGGTTTCGAAAATGTACAGAGGTTTGTTTTTTTCATTCGGGCTTGCAAGATGTTTATATATATATATATATGTGCACATACACACACAGAATATTCCAAATGCTTGCTCCATCATTTCACTGACGCTTTTTGGGCTTTTTTTTTTACCATCACCCCATTTGATCAGATAAAATACATAAAGATTGTGTTGTTACATAATTTATCAATGCAGAGCAGCTTAACTGTTGACTTGTGAAACCTGTTTGTCCTGACCCAAATGTTAAGTCCTGTCATTTGGACATTGCAGCGCTTGACAAATATGTATAGAATTATGACCCTGAAGGGTTTAAGCACATCTTTAAACCTGAGACAACATCAGGTCCACAATGTGAGGCCCTTTTTGTCAGATCGTGTTGATTAAAAAGGATCAATAACAAAGGGTGATGTGGATGAATCTGTTTCCATCATATTTGCTGTTGTGTATGAAGAACGAGGACCTTCTCATCTCAAACACAGGTTTGCCTGAAAAGATATGTGAGCATAAATGCAAAATAGGCAGAAATATATGGAAAAACACAGCAATGGTTATGACAAGGAAAACTCCCAGAAAGGGATAAAGAAAGGAGCAAAATTCATAAAATAGATGCAACATGCCCTGAGACAACAAGAGACATTTTGTGTCTCTTTCGATTGTTGACAGCATAGTTTAAAACAGTATATCCGTTCAGTTTGAAAGCCTGTTTGTTGCCTCTCAGTTAACACACATTACACAGTTGGAGAAACACTGTGAATGGACCTTGCTCCAATGCTTCCTTCTTTTAACCAGAACCACAACAATGGTGCAGAATGTTTGATGATGATTTTCTTTATTTATTTTTTTAATGAGAGGGTTTTAAAAGCGGGCTGCATGTTGGTGTAGATATGCTCTAAAGAGTCTTGGCTTTTCATGGAAAGTATATTATTACAGTTTTCTTTAACACTTGTTTGGGGTGTGTAGAAGGCGTGCATGCTGGGAGTGTACATTCCTAAATGCAACGACAGACAAAAACAGATTTCAGGATATTCTCGCTGACCTGCAGTCCTATTTTAATATGCTGCAAAATGCATTCTGCTGTCATTCGTTTTGTGGCAATATCATTTAAGCGAACCTTGGATATTTGTACAGTGTGGATTAAAGATGCTTGCATTTTTTTGTCTGTCCTTATTTGTGTAAGTTCCTGGAAATCTTTGCACTGGATAAAATCATTGGGTGTGGTCATTTTGAAAGTTTCACACTATCCAAAACATGGAATTAGAATCATGAAATACCTGTTGGCTCACCTTGTGTCTCCGATTGACAGTGGATAAATAAAGAGCAAGTTTCTATGAAACCACAACAAGATCAAGGAATGCGTACAAACAGCACTGCGTGACGACAAGATACTGTCAGACTGATGAGAGGAGAGCTGTAGGCAACAGAATCACATCTCTACAACAAACTGTTCAGTCGAAGAAAAAAGGAAGAAGTTTTTGTAAATTTGCATTTACAAGAAATTGAATGAGAAAAAGGTGGTCCCAAGCACTTTTGTTACAGGAAATAGGTACACAAACACTAATCTTTTGTGTAGTGCCTTACACAGGAGCTTTGATATACTGTTATATAGATTCTGAGACACTACATGGTCAAATCTTTTAAATTGCGCTACTATTCACTATGATACCTTTGAGGTTTTGTGACATTTTGGCTATAAGTATACTCAATATACTGTATATTTTCATCTTTTTAAAGAATATCATGGCTGATGTGGGAGGAACAAACTTTGGGAACTCCTTCAGAAGCAGACAATAGAAACTAAACTCACAGAGACACAGAGAGCAGAACCCGACAGGGCAAACAGCAGACGCCCTGCCAGATCAGACTTAACAATCTGTTAACAGGATGGTGGCTAGACTTGCATTCCTCTTCCTCTTCATCTCTCCAGGTATGTTTGTTAGCTTCAGAATTGAACTCGAGTTTAGATAAGATGGTTTGGTGGCAGTGGGATGGGGGGCTATGATGTGTGTGTGTGTGAGTGCATGAGAGGAGGTAATGAATGGGTTTGCCTTTAAATATTTCTTATGTCATTTACTTGGATGTGTAAAGACTGGTGTTTCAATGCATCGTTTTATGTGTTTTATGTAAAATATGTTGTGTTACTTTCTGTATGAAAGGTGTTTTTTTAATAAATAAATGGAAACTGAATTAAAAAGAATTGTCACTCTCCTGGAAACAAACAGATTTCCTAATACAAAAACACTGCTGCATACCTATAAATCCAGTGTTGTGATCAGAGAAAACGTAACAAACCCGAGGGGCAAAGTAACCTTACTTTGCCTCATGTTTCTGGACAGCGCTGTCCTTGGAGTGCTACGTATGCAGTTCTTCCACCTCCAACGAGGACTGCAACCAGAGCAGTCAGGAGTGTCAGCAGCCGCTCGACACCTGCATGACCATCGTGGACACTTTGGGTAACAAGGATAAAGCAACACACACAAAAAAAGAGGAAAAAATATTGAAAGTTAAACTGCATGACATTCCTGTTCAATTCTAAACGCTGCATAAAACATTCCCATTTCAGATTAATTATTATCAACTAATTAATTTGTAATTATTTATCATTAACGTTAAAGGTCAAGAACACAGGCTGCCGATTATTTTTGGTGGTACACTTGGTTTGATTCTTGAAGGAAACCCTGTGTGTGTTCTCGTCTGTTCAGGTGTCATGAAAGCAATAGTGAAGCAGTGTGCCAGTCGGGCCACATGCAGGGGAGCTGCCTCCACGGCATCGGTCGACTCTGAAGGAAATGGAAATACTGTCAACTGCTGCAACGGCTACAACTTTTGTAACTTCAGCGGAGCAGAATCCATTCACGCATACACAGCTCTGCTGTGCGTCACTGTTGGCATTTTACTGCTGCTGTCCCACTAAAGCGTAGCCTCTGAACTCTAGTGTTTTAAAGCAAGCTGTAAATATCCCTTATTAACTGCTTTAAAATGAATATGTATTTTATTTGCTATTCCAATTTATTTATTTAATGCTTACAATAACTAATTGTATATATATATATATATATATATATATATAGAGAGAGAGAGAGCGCATATAAAAAATATAAAAAATTTAAAAAGTGAATTAAAAGAAGCACAGCAATGTCACCATAAAATAAAAACTATCATCATTTTTCATCATTATTTTATTTAATTGTTTCTTCCTCCTATGTGACAAGATGGCCGATTTAGCCAAGAAGACTAAATAAAAACCAGTGTTTACTATTACGAGTTCTGTACAATTCACCAGTGATACACACCAGTATAGCTTACAATATACCAACATGAGCAGATTTACGCAACAACACTGAGATAAAATAGAGTGTTTTGTGTGTGTGTGTGTGTTCTATTTCTTTTTTTTTATTTTAATCCATATTTACACCCAGACATTTGAAAGTTTAATTGCTGGTTAAACGTGGATATTACATCTGGGTAAAATAGGATTAAAAAGGAATTCATGATGCGTTTTCTTTTTTCTTTTGGTGCTGTGCAAATATGCTCTTTTCCATACCGGTATATCATGCTACCCCTGTACAGTCACCACTATGTTTCATATAGCATTATGTAACACTCCATGTGGGGTTGAAAGACACATGTGATCAGATGTGTTTTCGGTTCAGTGTTTCTTTGTTTTGTTTTTTGTGCCTGCCAGACAAGTTCCAGTTATGTGGCTCCACATTTTATGTGTCTTTGTCTGTCCGGACACTTGACAGGAATACTTTGAAAGTTAAACGGTGACTCATCGAGATTCCAGATGTGTGTGTTTGGTGCCACTGGGGGGTGGTAGGACCTATAAAAGTGAAACATCAGTCTTGTATGAGGACTGTATTGTTCATATTTGCTGAATCAGTCTTTACTGGGGCTGAATCGCTGATTGCATTTCAATTTACAAACAGTTTCAGAGGAAGAAGAAGGTGACTCCTCAAACAGCACAAAAAACATGGAGTCGGCCCGTATAGAAAGAGTAGACTGAACTGAGAAGGGGGAGGTTTCCTGCCTGTGTTGTTTATCCAACGGATTTGGATTCTTCACAATTGGAGTCTTTAAAACCTGCCCATAGAGGAGCTGAGGAAGACCGTGGGAAGAGACGACCTGTGAGGAGGAAAATGGAGTGAAACAGAGAAGGAAGAAGATAGAGGGCTCTTTCTCCAGTCGGAAGAGCGGCGCTAAACCGTCCTGAAGGCTTAATTAGCTTTCCCGTCCCTCCCTCCATCTCCTCTGTAATTTGAGTTTATAAATAAAAGATGGTGAGATGGAGGGAACACAGGAACTGATGGAGGAAAAAAAAAGGCTGGAAGGCTGCTTTCCCGAACCAGACCGAGCCTGTCTTCATTGAGCGTTGTCTTGTTGAAGCATCCAAACGGACCCGGAGCAGAATGTGAAACATTACGTCTGATGTGACTGTAATAATTTTTTTTCAACTGAGAAGTGAGCACACAACCACAGATCAACGCATACGATCGACGTCGATGAGCACACTGACACCTCCAATGACTGGTTTTCCATTCTGACTGCTAAGTTTCGTGAGATGCTTTTCACATGGAACAACTCCACGAAACGTCCGATGTCAGTAACAGAGGCTCAATAAACTCCGTGATAATCACATAGTGTCAGATCTTGTTTCGCCCACTAAGCCCCCAGACCCAAAATCAATTCCTGTCGTCCTCTCTGCTGTGCCTCCCCTCATCCCTGTAGTCCAGTGCGTAGAGGGTGAAGCTGCCAAGGCTCTGATTAAGGAAGTGTTTTTGCTCTGTTCTTGTGGTAGAAAGTCACAGTGATTGAGAATTTAATCCCAGGTTAGCAGAAGATTTAAGAAGATTATTCCCAGGGTGTGATCACAGTAGAGGAGCGACTGTTCTCCCCACCAGTGTACAGCAGCCGCACTCGTCAACTTCCCCATACCAGGACAAATCCAGGAGTCTTTTGGCCTCCTACAGGTACCGAAGAAGGGCTGAGTATTCTTTGAATCAGCTCCGTCAGTGCAGGGCTAGTGTGGGCGGGAGTGCGCCATCATCTTAAGCCGAGATTGGTCGATAACATCCAGGAGATTCTTGGCATCAACAGCAAGTGCGTGAGCCGCTGTGAGCATCTGCTTCTTGTAGTCCTGCTGGAGACTGAGAGCACAAATGTAAACATTCAGTAGTTATTATGGAAATATAACACGATTACAATGTGTAGAAAAACAGTAGCAGTAACAGTAGTGACAGCAGACGTAATAAACAGCAGGGTTATCGATGAGAGGCTTTCATCCAGAAACCTTAAAACGTGCCTGTTTTCGCACAGCTGACAGAATACTTCCTGTTACACAAAGCCACTCTTTGTATCGATAGTAAAGCTGCTGGGATCTACCTGGTCATCACATATTGTTGGGCTAACTTCATCTTCCCGATCAGCTCTGCTAAGTCAGAGTTCAGCAGCTTCTGCGCCATTTCAATCTTGGAGTAAAGCAGAGAGAAGCATAAGAAAAGCTTTTGGTTCAGTCAGGAAATTAAATCAGTTTCACACACTGAGTGTTCGGGAGTGAGTTTCTACCTCTCTGTGTGTACTGGCTGGAAGCTGAGGTAGCGTCTCATCCACTGTGGCCAATAATGTCCTCAATGCCAGACCAACATCCTGAGCAACAGAAGGGAAAGAAACGTTTTTCAGATGATGGGGATACGTTTCGGTCCAGACTTGGTGATACCATTACTGACAGACACCAACAGAAACTAAAGCAGCCTCTAAACGGCCGCATGAGCATCTGCTGGCTGTCAAAATAAAAGCCCTGGATGTATTAATCTAGTATATCTGGCTTAAATGAGTTGTTCAGAGATCAGCAAAAAAAAGAAGCCTGGGAATGATGAGGGAACTTATGAGGGAATTTAATGAGTAGCTTCTCTGTTGCCCATTATGCTGGCACTGTGAAAATGCTACTAAGCTACCAGGGATTCTGTTTTGAGTACATAAAAATCTGATATCCTCCACCTGAAATGTGCTGAAAAGAAATGGTGAGGGTATTTGGTATTTGCTTTACCTTGACCATGGGTACATATTCCTCCGGGGGAGCAGGCTGAATTTTGCTGGACATCTCAATCACAGCTTTGACCAGTCCTGTCACGTTTTCATACACTTTGTCATTGGAACGGTCCAGATTGGCTGTGGGAGGTGGGCTGATCTCCTGAGGCTGAAGCTAAACGACCAGAGGACAAAAGACAGTGAGAGACGTGCTAAAAATACCTCACAGGAATTTTAAAGTATTGATGAAGTAACAAAAGGCCAAAAAAAAAGAACAGCCAGGAAAATGTAGACAAAAAAAATTAACCTTCTGATAGAAAAAAATAAAAAATATGATCAGAACATTCTGCTTCAATGAAATATCCTGCTTCCTCAGTACTGGTTTAATATATATGTTCTTAGTGTTAAATTAAGACGAGAAGCTGATATTTTGCACTGAAATCTAGATCAAATGATGATGAAGACACTGAGGAATACAGATGTGTGGATTAATGAGGCTGAGGAGAGAAATACAGGCAGATGATTTGAAGGCTGAGGAGTCTGGTGTTATTGGATGTAGATTTCTATTCTGGCCAGTAGATGGCAGCATGTCACTGAGTATTGATGGCGACAAATTCAAATCACGACTAAAGGGGCCACATCTTCAAACAAATCAGAGGCATTTGGCCATTTAGCATCCTTATAGCTTCACATTTAGAATACAAAGGCTTATATGTATGTAAGTATAAAATATAATTCTGAAATGTTTTTCACCATGTTGACCCACGTTTTGATCACTCTGCTCTCAAGTCTAAAGTTACTTTAGTGCAAACACACACATAGTCACAGCCCTTCAAAAAGATCATAAAAAGACAGTAACCACAGACACATGATATATTGTGTACAACAAAGATCTTTATGAATTAACAATGAGAAAAGAGTTCAAAAACATTCAGATGATGACAAGAAAGTCGTGAGAGCAAAAGCTGCTTTATTAGCGTAGTTTTATAAGAGGTTTGATGGGGCTTCATTTATCAAAAATCAACTGAATTAGATTTCATTATGAACGAAAAAAACTAAAACAAGACAAGGATGATAGCAGGAGCAGAATCGAAGTGTAGAAATGTTAAATGTGGTTACATGGACAAAGAAATCAGAAACGTGATGGACCAACTGGTAGACGAGACGTACAGTAAACACACACACACAGTGTGCTGCTTACCCGCCAGGGCTAGGGGTCAACAGTAAGGCAGAGTGGAGGAGGAGGAGGGGGGGGGAGGGGAAGATGGAACAACCAAAGAAAAGAAGATAAAAAAAAGGAAAATATTAATGCTGTCACCATTAAAAACATGCGGTGTGTTTAACAAGTAAATGTGTTCCCTGTTTCTGGTGTTTAAAGGAAAGTAAGTTAGTTTTTCTTCACTTAATTCTAAACATTTCTATAACGTAGATGTACCTTTACTCCATCATTGTAGCTGTCTCCAGTACTTAGACAAGCCAGACTGCCCAGTTGGCTCTGGGCTCCCGGTCGAGGGGGTTTCTTTGGGGGGGCCGCATGTTCTGCAGACAACAAAACATCATGCTCAAACCAAAAAGACTGTAACAAACGTCACATTACTTCCACGGCTGCTGTTGTTGGCTAACTTCCTGTTTAATAAAGGTACTGTTTAATAATTAAACAGAGTGGTAATATATCAACATGTGTGAGGACCAAGTTTTGAACAGTCTGTGAACTTTGTAAGATCTAACTTTACATTGGTTACAAAAGTAACAAGGAAGATGGTTTTGGAACACATAAACAAGAAAATAAGAAAACATTTAGCCCTGTTTTCTCAAATCCCTAAACCATTATACACTGTCAGGTCATATTGTACAGAGGTGGTCTCCCCAACAGGCTCCACAATTAGATCTGTCATTATGAAGCAACAGACAGTCCACACTAACACTTAATCTTATTTGACGAAAAGACAAAGGCAGAACCTATGCAGTAAGAAAGAATAATAGACTTTGGTAACGTTACATGTGGGGGGGACATATTTTGGGAGATCAAGCAAGAGAGAGCAGCCAAAAAACAAAACAACAGTGGTAATGTGTGAATTATGTGGCTATGTGAATTTAGGACGCCTGTCAATTACCTGTTTTTCCAACGGGTTGGTATATGTGCTGATTTCCTGTCTGTGAAAGCAAAACAACAACAAAAAAGGAAAACATTGTTTTAACAAGTGTAAAGTAACAGACATAATCAGAGGCTCTGCAGGAAATTAGAACGTCACAGTCAAAAACCACCAGCAGTCTCTGAGAAGAGAAGAGATGAGATTCCAATTTCATTCTGTCACATGGCACCAGAGCTTAATTTGTGCACAGCGAGTTCACAGTGGTTTCCACTTCAGGAGCTGTCTCCCTTTTCACTGGTGTGTGGTCTGTGTTACTTTTGTTAACAGGAATGTTTTGTGGTACCACGCAAGGAAAACAAAGAAGTATGTTCCTGTTTTAGAGCTGGACAGTAATTCAGATGTCCTCATGATTTGATGTCTGTGAGAATAAAATGATGCCACAAACTCTCTAGCAGTGCCAGTTTTCTAACTTACTCACTTAGTTGTATTATTTCTGTATCTTAGCTGTTCTGTTTTTTTCCTGTGTGAGAAAGAAGTATAGATGGCTTCAAAATCCTTGGTGCCATCAGAGTGTTGTGGTCTGACAACCGACACCCAAAAATACTCCGGTACAGTCATTTACACACACACACACATGCACAAACTGGAAGATTTTCCCACCACAAACCACAACCATTCAATGGGAGGAGGACAGGCAGGGAGATGAATTACAGAGACACAAATATCTGGCCCGTGGCAACTTTGGGCTGTGACAACAACTCCTCTGGAATCAGGGAAATAACACATGTCAACAATTGAAGCAGTGTTCAGCTCTGTGGACTCCAATTTTGGGAGAAAGTAAGACGTAAGCTTGGACCAACGACAGAGTGAAGAGTCAGGATCGAAAGTGAATCGGTATGTATCCAGGAAATATACATTTAAAAAACTGAACAAGTCTTCCTCGATCTCAGTTGGCTCTGTTCCAAAAGAAAATGCACTCAATAAATCAACTTCTGTTCAGTGGATGAAAAAGATGCTGTGAACCTTCCACACAAAAACACAACATACATAGAATAAGCAGCAAATAAAATATACCAAACCAATTGAATTTGATATATGGTTGATAAAAAAATGAGACACAGATCTATTTTCTGCAACCATTTACCAACTTCTCGTCCTCTTTCAAATGATTAGCTGTGGTAAAAGAATAAAGCTACTGACCAGCGGCCTGCTGAGCAACACTAATAGAGAAAGGCGATGGATGTCAGCTTTCTACTCTTCCTACAGACTTCTAATAATACCCAGTGATGCTGTGAGAATCCTCTGACCCTGCATTGCTGACCCCACCCCCAAGGGGTCACTTCCTCTCCCTGGATTGATACTCTGAGCCTGAATCAAAACAAACACATGCAGCAGCCGATTGCGGGGGAGTGGGACCAAAACACTGACTTCTGTCAACATTTGTCTTTATTAGGCTTTCTTCTTTCTTAGAAAGACCAACATGTGGTTTCAAATGGTCATAACTCTGACAGAAGAAGCTTAAAAGTAACAGATTGATCAACAGTTAAACCCAAATGTTAATAATGATAAAGGGAACAACAAATGAAGATGGATGGACTGCGAAAAGATAAAAGGTTACTTACTGGTGGTTGGAGTCCAATTTCTTCTCTGTCCAGACTTCCTCTAGAACTCCTTGTGTCTGGTTTCTAAAGAAGCACAAATGATCACAAGCTTTAGATCTCTGTATATATACGTCAGGGCTGCTCTCACTGTATTTCAAACTGTAATTAATAAAATTAAACTAAAACGCTCCAGTTGTATCATAATCATACAGCTTACAAAGGTTCTAATAGGACATGTTTTTTTCCACTACTAAATGAATCACTTTTCTTTTCCGCTCATGACTTTCTAAGTGTTCATCAGTGTTAAATGCTCCGTATAAAATACTAACAGCTCAACAACCGCTGCTCTTGACAAATTTGAGCAGAATAGGGTGCACAGTCTTTTGCTTAATTTAGTGCATTCATAACAGGGTTTTGGATCTGAATAAACTAATAGACTCTTCTTAAATTGAATGCCTAAATACCAGAAAAGAGGACTTCTCTTCCACACAAAAAAAGAACAAAACAACAACATGTACTTTTCAACAGAGATGGGAACAAACTGTCCAAATCTGCGGGACGAATCAGTTACTGGCCCTTTAGGAACTTTCTATGGGTATGCATCCATAAACACCAACAAAAGAAGCCAACATAAAAAGTCACTTCTCAACATGCAACACAACCAGCTGCCCCCTCACATACCAGTTTTCCGAGACAGGACTTGAAGACCAGCATTGCCAATGAGTTCATCAAAAGTTGCCTGATGAATCGTTTGTCTGCGAGATGTCTGAGGTGCTTTGTCTGTTCTTATCCTCTGATCTTACAATATCATTCTGCCTCTGTTGGACTGCTCCCCTGTCTTTCTCCTTGCCTGTCTGGATCCTCGTCCGTGCCAGCAGCTTCATCAAGAAAAGAATTCAGATTCGACTCCAGCTTCCTGCCTCCAGCACACTTATATCTGACTCTGACAAACGGAGAAGGAGAGGAGGTGGAGGAGGGAGGGCTGATGGAGAGCGCTGCCAACGAGCTGTCAGTAAGCGAGTGTGTCTACTCTTCTTTCCCAAACCCTTCTGCCTTCCTCCTCCCATCCTCACTGAAGCAAAGTTGTTATAAAAAACAAAAAACGGCCAGCCTACAATGTGCACTTTCACATGTGCATGCTCACACACTCACACACACACACACGCACGCACGCACACACACATATATGCATACTTAATGCCTCCTCAGCTTTTCAGCAATCCTGCATGCTGTCGGTTAGTGGTTATGGGTCAAAGACAGACTGTTGACTGGGCTGTCAGAGTCTGTAAGTCTATCATTAAGCCTGGAATTCACACAGGCCACACCTGCCTTCAAACTCACTCACTTACACACACGCAGATGCACGTACTATAAAATTCTTGAGAAAAATAAACTCCAGACAGCTACTTCCTTGGCCATTCACAGAAACATGAAAATGTCCTCCCTCCTGCCAACCTTGTCTTGCTGTCAGTGGGTGTATCTATCAAAAGTTGAGCTCCCAGACAGCGTCTAATCCTGTATTTTTTTCCCTTGATCTTCAATGGGAAGTAAGCACTTATCAGTCTTCTTCTATTCAAAATAAAGATTGTCATTTAATACTTTTTAAATTGGTGTGATAAGTTAAAGGCAGCTGCTGCTTATATCACTACTTGCAAAAACAAAAGCTGAGAAAGAAGAGAATGAGACAACCTTTGTGTACATTTTCCACAACTATTGCTTCTGGAATCTGGAACTGTTTAATGCAGGGAAAAAAATGTTATATCACCAGACACAACAAGGGGGTTTGGCCGTCTGCGCAGCGAGGATGATATGAGGTGGCAATCTGCCACTTAAAGAATCCTGAAGGAGTGCCATGATTCATGTACTAGCTCTGCTCCAAACTAGCCCAAATGTCTGTATGAACAAAATCTATATGCATTTTTGTTCCTCAAATCAGGTCTGACATGGGATTCTACTTGTAATTTTTATCAAGCTGTGAACATTTAAACTACGGTTGTGGTTATCCTCCAATTCATTCAAAAACAGCCTGCAGGAGTTTCCAAAATGTCTGCAGAGTATCAAGAGTCGGTGAACAAGCAAAACATTATGATTTAACTGTATAATACAGCTTTAGATAATAGGCTGTTTTCAGCGATTTCTCATTTCACTGGCAGCAGTGATGTGTTCAGGAAATCAGTTATAATGAATGAAAGTTTTTATTTGTGGCGTGACCTGTAAGAATACCAAAACAAGTGTTGTTCTGTTGCCATTCATAATGCTGAGCAACACTTAGCAAGATCAACTTTATTGTGCACAACTTAGACTTAATTGAAAATACAACATCAACTGAAAAAAATGTCTTTCGTATATTTTTTGAGAAAGAAAATTCCATGAAAATATGACAACATGCATGGAGCAACTGACACAATGTAGCATGCAAAATGAAAGGAAATAAACATCAGTACAATAACACACCAGATCTGTTCTACTTTGTTTCCTAAGTGTGGTAAAACGTTTTTTTCATCGCATCAGCAAACCTCAAATGAGACCGGCGGCTGACTGCTCTGTTTATATGGTGCATGTTGGATATGTGTGTGCGGTGTGTTACCAGCAGCCTTTCCTCCTGCTCCAGCCACCTCTGATCCTCCTCCATCTGCTGCTGTTGTATCATCAGCTGTTCCTCCATTAACAGGCACTGCTGTTCTACACACTGCTGCATGTCTACTGCCCTGTCCTACGCACACACACACACATGTGAAAACAACAGAAGACAGGCAGAGCATGACAGACATGCACACCGACACAGGAAAATAATCACAACACATCCACATGAAGATAAGCATGCACACCCTCGCAGGTGAGACAGGAAACACACGTACACCAGACCAATGAGAGAGTGAACTAAAAAGAATAAATGGTAATGTGGGGTTGATGGATACTGGGGCACACATGTAAACTGGGACTGAAACCTTTTAAGTTGTGTGGGAAAGGTATTTTTTGCGCTTAATGTTTTTTTGTTGAACAAAGTGATTTTTGATTTTATTTGCATCACTGAGCATTTTAATTCTAATCATACAGATTTAATAAACCAGCTGTCACCATGACAACAACACAAAATCTACCAGTGTCTTGTGTGTGTAAAACGGATCTCCTACCTCCACTGCGGAGCCCCAGAGGGCCATGTCCGCTCCATGCGACTGGGGAAGGTGCTGCACGTGTGAGTGTGAGTGCACGTGGTGGCGGGGGTGCGTGTGTGCATGGTGCGTGTCCAGCATAGCAGCTTGTGGGGGGTAAAGAGCGCTGGGCACTGAGGGGAGGGTGTGAGGTCCTGGATAACCTGCCATCTGATGCAGGGGGGCAGAACAGAGATAGAGAGACTTAATAACACAGGAACACGTTATCTTGCTTTGAGTTTTGTACTTATCCAGCAAATGCAACCCAAGTAGAAGAGTCAGGGGGTTTGTCCACATACCTGATAGTGTCCAGGGTGCTGAGGGCTCGGGTAGAAGCCTTCACTGGAGCGAGGACTGGGGTAGCCCGGCCTACTCGGCTATAGACAGAGGCAGAGACAGAGAGGGAGGGAATGAAAGGGAAAAAAAGAATAACAGATGGATGAAGGGGTAGATAGCTTGTGATATAAAAAAACAGTGAAAAAAAATAGTTTAACACCCAAACATCTTTTCATTATGAGTTAAAATATTAGAAGACAGGATGTTCAGACAATCAACACACAAAATCCTTGTTTGTGTGGTCGGGTTAGCTGTCAATCAAAACAGGGAACACCCACTGGGCTGCAACTCCAGCAAGCTGTTAGTCGAAATGCCACAGGAAACTGTTCTTATGTCACAAACACCAACATCCACAGATTACTGGTTTGTTATATTTGTAGACTGTTTATCTGGTTAGATGTGATGCATGTTCACCAAAGACCTCTCTTTAAAGCACATTTACAACTTGTACCTATGCAGAACGAGAGGGAAAATTTATTTATTCTTTATGAGGCATTCAATGCAATATAAAGCGCAATCCAAGCTTCTGCTGGACACAAATAGGAAGACAGTCTAAAACCTGAATTGTCCTGTTTGAGAACTTTCAGCTAAAAACAGAAGTGCTTGGTGAACCCACAGATGTTGACTCTTCTGTTGGTAGGTTGGGATGAAGCTGTTGAAAGCTGAGGAAAGGCTCCCCCTCTTAATGACACAACACAGAAATCATTGTTGTAACCTCTACCTTCCACAATCTCTCATAGTAGCTTTCTCTGGACCTCACCTCCGAAAGCAAGACAGGTGTAAAAGAAAAGAAAAAAACGGATGGGAGGACACAAAGACAAGACAAAAAAACAGGATTTGTTCTGGAGAGACAGAACAAAGAGACAAGACAAAAATACTGAAGACGAGACAAACTGCGAGCTTTGAATGTGCAGACACATTAAGAAAAAGCTCTTGCACACACGGTCACAAGGGTTCTTCATGTTTAGAAGTTCAAATCTGAAAGAACAGATTCACTTCCTTGTGTCAGTCCCAGGGAATATCCACTTTAAACACAGCAGCCTCATTAGGCAGGCCTGTCACACTGAGAAATGGAAGCGGTTTGGATAAATTCTTGACTATGAGAATAAACATCTCATTCAATAAATGGTTTGCATGTAGAACATTGGAAACGAGGTCAGTACAAAGATGCCATATTCATGCCTTCTAACATGAAGACGACTATTAGCATTAGTTTTGACCCAATCATGTGCCATTTTAATGCTTTCATTAGTGCAACCTATAGTCTTTCCCAATTCTGCCTTTTCTGTCCTACTTTCTTTTTTTTTCTTTACAGAGCCATGTTTCCTTTTCTTTTTCAACCAATCCGCAACAAATTGGTGTATGTAAAGATTTGCTTTGAATCCGTTAAAAATTATTGGAATGGCCCAATATTTGCATTACTATTTATGGAAATGAAAACAGAAAACTGCTTCTGCACAGTTTTGAAACTTGAATTCTGAAAAGAAGACAAAAAAACTTTTTTTAAAAAGTTAAAAAATGTGTTTTAGGGTAGATTTTCTAGCCATCTCTGACATTTAGAAAACAGCAGAGCTTCCACAGCAGCACATAAACAGTAAGTGGAAATCTCCAGTTTTAAATAAACCTATCCTTGTGAAATACAACAACCAAAAAAAAAGAGCACAGTCCAATTACCTAACTCCATATGAACCTTGAGGGAATGTTGTGTTGTGTAGCACTGTGTAATTTAGGTTTTCTTTGACTTCATGTATCACTCAGGGGCACAGATCATCAACTCCGACACACACACACACACACACACACACACACACACCAACACACACACACACAACATCCATCACCACTGGTAGCAACAGAGTGGGGCAAACATACAGTACTAGCTCTGAAACTGGAATGTCTCACAGTCCCTTTTAAAAGAAGTGGATTGTGGCAGCTGTAAAGACTGAACTTGTGCTTTTTAGATGCAGTAAGGGAGTTTTTCCTCAATCACTCACACCAGAGTCAGATTTGTAACAGTTTATTTCACTTTACCCTCAATGAATCAAATATATACAGTGCATCTATGGATTAAGTGGCAAGACCTTCACCCCAAAAATAAAATATATATATGAAAGGTAAATGTGACTCAGTACATAATGTGTTTTCTTTGAATGTTTGCTCTTAGGATCACTGTTACCAGTCCAGTCACAGTGACTGTTTTATATGCGTATGTGAGTTGGGCGGTTGGCCCATTGCATTTAGGGTTTATCACAGGCATCCTGAGAAGGCTAGAAATAGGGCACAATAATCCAAGACAAAGACAAATAAATATAGCAACCTTCATCCAATCCCCACAGACAAAGAACATTTCAATGGCATTTCTCAGAAAGACACAGCAGACTTCTAGGGTAACAGACACATGCTGGTCGATGGGAAAAAGTAAATACCACAGCAGTAATTTATGACTGATGAAACAATGACAGGTTCAGGGTTAATACTTGATGTGAAAATGTAGTGCTAGAGATCCAAAAAATGTTGCAATTTTCCTTCTTTTTTTAAGTGTGGAATTTTAGCCCAGAAATGATAAAACAATAAATTTGTCTGTTAAAATTTTTTATCGAAACGACTTGTGGTAATGTGGTCCATCGTCACCGCGATTTACACATGATGCATTAAAGGTGGTGTCTTAATCCAAAGCAATGTTGGGTCTGAGAAGTGAGAAAAATGTCAATGTGTTTAAAAGTGTAAACATTTAATACTAAACTTAAAAATGTAAAATATGAATAAAATGAAATTACATTACTGGACTTATCCGTTACATGGACACCTTTTGTATGTGCTGCCTTTCTAGTTTCAAAATGCTTGCAAAGAAAATTGTACTGCTGCAACATTTTTTGATACAGTTGTTAGGGTTTCATTTTGTTATGAGGGCAGCGGTGCAGTTTGGGCAGAGCAGCACATGTTGGCAGTTACCGGGTGGCCGGACATTGTGCTGAGTAGGTGAGGGTTGGAGGAACCATGTGGCCTCCCACATGGCTGCAGAGCAGGCTGTTTGGTCTGGGTGTTGAACTCATGGTGGTGCAGGGCTCTGGGGTTAGTCTGGCTGTCAGGGTGAAAGCTAGGCAGTGGCAGGGTCTCAGGATTAGAATTTGACCGGGGCTGAATATTTTGGAGAGTGTAGGGGAAAACACTTGATACGCTGCAGTGCGGTGAGTCGAAGTTCAGACTAGTTTGGGAAAGGAGTGGAGAGATTTTCCAGGGATAAGAGGGAGGGTTATTTGGCACTGAAGGGCTCATCATGAGCCCATCTGCTTGACAACTTGTTTTGTGAGGGCAGCTGTCATTGGACAAGCTGACTGAATTTGTGAGAGGTGAGGAGTACATAGATTGTGCCTGCAACGGCAAAGGTGGGCAAGGCTTTGATTTGGGATTTAACTCAGCATTGTTCTGAGACGAGGAGTATTTGTAGCAATTGGTGCTTGGACAAGAAGCTGGGTGAGGCTGGGTACTGGCCAGAGAGGAAAAGTGATGGGGAAATTTAAGAGGTGGAGAGCAAAGAGGAGAAGTGGGAGGATGAGAGGAGATATAAGGACATGGCAGATGGGAAGTTCCAATGCAGAGGGAAAGCTGTGAGGCAAAGCACTGGTTTTGATGGTAATGAGGAGGAGGAGGTGCAAAAACACAATCCAGACTGAAGGTGGGCTGCAGGGAGGGCCGATGACTGGGCTGCAAAAATGGACACAAAAGCAGAGGAAGGACATGTGGGGGGGGGGAGTACCACATCAAGTAAAGAGTATAGTGGACAGGTGGAGCAATCAAGAAACTCCCAACACAGACAAAAATGTAAATGAGTGATTTTCTGAAGTGAGGCAGTCTAAAGAAAATATCTGAACATGTTTGAAAAATGTTGCTGCTTCATTTGAAAGCTGTTAGCTGACACTAAAAATCAACTTAATGTACTCCAGTGACCAAATTCCCTTTCATACTTGGACAACTGAAGGAAGTTGAAGGAGACCTGAAAAATGCCTTTTGGGACATGTGGCTTTGGTTGAAACCAAAAGGGGCAGCAAACAGCTGATGGGAATAGCGCCAAAATAGTGGCAGTGAGTTCGGGAAGAAGCAGACAGCAGCTGGGGCAACAAGCTGTGAGGTGGGACAGTAAAAGTTGAGATGGGGGAGGGGATTAACAACATTTACAAAAAATAATTTGTCAAGCCACATTTTAAATACATTATTAAAAACAGACACATTGAACAAAAACAGGAAAATAATGTTTTTGAGTGTCACATATTTAACAAGTTTTTCATCTTAAGACCCGCTTCTTATTGTAGATGGGTTTTTTTCCCATGACAGCACAGTGAACGACACACACGCGTGGCTCATACTGTCACCTTGAAACCCTGGCCAGAGGCATGCAAATCTTACACTAAATAAAGACTTATTTTGCTTGATGTTTTCTATGGAAACAAAATCTGCTGGAATGAAACAGGCACTATTACAGACAACAGTATATCAAACACGTCCTACTTTTTATTCTACTTGTGTAGCACCAACAGGTAGTCGACACAAACAAAGCACGAGGAAGAGTAAAACAGAAAGAAAGTAAGAAAGTAAGAATGGGAGGAATTTGGGATGGAAAAAGCCCACACACTTGCACACAAATCAGTGACGGGGTGTCTTACTTTAGGTGGTGCTTCATCAGACCCTCCAGAGTCCCAGGACACAGTAACTTGTCTCCTCATCTCCATCCTGCTCCTTTCTTTCTGCTGGACTTTCTCCTCCTCCAATATCGTGCTGGAACAAAAAGAAAATAAATTCTAATTTTACAATCACATGAAATCAAAGAAGTATGAAATTATCAAGAAATCAGTGCGAGAGGTTCCTTCCAAAAGCAGAACTGTTTGTAACTATTTTTTCTTTTTCTTTTTAACAAGCCAATAACGCGACAACCCCATTAAAAGGGACATAGTGTTCCCTGTCAGTTTCATTCCACTAAAACTCTTGCTTACAGAGCATTCCTCACACACAGCTCAGACCGTCAAAACACAAACTACTATGTGCCGAGGAAAATTCCATTTTGTCACTAAATGAGTAACTGCTGCCTCTTACCACCGTTTACCACTGAATACTCAAATAACTCCCACTAACCCTCAGAGAGCGATATCAAATAACTGTCAATGGTTCTGGTTTGATAGGCATAAAAAGAACTAAACTGCATCTCTTCATAAAAATTTTGGGTATTCCGGAATGCCAGTTGTTCTGGGATGCAACATCAAGTTGGTTTTCAATATTTTTGTTGTTAAAAATACCAACATCTCCTCCAATATTTATGCTAACTAGTCATTTTTGTCATTGCAGACAAATGGAAAGAGAAAACACAAGACAAGGTATTTGGGTTTTACTACTTAAAACCAAGCAGAATCTCTTAGAAACAAAGCAAAACCCCATTCCAGTAACTTTACACTTACAAGTCCTTTGTAAATATACCCAACTCAGATTACACAAAAGACAAAAAAAAAAAAAAACGCATTCTCAAACCTACCAGTTCCCTGGGAAAACTGAGGCCAAAGCAAAGCCTGAATCCCAGAGGAAAGACACAATTGTGAAGAGCTATTGGCTCCACAAAACAGAACGGCACTGTCGAACAATCCTGCATTTACACACTCATTCTGTTCCCCTTCCCTCAACATGGGGAAGAGCTATTTCCAGTAACATAATTGCCCTCGTGTTCTGTTGTCTCCTGCTGAGTGTTTGTGTGTCCATGCACCTGTCAAAGTCAGTCTCCTGTCCAGTATTCTTTTCCATCACACCACACAGACTCATGTAAAACAATATCAACAAACATAGCATTCCTCACTATAATAAGACACCCAGAATTCAGATTTAGACATCCACTCCTGGGCACTGAGGTCCAGTAACAACGTTATCACACACTGAAATAATAATAATAAAAAAAACACATAAAAGGGTGCAAAGACTTTGTTTCTTTATTCCTCCACACTATTAAACACATCGCAAAAGCTAAACAGTTTATTTCAATAACCAGTTAGGAGCTCATAAATGCAACTTTTCACTTAGTTTTACAGTTAAGTCATTTTAAAACATTATTATTGTTCTGTTGTTCTCGCAATTGTGCCAAAAGTTCTCATCTTGGTTAATTCAAGACCAAACAAAAGACTGAAATGGCTTTTTATTGGTTGTAAGTTTGCTTTCTTCAGTTTTGAAGTCTATAACTGCTGAATTGTAAGTACAGTTCATTAGAAATCCAAAGCAGTAGGCCAATCATCTGACAGTAAATGACATCATGTGCGAACATGTGAGATGATGATACTATCAGCACCTGGCAACATCAACACACAGCTTCCTCCCCCACCCACACCCAGACTAACACCTGGAAAAACAGGGCCTCCTTGGTTTATTTACTCAGGATCGGCAAACTGCACTGCTTAAAGATTTCCTGTAACAGGTTCACGTACACCAGACATGGATTATATACTTTTTTTTACCTCACCCTTAAATTAATCCTTAAAGATCCATTGTCATGCTATGAGTAAGATGGCTCTAAGATAACTTAAGATGCATTTAAGATATTGGTGAAGAAGAGTAAAAGTATAGAGACAAAATTGGAAAATTGGAGCCAGTAACATCTAGAGGTGAGAACATTTTTTCCTCATAAATCTACAACACATAGATACACATTTTCTAAAAAGTAGCTTGAAGGATTTTAAGATAATCTGACTTAGAAATATATACAGTCCAGTACACTGAGAATGTTTTATGGAAACATAAATAATAAAACAGAAAATTTTCAAATGATCCCCTCTGCAGAAACCAAGATCCTTATTATTTTACATCATACCACATAGCAAATTCCCTCCATTATCACCAGTTGTTTAAAATAGATGCATCAAATATAGCAGGTCTAGCTTTACATGTAGTCATACACTACATTTGCTTTCTTACTTGGTCAACTAAAAACAGCATAAGCTTAAAAAATCAATTCATTAAAAAAACACCACACATTCTTCACCAGTTAAAAAAACACCACACATTCTTCACCAGTTAAAAAAACACCTATTTGGGTAACCAGTATATAACAAGCTGTAAGATCCGTCTATAAACAACCCGAACTGTTAAGAGTTTCATGTTCCATTTACAACTTGAAGACTGTTAACAGGAAAAATCTAACCAAAGTCTAGGACCCATATAAAAAGTTGGTGAAATCATACTTTACCTTAGAAAAATGCTAACTGTAGTATTTCCTCTCAAGCCCTTTTCAAAAAATCAGTGTTCAGTCCCGACTCCCTGCTGAAGGTCAGCACGAACTACTTCAAACACTTGCCATAAGAAACGGATAAATCCTACTCCTCCTACAGGGATTACAAAACTATGCTTTGCTGCACCGAATCTGCAGAAACTAAAGGCCTTGCTAAATATATGCACTCTTTACCATCAGGATAGTACAGTATCTGGGCATTAGAAGCTTCAGTTGTCAAGCTTATACCGTGGGAGTACAGCGCCTAAATATTTCTACTTGGCGTTTTCCTTCTTTGTTACATTCTCTCAGTTTTCTCTCCCTCTCTGTTCATTGGAAAGTTGTAGCTCCTGGCAGCTGCCCACTGTGTAAATACCCCAACGCACATTCATGGTGGTTCACCATCCAGCTACACCGTAGTGAGTAGCTGAGAATTGCGTTTTTGGCAGGTGAGACCTACAATCGATAATATAATATAGAGACCAGCCAGACCAATAGTAATCCAAACTCACCAACCTTATATGGCACGTGTTTCTACTATTAATATCCAGCAGCCACAACGAGCATTGTAAGTACTGACAGTGTATCTGAGACAATGGGTGAGAATCATTGAGAAGCTCTTAAATATTTTCGTAATGCCAAATGTATTATAAATGTTCTTCATTTTGTCAGCTTAGCAGCAAATACAGATCTACTGTTCCACATTTTGTTCTCAGCCTGTTAAAACATGCAAACCACAAACACATGGTTTGTGTCAAACGAATAAGCGGACCTCCACGATATGAAGGCCTGTAACTAATTTGGAGTGGGAAAACAAGGAATGTCAGATCAACAAGATATGATGAAAAGGTGAAGGAGGTCAAGGGCTGGGGGAGAAAGAAGTAGTGCAAAGTGAAGATGGAGAAAGAAGGAATGAAAAAAGGCAGAAATAAAATGAGAACTGGGGGTGGGGGGTGGGGGATTGGAGGTGGAATTTCAGGTGTGAGTCATGCTGGTTTAAGAAAACCCATAAAACCGCAGGAGAAAAATGTGCACTCTTATTTTCCGGTTTCTGTGCTTGTGAGAAAAAAGAGCGCCAGAGAAGAAGGAAACAATGAGGCCTCTTGCTGTGCGCCTGTTGTGTTAAACATGTGGACTTTTTTTGTAAAAATAACAAACAGGGTACATGTCATGTAATTTTCATTGGAATTCATTTTCACAGCGGGAAGCAAAATGTGTAGAAAAATTAGCTTAATATTGCACTTCTCTTATGAGACAGTGACACAATCAGACCACATGAGGCCTCTAAATATCTGGCATCTTCTTTTACAGATTTGAATCAGAACAGACACATAAATATAACAAATAAAAGATGAACAAATCAGCCCCGTTATTGTAATCTGAATCTGCAGCATTCTTCATGATTAACAATTAATGTTGCCCATCTTATCAGATGCTTAGCTACTGAGTCGGCTGAAATTCATGTGGAAAATATTTAAGCATAGCAAAAAATAATCATGTGCACTAGTTTAGACCACAGAGTCTTGTTGTGCCCTTGAAAAATACACTTTCAAATGAGTTTTTTCCTTTTTTCATTTAGAGGCAGAGATGAGACATCACTTCCAAAAAGCCACAGGTCTGTTCATGTCTTAGGGATTATGACTTGTAAAGCAAAGGTGGCTGTGAACAGCGCTTTCCTGAAGGAAACCCCAACTTGGTCCCACTTTACATATAAAAGAGAAAACACGGCACCAATTTATTCTAATTTAATCTTAATCTAAATTTAAATGGGTTTTTAGAAGCAACATGCAAACCATACAATATTCTTACTGTAACCCTTGACCAAAAGCTTCACAGATTTCAAGTAAAACCCTCTCCCTGTCAAGAAGAAACAGTACAGATAAGAACGCAAAGCAACAGAATTTGTCATAAACTGCAAATCTTTGGCATTTGGTTTCAAAGTTACTCTCGTGTTTATTATCTGCTGGCTGATGATTGTTGGTGATGCCACTTCAGTAGTTAGAATAAATTATTAAGGTTAATCATTAAAAGAAAATAATTTAGGTTGTTTGTTGTTTGTTGGAGTGAGTATGTTTCTTTGCCTGTACTCGAAAACACATTTTCACAAACTGTAAGCTATTTTTAAGCATTATCATGACTTCATTTTAATCATGAATAGGTTGGCTACTTCCTGTTTTATGTGATGAATTACTAAGGCTTACTCAGCAGGCTCTTGCATTATCAACTTTGACGTGTGTCCCCGTCTAATCTGATCAGAACATGCCCGGGATATTGTGTCTACACCATCCTCACAACTCTGCTTACAAAAGAAGTGATGTATCATTTTCCAGGAAGGCAGAGCAAAACCAAGGTGTCTCATTTGGGATATCTCCAACATCGTTACAACTAAGTTACCATGACAACCATTACACCATCAGCCCAAACATGAGGATAAACGCAACGGAATGCTCAGATTGTGGGTCCTCTTGCACACAGACTGGTGTGTCGCTGAGGACCAGAGCATTTTTAGCCAGGCACCACCTGGATGAGCTTGTTCTGAACACAGATTAACTTTCCTCTTGTGTTAACCCTTAGTGTTCCTCTAGCGGTGAACCTAAAAAAAACAGGTTTCACCAACCCCAACCAAGAGAAAGGTAAATGAAAAAACTTTAAATAAAAATATGGTGCTTTGCTGTGTATGAGCACCTTCTTTATCAGCTACAGCAACACTGTCTGAGAGATGTGTTGTATTCTCTAGATTTCTGCACAAAGCCGGCTGCAGCTTAAATTAAACATAATTGGTCAAAATAACAAATGACAGTAAAGCTGCTCTTTTTCATTTGATTCATTTGCAGCCTTGTCAAGGGGGATCAATTCAGCTATTCACGCCATCTATTCATGGAGTGCCCCATCCTCTATCACAGTCTTCCTCTTGTGATTTATAGTACTCAAAAACGCTTGGGGACTCAGAGCTCAAACCACACGTAACAACCGTCCGCTGGTTAGTAACACCATTAAGAGCTCACCATAATGCCTCTGTCTAATAAGGCTTTGGGTTTGAAGGGACCTCAGACATTAAAGTATACACCAATGTACTGGTGCTCTGTGAGAGTACTATCCTATCTGGACTTTCAAACACACATAAGTGTAACCTGTTGTTTGGAGTTTTTGTTCACTAACTGGTGTTTTATAGTGTTCCATGCTCTGAAGACCATGATGAAGTTGCTTCATACAGATAGTGACACCTGCTGTCCGGAAGATGTAAGCAGGGCCACATTCCACAGATTAAAAATGGAAATGAAAGCATAAAGGGAAATCATAACCTAAGATGAATGGATTTAGAAAAAATCAGATGTCTAGTCTAGAGAATGACAGACAGGCAGCTGTTGATATGATGAGGAATAACTTCACTAAAATTAGTACAAACTTTGGGTGCCAGTGCCAATTTATTTGGCAACCATCAAAACAAATCTTATGAAATGCAGCAAATCCAAAATAATAAACCATTGGATTCCTTTTCTTTAATGGTGCTTACACCATGACAGCCCATCATACCAAAAAGCATTGAAATAATTGCTGCAAATGGATGCGGAGCAAAGAAAAAAAAACATACTGTAACAATAATTCCTCAAAAAAAATTCCAAACACATACTTGCAGAATTCCAAATGCACAGTACCCCCTAATTTCCCTTCCCTCCATACCTGAGTTGTGTTTTGAGCTCATTAAAGCGGGGTCTCTTGCTGGGATCGTACGACCAACATTTGGTCATCAGGCTGTAAAGAGTAGGAGGACACTGAGGAGGCATAGCCAGTCGTTCTCCGTTCTCTATTCTGCCAATGACGTCATTGTTTTTCACACCCTGGAACGGCTTGATGCCGTACATCAGAATCTCCCACATGCAGACACCTATGGCCAGAAGGGTGGCAAAACTTATTCTCAATGAGACTGGAACATATTGGCTGGCCAGAACAGAAATTGTTAGTACACACCTGTTATTACAGAACAATAAAATTAGTTTCACAGAAGAAAAGAAACCACAGAGGTCTACGCTTACCAAACATCCACACGTCGCTGGCTGTAGTGAATCGTCTGAAGTTGATGGATTCTGGAGCCATCCATTTAATAGGCAATTTACCTTTAGATGCTGGGAATCAGGAATGCAGAGAGCTCTGTTACAACTCGTTGATCAGTTCCGTTTTCATAGGATTTCTGAACCAGAGTGTTTTCACAGTTACCTTTATAATAGGAACTATCCTCCATATAACGCGACAGACCAAAGTCTCCCAACTTCACACAATCAACAGTAGACACCAACACATTCCGTGCTGCGATGTCTCTGGAGAGAGCAAAACACATTTAGGGGAAGAATGAGACGGGTTGATATATAGTTTGGACGGTTAAAAACTATACTTTTAGCTATATTCAGAACATGCTCTGATTTCCATTAAAAACTCAGTGTTTAACTGCATCATTTATTCCAGGAGGGGGAAACACAAGGATGTGGTTAACTGAAACGCTCCAGGATGCGCTCATTCATACCTGTGTACAAAGCGTTTGCTCTCCAGATATGCCAGAGCTGTGCTGAGCTGATAAGAGTACAGGATGAGAGTGGCCAAGTCTAGACTGTATTTCCTAACCTGGAGAAATGACCGCAACTATGACAAAAAAGAGGAAGAGAAACGCAGGAGAGAGAAATTATTTTGGCCAAAAACAAAAAAAAACTAACACCAAACATGAAAGAACAGAAAGAATAAAAGAAAAATGTGAGATAAAAGAAAGAAACTGTGAGAAATTTAAATTTGTAGATTAAATCAAGCTACAATTTGCAGAAAAGCCGTGTGTGAGGACATGTACATACACTGTTGCATGAATTTTAATTGAATTGTTTTTTTAAATCACACCAAATTGAATTTGATGAAATAAGAAGATGCCTAATGGAAAAAGATGGTGGTGAGATATCCTCTCAAAATGATTTACTGTAGGTGGTAAAAAGGTAAAGTGTAATCTCAGACATCTTACTTAATTTGGTTGAGAAATCCCCACCTTATTTGTAGAAACTGTAAGGGTTGCAGCTTACCTCTCCAAGCGTGCAGAGCTCCATGATGATCCACACCGGATTCTCAGTGATGACACCCATCAGCTTCACGATATGAGGATGGTCAAACTGACGCATGGTCACTACAGGCAGTTAAAAGAAAGGGTTCCCTGATTCACAAACGATCTTAGGTGCTTTTCATCAGCAGAAAACCAATCATTACTTTTGGTTGACGTGACTAATGTGTGCGCACAAGAACCTTACATGCTTCCTGGAGGAATTTTTCTCTGACACTGTCTGACGTGGAGTTCTTGCATGTCTTCACAGCCACAGACAGAGCTGGGTTCTCCTGAAATAGAGGGAAACGTCAGAAAAAAAATCAGCTGCTGCTATGCGACGACAGAGGCTCCCACTTACAGCACGCTTACCTTCTACACAGAACTCTCAGTAACACTGGGGAATCAAAATCTAATGAAATATATGTGCATATGTAATGAGTTTATCATCTCATCAATAAATCATACTTTTTATGGTGTTGTAAGCCCATCTCTTTTTTTTACCGCTGTATAGATTTACTGTATATAATACAAAACAATCCCTGTGCCATAAGCCAAAAACAAACAATTAAATACATCCTATTACATATATTCTATGTACACCATCTACAGAATGGGACACACATTCCCTAGTTTCTGCCTCTGAATGTGCAGGAAAGAAAGAAGTTACGGTCTCCAAGAGACTGAGGCTCTTTACCGAGCTGATGTAGACTCCTTGGTGGACATCTCCAAACTGACCCTCGCCAATGCAGCGTCCCAGTTCAATGCAGTCCCGCTGGATCTCATAGTCCCATGCTAAACACAACACATATAAAGATGTGACACACAGACGGAAACAGACACAAATAAAAGCAGAGCAGGTTTTCAGATCAGCCGGATGTATTCATGTCCACACAGTTTCTGGCCTTTTCCAAGCTTGTTAGAGCCGTTTAAAGTGCACCGATGTTCATTGCTGCATTCATGGGGCAGCATTTGCATCCAAATAAATGTTTGGATAGTCTCGATTACACATGATTCACCTAAATTTGCATATATCTGGCACAGTCCATTTCACACGTCACCACAAAGAAACAACATAATAATGTGCGCAGGATCTGATGTTCATTATGGCCTTCTTGCTCTGACAAGCTTGTTTTTTTTTAATTTTGCTATCAGCATAGCTTTTGTCAACAGCATGCAACAAAAGCATCAGCAAACCACAGCAAGACATGCCATGTAACACAGACGGACGGCCAATAACACTGAATGTACACATGACCATGAATTACTGGGCTAATTCAAAATGTTATATGGATAAAGTCAGGTGAATTGTGTAATGGTGAATCCTTCATTGGCTCGTAGAAGCCCAGTATTTCATTTGTCTAGAAGAATCTTTGGCATTCAGTATTCTCTGTTAAATGAAAGCTCACAATTTGTACATCTTTTCACCCCCCCCCAAAAAAAAATAGTTCAATGGTCTGTGAAACCCAGGCTGTTGAAAGCTGGTGGTTTGCTGTGCCTGACAGGCATTACACTGTTGGCCTGACTTTGTCCATGTAATACACACATGAGTATGACACAAAGCCATAATAGTCAGGTTACATACGTAGATCTAAAACTTCCCCTTAGTGATAATTACTGTTGTCCAAATGTCCAGCACATGAGCAACTTTTAAGGACAGCAATGCGAAGCAGTAAAATGCACGTGGCATTGACAGTCTAAATGTGGAAATTGTCACAAAACAGACTTACAAAGAAGTTCATTTATAAGTAGAAATTGCACTCTTATTTGTGCTGTGCCTTTCAAATCGCTCATGTAGCTGGAGCTTTAAGAAAAAAAACAATGTAATGGTTAATCAATGGGGGGGGTATTTTTGGGTTGGTTAGTAATTTAAAGTTTAAAGTATGTAACAATATGTTTCCTTTTAAAGCCTTGCCTCTCACTGCACTTCATCCTCAAGTCCAGAGTTGTGAAACGGAACGTGTTCTGCGTTGTCTGGTTGAATCATATGAAAATGTTTTCCAAAACCATGGGCACGTAACAGTAATATGTGTTTGTGTTGCTAAATCATTATATACGTTTGCCTTTTTTCACCTATGTAGAAAAATTTGATTAAATGTGTGCATTTGTTTTTCTTTGTCATGAAGATAAGCAATAGGATAGTCAATTATCAAGAGGATCAATGTCCGACAACTGGGACTCAGATTTGAGGCTACAAACTGACGGCACACCAAAAATATAGAAAAAAAAGGAGGGTCAAATCAACAGGGTAAAGATATAGGAAAAATATTCTGAGGTTTATATCATAGTTGCAAGCAAACATAAAGAGGGTCACGACAACCACCAAATCGAAGTGCTACCACCATGGTACAATTGTTACCTTGATCTAGTCCATAGTATTCTGGGAAAAATTGTTAATGATAAGAGACAGAAATAACTAGCTGTGAGTACAGAGAGTCATAAACGGTCACTACTGTCTTCATTAGTTAGGTTAATATGACAATGATAGAGACTGGTAAGAGGGATTGCATGTCAAAATCTTTTGAAGTGTTTATAACACCAATATGTCCACTGTTTAATACATTTTTTGTGTTTTGTTAGATCTTAGGTTTATCAAAGACCTGCTAAAACAAAAGGAAAAACAGAGCAAAAAACAAACTTGTATTGGTTTAATCTAATGTGGAAAGTTTCTGAGAGGCTGGAATGGTAGTTTACTTGGAAACCTGGTGTTCACACAGCTAGGACAACAGTCAGCTTTGTCCCGATGTTAACAGCTAAACTAGTGAACAGGTACAGCCACAACAAGCTCCCCACAAGTGCAAGCTCTTATCAAATCGAGAAATAATGGCACACTGACACTCTGAAATAGGATAAATCCCCAGGAAACAGATACATTTAGAATGCTGACTATAATTCTGACAGTATGCAAATAATGTGTGAAAGGAAAATCCCAACATTTTGTCTAATCTTGTGGCAACCCACCAAACTAAATACAGACTACAAGCATAATAGTAGACAGAATGTGGTTCAGGAGGCTTCCTCTTCTAAATGCGAGGACTGCATGTGACTATGGCAAATATAGTTTCATTCAAAGGTCAGTCATCCATCTATTAAGCTTACCTGAAAAGATCTTAAAGCAAAGTAGATATCAGACTTAATCAAATAATTTGTGAAATTAAATTGTAGCCCTGAGATTTAAAAAGATGTATTTTTAAAAGCTGAATATCATATTTCATGTGACTTTACTTCTTTAAGAAGACATGCTGCTCTCTGGCATTAAAACAGAATATTCAGCTCTGTGCAAAAAGGTTTCTCTTAATTCTGCTCTTAACTTTAATGGACAGTGACATGCCAAATACATATTTCAAATTGCCATTTGAGACATATAGACACATTCATGTCAACATCTCTTTCTATTCATTGCCACATAATATTTTTATCAAGACACTAACACACACACACACACTAATTATTCTAAGCTGAACAGCAGAAACACACTCACAATTTTAGTTCATGTAGATCTGCATAGGTTTACTTACTTGAAGGCATGGTATAGGTGTCTTCCTCATCTATGATCTCAGCATAGTCGTCCGTTTCTGCAGAGCCAGATGGAGTCAGAGCCAACAAATATTATGTCTCAGTTGGTAACACATAAAAGACAGAGAGCTGACAAAAAAGTCAAGTAAAAAACTCTACAATGAAGTCTCTGACACAGCACAGGCCAAAAGGTTGCATCATGATTTTGTAATATGAAGACCTGTAACCCATATCCTGACACCCCCTCCCATTAAACATAAATCCCTGCATGCTGCTGAAGAATTCTGTGAACACACCCTCAAGGAGACAAAGGGCAGAAGCTACAACAGAAACGCTCCGTCATCAGACAGACGTACCTTTCCCAAAGACTGCTACCATACCCGAGTCGAAACGCAAACGTTACAATTAAAATGATCACGTTCTACTGAACAAAGGCACATCAGGAGTGAGCCAGAGCAGCACAATAGTGGGGGGGATAAAGGCAGAGAAGTACAGGCAAGAGGAAAGGGGAGGGACGGAAAGATTCTTTCTTTCCAGAGAAACAAGCTAAAGAAAACCAGCCTGAGTCATGGATCCCATCAAAACATCTAAACTCACACACAAAAAGAGACACATAGATAGAGCGCATATGTATGTCACTCTAATGGCAAAAACAGACCCAGAATTTCTATGACGCAACTCAAAGGTGTTTGATAGAAAGAATAAGTTTACCATCGCCACTAATGTGACCTGCAGAAGCCACATGCAGCATGGAAGACAAACACAGTGGAGAAAAACAGGTCATTAATTTAATCTTAATAGGATAAAACCAAATAATTGAACGGCCAACCGCAGCTTTGAAGGGGTTTTCATTCTGAGCTGAGCAATAGTGAGTCATTTAGAGGTCAGAGCAGAGCCAGAGTGACAGTGACTAAAGCTCTCCATTAAGACATCTGGCGAGACAAGGACTCTTCACTGCACACACAGCTGAGGCTTTATCAGGGAGGCTGGGTACACGCTTATGTCTATGAAGCTGTTATATAACTCTTAGCACTTGCTGCCATTCATGACAGTTAAAGCGGAGGATGGAGAAGTGGAAGAAGCAGAGAAGAGAAAAAGGGACCAGGATTTCTACCTGACACGCAGACAGCTCGCGTTCGTACGCCATCCATCCGTTTCTCCATCCGCTTCTCATGGTTTGAAACTCTGCAGCAGAGATGAGAAAGTCATTACTAAGATTTGACTCACCTTAACCAAACCAGCACAGTAACAATAAGCTACTAATGCAGCCATGCAGGTTGTGGCTGAAGCTGAGAAACAGGAGCTCCTGCTGTCGTGTGTGTTGCTCCAAAGTTTAAAAATGTTTTAAAAAACTAAGAAGTCAAATATAGTAATGGTGCTTGGGAACATTCTGTTTGTCACATCATCAATCTCAAGGCTGAAAATCGTATCAAAACTAAGCTGTTGCTGTGGTTTTAAGCCAGAAATTGAACTTAAACCTACTTTGGAAATAAAAAAAGATAATATGACGATCTGATGGTAAAGAAAGCCAATGTTGTTTATCCATAAGCAGACCTTTGATACAAACATTAATGGAGAATGTAAAGAAGTAATACTTTCACATCTTAAATCTTTTTGTAAAAATAAAGAATCATTTTAACTTACTTTGGTATGGAAGGAAGGGCTCTGTCTCCCTCTGCAGAAACAAAATGAGCAGATGAGTTAGACAGAGAGCAGGCTGACCTCCTGTTCAGAGTGCCAACTTAACTGTAGCCATTTCTTCAGAAGCCGCAGCTATTTTTAGAGAGGACTAACAACACACAGGCTAGTTATTATTCAAAGTGACAAGCACTAACAATCAGACTTAAGTACAGTTTGAAATTTCAGTCTGAACACTATTTTTACCCAGAGGTATATTTCTTCCCTTACTTTTAAGCCACAGCTGCTATTCAAATAACATAAAAAATTATCACAATCATCATGGCTGCCTAACTCTACCAATAATTACAATTCTGAGCAGCATTTCACAAAACCCAACGTTGGGTGAAAAAGTTTATAGTGTAATATGAGAGCATCCTACCTTTGTGAACTCTGACAATGAAGGAGTGCGTTACTGAGGAGACAAGCCTACAGTAGCCGTCAATCAGGTCAGCCATGTTTTCTGCCGTAGTCAGCAATGTCGTAGTGACAGTGAGGGGCTGCACACCCACACAGAGAGACAGATTAGTAGAAGAGTGGGACAGGGAGTCGTTTCACAGTGGCACAATGACAGCTTTATTGGGAATAACATCCTCTACCAGTCTGTACGCACAATCTCTGCACACACACCCCTACACTGATTCTGTTGCTGTGATACACACATGCTCCTCACACCAACCCACTCTGACACTCAAGTGGAGATGGCAGCAGATGGATTCACATTCTCAACGTCTTATTGTATTGGACATTTAAGGTAAAATACTTTTTAAAATGCTTATATAAATATAAAAATGCTTATATAAGAATATTTTTAAAAAGATAGTAGTAAAAAGCCCCAAATATATTTAAAACATAGCAAGAAAAAGAAAATACAACATAAACTTCCATTAATACTCTAAAGGACAACCCTGTCACTTTAAAACCTCCATGAATTTATGGCTTCAAAGTAATATCTATGTTCAGTGATGCAAAAGTGCACTAAAGTACTTGTACTTAAAACGTAACAAACAATAAAGTTTGACTTGTCCTAAAAGCAAACGCCAAAAGAGAAGTGGTCAAAGTGCAATTTCTTACCTCTGGAGCTCCAGCCACATTTAGCTGCAGCATCCCTTTTCTGTCCTTTTCTTCTAAAGCGGAGTACTGGATGGACTGGACTTGATTAAAGTTAGCTAAGTGAGTAGGCTGCAGAAAGAACGACATAAAGAGACCCATTAAGAATAAAACTGAACTCTAACACTAACTAAGACATCAATGTTGCAAAAACATGACTTTAAAAAGAAAGTACATTAATTAAAAAAATATATATATTCTATACTATATACTATACTATACTCAGCATAATTTCTCTAAACTGAGAAGCCACGGGATAAATTCTAAAAAAAAAAAGGGAGGCCTTTAAATATAAGATTTACTAGGTGCTTTGATGCAGTATCTCCTCATTAAAGCCAGTAGTTTACAAGTGGAGGGTTTGAGCATAATTACACAAAACCAGACCATAAATAGGTGCAGTCATCACACATTCAACCTGTGACTACTAGGGAAGGACACTAATTGGCAAATTTTAGGAATTGGCCACAAGCTGATCGTTTCTAAAAAAATAAAAATAAATCTGAAAAAATAAATAAACAAAACAAACATAGCTATTTCTCAGAAGTATCTAAGTTGCACATTTTGATGTGCTTTTGATTAAATAGATTACACAAAAAGGAGCAAGTTCAATCAAATCATCTGGCTGCCTGTTATGTGTGACTGCCTCAGGTTTCCACCATACTACTGCTCTGCAAATAGCACATCAGAAAGTAATAGTGGCAAACACTGGAGCTTAATAGAGGAGCTTTTTCACATCAAATCATGTAGACTAAGGGTCTCTAAGGAGGCAGATAGGCACTCAGATGCTCTGCAGAAACTAGAACTGTTGTATCAAATGACAATGTGTTGCAACAACACACCATCAGAGGGGTAAAACTAGCCTGTCTCATGAGTCTAAACCCAACTCACTCACATTCCTTTTTAGTTTGTGAACAATCTCATGTCTGGTGAATTCTGCGTCAGAGAGACAGGAAGAGCCGACACTGAACAATGCTACGATTTGGCATTTTAAGGATGAAACTGAATTGAAATTAAATGAAAACACAGCAGAGAAAAAGGATCATGGTAAAAGATGAATCCATCAGTGTTTGGAATGGAGGAGAAATGCTCTCTAAAGAGTTCCTTGCTGAAAGGAAAAAACCTTAAATGCTACCAAATACATCAGCATTTCACAGTGAGTGCAAGCAAAGTTATATTTGTCTAGAAATTCCAGTTAAGACAATGCTATTTAGGAAGATGGACAAGACAGATTTTTACGCAGCAGGGTGGCGGGTGTCGTGGAGATATTCTTGTCTGCGGGTGTTGCACTACTTATACGCATGAATTAAAACATTGTACAATTTAGAGAGGTTTATATTTCTAGGGGGTCGGTTGGAGATTGAGTCTGGACTTTCTCATCAGTTGCCGTTCACACAAGCACCTCTCATTTGTGATTGGACAGATGTTACCTGCTGGGAATGTGAAGGAGAGCTGGCTGGGTATGGGGTGCTGGACGTGACAGAAATCCCTCAGCTTTGTTTACAGCACAAAGGGGATGTCATTTTGAGACGTAGTGAAGACTTTTTTTGTGCATAAACAACTCAGGATTTTAACATTACAACATTATCTCCAGTTAGAATGCAGCAGAGGAAGACCGTGAAGCAGTTATTCCTAGCAGCTTGTACGGACGCTTGCTGTACCTTCTGCAGAACAGCCACTTATCTAAAATTTTTTCTGGAAACTTTCTGAGCTGCAGCTCATGGGTGAGAATTATCCACATTTGACGGAAACACTGTCTTCAATACAGGGAGTGTAGGCATTGGATTAATTTTGACTTACTACAGTACCAGCTTTGTGATGTACAGTCTTCCTACATAAACTGAGTCCTGGTGATACCCCATCTGCCCTTTTTAAATATCACATTAAGTTACATTTATCATAGAAATTGTAGGGATGTTATGTCATTTAAAATTCATTCAAAGTCATTCCACAGACAAGAAAGCAACTGGCTTACACACAGACAAACCAAGATCATTATAACTATAAATAAATAAAGATGTGTGGACATACTCACCGTTGAGCCTTTATCTGTGAGGTAGCTGATTCCCTCCTCCGGTCCAATTGCAAGCTCAACTGATATTACCCAACTAGACTAAGGGGGAAAGAAAAGACAGGAAGAAAGGCCATCATATTCACTTATCTTTTAATCGTCATTTTGCAATGACAAAATATTTCTGCAGAAATATTACAAAAATAAGGCAACAATAAAGCTCATCTGATCTCATTTTGACTTTAAAAACCTCTCCAAGACTATGGTATTGTCTTGAGAATTATCCTACCCCTAAAGCACATTTGAAGCACTCCTTGTCGAAGCGGTAGATAGGTGCGAGTATCTCGAAGAACTTATGGATACTCTGCTCATCGTTGAGGTTAGCAAACTGCTTAAACGTCTGCTGGATCTGCTTACGAAGAGTCTTCGCCTGATAATGTGGAGGGGAGGAGGGGGGAAAATACATTAACAAGAGTTAAATCTCTCTCAGACAAAGTTGGTTCACAGCCAAGAAAGGAACAACACAAAACTGATGGACCATGCTGTTGGACGATAACAAGAGTTTTAAGAAAAAATGCACAGCAATCATTAAATAATAGGCAGTCACTCAGTCAGTCAGTCAGTTGGTCAGTCACATAAGCTGCCTGTCAGCTTTTTTTTTAGAAAACACACAAAGTAGGTTTAAGACATCAATTCTGTTTCTGAAGCCTTTCCGACTTTCCGACTGCGTGTGATGTAAAAATCGCTCACAGGCTTTGTTTTTTTACAGGCCTTTAATCTCACCTTCAGGGAGTCCAACAGGCTTTTGGGGAAGAACCTTCTCAGACCAACGTCTTTCCTACAAATACCAAATTATTACAGTTACAAATCTACACTTACACGCGCAATGTTAAATTTCATCTCAGTAACGTAGTTCACAGAGTGGAGCAAATATCTGTCTTACTCTAGTAGTTCATAGTTGGACTTCTTATCCAGTGCATTGCCTGGCATCTCTCTGAAGAACCTTCTATATAATTCATAAGAAGAAGGTGATATTAAGCATAACCATTATTAATCAATGTTTTTACTTTTTTCTTTATAAAACTTTTGCTGAGTGGAAAATGTGCCAACAACTGTCAAAAAGTTCCCCTGTGCCTGCTCACCTTATTTCCAAACATCCCAGCTTCAGTGCAACATCTTGATCCACCTGGTCTGCTATATGTTGCATATAGTCACTTTTCACCTGGAATGACAAGAATGATCATCCAATTTCAGCTTTCAGCAAAAATCTTTTAGTGAGTTTGAACCATTTCACACAACTTTTGCATGTTTTTAAGATGTGAATGAAGAGGAGATATTATCTATATCATGAATCAAGTCAAATATGGACATAATCTAAAGTTAATGGGAGTCCTCACCTGGTGATAGAGGTAGTTAAGAGAGGGTTTGTCCTCAGAAAAATGGCTGAGATAACCTTTAGGAAGGTACCGTATCCGTAACTCATACCTGAGAAGGACAGGAACAGTGTGAGAATGGGACATTCTGATGGATCACAGCCTATTCTGTGTTCCACTTGTTTTGCTGGACCTCACGGAGCAGGTATTTACAGAACTACAATGAAATGGTGCTCCGTGATTGCTGAGACATGGACTGAAAGCGTAATTTGACAAAGCATAATGACCACATTAATTTTTGTGGTGGCGTAATTCTTCAAAAGTGGCACATTGCAGTGACTAAAGAAGAAATAGGTCAGGAAAGTGGTGAGCTCCACTGTGCGCTCTGCTGTGATGCTACATGCCTGGAGTTAGATAACAAAGCATATCAAGGCTGAGGACAAAATGAATAAAACATTCTATTCTATTATGGATGAATCCAAAGGAAAGAAAATAATCTGTCAGAGAAATGAGGGAAAACAAAAAAAAAAAAACAGAGTGGAGAGAAGGATCAAAGTGAAAGGAGCAAGTGCATATGCACAAGAAACAATGAGACAAAACATGCATTGCAGAGAGAACGGAGTGAGTCCATCCCCTGAGCTGCTGCTGTTCTAACAATAGCTTGGCAGCAGCAGAAACTCCTGCGGGCTTGCAGCTCTGCTGCCCTCTGAGGCACACTGGCTGCAACAACTGGCAAACCGTTTTCTGCTCTATATGAATGGTTCCTGTTGGACGCATTTAAATCTTAATGACTTGGTTGAACAGCACTGAATTTGTGTGCAGAAGTTGTTCAGAAAATCAACCGAGGATGGCCAAGAGCCAGAATAGTTTGGGTGCAGGCTGAAAACGGACTTATCAGGACTTTTAAATTAAGTAGGGTAACTTTTGTTATTTGTGGAAATGTAGAGGTGAAATATGTATTTTTTGCATACAGTGGCTTAAAAGTATATTTTTACATCTTGTTGTAGAGCTTGTGACACTGTTAAATGAGCTTAATGGTAGCCAGGAACAGCTTAGAAGGCAGATGTAATAAAACATTGCTAGTTGGCGGGGTTATTTATTGATCGGCCAGTTATCTTACTCTGATCGGCCAGTTATCTTACTCAGTTTTTGCTGCTCTGGTGTTTCATAGTAGCACAACACGGTGGAAGATGTCTTGTTTGCTTTATGAGCCAAGCAAAAGAGACTATGCTAACCCTGAGTGAGTATAATACACTTCAACAGACTGTTAGGCCTGCTTTGTTTAATTTGAGCATAGCTTCAATATTACCCACTATTCCACTTAAAGTAGGGCGGGGACAAGAAGTGACAGAAAATGATGAATTTTGCGACTTTACCTCCATTCATCCTGTGGATGCTGTTTCTCATATTTCTCTCTTACATGAGACACACCCAAGTCAGGGTGTAACCAGTGGAGAGCATCAGAGTGCAAATGGGTTAGCCGGAGGCCCAAAGAAGACACACAGCGCAATTTGTTAATCTCTGCTATTTTCTGGATAACACCCTGTTGAAACAAGATGACGGACAAAAAAAACAAAACAAGAAAAAAAATTAATAAAATGTAAATCAGGGAAATCAAGGACATGTGTGTGTGTCTTACCCTGACATCTGTGGCATCTCCGTGTCTGATATTACTGGCCCACATGCAGGGTTCGCTGTTTGTCTCAAAATAATGGAAGATCTTAAGAACCCGGTCCATGGAGCCTGGTGGCCGCTCCAGTCCTCCAGCAGGGCCACTGGTGCTGGGACCGCCCGGAATTCCAGGCCGGGACTTAACCCCACAACCACCTGCTGTGGAGTGATTGAGGCTTGGTTCCAGGTAGGAAGACGATGCCATGCCAGACTCAGATGGTCCTGCTGGGGCTAGCTGGCTGTCATATTCTAAAAAATTAAATGGGTAAACCATGTTAGCTCAAGACATTTTCTGATCTTTTTGTATGTCACTTTCAAGAACATCCTTAAATTCTTCAGGGAAAAGTGATGTATATTTATTTAGGCGTCTTTTTGTCAAAGTATTACACAGCTAACGTGTGTATGTATGTACACACTTTTATTTGCACACTTTTCTTTTCAATCTTGATTAACATAAATCTGAAAAATGGAGTCGCTCACTTAGCCTCTCAGTGACGACCAAAACATGAAGTAATACTGTACAAACTGAGTTAATGCCAAACAAATCCGGTTGTAGAGGAGCAGGGTCTCTTAATAAGGTCCTAAGGGACTATTATGTGAACTGTATTCTAACCCATGAAAATACATCTTCAATCACTGGGACCCTATAAAACCAGGCGGCCAGTTGCTTCTATCAGCATTAGGTTCAACAACATGTTGACAACAAGAGAATGGGTCAGAACTTCCTTCTTACTGTGTAGCGAAGACCTCAACTGTGCATATTTATATAATAACCAGCTGACAACAACCTGACATACATAAATAAACTAAATAATAAATCAGACACAGAGGATGAGTAGATTGTTCTAAAGATATTCCAGGGTGGTGGCCTTTCAGAGAGAAAATGTCTGCAACCTCTGGGATTATCTAACCAGCCCCCCCAAAAAATCTCCAAAACATAAGCAAAGGGAGACAACGCATGAACATGTCAGGATACATCTGGGAGAATTTACCCAGTTGTGGATTTATTTGACTACCTTTCCACTGTAGTACTGTCACAGTCTTCTCATTTTGTGAGACATAGTGTCCTACATTGTCCTGTCACTTCCTGGACCTCCAGCTGGGTTTGCTGAGTCATCATCTCTATAGGATCTGTTTGAAATGGCTGTATATGTGTGAAAACATATGACAAATCTGGATCTGATCTTTGACAAATAATCTCTAAATACCAGTAAAACCAAATATCTGCATTCTAGGTAATTCCAGGTAGAAGGAAATGATTCCATGTAATAGATTAGATATCGTCTCTTCAAATTATTCCAATAGTAAACTTTGCTGCTATTACGTGAGCAAAAGCGCTGCAGTGAATGGCACAGCTCACAGTACTGCAGCCAGCCAAAGGAAAAAAAAAAAATTACAGCAGTATATTCAGCATTTTCTGTGCTGCTTTAAGGTCACAGGCAGATTACTTTCAGATGAAACAAAGAGACAGAAATACAGAAACTGATCTAGAATAAGTTGTTCCCCATCAGTTGGCTGAACCATGCAAGGCTCTGTGTCTGAGTGAGAATGTATCCCATGAGTGGAAAAGTGTAAGTAGGGACAGTGAATATGTGCACACCTCATGCACATATTACTTACTGTTTCTTCTATGGAGAGGAAATACAAAAAAGTATTCCCTTTTTTAAAAGTAAAACTCATGACTGTTCTGGCTTAAAGGGTTCTCATTTCATATTTTTCTGGGTACTAACTGTTCCACTGCTATCATTTTACTTTTCTCTAAACCTGGTCTCTGTTTGACATTGATACATGCTTTATTGTCGATGTGTGAGGGTTGTTTTGTTATTGTCAGGACGGAGAGGTCACCAGCAACAGGACTGAAAGCGTCACAATAATGAAGGTCAAAAGGTTACTGAAACCAAAGCGGTCCCCTTGTGTCTGCAGGGAAAACGTGAAAGCTGACATATTTGCTTCAGCAGGTGACCGAGTTTACGTGCTGATTTCTTAAAACTTCAATGCAGCAGATTCCAAGTGATTAAAAACCCCTCCTGATAGTTTTTTATTGCAGCTTAAACTTAATGCTTCACGTTGTGGTAATAAAACCCTGACCGTGTGTCTTCAGTGAGGAAACTTACAACCCTGCTTAAGATCCAGCCGTGCATTTAAAAAGGTGCAGGCACAATGCAGTTGCTGACGCTGCTCCGGAATTTTCTTGTACTGAGCTGTGCTTTTTGTGTGATGTGCTATGCAGAGGCAATCCCAGGCGGCGTTTACTGCCAACATCCTCCTTCAAAAACACACCATCCTGAACAGTGTTGGGCAATTTCAGTTTAGTTTATTAATCAAAATAAAGAAAATAAAAACTATTTTTTGGGGGTCGGTTAAGAGAACCGTTTAGTTGTATCATTGCAGCTGAGAAACCGATCGTATTTAGGTAATTAGATTTAATGTTATCAAATTAAATGCTGTGGTTTTATTTAAATGACTTTTCCTATTTAACCCGCCACAAATAGTCACTGTAATATTTGAGGATTGAATTCAAACCACAACACTTTGTGAAAAACCCCGTTCAGAATGCGAGTGCAGAATTAGTCGGGCGTTATTGCCTCTCATATTAAAGGCTGCCTTGGTTCTTCTTCTCCATGGGAAAGGTAATAAAAATACATTTGTTCAAGTAATAAAAATAGTCAGCAACCACAATCAGATGAATTTCAAAGCACATGTTTTAATCACGGCGGTGAAGTAAAATCACATCATGTAACCACCATCTAACTACAACGTTCAACTTCTCTAAATCCTATTAGAGAGGAAGGAATTTCTATACTCTCAGGTATGTATGCAGCCACTTTATCCTTCAAATACTGTTACATCACACCTCTAAGAAACGTACCAAAACTACATGTGCCTCTTTCTGAGGTCTGTTGATCAAAACAGGTCGTGACCAAGCCTACTGGCATAGGATGTACTGACCAATTGTACTGTATAAGAATAATGATGTAATGAAAATCTGTTGACAGCAAGACTCATACTATAAGTGTTCTACTCTGCTCATTTGTCTCTTTGGGTTTATTAAAGGAACTTTTTTGGGGGAAGGAAATTACTGAATAGAATTTTTTTCATTATTTAGAGCTTCCAAAGCCCTGAAACCTGTTAGGTTTGCTGCTAGACTGAACAGTTTTGAAGCAAATCCACACTATGGGTTCCATAATACAGGATACTGGTACAATTATTGAAAATAAATTACTATTTTAAGTAGGTGCAGTGCACTACAGAACATGCTACATACCAAAGCATCTCTCCTTTGAACCAATTTCTCCTCAAACTGGCAGAGCTAAGCTCACACACAGATGCCCTTTTGCTCTCATAAGGACAGAAATCAAATCAAATAGGGCAACAGCCAGAATTGCAGCAAGCAGCTGGTGCACCCACCAGCCTCTCGCTCTCACTGGGGCTTAACTGACTGACAGTGAGCCCAGTAAACTGCAGTAGGCTGTGGTTGGGCTTTGCCCCATAGCAGCAGGAGGAGGACTGCTTATCTTCTCCTGTTTAAGAGTATCTGGGTTACTGGAGTTGGCCTGTTCCTGGGGGAACTGAGCCCTCTCCATCTACTTACCATTCCCTTTTTCCATCTCTCCTCCTTCCATGCCTATTCTCCCCCCCTTCCAGTTTTTCTGCTTCAATCCTCATCATCTTTTCAACTTTCATTTAGAACTTGTCTCTTCTCTGGAACCTATCCTGTCTCTCCTCTTTCGGTCTTTCAGACCTTTTAGTTCCCGTCTTTCCATCTCCATTTGATCCTCCTGTCCTATTGAACCAGCTCTCTTCCTTCCTGCCTCTCATCTTTCTTTCAACCACAAACAATTCCGGCTGCCCTTCCCTCTCTCACTCTACTTATCTGCCACCATCCTCTTCAGGGATCCACACCATCTACTACAAAGGAGAGGCCAAAGTGTATGGTCTAAGAATAAGAGCCCAACACTGCTTGTTCATACAAACAAGCAAACAGTAAAATAAAGAAAATAAATCATGCATCTTTGGGAGATTTTGTTCCTCTCTCTTTAGTGAAAAAGCAGTTGACAGTTCTTGACAGAATTGGTGACAACCAGCAGTTACAGAGACTCTAATGTTGTATTTGTGATTGGTAAAACAATTAGAGAGCTCAAAGCAATTTACAGCTTTCTAATTTGACTGGAGATGCTACTTTTGACAGGGAGTGCTTTCAGTACATACTTGATAAGGGGTGCTGCGCATAGATGCAGGCAGCTTTGCTCCAGCAGAGAGGGATGCAGCCGCTGTTCTCCATTTTTTCTGCGAGGGGGTCCGTTCACGTTGGGCCACAGGGCCCAGGCAAAGGTCCCGGGCCCAAACCAACACCATAAAGCTGTCCACTTCCTCGTGTGTATCAAACTATCATTTCCAGGTCGAATTATCAGGATAAGCCAAGGAAGAAGGACGAGAAAAATATCTAAAAAATATCCCGGAAAAGGCTGGACACTGGGCCCTTCTGTTTTTTAGCATCTTCGGCAAAAGCAAAAGCTCCGATAAGAAAGAAAATGTAAAGTCAAAAAGTTCTTAAAATCTGGTGAAGAAGATGGTGTGGGAAACATTGCTGCATGTGACATCTGTTATCATAGCTTAAGTCTAGATGCTACAAATGCTTCAATTACATTCATCTCTAAGAAAAAAAGAAAAAGGTGAATCCTCCTTTTTCATAGCACCTTACTAAACAAGAAAAAGATCCACTCAGATTTGAATGTAGAGTAGAAGAGGTCAGTCCTTTCTCGCTTGTTGAGACATGTTCATGACTTGAAGCAACTTGAAGGTCCACATAATCAATCCATGCAATTCAGGTCGTGACCTTTGACCGTTGACCCAGCAACAAATCTTAACCACAGCACAATGTGATCTGTAATGATCTCCTGTCAGGAAGCTCACTTATTTTAGCTCCACTATCTCAAGGAGTCAGATTCTCAGAGGATGGAGATATTCCCGTAATGTGCTGGATATTGCAATGATGTGGCGCTTAAAAACCCGATAATCAAGCTTGGCTTTTGTAGTTAAAAGATCATATCCTTGCCCATTGGGTCATCCCGTGGTCTAATAAATCCTCCAAAATGATCACAATCAGACCATCAGTGCAGACTTAATAATCCAATTAATCAAATCTTGACAAAAAAAATCAAAGATGGTCTTGTCCGTACAGCCATAAATCTTTTGTCAATCAGCTCACTGTGCACGTCACACATCCAGGTTATAAAATGATAAACCTCCTTCACCGAATAGGTAGAGTCAGTATATCAAAGCACAATTTTTTTGAAAAAGTTGTAGTTTTGTTCTGAAAGTCGATGATCAAAGAGCATAGTAAATCACACAAAGACAACAGAAAAAACGAGCATGGCAGGAAAAAAGAAACAAAAATGTAGGGCAGAGCGGGGTGCAGAGAAATGGAGCATAGTGAGGCAGAGGAGGAAGAGAGCGGCAATTGCAGGAGGGAAAAGGGAGAGCAAAGACAAGAAAATGATACAGACAGGGGAAGAAAGCTGAGTAGATTCAAAGACAAGTTTAGAAAAATATATAAATGTTTAAAAAATTAAAAAGAACATCAGTTTTTAAAAAGGAAGAGGGTTTAATAAACGGAGCGGGATTTAAAAAAGAGAGAAACCCGAGAAACCCCAGGGAGAAGTTGAGCCTCACATCCAGAGCTCCCTCATTGCTCAGAGCCTGCAAGAGGTAACCAGGCCAAGACGGGTACCTGATACTGGAGAGGAGCAGAATTTGACAGACACCTGAACGAAGAGGTGGATGAACAAAGAAAAAAGAAAAAAAGGATGGACGGAAGACGACAGAGAGAAAAAAATAGACTGGAGGAGTGAGCGTGATGCGGTAAATCTGTCATTAAAGCGAGTCCGCGGTGTGTCGTTTCATCTGTCTTCTGTAGGCGTTCTTCTGTAGCATCGCGAGTGAAGTTAGATCGCAGCCTTATTCCCAACCGCTCACACACACAGCAAAACATAAACACAGAGTTTATCCAGCTAGATCCTGGAGCCGCCAAATTGAGTGCACCAAAGAGCTGTAGAGGGAGAAAGTATGTGCGTAAGCCAGGAGGGGGTGGACAAGAGAGTGTGTGCACGTTGGTAAGGAGGGAGGTTAGTGTGTGTGTGTGTGTGTGTGTGTGTGTTTGTGTGTGCGCGAGAGAGAAAGAGAGAGAGAGGGAGAGAGAAATATAAAAGTCAAATCCTGCGAGTGCATGTGTGAGTGTCAGCAAAAAGTGAGCACATGCCAAGTGTTTCTCCTCTGCTGTGTCCAAGCTGTGAAAAAGATGCTCTGATCTGTAACAGGCAAGAGCATCGGGCGGGCAAATGATGGCGTATGTGTAGGGCAAGGAAGGAGAGAGAGGGGGGGTAGGAAAAAAAGGAGAGGGAGAAATATTGCAATTGAGACCTGATGCAGTGGAAAATAGGCAAGCTGATTGGTCGCTTTGACGAAGAAGAACAAACTCTTCATCAATAGTCGACTGGCGCTTGTATGACCAAGTGCTCACTGTTCTTCAGAAGGATATTGGCTAAGCGAGAGAAAAGGGACTTCACTGTTCATACCGTTACAACACAAGATTCACTCTGCCTTTTGTCCTTTTCTCTCTCCTCTTCCCTCAGTCTTCCCTCAGCTTTCTCTCCTTCTCGCCAAACATTATCTCCCCTGCTAAATGTCAGCCACCCTACACCACCGAAGCTCTCTCCCAAAGAAGGTTCACTGATGTGACAGCGAACAAGAACACTGACACAACCAGACGTAAGGCGTCCTGTACGTTACATTATTTCTGGCATAATGACGCTCGAGGTCGATGTTTCAGAGCAACCAAAACGGTAAAAATTTGCATTCATTGAGCTTGCCTTCATAAGAAGAAAGGGAATTGTGGGAAATGTAGCTGGTGGTTTCCAGAGGCTAAATGTGGCTGAGGAATATGTCCAGTCAATGTTTGTTCATCTTCTACACAGAGTTAGCCAGTGGTTGTGCAGGAGGGCACGCATTTCAGATTCACAGCTATGTGAAGTGTGGCTCCCAACCTGGAGCCTCCCCATCCCCTATGGAGGGCGCCAAAGATCACTGGAGCAGTGGGAGGTCTCCACTCCACAGAAATGGTTCAAACACCACCAGGAATGAGATATCAAAAGTCTGCCTGGGGGTGAAGCACACAAAACGCTGCAGTCAGCTCTGTACATTTGGTAGCCACCAACTGCAGAGAACGAGACAACTCCTCAAAGAGAGCATCTACAGGGCTGTAAAATCAGCTGACTGCTACACTTTCAATTAATGCAGCACACCTCATGGACACACTCCCTTTCTAAAAATGAGAACACCCAGCAGATGCATAGTCCTGAATTAAACATCATGCTCTACAGAAACATTCTTCATGCTCAAATTTGCACGCTGATTTGCATGCCTTTCCCTCCGCAGTAACAACGTGCCTCAGGACTAAATTAGGTCTCATCTTCCAAATATTGACACATGAGTGTCAACATTTCTGCTTTTCTATTGCTTAGAATGTGTAATGATTCTGCTATAATGATAACCTTCAAGTTTACTTATTTTCTAATACATGTTTCAAAGCACAGTTTAGCCCCAGTCTCAACACCATATTAAAAAGAGATTAAGGTTGATGAAAAATAAGACTAATCATTCTCATCAACAGGCAATTACTTTTGGGAGATGCATCTTTTTCTGGTGTGCACGGTGGTGTATTTCCAGCCATGGCTTGATTGAACTAGAGTTCATGAATCTACTTCTACATTCATTGCGATATTGTGATGGTTCGTGTTAATGTATCGCTTTAATTATTGAAAAAATGTGATTATCTTGTTTTCTATTCAGCCTCATTTTTGTAAACAATGTGAGGCACATGGACGTTTCCTGGGGGAGCACCAGACATAAATGTATGCTGTTTTACAGACTCATGTTTAGAGCTTAGAACAGCTTAGCATAACATCAGTTAAAGCAATCACACGCAGACAGAAAACAACATTAGTCTCCCCGCCCTACTTTGCAAACCATGAGCCCAGATCTTTCTGCTTTGAGTTTTATCAAAGTATTCTTGGATGTAAAATGTGCCATGACAGACTTATAGAGGCTGAAGGTTATATTGAGCGTGTCTTCCACAGGGTGGTTTTGGCTCAGTGGTTGGATGCTGACTGTAGAACACTTTGTTGCTATCGGTGAGGGAGCCCGTGTCTGAGTAGGTGAATGCAGCAACAACACTCTAAGGCACTTTAGCAACCATGGAAAAATGAGTGGGATCCCATCATCGCCAAACCTAACTTTGCATCATATATGTGAATACAAGTGAAAACAAATAATAGAAACAAGAAAATACTTGTGATGGTAAAAGTTTCAGTTCATGTGAATCTCATCAGGCAGTCAAAGAAACAGCATTACACCTCCACTGAGAGAAAACTTATAAGTGAGTTCAGGAAATGTAAAATGTTGGTTCCTTTTTAAAAATGCGAAGCTTTTAGTTTAAACTTTTTTAATCTGTAGGATCATCTGTTACCTAGCAACAACTAAGGTGGGAGTGTGGAGGTAAGGGCCATAACATGTCCTATCTATACCTGTAAAATGGTTCTGCTCCTTTTCCATCTGTTCCGTGACGCAGTGGATGCAGCCTTTTCATGTTTTTTTTTTGTTTTTTTAATGAATAAAAAAAAGAATGTGGCTCCTGATTCATCATGAAAATAAATCATACACTGTCATTTTCATTTTAGGGCCAGCATTAAATCTATTCATATCAAAGTTTTGCACGGGGCTCACAAATGTGCCAAATCTTCACAAACAAAACTATATTTAGACAAGTTAAAAAAACAACACTGTCACCCACATCTAACACAAGAATTCATAACACCGGCTGCATAGGCAGGTATTTACTGATGCAGTATACTTAGTGGCATATGGAGGCAACAATAACTGTGTTTGTGCAAAGGTTTACTCACCAGTGTAGTAAGATATTCTGGAAATATCTGGAAGAGAAAACACAAGAAACAATATATTACTTACAGAAATGTAAGAGTAAAATCCAGTGATTTACAGAAAGGAATAATTCACACGAATTACACATAAATCAATCGATCCATGACAGCCAACGCACTACACGGCACAGCACAGCACAGCACCCACAGCAGAGTTACGCTGTTCTGTGGTCCAAACCACCAGGCTGCTGTGTTTCTGGACATCAGTGACCAATATGTCCAATCGTCTCACTGTGAAGATGAACAATTTTTGTCTTGCATCAAGGAAAGGAAGGGAGAGCTTTGCGTGTATCCTTCCCTGTCTCTTTGTTAGTACAGAAAGCAAGTATTTGTTTGCCTACATTCTCCAATCCATTTGCAAAGCTTCTCATTATCCTTCCACAACATGACAGGAAGGGATAACAGCTGGAAAACGAGGTAGAAACAGCAAAGAGAGAGCCATGTAGGGAGGCAGTCTTAAAGACAGATCTGTTCACCAAATGACAAAGAGCCCAACAAGGCAGAGGGAAATCAAATTGGACTTTGAGCCCTTAAAAGGCCCAACGATTCAATCTAATTGATCACCTACTTTATTGACAAGAGTCAATTTCTAATCTCGCTAAGCACATCCACTTGTTTACATGTCAGACGGCATTTACCAATCTGACCATGCTGCAGCTCTAATGAATCAGGAGGATGGAATATGTCCTGCACCTTGCTGGAGAGGTGAGTCATGACTCTGCAGAATGTACCTGCTCTGCAATGTCAAAAACCACCTCATGACCTCAGGCACCCTCTACTCGCCATTTCAATATTCAACCTTTCTTTCTTTTTTCTTTTTTTTACACACATATCGTGGCATTCTGTGGGATAAGTGGCATCAAAATGAGCAGCATGATTTCACATCCTGCACTCTGATGTTATGCCGACTTCTGTTACTAAGCAACACGCACAAAGCAGGGCTCCAGTTCTTATCAATATGTCAAGGCTTTTGCGTTCATATGACATGAGGGATAGAAGCCTTGCCCTCATTCTTTACAGCCTGTGACCAGCATATATGCCATGCATGCCAATATTTCAAGTGAACTGTGCACATAACACTAGAGATGTTACGTAAAAAAACCATCAAGAAAATCAAAAGTAATAAGAAGACTGCTCCAAAAAGTTTGTAATGATTTTCGGTTTAAGGAGACAAGTTTAAGCTTTTGATTGCCACCTAATGCAAACTTATGGAAGATTTGGTGTCACATGCGCAGGCTTTGATGGACAAGGGTTTTGGATGAGAACTTTTTGGGCTTTCGTTATGCAAAGCTCGATCGGTGAAAAACATCAGGCTACTGACTGTATTTATAACTAAAAGGTTTAAATTACACACATCGTTATCATCTATACGTATAGAAAATGTGGATAAAGAAAATATTCTTTCTTTTTTCCATTGCACACTGAGTGACTCGGATGGCTGCAGGTTATAATGAGAGCTTGTTTGCTAGCTTTTACTCAGAGTGGGGCTTGAAAAGCTTTCAGTTCAGTATATGCGTTTTAAGCGAGTTTCTCTAGGATGCAAAAGGATACAGAGTCCTTCTGATAAGAAATTACATTTAATAGACTGTTCAAATAAAATACTACACAGGTTTCCCTCTGTCTGGGCCATTTTAGCATAATTTAGTTAGTTAAAATAATTTACTAAATACCTAAACCAGATTAGCTAAAGTGTATGAAATTTGGATTCTTCTTGGACATTGTGTGAAAATCTTAATCTGTTCCTTTATGCAATACAATACTTTACACACTCTGACTGGGTGCGCAACATGTGTTTTGCCACCTCACATTAATTTGTTATAATCACATAATCCAATTTGTTCCTGGCAGTGCTGTGTCCAATTGTGGGCTACTAGTAGCTATTAGCAAACAACATGACGCCAATCCTGGCATCAATCTCTTCCACTTCCATTCTAACATTCAGAACAGATAAATACAACCTTAATAGATGGATCAAATATCAGCCAGGACTGGCAGCACATTCAGGAAAAGAAGGCCAATGGATTAAACATGCACTGAAGTGGTTCCTGGTGTTATCTGTGTGGAGATTTTGAGATCAAGACATATTTTCTAACCGTCACCAAGAAACAGTCTCACTTTAACCTCTCAATGACACCGTTTTTTATCCTTAATGCAGCTCTGCCACATCTGTCACTACAACTGCTTCTCATTTGTGTGATAAGTCCTCACAGCCCCTCTGTCCCACTCCATCACACTCCCACTCTCATGATCTCAGTTGTTTGCTTTTTTTTGTTTTGTTCTCTCTCCCACTCAAAGTGTTTTAAAAAAGCTGTAAACCACAAAGGCTAAGCCAGTCGAGTCCACGCAGAGGGCACTGAGAAATTCCATCCTCATCAAGGAAACAACAGCCTTTTGCAGCTTGTCAGAGTAACAGAGAGCAGAGCAGAGAGACTATGCAGCATCAGAGAGAAGCACCGAGCCACCACAACAGCAGCTTCAGCCTTAATTAGGTGGCTGCCAATGAAAGTGTCAACGAAAAAACATCTCACTGTGGTAATGGAACTAATGCAGAGCCAGGGAAGTAAGACACAACACACACACACACATCTTTGCACGTGCACAGCTATTATGCACAATTCCACCCAGCTGTAGACACAACAAATGCCTAAAAACATGGACAAAAGTTGTTTGTTTGTTTTTTAAATATGAGGTCACACTTCATCAATGGACAGTTTGGTTGAGAGCTACATTAAAAATCAAACTAATTCTTGCAAAAAGTGTTGAAAGAAAAGCTTGAATAACTCAATGACTAAATCAAGACGAGGGGTGAATTCTGCTCATTCTTTAGCCAACAAATCATTTAATATAAAACCATGGAAAACTACCTCCAAATAAACAATCTCATCCCATCCATCATTAGGTATATACTATCATATAATAAATATATATATATATATATATATATCCAAAAAATAATCTAGCTCCTTCTAAAACTCACAGGAGAGCACCAACAACCAAAAACACGACTATAAGCAGTCCTAGTGAAAGGACTCATGGCTCACAACATAGGGCATGTGCAGACACAGGTTAGCGTAATGAATATTTACATTTTTTCAATCATCCTCATAAGAGGAGGGAAAGTCCAATTAAGGACACTACATATTGTAAATGTACCCATGCAATCTCTTTGTAATGCAGTCCCTGTTGTTTAGCATATGTTAAACTACCCTTCACACATGTCAGGGCAGAGCCGTGTGTTCAGGAGTGCGTACAGGTGGTATTGATTGTGCAACTGGAACACATTATGTGGAAATATAAAAAAAACATGCTTCACCAACGTCACTGAGGTTCGGTGGATTTCAGAGGGTTACAACATCCGCAGGAGATGGGAAAAAATGGCTCTACCAGGGTTGATGCTTAGGGTATGTACTCTTGACAACTTTTGTTTTAGTTATACACACAGAATGTGGTTTTGTGATTACATAATCTTTACATTTATGCACTCAGCATACGTTTTTACCTTTTATCTAAAATGACAAACTATTTTAACTTACTGATTTTTAGAAATGTTCTTGAGCCTAAGCAACCCTTGGGCTTAGGAACATTATCTGACAATCCTAAGTATCAGAGTAAGGAACTTTAGTTTCCAACTGAGCTATCTGTTATTGGAACCCTAAAATTATCTCTTTTATCATTAATTATGTTACTAACCAGTAAGTAATTGAGAAAATAAGTTGTATGATGGCCCTCAAGGTGATTTATTTCACTTTCTAACAACTTATCAATTCATCCGCCACAGTAATTTGATTTCCCGCTTCAGGTTGTGGATGGACAGCAAATGGTGAGCTTCTTTGACAACATTTATGCCATTATAACATTATGATTAGAAATAACATAAAAATAATACATACAATGTACATCAAATATACAAATGATACAAACATGTTTCAGAATTTGTGGCTTTATGTTTGTACTATTTAATTAACTGAAATTGGGGTTGTGAATGTGGACAAAAATATTAATTCAAATTTAGATTTACTCTACACTCACTTTTGAAAAAGCAAGTATGACCTCAGAGGTAATTTGAGTTTAATTCCATTGTGATAAATGACAGATTTCCTGACTTTATGTGATTTTTTTACCCTGTAGAGACAGACAGCAAGAACATTTGTGGATAGATGGTCAATCTAAATGTCATGCTTCATATAACCTCTGTACCAGTCTCAGTGCTGACCACAGTGAATAACATAAGCAAAACAGTGAGCTCTAGATGTAAATAAGGGCCAACTGATGATGGAACAGGACAGCCTGGCTCTTTTTTCTCCTCTTTTTCATTTCTGTGTATGTGACACTCCAACATAAAAACTGCTGAACCAACAAACTACGAAGTAAAAATATTCATGATCACATATATCATGTTTTTATGTCATTATATAATAAATATATATTCACTGCGTCAAAAGAATTTCCTATAGGCGTCTTCTTTCTCATTTTAAAACAGGATATAAGGTTCAGAGGATGACACAAACCAGAAGGTATCTGAGTTGTAGCTATTAATGTAATAGCAGAAGAGATCGCCTGGGGCACAAGGTGGGTGTGGGAAGGCAAAACTATCCTGGAATTCAATACAACTCAACCATATTGGAGGCAAGATTGCAAACTGAGATTTTAAGACACAGTTTTTACTCTGTAACAGATTAAAACTATGTGTTTTTCACAACTGAAGATACACTTTGTATTTCCGTTCACATTTGAGGACTGTCTGCAAAAAGACACATCATTCTTTGTCCTAAAGACTCTACAGCCGGTTAGTCAGAGGAGCGTTTTCATGCTTTTGGAATTGTTCCCCACCGGTCCTCATATTGTGTCATCCTGTGAACAATGAGAGGAGTATTTGATAGCTAAAGTCTGTCATTCAGGTCTTTCTGAGCAGTAAACAACACAGAGATAAGATCACAGTCAAACTAAACTTAGAGACCTCTTTGCCTCAATTAATGCAAGTCTAGCTGAAGGGCACAAAAACGTTAGCCAAGGGTCGGGGTTAAATACTACATGATCAATTCAAAACAGAAAGAGGTTTCTTTGATTGAACAAGTTTTTAAATTACAGCTGTTAATCTTTGGGCTTTCACTGGCATCAGTGGAACAGTTATGTGAGGATCATTTTGGTAGAGTTAGAGGCTGTTCCAGCACATCTTTAGGTCCGCAGAAATCTGAAATCCTTCACCATAAAAATATGAGTGCACTCTGCATTGATAAGACGCATATTTCCAGGAGACAAGCCTTTTAACCACGATCCAAAGTAAGATTCAGAGAGACAGATAAACACATTTAGATAAACACATTTGTGCCACTTAACTCATCTGTCAAATCGGCTGTTGGCAGCAACCAGCCAGGTTAATCAAAGTGAAACAGAACAGGCTGTCACCGTATCAGATGTTCATGCCTCTTTGTTTGTTTCCCTCTCTCTACCTGTCTGTGAGCCTTTCACATGCAACTGCTTGCTCAGCGGTGAGCAATACAAATTCCTTTCCAGCTCTCAGCCTTGCCAGACCCTCCGTACCTGAGCAGTGCCCAGCACCCATCCACCAAACTGAGCCGTCAGCCTGCCTACAGCAGCAACATACCTCCAGTGGTGCAGCCCAGAAAATTCAAGAACTGCATGTTGACTCTCAGGTGGTCAAAAATCGGCTGAAAGCGTCCGTACGCGTTCCTCCTCCGTCTCTCCACTTCCTCGTTGCACGTTATGCTGTCACTATTAAAAGGGGGAAACGCCCGCCCACTTGTTTCAGAGTGACTCACCTGGGGGCTGAGTTTTACCTCCAAGCAGCTGCCTCTTCCCTCTCACACGCCGGACTCCCAAAACATTCTCAACACATCTCCTACTGATTCCAGATCTTACTCACAACCCTCCAGCTTTTGCCTCCCCCACAGAAGGCACACAGCAGTGCAGATCAGCACAACATCCTCAGCGTCTTCATCCCTGCCTCTTCATTTCAGTCCATGGAAGAGCAAATATTAATTTGTGAATTGGATTTTTATATAGCTGGTGTTGTGTGTCGCACACAAAAACCACCAAGGATGTCTGTGCTTACTGGAAGTTAAATCTGACAAATATTCACCAGAGGTGCAATAACATTTAGACTGAAAGCAGTTTGCATTCGCTGGAAGGGAAGTGGTGTGCTGTAAATGCCAGGAGGCACGTTACTTCTCAATCAACAAAAATATATATTTACTAGGAAAGACAAAAGTTAAGTATTCAAATAGGATTTGTGTCCATTTACTGAAAAAAACAACAGCTTTTTATTCAGCTGTAGAATTCTCTCATATTGTTATTTCCAATGTCTCCTGTTTTCTATGTCATCACTAAATCGAAATATCTGATACATTACTACTTTTGTGTATAAAAATGCCATCAGGGCAAATAATCATGTACTGGTGGAAAGAAAAATAGGAAAAACGGCTGGATGGAAGAGGGCAGCTCTGACCAACACCTCTGAGGCCAAAGGAAGCAAAGGGAAACATCACAACCACAGAGCTGCCCGGGGCCACAGTCCTGTGCACAAATGCACGTTCATCTGTCTTTTTGCTTGTGAAAGACAGAAATCACATGTGAAATGACTGGATATTTAGTCTTTTCATAGAACCAGGCCTTATAAATTTCAGTCGGCCTTTCACTGAAGTATAATTGTGCAAGGCAGCGAGTGGCCAGAACACTTACAGGCACTCCTGTTAAGCAACAACTACCTCCCCATTTTCCTTATAAAAATGACAAATAGATATTCTTTCACTCTCAAAATAAATGTCAACATATGAATGAGAACCCGTCGCCTGCAACAATGGGCTGCGGGTTTGGTTAAACCGTTGCTGAACAAAACCCAGATGTTTCCCCTGAGCGTGGCTGCTCCCGCTGACAGAAACCCTGCTCGGTTTGGACCTTTGCACCTACCGGAGAAGCACACGGGGCTGGATTCGGCCACTGCACCACTGTCTGGCTGTTAGGAATACAAATGACTTCGTGATGTCAAAAAGGACCAGCCTTTCCCTTTCTGTTGGTCTCCAACATTTCCCCCTTAATACTGATACGTGCAACTAGAAACACACCCACGCGTGTAGCATTAACGTTATCCCCATTGTCTCTGCGTGCGTGTGTGTACGCGTGTGTGTGTGTTTGTGTTGCCCCCTTTAATGCTAAGCTAGCTCCGCTAAGTGTGGGCTATTCCCATCCAGTCCGCCCCCGAGAGGAAACGATACTCACCCGGTTCAGCCCGGGAGTCCGGCCGCGCCTTCTCTCTCAACCCGCTCGCCTTATCCTGCAAGCCGGTGTGAAATGTACATTTATTCCGGCTGATATCTGGACCGGTTTCAGGGCATGGGTCTGACTCCCTGTCTGTTTTCGTCCACAACAGCGCCGTGCCCGGTCGAAGGAGTCCACTGACGTTAGCTGCTAGCTCCGCCGCCGCTGCTGGTGGAGGAGGCAGGTTTTTTCCAACATGGCTGCAGCTGGCAGCCCACTGACAGCTGGAGAGGGCTCCTACGTGTCCAATAATACATCAAGGGGCTCTTTCACGATGTTACGTGAAACATCCTAAATTCCCCTGTCACATAAGGGGGCGTAAATCTAAAAAAAAAAATAAATGCAAGAGAAAAAGTGTGTGAAGTGCACAGGAGGCAGTGGGATCACAGTGATGGTGATGACTGATGGGTGACTGAGGCAGCTTTTAAACTCATCTCATGACGAATGTTCGTTACTGACAGAAAGACAATATACTCCGTCTCACGTTGTATTTTTCTAAATCAAACTAGATCAAATCGTGTGGGGAAATTTTAAAAGAGGCATGCAACAACACAATCACTTAAAGCAGTCATCAATCAAGAAAAGTTGAAAACACAAGGAAACAGATTTGAAATCAATCAATTCTAGACAGATGAGAAAAACAACTTGCAACTGCAAAACAGAAACCAGGTCCAATTTCACCAAATACATCAAGGATAACATTACCATATAGCAATATAATTAAAACACATTATTTTGTTTCTTTACTTTTTACATGTTTTCTTCGATTTCTTATTGTGTTTTGTTTTTGTGATAAGTTTTCTGAATTTTCAATGCATTTTCTTTGCAATTGATGTTCACTGGAATTATACTGATTTGTGTTTCATTGTGTGTGTGTGTGTGGGGGGGGGGTGGAGTGGGGAGGGGGTTTATACAGATATATAGACTGGGATTCACTCTTTGTAAAATACAATTGCTATACCTAAATAAACTGCTCTCCAGTTTATCAGCCGTTCTTTGGGGAAGTAATCAATACAGTGGTGGATCAGTAATGTTATGCTCACTATAGGGTGTGCGTTTTAAATGAAGCAGTCCTGTGCATGGAAGTATATATGGAATCTTGCATGGAAAATGCCTTTGATATAGATATCAAATGCCTTTGATATAGATATCAAAGGCATTTTCCATGCAAGATTCCAAATCTTTCCCAACAGAGAGCTGACATCTTATGTCTAATTGAAATCTTAAGAGGTTTTTTATCATAAATTATTCATCGTAGTATTCTGCTCAAAGCCAGACAAAGGAGGTCTTGAAATAAAGCATACACACATGCCAACATGCACACACATAACAATTGGGACTTTGATGTTGGATAACATTTTGCTGCCTTGCATTTGCATTGAGTATGTATCCAGTCAAAACTCAAAACAATCCATTTACTCACCAGCCTACTCAAGCCCTGCCACCCACAAATTCACTATATTCATGCACTCAGCTGATTTCCATACAAGCATAGATTCAAACAGATACACACTGATTTCAGAGATTATTTTGGCTCACAGAGAAGAAGCATACACATTGTGCTGCGAAGGAGGGTTTAGATTTTCACGCGTTAAAAACTTATGATGATATCATGTTTAGCCATACATTTTCATGTGGGCATCAATATGTTTGGAGTACATTTTTTTCTATGTTTTGCAATTAAAATATTATAGATACAGATGACAACTGCATGGAAGTCAGCTTCACTGTATACAATGAAACGCAGTTCGGCAAAACATGCATTTCCAGTTTGTCAAAGTAAGAAATAAACATAAGGTTACTTATTGATACTGTACTAGTACTATATTGTATCAAAGATAATCCATAGTAGTTGAGTAGTTTCACAAATGGCACAAATAAAGATGGCACAAATAATTGGTGTATGAATGCAAAATCATGGGAAAAATGATAAAATGATAATTTTAAAAGGGAACAAGCTTTTTCACAGTGTCTTTTAATTTGTCAAATGAATGAATGGACAAGATTTCCGTGCTAATTTTGAATGTACATATTTTTTAAACACTGTATTTAGTGTGATTACCCAAAGAAAGGGTTGATGTGGGGCAGCATGGTGGTGTGGTGGTTAGCACCATCGCCTCACAATTCTCTGGGGGAACCAGGACTTTTGTGAGTGGTGTTTGCATGTTCTCCTTGTGTCTGCATTGGTTCTCTCTGGGTTCTCCGACTTCCTCCCACCATCCAGAAGGAGTGAGTGTTTGAGTGTGCACAGTTGCTCATCTTTGTGTGTCTATATATGTGGCCCTGTGATGGACTGCCGTTTACCCTGCCTTCTGCCCATTGAAAACTGGTATAGGCTCCAGTCCCCCCCAGAATAAGCAGTTCAGAAAATGGATGAATGGAGGTTTGATGTGCTTAAATGAAACAAGTAGTTCAGAGTAAGAGAACAGAAATGATTGCATTGTTCCACCTAGTGGCCACTTTGGAGAAGTTCTATCTATTGAATCAAAATGAACAAACCATAGTGACAACAGACTACTGAAAACTTTGAAACACCTTACTATTTCATGCAAAAAAAAACAACTGAAAATTCAGCTCATCTTGGGATGATATTTACCACTGCACCCCCTTTTCATATGGTAATAGGTATAGGCTGTAACTGTAGAAAAACATTTGGACAGGAATTTTGTTTTAATACTTGGCTGATATAAGATTATGCCTACTGTTATGTCTTACACGTTTTTAGTTGGTTAACTGTCTAAATTTCAAGGTAGACTCTCACTTGAACAGACAACGTCTGGATGCAAACATATGTTCCTCTAAAACCCAGTCTATCTCTTTCCCCCTTAGATGGTGCGTTTTTAGTCTCCATCCAAGGTTCTGATTTTCGGAATCTTGTCCCCTGTGTGCAGATATTAAAGGTCTTCCCAATGTGATGTTGGAAAACATTACACTGATTGTAGTCACATTTTTTTTCTACACATCGCCAAGCCTCAACCCATCTTTGATTCTCAGGGACTAGTTTCCTGAATATTTTGATGTTTAATTATGCTACTGATTATTTTACAATATTAGTTGTAACACGTTTCTCCATCTAAGTCTTGTTGGTACTGCATACTTTTACAGTAAATCCAAGATGCGTTAAAATACTAATATCATGCTTAGTTCTGGTGATTCTTAGGTGACCAATCATTGTGTGAGTGAACATACCTGCTTGTCTTTGTGTTGATCCAGGAATTGGCAGGTATTGTGTTGGAGGTAGATGGGCTAAAATCTTTGTCAATTCATCTTACAAGGCAGAGACTGTTGCCCCAAGAGACAAGAGTGGCTAAAAATATATTAATTTTAGTTGACAGTGAGTTTTATTGGATTGCTCTTAATCAGAGTGAAAGAGTGTTTATTGAGAATATAGACTGTTAAAACAAAACAGAGCTACATGTGGTACTGTAATAATTAATGCAAAACTTTGATTGACAAGTCATATAATTTTATTTTACACATGAAACATGTCTGATTCACAACATTTTGTGAACTACAGAGGCTGTCCATAATACATTTTCAAGTTATAATACATAGCTGTCATTATTGCATATCATTCTAACAATCATGAACATGCAGTTTTTAAACAGATGTGCACTTTGTTTTTACATCTTTATCATAACCTCTACATTGATGGATATAGAATATTTATATTTATCTATATTTCTAAATATAGAAATACAGAATGAGGAGCACTGCTGGTAAATCTCATGCAGTGTCATGATAAAGAGGGCAAAAGACATGAATGGATGAGAAAAGACACAGAGGAGACAGAAGTGAGAGGAGAGGACTGGAGGAAAGTCAAGGTGATGGAAAGGAATAAGTATCGCTGGGGGATGAGAGCAGAGGGAAAAGAATGATAGGCCCAATTAAAAGGGTTGGTAAGATTAGGTAAGTGGATGAGACAGTGGTGTGTGCTCTAGCATGCCACTTCAGTGGTCTTTGAGGTGCTCTGGTTAACACTGGAGAGGCTGTCCATCGTCACATCGGTGTGTGCACGTCCACGCTTGTCTTCAGCACCGTGTGAGTGGGTGCGGTCACGTTGCAGCTCGTTGGTGTGGGAGCGGCTCCTAGAGCCATCAAACGATACTACACTGGAGCTGGAAGTTGTCCGTGAACGAAGTCTGGTCATACTGGCACTGGACACTGGAGAAAAAGGAGACATTCTTTCTTAATGCCAAAAAATCTGAAAAGTCAGCATGCCTTATTATCTGCCCTGAAGTTTATGTTAAAGTCATTAATATCTGATATACAAACTCCTTATTTTTCTCCACTTTGAATGATTCAGCTTGTAATAAATCTATGAATGGAACACTTTCCTATTATTTATTAATTTGTCTATTTTTCTCACAAACATAATCGGGATTATGTATTTAGCTTTCGGATGTAATTCATAACCATAGGTTATCACAAACAAACTAACAGAAGAAGGGAAGTTTTGAATGTGATGTGACAATGCAACAAAGAGCTGAAAAGGGAACCAAGATCTAGACTGTATCTCTTTGGGAAGTGGTTGTTGTAATTTCTGAAGCAATTGATTTATAGTAGTTAGTATATCGTTAAAGTTAAAGCATGTTGTCTTACAGTATCCCATGCCCTGGATGAAATATTTGAGGGCTTCAATCACATTGGCTGGCTGTGGAAAGAAAGATAGAGCTTGTTAGACACATTATTAACTAGTCAAACACAGACTGTGTTCTCTGTGTTGTCTACCATCATACCTGATCTACATGAGGAAGTCCTCCGCAGTCTGCCATCTAGGTCATAGCAAAAAAAGAATCATGCTGTGTTACTACACCACCAAAGTGATATAAGAAAAAAAAAGAATATAGCTAAAAAGATGGAATACCAAAGATTTGAACAATTATGCATTGTATATGGGTTTACCTTAAGCAGTGTGGTCTTAGTTGGGTTGAGTTTGGAGTTGCAGTCCACCACTGCTTCCACAACTGGAGAGTTATCCCCCACAACCAGCAAAGATGCACACCTACGTAATAAACCAACAGAGAGGTGAATTGGGAGGAGGAGCTAAGTCAGATGTCAAACAAATAATAAGATAAATGTCTATTTCTATACATAAATAAATAGCTATTTAAAGCAAATTGTTTTTATACTCACTTGAGGGTCCTGGCATTGATATTACCCCCTAGAACGGGCCTCTCTAACTCCAGAGGACTGCGGCTGTTGTAGCAGCGGTAGAACTGACTCACGTTGAACTGGTTCATTTTAGTTGTGATGTGGTGACGATAAGTTGCTATGAGGTCATGGTTTGTCTGGATTTCATCCTGTAGGTAAAGCAGAGTAGATATTGTCTGAATAGTGCATTTTTCTCCGTTTGAATTTATTCTCATCAACTTATTCTACTTTAAGAAAAAAATACAATAAATTCCATAACCTTATCTTTTTTGGTTGTTATGGTAACTGAAGCCAGTCCTTCATAGCTTACCTTTCCAAACAGGTGAGTGATGACTTTGTCTGGGATGGTTTGAGTCCATTCAGTAATCTATAGCGCAAATGGTTATAAATATAGGCAGATTAAAAATGGAAAACAGTGCCTAAGATATCATCATCACTGAAACTCAGATGGCAGACAAAGCATTGAAATCACAAAACTCCAACTATTGGATTATGTCCTTTAAAGAGACCAAATCTATCTTTTGCGTCTACCCTTTCTTTCAGAGTGTTACGAAGCCTGTTGGATGTGTTAAATGCATATGTTATCATATTACTCAAATGATAAATGAACTTCTACTTTACAATTTAACCATTTAAATTCATTGGCAACAAATTAGAGAAAACTGTGCATAAGATGGGAGTCCTAAAGAATCATGACTTGAAATGCATTTTTTACAAAAAGCATGATGTTCAGCAGCAATGTGCAATAAGAAAAATACAAGCAGTCTTCTGAACAAAAGGGCACATTTTTTAAACACTCTTGCCATTCCCACATGACAAATAATTACCACCTTTTAGATGGGGGATGTACATATAAATGTTGCATACCTTGTTTGCAACAGTATCAATTATGCCTTCAGCATTTGGGTTGATATTGATTAGGACCAATCCGTCCACCATATCTGGGTGATTCAGCTACAGAAAGAAGAGAGATGAGGACATTGTTGTATTTGTTTGCACAGTATATGCCATGTGATAATTTATGCACATCGTATATACCACATAAGCCATCTATACAAAAGGAGGCTCTTTTAATCTAAAAAAAACTACTTAATCAAATCATGTGAACATTTATTTTAGCTCGATATCGAGTAGAAGAAACAAAGTTAAAATCTGTACTGAAGCTGGTGTCTCTGACATATTAAGTTTTAATTCAATCAGGAGAAAAGATTTAAGCTCACAGCAAATACGGCCAAGATGTGTGCTCCTGCTCCAACCCCAAGGCCAATTACACTACGCAACCTGGAAAAGAACCACAGAGAAGAACATTAACTACAAGTTTTTTTTATCAGATGTGTAAGAAATGCGATTAATTACGGGTCGATCATACCCAAAGTGTTTGAGAACAGCGGGAAGTGCTTCAGAGAGCTGCTCCATGGTTGGGTAGGGATACCTGGAGGGTCAAAATCCCAATATATCAGCAGCAGACATGGTGATGACTGATGGGTTTTCTATTTAGTTTTTTAAATAATTGTATGATAATTCAAAAATGCAAAAAAAAAAAATCATGAACACAATTACAAAAGGACCCCTAAACCTTGTTAAGGAAATATAAAGTTAAGGTAATGAAGATAATATACTAACGAAGTAGGTAGAGTTTTGGCTCCCTCATCTTGTCCCGGTGCTTCAACGTGACAAACAGGCATATGTCTGGTGATTTCCTGCATGTCTTCATGGTTGAACAGAGTCTCAAAACAAATCTTGTCTGCAATGAAAAAAGCATAAAAATCCAATAAAATAATGTGGATGTCATATCATGCAAACTCAGCAAATGAAAATACAAATAAGTTTGAATGAGATTGACTTTGTGAATATTTAGAAATAGTGGGATGGCATGTAAGACGATCAAACTATTAAAATCAGTCGAGGTGTTTAAAATATGACAAAGAAAGCTCAAGATGTATTCAAAGTGATGGAGAATCAAATCAATACCCATGGGTTATACTGAAATGAATGTGACTGAACAAGTTGGTATAGAAAATATGTGGCAGTTGTCTGGATGGATATGACTTCAGAATGTAAACATTACAAGTATTGCACAGTAGGGCCACTGAGCTGTGACTTACGACTCAGTCCAACATCATGAAAGGTCAGGATAGCAGGGCGGTTTGCCTTCAGAGTTCCTGCGATGACGCAGTGGAGGTCTCCAAACTGGGTCTCCACATACTCCTCCTGGAAGGAAAACACACATTTGTTGATTACAGACTTGCCGTAGTTTGAGGATGTTGGTTTCTATATACAAAAATAGATTCAGATAAGTAGTACAAATGTTTAAAAGTCATACTCACAGTGAGATGAGGCTCAAAGACAGCGTCAGAGTCGTGCTCCTCGAGAACCATTGTTTGTTCAAAGATGATGGACTGCAACAGCAGCGATTTGCAAGGAATAGATTTGGTTAAAAATGTGTTGTTCTTTTAGTCTGTATTTCTGGCCAGTCCTGCAGGTAGATACAAAATGAGAACAGTAGTTCAGTATAGATGTGACAGACTATATGGTTGAGCTGGTTTATATATCCTCAGTCCTTGATCTGTCTCTAAGCCTTAACGTCAACCTGGCTCAGGCGTGGCCAACTGGTCTTTCCTTCTTTAATCTGATCTCAGGCTGCTGGATTCCACAGCTTTTTTTTATTTTCAAGGAATTAACATCACCAATACAAAACAAAAACCTTTAATGTGAAGTTTTCCTTCATCTCAAAGGGCTTTGATAAGAATTTACTTTACAGATCATACATTTATTAGCCACACACCACATCTTTTTTTTCTTAGACTTTGTAAAACCTTGTGTTTACCTAAAATTAGCTCTGATTTATAAAAATTAAGTGCTCCCAAAAATTACTGAAATGATCATATGCTGTGGCGGATGTTTACTAAAAGGAGATTTACTTGTGAAACTTGGTTTATGGTAGAGGCATCAACAGAATCCCAAACGCGGTCAGTCAGGCCATTAGCAGGTCAGCTGCTTAATCCAAGTGGCCCATCTGTTGTTCCCAGTAAAGCAGGCTGCTTTCTGTACCTAAATAAAGGTGAATGTCGTTTTACTGTAAAATATTCAATTAATTACAATGAGCTCTGCAGTTATTGTTAGGTATAGCTGCAAAAGTGAAAGTGGTTGAGGCATGAACAGAGAGAAAAAACATCTGATAAAAAGTCTTTCAATAAGGTTATCCATGTTTACCTAAAAAGCTTTGATAGCAAGAAATCACAGCGAGGAAAAAGATGCATCATATTTAAATTTGACTATTTTAAAGCAGAAAAAGGGACAACTTCATACAGATTTGATCCCGAAAAAAATACAAGAAGAAATGTGTTTGATAGCTTTCTGGTGACACGATTCTGAAAATAAGTCTGTGTATTATATTTGAATTCACAGTTAAAAACCTGTATGAGTAAACAAAAATAAATAATTAAAGATATATTGGCAATTATTATCAAAGGGATAACCTTTCTGTTGCTACCATTCAGAAGTTTCTTATAATATATTTGAGTAATGCAATGTCTTGGTCCAATGAAAAGCATTTTCAAATATTTCTTCTTTATTCTAAAGAAAGGATTTTTTTCAATCTCAGCTGGTTTGTAAAGTAATGCAGCATTGATATCAGTTCATTCACTAATACCAATCGACCTTTCCATCTGTGAGTTTCAAGGGTTACAATGTCTCAGTTAAATAGTGTGAGCTCTGATCCAAGTGGTTATAATTCCTTAAAAGAAGTAGATGTCACAACCTCAATTTAAACCTCAAACTTCAAATTAATTTTTTTCTTGAAATAAACTAATCCTTCTGTTTGATTTACCTACATTTCACTCTGTGATTCAGATCTAATGAGGTCTCACTTGGGCTAAGATTTGAAAGAAAATGTTGTCAGTTTTCAAGTGTCTACTGTTTAACTGTATATGAAATTGTGTTTTTATTATGGCAGAAAAACATGCTAATAGATTACATCTGCTGAGTTAAAACACACTGAATCGATACAGTAATAACAGTGTTACTGATGAAAATAACCCCCTTGCTGCGTTGCAGCATGTTATTTTGATTTCTAAATTAAAATCAGCCAACAATGGAGTTGGTTGTGTCTAGACTACCCAGCAGACAGTACCAGCTGGCGAAGTGGAAACACAACAGATTGTTCAGTGACCACTTTTCTAAAGCCGCTATGCCACCACTACTTGGACCATACACAGTGCTGCAGGAAAGCTGTGTGCAACAAGTTTAATCCATTTAGCAGTGGCTGATGACCAGCGGAAGGCAGATGGGTCTTACTCAGCTTCACGTCACTCTGAGGGCAGTACAACATTATGTGAACTCTGACTAAGCTCTGGCCTGCAAACCTATTTTACTCCTAACTTGTATCCCATATTCCACCAGATGTGTCTGGTACATTCAAAACAAGTTGGTCTAATGACTTTTTTAAAAGTATGTCACTTACACTGATACTTTCGTTCACTTAAAGTCAAATCGATCAAAAATATTCGAGTTTCTTTGTTTAAGTGAGGAATTTTCTTGAGAGTTTTCACTCTGTGCACACCTCTGTTAGTTATGAAAATTAGACAGAATGGTACAAAGCAGGGGTGTCAAACTTGTTTTAGCTCAGGGGCCACATGAACTAAAATCTATTCCCAAGTGGGCCAGACTGTAAAATCGTGGCATAATAACTAAAACATAGCCACAACTTCAGATCTGAGATTGAACAAAATACTCTTCTAGGTATCAAATACCTTTTGATATCAAATACATTTGTCATTTCCACATATTCATCTTGAGCTAACTCACCACATCATACAAAATTAGGTAAAGACTATTCAAGAGGGTTCAGTTACTTCCTACCTTTTAGGCTACACTATTTATTGATAGAAAATAAAAGCTGTGCAATGCATTGACAATTTTAACAAACCAAACTTATGAACAGACGTTCATTACAGAAAAAAAAAACTTGCTCACACAGATATGTGGTTCCAAACATGCCCAACACTTTTGCAGCAAGGGTTGTCAAACTGGGCTAACCTAGCAAGAGATGCTGTTAAAACGAGTCCAAGCCAGCTGCGGCAAACTTGCCCGTCAAATCCGAGTCACACTGCAAGTCTATTATTTCTAATTGGATGTTGACGGGCAGGTCAGAGGCATTTGCAGTGAATGGCGAGCAGAAAACGTTGAAGTCTTTCTCCAGTTCTCCAAAAAATCTGAAAGCGTTGCTCAAACTCCTGCACAAGTCTCGTTGAGAGATCATATTCTAAAACCCTTATAGATCTACATAATTATTTCTCATGAATACATTCTATTGGTCAGCCTTTTATACTTCTGTTATTCCATGTATAATATTCCAATGATAAGCATTTTAAAAGCTTGTTACATTTTTAACTATTTGACTCACTTTATTAATTTTTCGTTCTAGAAATAGTAAACCTTTTGAGTACATGAGGTTCACTGTTTTGAGTTTAACTTTCTTTTTTATACAAAAAAGGAGGGAAGGTTAGGTTATTACTATCAAATAACAGATGAGTTGGACCATTCAAACACAAATACCCATATTGCCACCACAAAGCAAGAAGTAAACCAAGCAAGAAGTAAACCTTGACAAATGTTGGCTGGAGAGGCTGGGCAGAGTGCAGCGTGATGTTTAGTCTAAGCTGTACATTTGGTACCTTTGAGTCATTTCCCTGTAGAGTCCAGCAGATGGAGTTTCATGTCCACTTTCTGAAGTACATTTGTCATGTTACAGCATAAAGAAGATTGGAATTCTATCATGATGTTTTAATCAATCTAGGCAATAAATGAGTGATGTTACTATTTCTTGTAATTATATTCTATACGTTTATTATATTTTATTCTTTACTATATTGGAATTTTTCTTGAAATATTAGAAATGTTCATGCTTTTTTTGTTTTGATTCGGCTTTTTAACCATGATGAATCCAAGTTTCAGACGGAAGCAGAGTTTACAGTATATAAATAGGACATTTTTTGGCATTCATTTAGTTTTTAATTTATCTTGACATTGCCATGTGCCTACTCCATGGAAAGTAAGAGAAGCATTCCATTATTTGATGACATACAACAAACAGATATTTTGTTTCTTGCCTGTCAGAATTCTTTACAATTCTATGCTATTTCATTGTCAAGCTGAAAACTTGTTGTTGTTATGGTAACTCTTCTGTCTGCAGGTAGAAGTCAGTGTCTGCCTATCAGCTTTCAAAACATTCTAATTATAAACACAGCAGCTGCCACTGCTTGCCACATGCCTGGCTCTGTGTGCGAGCGTGTGTGCCTGAGTGTGTTTTGTTGTTTGTGTGTTTATGAGTAGGTCTGTGTGCGTGTGATCAAGGTCTTATGCTGTGGAGACATAAATCTGTTTACAAATTATAAGTACATTGTGTGTTCCTTGTGGAAAACCTTGTAACTTGAAGCATTTAAAATCAGTTTTGTGATTTGGGTTGGTTAAGAAGTAATTTTGGTTAAAGTTAACAAGATATGAAAAGTCAACATAATGCCATCTGGATTTTCAGATATGAGATCTGTGTGTGTGTGTGTCTGTATGTGTACACTTTCATGCCTGAAAATGTGTCTTCAAACCCCTTCAAAGCAGCGGTTTGTATCTTTGCGTTCCATACATTGGCACAGTATCATTTGCTTCTAAAATCCAAAAGAACTTGAAAACAGGAACCGGAAGCCTGCTAAAGATGGATTAAATCTGAAACCTGACCAGGAGAGGGACTCATTAACACGACTTGTGTGTGAAACAGGTTTTAAAAGCTATAACTTACAGAAGAAACTATGCATCCTTTTCATCTCTAATTTCTTCTCAGTTGCTCAGGGAATTATGCAGTGTTTCAACAAGGGTGCTGGAGACGTGTGCCTGGAAGGCAGAATTACAAATTACTTCAGAGGAGAGGATGCACTGAGTAATTGTACACATCATCAAGGTTAATCAATCTAACATATGTACTCTCATTGTCATGTGCTGTTGATTTGTTGGCTTTTGTTTTATAGTTTTGTAGTCATTTATGGTTTTGTGCAACTGTTGCTCTGTGTTATTAGTTTCCGTTCCTTGTTTCTGCACTCCTTGTCATGCTCGTCTGTCCTCAGCTTTTTTCTGTGTCAATCTGCTGTCACATACCTCTCTACATAAGCTGTCTGGTTTCCTTTAGCCCTTGTCAGGTCCTTATGATTCATCCCTTTGGATGTGCGTTTTTTTCGCCCCTAGATTGAGCTTGTTGGTTACCTACTAGTGGTCTGATTTATGTTTGCTTCTTCGATTTCAGTTTTTGGTTATCAGGTCTTTTGATTTGTTGGGCAATAAATATAATTTTACCAAGTCAATTTCCCTTTTTTTGTGTCCACATTCTGTGTCCTTTTCAAAACATTGTGATGATTATTCTCATTTCAGTTATTCGTTGTGAGTTAATGACCCAGAACCAAACTTGTTTTTCAGTCACTAACCAGTGTGCGAATGTCTCAAAGACTAGCCAACTTTCTGTGTAGACCGGATGTTATCATGAAAATCGCAGCATAATAAAAACACAGCAGTTCCTGGTTTAACTCAAACAAGATGGTTGGAAAGGGAATAAAACCTAATAATAATAAAACCTAAACCAAGCGAAATCAGAAACTTCAAGTCCACAAACTTAAACACAGTAGTCAAACAACAAAAATGTTCTTAATATTCTACATTTGCTACTAAAGTTGTTCAAAGTAAAGTTTTATACGCTCAAATCAATAGTTTTAATCATATTATACTAATTTACTGTTAGAAGTGTTGGCAGCATGCAGTTGCAGCATTTTGCAAAAGCATTTAAGTTTCAGTTACCCAAAGCATTGTATAAAACAGCTGCTTTAATTCGTATTTCTATTCCTTTTTTCTTCTAATTGTATACTTGCAAACATCCAACACAAATACAGCAGCGTGAGAGCAGAAGCTCCTGATCCAGATTAGAGCTCCTCTGCAAAGGTGATGGAAGGTTTAAATAGAGCTACTCATTGCATAATGCCAAGAATAGCCTACCAAGAAGGATCTGCTTCAACATCAACAGTATTTACTCAAGCGTATGAAGACTATTTAAAGTTTTTATGGACTGTCATCAAATTTTTCCCCGTCGTCTTTACTCATAACCTTTTTTGGAACAGGGTCTAACATCCCACATGAAAGAAATTTGAATGTATCCATAACGGAACAGATTATTTTTAGCCCCATATGCGTACACCAAGAATTTCCAAAACAAAAGCTTATTCCACTTTGAGCAACAAGCTTGACATTATTCAAAGAAAAAACTCCAATGGCAAACAGAGAAAATAATTGTACAATGATCTGTATTCAAAAGTTTGATGTTAATTTTGATATTTCTCTTAAATCTGTTGTCAAATGAATCAGTGCTGAAGGCTTTGCAGGTCAGCTTGTTGCTCTATTTAATGTAACTTGGAAAGAGGCCATAGCCTGCACCCCTTTAAAAGCACAAGACTACCAGGTGACAAGTGACCTACTGGGTGTCATCTCACATGTCCAGAAACCATTGCAGCAGCCATGTTAGGCCTTGCAGTTTGTAGCATCAAGACACATTTACACTGGAGCTGGCTGTTCCACAAAAAGATAAAAAAAATATATTGGATAATGTGAAAAACAGAAACCAATTAATAAAATTAAGAGAATATGGGTTTGGGGAAAAAAGCTTATATGGGTATGGTACAGGTTACAGGAATCTTCTTTAATAAATAATTAGACATCAAGGCTAATCAGTCATTTCATACTCTGATAATTTATACTTTAATGACCACAAAGAACAGTGATGTTATATAATAAGAGTAAAGTATTGCAGGGTAGCATTTCCTCTGTTCAAAACATAAATGAGAAGCAGCACTTGTCAAGGGTGATGGAGGTGAGGTTGTGGCCTTTATGACATGTTCAACAGGTTTATCCAAACTTATTCTCATGAAAAAATGATAAAAATAAAAAATGTTGGCACATTAAGCAGTGGTGTATTTGAAGTAATAAAAAGGGGATTTCATGAAATGATCCCCTTTCAATCATGGAGGTGTGTAGATAAAGTGTTTTTTGAGGCTTCTAAACCAGTACAGTACAGTACAGACTACCATAATATTTATAAATGGTAAACAAAACTGAAGATACTACATATTAGAACTAGAACAGGTTCAATAGGAAATTAGTTTGAAGTACGTCTTAATATCTTCTATGCGACATCCCAAGTAGAAAACAGATGACTTATCATGTAAATTACCAGCTACAATTTGTTAGTTAAGAATATGCAAATGCAAGAAAGGCCCAAGATGCACAAAATAAAACAAAAATAAGAGCTGAAAGGCTTGGGATTCAAGCAGTGATTGTCTTCAACATTGATATGACCTGCCATTCTCCTCACATCCATCCATTATCAATAACGCTTATTCCCTCATGGGGTCGCGGGGGGAACTGGAGCCTATCCCAGTGGTCAACGGGCGAGAGGCAGGGTACACCCTGGACAGTCCGCCAGTCCATCGCAGGGCCACGAACAGGACAAACAACCACTCACATTCATTGCCTAAGGGCAATGAATGTGAGTGGTTGTTTGATTTCCCCAATCTCCAATCAACCTAACATGCAGGTTTTTGGACTGTGGGAGGAAGCCGGAGAACCCGGAGAGAGCCCACGTAGACACAGGGAGAACATGCAAACTCCACCCAGAAAGGTCCTGGTTCCCCCAGGATTTGAACCCAGAACCCTCTTGCTGGGAGGCGACAGTGCTAACCACCACACCACCGTGCCGCCCCATTCTCCTCATATTTTGGCACTATCAACTTTACACTTTTAAACCTTTTGTGCCACATCATGTTACTGACTCTCTCAGCTACCTTTATTGACAACTTTACCATAAAAAATGGTACATACCTGCAGTACTCTGTTAGTAACAGCCAGATCTCCATTCTAAAGATATTGCTTGGGGTCCAAGGAACAAGGCAAAAATAAGTATTGTGTTTGGAATCTGCTTATCACCTCTTGTGCCTATTCTTAAGCCTGTTATCTAGGATACCAAACATGACAGACCACTGCAATGAAAACCAAAATTGGATAAACAACAAGCCTTGACAAGGGAAACAAATATACACCAAACTGAGAAAAAGCTGAGAAAAGCTACAAACACAAAAATAGATGATCATTATCACTGCAGTTTTGATATGAAGCAAATGTTCTAATTATTGATTTTCACATAATTCTGACCATTAAGAGCAAGTAACAGCACTGAACTGTGAACAGCCACATTGACTTCCGTGCCACTTTTTGTACTGAAATAGCCAGTGATTAACAGCAGAAAGACTTTAACTGATGTGGATGGGTAACCTCACAGAATAAGCCCACACCACAGATTAGCTAAAGAAAACACTAAAACGTCGGACTATTGTCTTAGAGAGAAAGTTAATTCCATTAACTGAGACTCAATGGGTTCACTTGTCCAAGCTGTCTGGTGGCTTAAATGACCACCTATTTTTACATTCAACTAGGGAAAGGGAAGGAGGTGTGGAAAACAACAGAGGGTCCAGTCAACAATTTACTGCAACAGATGTTAAGGACACCAGTTATTCAGCAAATGTGCCGTAATATCTAAGAGGAATGTGAACTGAAACACTGCTCCTCATTTATTTTGTGATATGGCCTGTGTGCAAAAGTCCATGGAGCATGCAATCACTGTCCCACAGGCCCCCCTTTCTTCACACTAAATAGTAAGGAGGCAGAGAAGACTGTCAGAGTAACGGACAAAGGGGAGCAGGGGGAGGAGGGGTGTGAGGCTCCTCTCCTCTCTTTCTAAGAGCATTAACTCTAGAGCGTTCTGGTAGTGACAGGACTGTCAGGGTCAGATGGCCCCTCAGCCTGATTAGACCAGCTCACAGCAGATCCTCAGCCCAGCACGCTGCCGTACAAGAGCAGAGCAGAGCAACAAACTGGCACACACAGCACGTCGCAGTGATTACAGCGCAGGCCAGAAGGGACATGGAGAGGTGGACAGTTGAATGTTTTCATGGGACTGAGCTGTAGGGTGTTGCAGAGACTTGATACTGTGTGTTCGTGCTGGACTAACAGCTATCTTGGCCACTTGTAAGAAGGAAAAAGCCTAAAGCGAGTTGATTTTAACATTGGCAAAGAGCAAGAAGTACTCAAATTGAATCTTTTGGAGGGGACTTCAAAGAGCTAAGCGGTAAGGACAAACACTGACATCAAAGTGCTTATGTTTAGTTTCTTGTTGCTTATTCCATTATAGTTATCATTTCCAGTCGTGTGGTGCCCCTCTCTAACAAGTTCCGATGTGATAGATCAAGCTGATGTGATATATGAGGAATGTCAAGAGATTTTCAGTAAACATTTAGAGTGCCGCCAGAGATTGTCATCAGGTTTATCAGAGAAATTCTCTGGAACTGGAGGAGGGTGCTAAGATAGCCGTGTAGCAAGAGCACTGGAGACAGTTGTTGCCACAAAAATTTGATGTGTCATAGAATCAGCCGCTAGTATAGATAGAGCTATAAATACAGCTGTAGGTATTTAGCATCTACGGAGGTTTACTATAACAGGCAGTCAGCTGGTTGAATGTCAGCACTCAAACTTCTGTGGGGCTGCTTCTTCTGCAGGACTTTACTGTAACTGCCAGTCAGTGCTTTGAGGATTTCCCTATTCAGACGCCAAGAGGTAAGAAAGAAAGCTTAGAATTACGCAAATTTAGGACTTCAGCAGGAGTTTTTGAAGTTACTAGAGTAACTGACTATCTCCAAATATTTTTTTTGGGTCTCTAACTGGAAATCGGTGGAGGTTAATTGTGGACGAAGCAGTCAGACTTATCCTATTTGAAGCTATTACTCATGTGGCCTGTTAAGCCTCCATTCACTCTGTTACTTTGTACTGTAGAAAACTTTTTGGCCCATAAGATGTCTCTAAAATGATTTAAAAATTCATAATTGAGTTCAATGTGTTCTGACATAGCTTATAACTGGAGATTAACATTTTGTAGAATGCCCTGTAAGACAGCAGTGAGGCTTTGCTGTGCAGTTTTGAATAGAAATCTAAAATTGTTATTTCAGTTTTGTCTCTCATGATGTAGTTTGATTCCGGATTGACTTAGATATCTTTCCTTATACTTTTTAAAAAACTATGTCTCACTTTTGGAGGAACAAATCTCTGCTACGATTGTTGGAGATGGGGTAAATTCCTAATTGGAACCAGTCAACAACCTTGATCAAACTTCAGTATCCTGAGTGAGGGTGTAAATCTGTTTGTAAGTGTGTTAAAGGTGGCCACAGATTAGCTTCAAAGCTTTTCCTGGCTGTTTTTCTGATAATTTGGACATGTGAGAAAGTACAAGATTAGACCTTTGACTGCTTTTCTTCTTAGCCTTATCACTTCCTTATCTAAAATAGTCATCAATGTAATTTTTGTGTTATCATATATTAATTGTATCCTATATTGCACAACAGCCCCTAGTCATCAAGGACACAAATCAACTTTCTCATGGTGGACAGTAGCTAAACATCTCACATATACTGATACTACAGACCCACTTTTAACTCATTTTGGTTTGACTTTTTAAAATCCAGACCAGATATATTTTGCTTGATATTATGCAAATCTTTCAGCCTGATATGCAAACTGTTTGAACAGTTTTGTTGTCCATTATTTGTAAGGAGGAAAATGCAAATATAAGTGGTTGAAAATATTCGCTTTAGGTAATATTTTGATATGTGGTAAGTTACTCCCTTCTAATCCAAAAAAGTTAACACATTTCCATGTATTTTGGTAATATACCGACTATCACTGTGCTTATATGAGTAAAAACAAATAAACTCATAGCTGAATCTCCCATGAGTTCCTGATCTTTAAATGAGCCACACACCAATACACTTCATGCCTGCAGTTATTACAAATAAAAAATGAAAGAATATAGTCTATCCTGCTCACTGTAATTTATTTCCTTGAAGATACCCTACATGAAATTACAATGTTATCTATAAACCTTCTGACTACTCTTGCAAAGAGGATATTTATTGTTTTTTTATGTGTTTTGGAGTGTAGAACCCCTGGTTGATGGAGTTTGTGCGGCAGAGTGGTGACTACTGCCACGCTCAACACTTTTAGAGGTCTGTCTGGGATGATGCCTCACCATGAAGTTCTGGGTCCATGAACTCTGAAAGACCACTGGCCTTTGCCCTGTGAATCTACCAGCTAATGGGGTAACAAGAGGAGCTCCAACACCAAAATTTACCTGGAGAAAAAAGGAAAGAGAGAGTGACTGAGAGAGACTAAGAAACCCTGGATCAGTGAAAGTCACAGAGAAACAAAGAGAGCTGGCACACAGCCGTATCCCGGACCATCGGATCTAGTCAACAGATGGGACAACAATCCAGACAAAAGGACATCACTGCTGGAAAGATACTTTGAAACATCAGAAATAGACAGGAAGTGCAAACTCGCCTGGAGCTCAGTCTGTGTTGTGAACACAGTCACTAACTGCTACATCTCGAGTTAAAGGTGAGGGTACAATTGATCACCAGGTCTGTTTAGGTCATGTGCAAACATTTTAAACTATACTTCATGTGACATGGTGTCCAAAATGTGTCTGCTGGATTGTTTTTTTCTTCTTGAGTTGCTTCATGTGAAAATATTGTAAAAAAAAAAAAAAAGAAGTTTTGATATGCCAGATCCAGGTATTCATGAAAATAATTTTACAAAAATCCTATAAAGTAGAACAACCATCTTAAATATAATTTCTTATTAGCCAACATGATCGTGAACACAAAATGCTTCATATATAATTGAGAGGTCACTGTGTTCTTGCAGGCCACAAGGTTTCATATCACATGTCATTAATACATCCAGGACTGACTTCCAGATTGGTTATGTCACAAATCATGCTCACATGTACATACTGGAGAAATTAGATATATCGGACGGACATAGCATCAGATTTGTATCTTGGTATTAAAAAAAATGTGTTAGATCAAGCTGAGGTGGAGAAGTGCTATGGTAGCTATCACATGGAAACAAAACATAATAAACCATTGCAGATTTTACTGCCAAGGCTCTAAACTGTAAAAGTTTAGATGTGACAAACTACATGGAACCTTTCTAGAGAGTCATGACAGAGTCTGCCATTGATCTGGGAACCAGCAGTTGTTAATGAAATGCAGTTGAACACATCACAAATCCTGTATTCATGGATGTGGCAATATTTGCTATCAAAAAAGTATGAAGCACTGATATTGGTGTGGGTTGTCCCACATTACCAGATATAAGAAGCAGATATCAGCTCAGGGTATTCACAGCTCCAAAATAAAGATCCAATCAAGGGGGAAATGTTAATAGTAATGTTGTGCTATAGGTGCTTTGTTTTCATTCCAAAATATCTGTTTTCGGAACACTAAATGGAAGGTTTGTAAATACTTTTGTAAATATGCTTGTGATGGAAAATGTGCATGGGATGTCTTGATCCCTTGATTAATTAATTTATGGCTTAACATAGAGGTTACAGGTCAGGGAAAAGTCTGCTCCCTCCACATGTGGTTCAACATATATTAGTTATAATTATCACATAAGTTTGCTTGACTGTTGGTCTGTTTAATTAGAAAAAATATAAATTAGTATTTCATGGGGATTGCATGCATTAACTATTTTCTGTCACTCCAAATCTGTCTTTAGCTAACTCCCCGCCTAAATTTAGAAAGAGATGGCCATCGAATGCTGAACGATCACATAGACACTGAAAGGAGTATTAAAGACAATTTTGCACAAATAAAAAAAGCTACCTTACTGTCATTTTATTAGCACATTCCTTCTAATGATTTCCTGCCTACTTATAAAGGTCAGAGGTCCTCCTGGGTTGTCAAAGGTTAAACAAGCCACCATGAACCGTCCAGCTCCAGTGGAACTGTCCCACAGGAACATGAGATTCCTCATCACACACAACCCCACGGACAGTACTCTCAGCTCCTTTATAGAGGTAATAAACTTTTGATCTTAGGTTAAAACATCCAAATTACTGCATATACTTTACACACATCTTACAGGTGACAGATTTTTCCACTGACTTTAGTGGCTTCAAAGTGGCTTTTAGAGAAAGAGAGAAGTTAGTCTGTGTATTTGCTCATTCCAGGACTTAAAGCGGTATGGCGTGACCACTGTGGTTCGTGTTTGCGACATCACGTATGACAAAACACCAATTGAGAAAGATGGCATTAATGTAGTGGTAAGGAAAGAAAACCAGCCAGTTTCATTGAAACGCTGTTTCCCCGTCACAAGCATAAAGTTGCTGGTAGTAACTGCTTTACCTGTGAATTAGGACTGGCCTTTCGATGATGGAGCACCGCCACCTAGTAAATTAGTTGATGACTGGTTGAGTCTCCTGAAGAAGAAGTTTCAGGAAGATCCAGGAAGCTGTGTGGCTGTTCACTGTGTGGCTGGACTGGGAAGGTATTTCAGTACACATGCTGAAATATAAATGGACACATAGAAACTAGGCCTGCAGATAAACATGACTCTTTTTGCAAACTGTTATACAGGGCTCCTGTCCTGGTTGCTTTGGCTTTGATTGAGAGTGGAATGAAATATGAAGATGCAATCCAGTTCATCAGACAGTGAGTACATTTATGTCCACAATAATATCAAGAAATGATAAATGCAGTGGTGAAGGAGATTTGTTTTTCACACTAAAAGGCTTCAATAAAATATTATAAAGAAATCATTACATTCAGCACAGCAACAAGTTCTCCTACAAAGTTCTGAAGACAATTCTAACGCACACATTCAGCCACTTGATCAAGCTTCCTTAAATCCATCTTGATGAATTTTCAGTGGTCCTCAGGACAAGCATCCCTTTTACGATAGTGGAAGTACAAGTAAATATGTTTTTTCTTAAGCTTACATGACATCCATTTTAGACACCACACGCACAACTGATTTATTTTGTTTAAGTGATGTGTTGTAGATGTTCACAAGGATTAGCCTGCTACTGTAAATACACCTAACATATTCTCAAACTATCAGATTATAACATCCATCCATCCATCCATCCATCCATCCATCCATCCATCCATCCAT